>OY365806.1:22571330-23771330 GCA_959347315.1 Bimastos eiseni | reverse complement strand
CGGTGTGAGTCGAAGGGGATAAGTTCCTCCCCATCTTTTGCCGAGAGGGGACACATTATACGTTTGTCCCCCCTCCCCACATTTTCTACTCCTCTGATTGGGTGCCCCCACCTCTCAAACGAGATTGCCGCCTCTGTTCATGATTGTCTTTTATTGCCTCTCCTTTTGATGCCAAGGCAAGAGAACAGAGGAACTGATGTGCTAAATAACAGATGACTCAATTTGTTTGTCAGTTTGCAATGATAGGGTTGAAATCTTGTCCATTTTAGCTGGGATCGTTTATGTGGTGTTACCGAATGGGCATGTTAATGTAACCAGGGAGTGCATTATAGACGATTGGTTAATGTGTGCGTGATTGTAAAATCTGAGGTCTTGTCTAAAGTAAAAATCAACACAGCAAAGCTTTCAGTTCGATTAACGTTCCTCATGAACTCCAATGAATGAATTGAGTAACTGTCAGTTGGATTATCAGATGGGTCAGAGTGAACTGGTCACATGCCCTCATTTACTGATGCTACAAAAGCCCTTCATACTCATAAATGCTTCTCTAAGAGTGTTAGTTAGCTCAGGGTTCTTCTAACTAGTTTTGTAAATATCTTTTGTAGTGGTGGTAAAGACAGCTGCTTCAACATGATGCAGTGTGTTGCAGAAGGCCATGAACTTGTTGCCCTTGCAAATCTGAAACCACAAAACAAGGGTAACATCTAGTTTTTTTAAATTTCCATCTGTTTTATTTCCATCTGTTTTATTTCTTTTATTTCAGATGATCTGCACTAATGCACTACTATAGCATCACCTTTATTATTAAAAAGAGACAACACTTTTTTTCCTCTTGACAGATAGTGAAGGGGTTTTGCACTACACTTTTATTTTGTTTTGTAATGGAAATAATTTATAAGTGAGCATCTGCTGTGATGTTTGCACGTGCAATAGCTGTTCCAGTTACCAACGCTAATCATTTCTGCAAAAGTTGGGTAGATGTTTCCCATGTAGGCTCTAAAAGTTTGGATGCTGCAGAAAATTGCTTGGACTGAGAAGCAGTAGAACAAAATGTAAATCTTTCCATTTCTGTTTTGTACTGTGAGAAGTGCTAATGAATTATTGGCTCTTGCAGATGAGTTGGATAGTTACATGTATCAGACTGTGGGCCATCAGGCAATTGCTCTCTATGCTGATGCTATGAAGCTGCCTCTATACAGAAGAGAGATTGAAGGCCAACCAATTGAACTCAGTTCTGATTATCAGGAGACAAAGGACGACGAAGTGGAAGACCTCTACAAACTTCTCTTACAGATTAAGGTACTTTTTCACTTTAATTATAATTTTGGTTTTCACAAATTCAACTAAAAATTCTTATAAGTGTGTACCAGTATGTAAATGCTGCTTTCTCTGCTTTAAAGTGCATGTTAATTGAAAAGCACTGATTGGTTGCCAAATACTACAAAAAACTTGACTATTTTACATAAAATTATTTTATATAATATCAAAGACTGAAAATAATTTTTCAACTTTGGAATATGCAGTGCCGAAAAAAAAATTATTTTTTCATTGACACCAATTATTTATTCCGATACCTTTTATGTCGATTGTGAGTATGGCCAATTAATCGATACTGTGCATGACTGCATACATTTTCATTATTGATGGCCAGCCATCCAATTTAGACAACATACATGTGAAAAGGTTACTTGTGTGTAATGTTAAATGATGTATGATGTTTGTCAGTCTCTGTGGATGGTACTTTCTGGTTAAGTGACCTGACAGTTTTGTTCTGCACAGCTAAATGTCATGAGTTGTGGCATCTTTCTTTTCCAGGAGGAGTTGAATATTAATGCAGTGGCTGTTGGTGCAATTCTTTCCGACTACCAGAGAGTTCGAGTAGAAAATATGTTAGTCTGTTTCATAATCTGATTTTATTTTAAGTAATTTCAAATTCATTAGTTTATAATTTACTCTTTACAACTTGTTTATTAACCAGCAAACTTCCTATGTAAAGAAATGTACCATTAATTTTATCAATGAAATAATGTGCTGCAAGCTTCACATGAGTGATTTGGTTGTGAAGATATTAATTTAAAGGTCTAGTTGTTGCAAGTTACCAAGGCCAGTGAAGGAACTTTGGAGATTTAAGGTTATATGATGACTTTGAGGGCTTTGAAACTATTATTGATTTGGCCGGTGAAAGTTTTGGTATGGTTAGTAGCAGACACAATAGCAATCTAGCATTGAAACTGAGGGCAACATTTTGTGCAGTAGTGTCTCGTTGGCTTCCTGGTAGAGATAAAAAATAAAAATAAAGAAGGCGTTCTAAGTTTATTTATTTAGGTAATTTAACATGAGACTATTACTAATTTAAATTATTTGTTTCTTGCATGATAAATTAATAAAAGTTTAATTTTCTGAGTTTTTGTACAGTTGCAGTCGTTTGGGTCTTACTTCTTTGGCGTACCTTTGGAGGCGGGATCAAGCTGAGCTTCTGGCTGAGATGATTGCATGTCAGGTTGATGCCATTGTCATTAAGGTTGCATCCCTTGGTAAGTAAATAAGGATTTGGCTTATGTTATTGTATATTAAATAATTTGTTCCTTAGGCAGCTGAATGCCATCAATTCTCGTTTCTGTTGCTCATCTAATGATCAGCATTTTTAAACTGATCCTCTTTTCTAACTGCAATAAATTGTGCTGCAGGAATTCAATATACAGTGGAGACCAGTGCAAGTGTGTTGACATCAGAAACTTCTTTCTAGCCACACCAAGACAAATGTAAACCATTCACTGCCATTTTTCAGCATGGTCCTGTTGATAAGTGGTCCTCTGATACAGTGAATCGTGTTCATTAGTGCATAGTGGCTCTAACAACTGCACATTAACATGTCTGCCCTATAAATTCTTCTGTAGCAGATCAACAGATAGGTGTTGGTAAAATTTCCAATGTCTTTGCTGTGCTTATTAATTTCTTTTGCTGCTAGTCATAATTTATTTTCAGACAAAAGTTTTTTATTTGAAAAGTATACCAACTGTACAGGTTTAACACCGAAGGACCATCTTGGAAAAAGAATTGGAGAACTTTATCCTCACCTACTGAAGATGGTAAGTCTAATTGAAGGTGGTTAAGTCTCAAGTTTTGAATGCATTGCATTTGTTTATTCAACTCATTCATGCTGTATTTTTTCGATTTGTAATCTCAAATGTATTTGATGATTTATATGCACAGATGCAGTTGAATGCAGTACACATTGAAAGGCTTCATTAATCAAGAATTTGGTTGAAATCACCAGAATTATGATTGAAGCACAGAGTTTAAGTCTAGGCACTTCATTTTTGTGATTTATATTTACATTATTTGCATATTTTGTTCTTGCAACTTTGTTACTTTATTGACTGTTTTAGAATGGAGTCTATGGATTAAATGTGTGTGGTGAGGGTGGCGAGTATGAAACGTTTACACTCGACTGCCCTTTGTTTTTCAAACGCATAGTTGTGTGAGTTGTATTCAGCACAGATTTTATTTTATAAAATGTTTTGAGACAATGTAAACGACATTCTTCTGTTAGCTTAAAATATTTGTTGCTATACTTCACAGCAAACAGACAAACAAACAAAGAAACAAGTTTTTATCAACTGTTTGTTACTTAATATTCGATCCTAGTAACCATTATTAGCATGTTGCACATGAAAAGTGCTTCACAGAGTATGCATAACATTGTTGTACAAACTAAGAAATGTCCTTGGTTTAAGAAAATGATCACCACTGCGTACTGGTGATAGTTCATCTGTTATTGTATGTGAGACATTCCTGCTTGTGGTCTCCTATATCTGAATTTATGGGCTTGTATTGTGAATTTAGGGTTCTAGAGCTAGTCTTATAATTGATTTCTGAGTAATGTGAATAGTTGACTTTTTGATTGCCTTAGAGATGAATTTGAGACGGTTTTGCATTCAGACGATGCCTTTGCTCCGGTTGCTTACCTCAACCTCAAAAGAATGCACTTGGAAGATAAACATATCAAATGCAGCCAGGTAATATCTGTTTGCAATTTCTATTCATAGATGGCTAATAATTTTGCCATTTTTATATATATTTTTTAGGACAAGGGTTAAATGTTTTGTTGACATTATGTTCGTAGTTCACAAGGCGACCGCTTGACTGTTATGTTCCTCATGTTACGACCACAATTGCTAAATTGAGATCCTTTGCCTGCAATGGTCTCTCTCTATGGATTGGACTTCCCCTTAAATTGCTATACCATATCTAGTTTCATCTCAACGAATTGCCAATGTATTTCTTATACCTAACCAACTGCAACTAACAATCTAATGTAAGGGTGACCCTGATTACAGGATTTCCTGTCCTTTAAGGGTTTCTGTTAGTCCCTATTGCCTCCCAGCTGATTGTCAACACTTTATAATTTTGTTTGTTGTTTTGGAGACAATAAAAACACTTGGTTATGGTTATGGTTATGGTTATCTCTGTATCTCACCTTAAGGCCTTCCTTTATGGAATTTCTCTAGGGTTTGTAGCACATGGAGCGCTTCTGAAGGACTTAAGCTGAGAGTAGTAGCACTTATAACTTGTCAGATACAATGTCAATGTAGCAGTTTTCAAGTGAATTTAGAACCATGCAAAGTGAATGTTTCCATTTTCTCCAGGTATCCAATATGCATCACATAGTTTTAGAATATTGCTTTTTTTGTTTGGTTGTTAGAGAGAGCAACTGTTACAACTGCCTTTAAAACACAGTTGTCATCTAGTGTCAGAACTCTTTCCTAATGGATACAGAGAGGATGTTATACCAAAGGATGTAGTACCTCTCAAAAGTATCAGTGAGTCTTTGCAGGACAGACTGGAAATATGCAGTTCACCATCCTCTGAAACTGGTAACTAGATTATTTGCTTACATAATGGCAAGATTAACACTTTGATGATTAGTACATGATTGTTGTTAAGTCAGCAGGGTTTAATTTTCCTCATATGATCTTAAACAGTGGATGCCAATGAAAATTCCATGCTCATATTTGCTTTACCGATGCTTAATTAATAAAGAAGAAAAGGTAGCTCACTCTTTATAATACCTTTTTTGGAATTACTCAAAATGTAGTACGTTCTGTTTTTGTTTGATTCCGGATTTTTGCAGTATCTTGACCGAAGCATGAACTTGCCCACAACAACAAAATAATAGGACTTGTTTTCCAGGGTTTATGCTTTTACTTCTCAAAACCTTTTTCAAACTCAGATTGCTATGCACTTTTTCTAAATAACTAAGTCTTTAGTCCAATTGTTATACATAAGTTACTTTTACTTACTTATTTCTATGACATGAATTTGATCTGTATCTCGTCATGTCTTCATTAATGCGTTCTTTCCTGCACAGTCAAGTATTTGTCTCTTTGTTGAATCTTGCATGAAGTGCCTTGTTTGTCATTCGGTAGTGTACCTGTATGTGCGGACTATCTGTAACTTTGTTGGAAATTATTGCATGTAAAATTGTAGATACTGTTGTAGAATTGCAGGCACACAGAAGTGTTAAGAGGACTCCAGATGGTTATATCTGGATGTCCGGTTTCACAGCACATTGTGTTAATGACGATTCCATGGAAGACTGCGTTAAGACAGTTCTAGATAAACTAATAGGTGAGAATTATTAAGCTGTTTCTTTCTTCTTTTCAAGACTCTAGTTCACATCAATATTGTATCTTAGATTGGCAAACTACTAGTGCATTTAAATTCTGCAATCTAAATTTCATTGTTAGGATATATAATTAAAATGTGTGTGTTAATCAGTGGATCCTGTTTGCTATGGTGCTAAGAGAAACAGAATCTTTCTGTTTGCAAAAATACTCAAGTTCAACATTTCTGCTAGTTGAGCTAATCCCATTGTTGCTCTTGCTTATGAAATGCCTTATTAGAAGTTACATGACCTGTGCTTTGATTTAATACAGATACTTTATCCATGGAAAATCTCTGTGTCAGGGATTTAGTAGCCATTCATTTGTACATATCCAACATGAAGGACTTTGCAGCAATAAACAATGTTTACCGAAGATACTTCCAAAGCAATCCACCAGTCAGGTGAACTTTTTCTAAGTCCTGCATTTATATTCATGATAAGTATATTATTAATTTAATCTGACATAATACAATATCATTGGCATTTGGAGACATTAACACTAGTTCGATTATTTAGCAGAGTTTTGGTTTGAATTGTGTACATTTTACTTTTGTTCAGATCGTACTTCATTTTCTTCTTTATGATGATTGCAATTTAATTTCTTGCTTGAGCTGTGTGTCTGTATTTGCTGAGCTATAAATTATGTTTTGTCTGTCTTGATAGGAAACAGAAAGCAATGAAATTCTACAATAATTATGTTCATAGATATTTGTTAAACTTGAACTTTACTTTGCTGATGTATGCCTTAAAGGAAACAGTTAATTTGCTGAATCATGAATTGCATTGATTTCTTTGAAGATAAAACGATGTTTTAAAGTGCAGCAAAAGACATTGTCCTTGTTGTCTTATGTGTTTGCAGGGTTTGTGTTGAAGTTCCGTTACCAAGAAACATTCCCGTGGCTATGGACTGTGTCGCATGTGATGCTCAACCGAGGGGCTTGGAGAGACGTGTGATGCATGTACAGGGAATCTCACACTGGGCACCTGCCAACATAGGACCATACAGTCAAGCTATCATGGTAAGTCAAATGTCAGTTGATTTCCTCTTGTCCTCTTGCAATTATTATTATTATTATTATTAATCAGATATTTATATTGTGCTAATTCACCTGAAATGAGTTGGTTGCTGGAAAACAATGTTCCTAGTCATTTGCAAAACAGAGTAAGAGATAGTTCATCAAAATGGGTTGTAGTAAATTCCAGAATTAAGTCCAGCATGTGAGAAAGCTCATAAACCATTTTTAGGTTTGAATAAAAGTTGGCCAATTAAGTAGATTCAATGACTATGCTCGCTTTTTACTACGATTTGCAGTAAGGTATTAATTAAACAAATCTGCTTCCACACCTTTGCTTTTTTTTACATATCTTTTTGTGTTTATGTAATTACTCCAGTAACTTTCAATCAATTAGCCGTTTGTTGATTCATCGATAACAGAACATCGTAAACAAAAATAGGTGGAGTATGTGAAATTAGAGATGTTCTCAGTAAACATTAGTGAACTAAGGTATCTATGGTAACATCCAGAGGAGAACAAAATCGAGCTTCTTAAGTTGCTGATGAATACCAAATGATTTTTAGAAGCATTAAGGGAGAGGTGATTTGATGTGAAGAAGCTTAGACATGGTTTAATTCCCAACTAATAGTGTATGCATATAAGGTATGCTTGCATATATGCAGTAAGGTATTTCACAAATACCTACATACATGCATTCTTGTCTATACTTGTATGTACACAATGTATGCAATGCCCCAATGTGACTTACTTAGTGCAAACCATACGAACTGTGTATTATGTGTATAGCCGGGTGTCTACATGTTTGATTTGTTCGTTATTTTCTCTAGGTGGGTCAGCAAGTATTTGTAGCTGGCCAAATTGCCTTATGTCCAGCTACCATGACAATGATAGAAGGTGGAGCACGCCCTGAGGCACGTCTGTCACTGCGTCATGTCGACCGTGTTCTAAAAGCTATGAACTCGCAGCTTGGCTTTTGTTGTGTGACTCTGGCTATTTGCTATGTCACTGATGTTGCCATCATTTCAACAGCACATGAAGAGTTGCAAAGATTCCTGGAGTTGGAGGTCTCATCTTTTGTTTCTCAGTTAAATCAATTGATTTTTTGATTTAAACAAACGATAAAATTATTAAAAGTCTTAAGAGTCTCAATTTTCTCTTTCAGAATGACAAAGTTTCCATTCAAGTGCATGTAACAACAATAATGATACAGATTGGACCCAGTAACATGAAACTGTTGTGGACAAGCCATCCGACATGGACATTGATAGATGATGACAGTTTTGCCATTAGTTCTAGTACGGAGAACCAAGAGGTCAATTCTATTGGACGAACGAGGTGGACGGTGGGAACATATTATATGTAAGTGTCTCTTACGGCACAGTCTATTAAGTGATTTTTGTTGTTATAGAGTGTTGAGATTTCAAAATCAGAATTGCCTTTGGTTGCCTACATTCATGTTCCAACTCTTCCACGCCACGCTCAGATAGAGTGGCATGTTGTTGCAGTTCTGAGTGAAGATAGTCAAAAAGGTATATGTAGCGTCATACAGTTAACAAAATTGATTTGTAAACAGAGTATTTTACAAGCTAAATTGAGTTAATAAATTGTTTAAAGATTTTTAGCTATTATGGCTAACTATTTGCAGAATACCACTTGACACTTTGTACATTTGTATATGTTCCAGGCAGTGTTAAACAGGGATTTTGTAAAATGCGTGATTTTTTAGATTTCAGGCAATATGTAAAATCACCCATTTAAGGTTAGGATTAGAGTTAGGGTCAGGGTTGGGTTCAGTGAAGGGATAGTGTAGAGTTAGAGTTGTACAAATTGCCTAGGCATTTTACAAAATCCCTAGTTTTTCACATGGCCTGTAACATATACAAACACTTATGCAGTGTTTTCTAATTTTATACAGTGCTTTCTATAACTTCTTTTTAACGAGTTTCTCAACATACGTGATTATATAGATGAATTATGTTAAAGCAACACAAAAGCCATCTCGGCCATGACTGGATGATGACTTGTTCATGTTTCTCATATCTATGCAATGCAGGGATGAGAATGAGAGCCAATGAAGCTTAAAAAATATAGTGCAAAACACAAGGCGACTACAGATAGGACAAAGTTATCAGTTGGGCTTAGTATGAAATGAAGGATTAATCCTTTCCACTGTCAGTGCATTAAATTATTCTCTTAAAACAAAGCTCAAAAGAGGAAAATATTTATTTAAAAAATTATTTTCAGTCCAGTGAATAGAAGAACTCTTTGCTTAGGCAAGATGTTGATTGCAATTTGAATTCCTTGTTGACAGTTAAAGTTGGAATAAAGTTATTTGTATAATTCCCAGTGAGCAGCTTACTGTAATCATAATAAAAATATACATGATGTCACAGATGCACTTGCTGCTGGTAGGCCTAAATCATGAAGCCATAACATGCTTAAAGCTGGCATTTTGCTTTGCTGTTGCCTAGCAGTTCATTACAAATTTAAGTAAAGAAAAAAATTTACTGGATTACCAGTCTCTTGTCTTAACCGATTTGCACTGCATATGTTGTATATGTATGAATGAATCTCAACATGCCTTCAGACACTAGCAGACAGATCTCTTCAGTGGATGTTTGTCACCATATTGAATACTCTGGCTTCACCACATCCATTAAGGCTTTTAAGTCTGGAGTCCATATTGTTCAAACAGTGATGTTAAATTGCTGTACTGAACAGAACATGTAGCTGTAGGCAGATACCACAGCCATCCGATGAAGCTGTGCCAAAATGTTAAGAATAAGTAAGTTTCAATGTAATTACATTTTTACACCAGATTTTTATTTTAGAGTCAGTTGAAACATCTGTGATTCAAGACAGCATGACTTTTAAAGTGCATGCAAGAAAACAATGGATTTCTGATGAAACCTTTGTTTTACCCTTCATTATTTCAGTTGGTAAGTTTTCTTGTGAACCATAATAGCCAAATCTATGTAACCACATTAGTATACATGTATGTGTACTTGAAGTCAATTAATAAATTGGTGTATTATATTATAAAAAATATTGAAGTGATGTATGTTAATGAACTCTGGAAAACAATATATACCATGGTTATCTATTTTATCACTGCCAAAACAGCTCACTAATTGGCACGAAAATGTAAATGCCTGAGGTATTGATCTAGATTAATATATCTTGAGTAATTTTGTACATGGGAATTCAAGTTTATTCATTAGTAGCAATTGTGTTTGTACCACACACAAATTTGAAATGAAGGCAAAAGTTTCAGTTCAGAAAATTGTAATACGTAAATTAAACAGTTAACTACAGGTTATTTTTGCATCCAGTTTGTTTAAACTAGGACTGGAACTAATTTCATTTCCACTAAACTTAGAAATGAGACTGCTGACACTGTGGTCCAGGCAGCAGAGTTACTTCAGTCCACTTGATATAGCATCTGCCGCTTGTGCAGAAACCGACCACTATTATTCGGCTGAATAACGAATAGCTATTTGGCCCACTATTCGGCTCTGAAGGGAATATTCAGTACAGCTCTAGTTGTATCTTGTGTGAATGCCATCCTCAACCCTTTCTGGTTAAGTGATACATATTGTCTGTCAGAACTAGTTTATTAATGATCGTATTCTTTGGTTATAACTATTCTAGAGAAAGTGATCGAGGAAAAGAGGGTGGAAATTTCGCTGGAGATTTTACTGTACAATCTGCTCTGTCAACTTGCTGATCTTTTGAAAAAGCAAAGTTCTACCTGGAAAAGTCTTCACTGCCTACGTTTATTTTATGCAGCTGAGAAATGTTTGCACTCTGATCTGCAAAATGGTATGCAGTGAATAAAAAAATATCACCTATCTTTTATATATCTTCAGATGAAGACAATGTGGTCTTAAAGTATATAGAGAGACATGCAAGAGTGATACATGCAGGAGTAGCTCCAGTGGCTTCCAGTTTGAGAGCGCATCCTAGTTAAGGTTCTTGTGTGGAATTGTCGTACCGGATGTGCTCCAATCTACTAGATGGTGTCTTAATGTCTCTGACCACTGTCCTCTGCTTCACACGAGGACCAACTTGTCCCTAACACCCAAACTGCCACCTCACAACTATGATGTTGTTGGCCCTGCCTCTTTGAATGTGTTTCTGTTGGTCTGTGACAGAAGATTCTCTCCATCTCCTCTTCCCATCCCCAAACAGTTGTCTTGAAGTGGTGTGTTACAAATTCCCAGTAACAATTACATATACAAAGATAAGATGCTATAAGAATTTTTTTGGCTATGGTAGTGTACACTTTTACACCATTATAATTCTAAATAAAAATTGTAACCTGAACTCTACATTAACTTGTACCATGTGACAGAATAGGAAAACAGATGTTAGCTTCTTGTTAATGGCTTTTAAGGGATTTTTGCTTTTATAAAGATCATTAATCTATCCTATTTTGGTTTTAGCATACAACACAGCATTCGGTCGTGTTTTTGAGAGCAACAAAAGCGAAAATCTAACAGCATTGATACCGATTGCTGGATTTCAATTATCTAATTGCCTCCTGACATTGTGCCACTCTTAGAGGGCTAGTGAGCGGTCTGCTGAACACGTGTGTGGAATTCTCAAGCTCTGCTGAGGGTGCTATTGGTTAATTAAAATGTTGTGCAGAAAAGCAATGTCAACAAATGTTTGTGTGCAGATCCCGTCTGAGAACTGCAATTTTTTTTAGCATGTTGCAAAACAGGAATGTTATTTACATCATGCAGTTTTTAATCCGTTCCAACTATTTCGCTGAAAGAAATTAGTTACCTGTGCTGCAAGTCACTAAATAAAAAAAGAGCAAGAGTTTACATTTGCGCTGGATTCAGATTGCTGGATGGGATCATTATTGACGTGAGGACACCTTTCACCAAAGTCATAAACAGGATGTACATTGCATGTTCGTCACTCATCAGCAAGACTTCCTTCAACTGTTCAATGTCATCAATGCTACTGTAACCATAAAGTCCATCTCTGAGAAAATAACGTTTGGCAGTTCCCATTTATTTACATCCTGTGCTTTCAAATGTCACTATGTCACTTGCTAGCATCTTGCAATTCTCACAAGATGATCAACAACAGTGCACACAGGAATGCAACACTAACTTCATATTGCTGCACCCACCCAGTCTTTTGGTTGTCAAGATCTTTCCTATTATGAAACAAGTGCACAAGCTGTAAAGCAACCATTGCTAGATTCGTCAACAAGGATTTCATTGTGTAGCCATTTCTTCTTCTTCTGTCTTTGTAACGACTGTTATGACGATGGAACATTTCTCTAGCAGGTCCTTTAGCTCGCGTAAACACTGCAAACACAGTTACAGTTGCTTTGTAGAAGTCAGCTTGAGAATTTATTAGATGCTTAATATAATAGTCAGATTCTTGTTATGTCTGCGCTTCAGATTCACATTTCTGTGAGATCGCATATGCATTACAAACTTTAAAATTGTAAGAGCAATAATACTACAGTAATAATACAGTACCACTGTAAAACTGAATGGTTTTAATATTATTGAGGACCCAGTGCATTAAAATTTAAAATCAGATTAAATATCGCACTATGGTAAAGTTTTTCAGTTCAATCCTTGGATTCACTATTATGAACCATTTAACAATGAGCAGCATTTGTTTCCCTGGCACTATAATGCACTCTCGTTAGTGTAGAGTTTATCTCTGTTGTTAAAACAACTGAATTAACCTTCATATCTCTAAACCCACAGGTAGTTAATCAACAAGATTATCACTATCGTTTTCACTTTCAAAAACCTCTGGGTTTATAAATTGTAACATTTTTCACTTATAGACGAGTACTTAAGGTAGATGGGGGCTTACATCAACTGCCAATTATTCAATTGGTGATTCTGGACTGTACAGTGAGGCTATTGACTTAGAGCCTGAAAATGTTACAAGGCAGATCATTTAATCTCTGTGTTCTGTTTTTGCAATGTTAAAAATTCTCTACAACAGTGTTTTTAGTGTTGGTAAATATGAGCAAGTATTGGCAAGGAAGGAAATGTATTAGAATATATTGTACCTGCTGAACAAATATCCGGTTTTGAAGACACTCTCCTAGTACCGTTTCATCAGACTTGTCTTTCTTTAGTTTCTGATACTGAACCTACATAAAGAACATGATCACTATGAATTGGTTAGAATAAGATGCAAAGACCAAAATTTGAGGTTGATCACGCAGCAGAACTGATAAACACGAGAAAAAATTGATGATGCAGATGGGCACTTACTTTCAAACCTAGATTTACACATTTAAAAGTATTGTCCACTCAAAGTATCTAATAATAGTAATTCCAGCTCAGCAACGTTGAAAAATGTAAAGTTACGAACTAAAAGCTCCCAAAACACGTGTGGGGCCATTGCATAATTACGTAACGCTCGAGGGTGGGTGGAGTGCTACCACACGTTACGAAATGTCACAGTGGTGGGTTAGCTGAACGTTATGTAACGCTTTTTATTTTTAAACTAATTAGTTATTAATTAAAAATACTCAATCTAAACTATAAACCAAAGATAAAATTTTTCTTTCAGTCGTGAAGGCTCACGAACAGAATGCTCTGGCAATATGAAATTTCTACAAACCGTTCTTCTCTCAATTTCTCAGCTCATGTGAATCTTTTTGGAAAGGTGGGTTTAATTTAAGACACATGAAAGTGGGGCGATATTCAATATGCAAATCAAATTCGTTTGTTATGCATCAATGTTACGATTATCGATGGCGTCAAGTCAAAGCAAATCAAAGTCAAGCTAAATCAAGTCGAGCAAATGACACAACATATTGTCTACATTGAACTTCCAAAATTTGAACAATTTTAGATTCGATAATAAAACAACCGCCATTTCCAATCGCATCATCTGAACAACTCGTGATGACTAACATGCAAATGGGGCATTAGTTATTAGCACCAAAAACGAACACAGCTGCCGCACGAAATGGCGGGCCCGCTTTAAGAGATCTGGTGATTCCTGTGTTAGTTAAGAAAGACAATCGGGGCACACCAGCCGAGCTCAAAATTCAGTCCCAAGCGAAGCCGAGTTACAAGGCTAATAGGCCTAGCACATAAATTTACACTAAAGTAGTGTTTAGTCTCATAGACTACACACGGTGGTGGAATCGAAGTTCAAACATAATATTAAATGAAAAAATTATTAACTACCATTGATGGAGGCTAAATTTGGAGACCTGGGACTATATAGCTCAGGTAAAACTACACTAAAATAAATACATAAAGCTCAGGGTGTGGGTCTATGGAAACGTTATGATTCTTTACAGGGTGGAAGGGTCAAAAGTGGCCATTTTCAGCGTTACGCAATTATGCAATGACCTCTGTGCATACCAATTAGCCTTGGAAGACTATTGCACTAAATCCCTTCAAAATAACTGACTTATGCAAAGCAACTCACCTCCTCCTCGCATTTCTTGAACAAAAGAAACTTGAAATGATGCAAGGCATGATAGATGGTCAAGTGGTCAGCAGAAGCCTGGCCTATGTAGAATGTCTAAAAAGAACACAAGCAGTTTTCTAGCAAACCTTGAACTCGTTAAGAAAACAGTTTTTAAATAATCATCGTTAGCTTTATAGCTCAACAGGTTTTGTAGACATAAAAATCAAATGGCATACTGTCCGAATAACACTCATATTAAGGACATTCCATAAGGGCATGTCTAGTTTATTAAGCATTAATTTCTTCCATAAAAAGCAATATTCCTACTAGCATATTTTCAGCTGTAAGATGTTGTTACAGGTGTACTTGTTTCTATGATAGACATTGATAGTGCTAAATAAAAATATTATGTTGATTATATACTAATTTCATATCTTCTATTATGAATTAGAATTTAGATTGTCTCAAACTTATTAATGAACTACAAAAGGTATATGTATTTAATTTACAGAATTGCAGATACTAATACTTTAAGTCGTTAAACAATACTTCAAAGGGCTTTATAATTATAATTATTATTATTATAATTATTATTATTATTATTAATAAATTTGTAACGCACACAAGGTCACACCTAAATGTGAATCTGAGGCGCGGATAGTCAGTCGCCAGGAGAAGATGCAATTAGATTTCCAACACTTTGAAAGCCAAAGAAAAATAGTGGGTTTTGACACGTAGCACTACTCGAGCTAACGTATTTTGGACTCGTTGAAGCCTTTTGAGTTCAAGGTCTGAGAGACCGACAAAACGTGAATTAGCATAATCGACGCGAGAGGAGACAAATGAGCAGGCTATAGTTTCAGACATATTTTGAGTTATAGCCGACCTTATGTGACATATTGCCCTGATGTGGTAGAAACAAGATTTACAAAGGCCTGTTATGTGAGGTCGAAATGTGAGCATGCTGTCGAGGGTAACCCAAGTGTTTTGACAGAGTCTGAAAGCGGCACAGCAGTGCCCACCAGTTCAATACTAGAGAGCACAAGGAAAGAACGCAGGTGTTGACATGAACCAAATACAATTGCTTCAGACTTGTCTGGGTTTATGGCCAAACCATTGAAACAGAACCATGCATATATGGATGAGAGGTACTCTTCCCGTTTTAGTTTACCAGACTGATCAGTGTGTGACAGAACAATATGGAGCTGAGTATCATCTGCATACTGTTGTAATTGAATTCCAAAATGCTTAGCTATACGACTGATTGGGGAAGTAAAGACTGTAAATAATAAAGAGCCGAGGACAGATCCTTGTGGCACTCCAGCAGTGCAAAGTGTGGGCTCCGACCGAGCAGATCCAATGCCCACCTGCTGACTGCGGTCAACCAGGTATGAAGCTAACCAGTGTACGGTGATCCCAGAGACACCAAAGCTTTTTGCAAGTCTTGCAAGGAGTAACTGGTGGTCTCCAAAAAGAATCACATGAGCTGAGAAATTGAGAGAAGAACGTTTTGAAGAAATTTCATATTGCCAGAGCATTCTGTTCGTGAGCCTCCACGACTCACAGTGTCAAAGGCTGCACTAAGGTCAAGACACACAGAGAGGCAGGCTTTACCATTGTCAATAGATGAAAAGATGTAATCCAGTGTAGAGACAAGATCAGTTTCCGTGGAGTACCCTTCGCGATATGCTGACTGGTAGGGACTGAAGTTGGGAGAGGAAGTAATGTGTCTCTTGATACGCATAAGAAAAAGACGTTCAAGGATCTTGGAAATGAGGTTGGAGGTCTCCTTATTGAGGTTGGAGATAGGTCTGAAGTTAGACATATTGCTAGTGTCAAGGTCAGGCTTTTTCAGTAAAGGCGTGACTAAAGCAGATTTGAAGTATGAAGGAAAGCACCCTTCAGCAAAAGATAGGTTGGCCAAGTGTGCAATGAGGTGAAAGAATACATCAGAACAAGAGACGATGAGTGATGTAGGTATGAAGTCCAATGCTGATGATTTAGGAACCATGCTATTGAGAAGATTAAAGACTTCAAAGAATGTAACAGGCGGTATGTCATCGAAGGCAGGGCCGGAGAATTCGGAGTCAAGCAGTAGGTCACTCCACACTAAATTAGCAGCACATCTAGAAATTTTACACTTAAGATCAATAATTTTGTTTTAAAAAATGCAGCAAAATTTGCACACAGAGTCTGGATTTCTGTGTCTGAGCGTTGGCCGTTGTTTCTATCATTTGAGTGTAGAAGACGCTGAGCGATGCGCCATCGGTCCCGAGGATTATCAGCACTTTCAAGTTGACTGCAGAAATACGAGCTTCGTGAATCGTTTATGAGTTTATTTGTTACACGGCAGTGTCGACGATAACACTGCCTATCCTCATCAAGTCCAGAATGTTTCCACTTTCTTTCAAGTCGACGACGTTCCTTCTTCGCACGGGATGCTTCAGATGAGAGCCATCTAGTAATAGATTTAGATGGTCGCCTGTAGCAAGTCTGAATCGGAGTGAGTTTGTCCAATATCAGTGACACTGTTGTTTTCATTTGTTCGGCAAAATCATTTGCACTGCTTGCAGGAGCTGTGAATAGGTCTGAGTCAATTAACAAGTCACTGAGTATTAAAGGGTCTATTGCTTTGATGCTTCGGAATACATGACGCACTGGTTGGTGATGAATGGAAGTCATTATTTTACAAAGTACTAATTTGTGATTCGATATAAGACCAGCATCATTCACTTGCGTGCCATAGACTGTTGTTCGATCATCGGCTGCTAGAACGTCTAAGATGTTATCTCCTCGGGTAGGGATTTCAACATACTGGCGGAGACCGTAGGTATCGAAGGTATCAGCCCGTATGCTATTCATTCGACCTCCAGATTCAGGGCAATTAAGATCTCCACAGAGCACAAGTCTTTCACCAGCCTCAACACAGATGGATGAAATTAGGTTGGCAAGGTTGTTGTAGAAATCTCTTATTGTACCCGGTGGGCAGTAGATGTTTCCAATAGTTATAGATGAAGATGATCTGCCCAATCGAACTAGTTGAAGTTCACATGAGGAAGTGCAGAGCCTTGAGGACTGAGGATGTACGCTGACCTCTAGAGTGGACCTGTAGATAAGAGCGAGACCCCCGCCAGAAACTGAGCGACCTGAGGATCCATTCCGATGAACATGGAGAACAGAGAAGCCTTCAGGAGCGATGTCACGCTTGATACAATCAAGAGCGTCAGCACAGATCCACGTTTCGCATAGTGCCAGTATGTCCAGCCTCTAGTCTCTGATGAGGTCATGTATGATGTCTGAGCGACGGATGGCTGAACGGATGTTGAAGCTACCAAAGTTTATAGATGATGGTTTCAATGTAGGCTTATTGGACTGGACTTTGGGGGGGCGAGTGGCCCAGGGTTTCTTTCAATATCACCCGACAGTAACAGAAGCAGTGCAACAGCTATGCATGATAAAGAACGACGGCGCTGGGGACGAAAGGGCCGGCCCGTACGTACCCATAACAAAGCCTCTGTAATGTGACGCAGCACGGGGCTTATTCGCACAGTTAACGCTTGCATGGGGCAACTTTGAGACATTCGATGACACTGCACATTCATATCAGAGTACGACGAGAAGAGGTGAAGAGTTACGTTCCAACTCGCTGTGCTACGAGCGTCTAACAGCTGCAGAAGATAAAAACGGTTTCTAAAATTTAAATTCTCGTACTCCGCCGTGAGAAAAACTTTTATTTGCCGATTGATGAACAGTGATCCAGTTAGTGGTGAAATAAATCCATAATCAGAGATATAAAAGAAGCACAAAACTCGACAAAAAATAAGAAAAAACAATTTGTGAATATGCGTAAATATTTTTTGCGTTTATCTTGGCCACCTGGCGACTAACCAAGCGGCTTAACAATTTTTAAGTGGCTTAAACATTTTTTAAAGCGTTACAACTGAACACGTTGGTGTGAAGTTCAAACACGTTCCTTAGCAGACGAAGTGCGATTTACGCCACAATCATTTTAGAATGTATCTGTAGATAACTATCTTAAATGACTTACTTCTGCAGTGGACTTGTCAACTTCACTGGTCACTTGCAGCAAGTCCTGGTCATAGACTGGTCCAAAGAACTTCACAGCTTTGGTGGCCGGACTACTGTCTAATGTAGCCTGAGAACACAACCATTATTAAAAAATATAAAGAATAATAAAGCTACAGAAATTACAGAAGTGTTGAATGTTGAAATGCCAATTGAGAGGACCTTGGCAGAAGAGCAGTCCCTCAACGCAGTAAAGGGTATGCAGTGTTAGCAGCTTTACTTTTCATCTTCAGCATACGAGGGCGGGTGGCTAATCCTCTCCCTTGCCACCTCACCTTCCCACCGACAGCACACAGTCATTGCACTCATTTTAGTTGAGCTGGCTACAGGGCACAGGTGGAGCATAAATCTTGAACCGAATTTCTGTCCACGAAATGCCTGGTTTTTAGACAATTTGTAAAATCCCTGATTTATGGTCAGGGTTAGTGTAGGGTTATACAAATTGCATAGGCATTTTATAAAATCCCTGGTTTCAGACATTGCCTGTAACATATACATACATACTCGTTAAACACAGGAAATGTGCAACAAATGACGCAACAAATTTTTTTCTACCAGTAACAGTTTACACTGTAATCATTACATAGGCTGTATGGATCTGAGCTGATGAGGTAAGTCACTTACCCTGTGTCAGCAAAGTCACTCAAATGTTACTTGTACTAAAACCATTTCCCTGAAGACCACACTCAATAGGACCAGAGGCGCGTTTACAGAAAACGAGTCTAAGGGGCTGTCTATAAATGACATCATGCACTCATTGGACGGGTCATACATCTGTGACGATTTGTGACGAAGGGGAGAGACTCTGAGATATGTGACGTCACGTCATCATATAAAATATCGAAATACGCAACTTAATTTATTTTAAAATTTCACTTAATTAAACGGTGAGCTAGCTTCTGGTGGCGAAGAGGGTTAAAACACGCAGCCTTCGCTCTTACCTACACAGCTAATCAAGCCGATTGGCATTCACATTAACAAAGCATATATGAATTACCACACTACACTTGTCATGTGAATGCCTAGCTGCAAAAATAGAGAATATAAATTATTATACATAAAATATTTCAGGCATGAGACATGTTATCTTGTATGATAATTTTCATTTAATCGGGGGTCCCTCACTGTCCCTGAGATGTTATTTTGTGTGAAATATTTCCATTCATTTGGGGGCCCCCAAGACGTTATTCACTTTAACTCACATTTTTTATTGAATGTTTTCATCATTTGGAGGCCCCCTGAGATTTGGGGCCCTAGACGCGCGCCTAGTGTGCCCACAGGTAAACGCGCCACTGAATAGGACTTGATATTTGTTTATACCTCCTGGTGCTTATCAGCACACACTTTAATGAAGAAACTAAACCTTGTTAAATGAAACTGACAAATATTCAAACTCACCTGACAGTGTAGGGCTTCTGCAACCTGTGAACTTATGTCAGTCATTGAGTAGTATGGGCTTTCATCTGTGGCTGCCTGAAACAAAATAAAGATAAACATTAGACAAGGGTCTTAATTATATTAAAGACAGCAGTGACAGCAGTAGAAGAAATATGAACACAGTAACATACACTTGATGCACTTCAAACTCTTACAACATACCTTGAATTTGTCGGTCCATGCAACCTGTGCCAGAATAGTCTGCTGAGCTTCCAAGAGCAGGCCATCAATCTGCCGCAGTGGGCCGAGATAGTACTCCTCTACAAAAGTGCACACCAAAGGATCTAATTATTCATCCATCCATTTTTAACATTTATACAATGCTCCTCAAGAAGTCTACTTGGAGGCGCTCCTAGTCTAACCAATGCGATACAATTCAATCTTAAGCAACTTGTAAAACAAAGGCACATTACTCTTTGGCAATGGTTGCATCTCTAAGGGTAGTGTGTTCCAGGTGGAAGTGCTTGCATCACATTACACATTGCACACTGTCTTATGTTATTATTTTTACATTCTCTTGAAAGTGCATTTCTGTTATTATTAAAAACAATTTTGCATTCTTTGGAAAGTTTATTTCAGAGCACTATCATTACATTACTATTTCAACACACAGTCATGAAGTTCTAACAATCATAACCAATAGATATATTAGCAATAAAAAAGGTCTGCTTTCATTTACTTTCATCAGGATCTTCTACAATTCAATATAGCAGATTAAAATGCAAAATATAATCACCAAACTAATGCTTTGGGATAAAGTAATAACTTTGCTACTCAAATCTGATTTAAACTCAAAACACATTAGTAATCTTGCGTGTCATTTTGCGCAATGCCCCTGATTTTGATGGAGAACCTTACATATAAAAACTAATAACAAGGCAAAGACTTTTGGCTTTAGAGTAAAAAAAACTGTCATGCATCAAGAAGATAAGCATAGGCCACAATGCATCTGCAAGGAGACTCATTCATTCATTAAGAAAACTTCTATAGCGCCCCTTCAAGGTTACTACTCAGAAGCGCACCTGACACAACCCCAGCTGAAAAGAACGTGGCATGATAAGGGAAGAGGATGATAAGATCAGAAGATCACTCATATCGGCATAGTGCAAATTAGAGATCTTGGTTCTGACACATAACAGAACAGTAACTGCTATCAGTTGAACAAGGCTTCACAGTTCACATCTTGAACAAAAAACATTGAAAAGTTCCATCACAAATAGAACTACATGGGCCATTCTGTAGAAGGCAAACAGCACTTTGTAGCTTCTGTCAGGAACAGGAAAACAATAAAAGTTCATGCATAAGAAATACACAAATGATGCTACAAGCGGAATTGTCTTAATTATCCTCCACATACAGACACACTCTGAACCAAAAAAAGGAACAAAAGAATCTCCAGCATGTCTTGTAATTGAGTACAGCATGTGATATCCCTCTCAACTATATTACTAAAATGATATGAACATCTAATTAGGTTGACAGACCTTGTTGCTCCTGTATAGCCAGAAGAAATGATGGATCAAGCGCTTGACTTATCACATCCTGAACATAAACATTGAAAAGCTCCATCATCGAGTCTTGCTCAAGGCTACAAATATAAAATTCAACTAAAATCAGGTACAGCAAACAACACACCCATTGTGCAAGTCTACATAATGACATTTCTGAATCGGTGAGTGAGAGAAATCGCTTTCTTGATAACCAACAAGTTACAAAACGTGCAATCAGGTTTGCATTGACCAGTAGGCGTCAAAAGAAACTTCGGAAGGAACCACATCGGTTGAACTCTACCATCACCCAATTAGCATATCATGCAAGATCAACTTCTTTGACAGTTAATTGCCAGCTTATATTTTTTATTTATTTTTACAGATAATCATTATTTCAGTTGAGCAACACCAAACTTGTCACCATCATCACAAACATGTAACGGTAATCAACTTGATATCGAAATGACTCACGTGACCAAAAACCAGGCTTAACAGAATTTTCATAATAAATACTGTTTAAATAATATGTGCACTGAGCACTTGTTGGGTGAGAGCAAAACGTTACTTCCTAACATGCTCCTTTCATCAAAATAGAATACTTTTTGTTAAAGTATAGGCAAATTCTAGATATAAGTTTATTCAGAATCCAGTAAATAGTTGTGCAAGTTTGAAGCACTTCTAAAATCGTCAATAAGGGTACATGAATCTGCTGGTCTGTAACTTTCATAGCACACAGTCCAAAGTCATAACACCGATTTGGGACAATATGCATGTACCATTAAAAGCTGTGATCAAACTAATAAATGGTTTTAGTCAAAACCTGTCAAATTCAGAAGATGATACAGATGTTTTGATACCTTTACAGAAGCAAACATCAAACACATGATGTTTCAACATCAAGTGCTCATCAATGCACACTTCCCACAATGTTTAGGAAGTTAACTAAGTGCTCATTTTATCATTGACTATTGTTCTCCTCCAGCTTAGGCATAGTTATGTGGTTTCATCAAAATATTATGAAAATAGTCTCATCCAACTTAAAAGAGATAATTATTTGTCTGACACCAGTCAATTTTTCTTCATAGGGCAATAGCATCCAAATCAGCAACAAATATATTGCATCATCATCATCATCATAAATAATCCCATTAAGTAAGCTAAATATGCCTGAAATACATATTATTTATCTACATTAAGAAATGCATTGGGGCATTTAACAATTCATGAATTTATATAAAATCAATCCTTTTGAATAGGGTAGCAAACCTGTCATCCAACAGCTGAGGTATGTACTGATCTAGAACCTTAACAGTTTCAAATCTGCGACCAGCAGTTGTCACCAGCTCAACCATGATTGCCTTGAAATTTGTACGGATATCACCAGACCAACTTGAATACTACAATATCCACACTTGGTAGAAAAGTAAACACGCTTTAACATTAGAACCTTTTACACACTACAACTACAGATGGGACTTAAAAGAGGTGCTCTATCAATGGATTGCTGTAACAATGTCCATAAAGGATGTTCGCAGAAAATGAACTTTGGACCTCACTCCCCTTGTCCGCATTAAGCCATACCCTCCCCTCTGCGGACATACACCAAAATCAGTGAAAATAAAACACCAACACTGAGAATAACGTCATTAATAAACTACTAGTTCTATGCTATTAAAATAAGGGACTAACCGGAAATCGCCTCGGACGTTTGCCTCTGCCGAATAAACCAATTTTTAACTATTCTGAAGTATTCGCCTTGGCAAATAGTACACACACACACACATATAGCGAGTTAAAAAATTAAACCTATAATTAAAAAATCGTAATTCGATAATAATTTCATCGATGTTATTTAGTACCAAATCATATAGTTTCTAAATTTACATATGCAGTAGTAGTGAGCAGGGTCTATGTTTAAATTTTTATTATTATTAATTTATTACAGGTACAACATCATTTAGTTAAATCTCTTTATAAGAAAATTCTAAATTTTAAGCTTTGCCATTCACTACGACGATTGACGAGACAATGGTACTTGCTAGAGTGGCCGCTCTAGTAACTGACCAACTGCTACTCGGTTCGTACCCGGATCCGGCAAATAGTACATTCGAATGCTCAGATTCGGTGCCCGTTGGAAATTGTCTACCCGGTCAGTCTCTTAATTAAAATGCTTGTTATTGAAAATGTCTTACAATGCATCAGTGACAGACCATTACAAATCACAAAATAGTCAAAGCAGTAATCACAAACAATCTTAGTACCATCTGACTGAAGTTGGTTCTAAACCCTTTAACGACCAGAGTGCACTAAAGTGTATGGGAAAACATTTGCAGCTAAAGGGTTAATACAGCATAGATTTTAATGACACAGGTTGTGAAAAACCAAGGTACCAAATTTAGGTGCACACATTCGCACTGGTCATAATTCTCATACCCTGATTTGCATTCGTTCATATTTGGATGACCCACCCCTACATACAGACATCCTTTATGGATTCTCCCTAATTATGTATGCACTTCAGTTGAACAAAGCTGCACCATTAGGACCATACAGTGAGAAGTTTCTATATATGAATATAAAATTTGTATTGCCTTTACATTGAGATATGTCTATACTATAAAAATAAATTCATAAAACTGCTGCCAAAAAATGCCATTGAAATACTTGATAGTGAAAGTCAGTAATAAAATGCTCAAGAAATGATTTTAAAACATGCAAAAATTAATTACTACACTTACAACAGATGCTGATTTGTGGACAAAACCATTATCACTTTCGATTGGATCGTATTTTTGCAAAAGGCGGCCGGCCTCGATTTTCCAAATAGGAAATCCATCATGCTTGTAAGCATCTCTTCGTTCAACAACAAAGTCTCCCTTCTGAACAGAATACAATGGAATAATTTTGAAAAAGACAAATAACCATAAAGTTTTACGGTAGACAGTTTCCTAGAAATGATAAATGATCAATTTCATTGCTGCCATCTCGAATTTATCTTACTGGAGTATAGAAAATTCTTGTTATACATAAGTAATAAAGAATTACAAATTAGAAGTGGCCCCATTTCCATGCAACAAGGCCAGAGTGAGGTATTAACAGATGACTAAAACATAGAATCATCCCATGCAAACATCAAGGATTAAAATTGGTTGTTTTAATATAAAGCAATTAACCCTGCTCCAAGTAAGTCTGGTCAAAATACATGAAACTGTGCATGGCAACTTAATGGTGATCAGACTCTGCTTTTCAAATGGCAATGGATGCAACTACTAGACAATTCAAAATGGTGACCAATTTTCAGCAGAAGTGTCCAATGACTGTCCATAACAGCACAACATCAAAGGTAGACTAGACAAAGAATTCAAAAACATGGACTTTGGCACAGCAATGTGATTGGACAAGAACATCGATCAACTTCCATAAATGACAAACATATATGCTCAATTGCTCATCAGGAACAGTTATTGCCACACCCACCTTTCTACCAAAATTAAATCTACAATTCAGGATATAAACAAAATGGCACACTTCATTCATACCTGATAGTAATGCGGATCTGTAGGGTTAACTGGCAGGGAGCAACCAGCACCCGGATCAGCATCTGGGCCGACTTGGAGGATGTATCCAACAGTTGCAGAGCTGCCATCTGTAGGAATCGCATTTGGAATAGCACTTGCACGGCCAGCACTGCCTCTCCTTAAAACACAACATTGCAACTGCCATTACAATTAATACTGATTTTTAAACTTGGCAGAATATATTAATCCAGCATGTATTTATTAAAATACACAAAGCTCAGAAAATTTTATCGGTCAAATTTTGTCATTATGTCATTAACTCTTTCAAGACCACAGTGGAGAATTTACCAATGTGTTGGATCAAACTTGTTTTGCCCTGTGAAACCTTTTTGAGATTACAAGTTACAAGACAAGGATTAAATTTAGGATAGACTAAGGAACATCAAGGAATGGAAAATGGCAACAAGACTAAAAGAAACATTCAGTATCTAGAGGTATATAACTAAATATGTGTACACATACAGATCTGGGTACACTGTACACAACCACGCACATGGTGGCACATCCACATATTTACAGTGTTGTATATAACATTTTCAATTGTGTTAAATCCCGGTCATTTAACAGACTTAAAGAACCAGCAAGGCTGTTCTTGAGCTGCCTCTAATTACTGGTAACGTCCAAATATTTATGGAAAACAGACTAATAAACAAAAGAAGCAGGTAGTGCTCAAGTAAAATATGAGCTGAGGACTAATTGGTTGCACGGGTTGCAAAGCAGCTGGCTCATCCCAGCTGGCTCAAAACACGACAGCAACGCTCCTTCATGTCCTCTGGGGATAAACAACTACCAAGTGCAGCAGGATCTATTAAGGCAAAATTCTGTCCTGAATTATAACAGCTTGAAATTTAAATGATACTTAACATTACCCTGAGCCTCTTGGTCTCCCGCGCCCTCGACCACGGCCTCTGGCTGGTCTCGGTGTGTCATCCACTGCTAGATGGCCATATTTCTTCTGCCAGGTCTCCTGACATTAAAAAGACAAGAAAAAACTATTAGAGTTGGTGAATCATACTCTTAGCAGCGTATTATAGATATATATGACATGTGAGAAGACTATTCATCAACATTGCAAATTTATGTATCTACTTGATGAGAGATTTTCAACTTACTTACTTCTGAGCTGTATGTATGTCACACATATACCAAACTGCATATAAGCATAACTGAAAAGATATTACTTATATTTAGAATATTTAAGATGCCGTATCTAAATTTATAATCACACAGAAAATGAATAATCATTCAATGTTAGCAGCTTAAAGACCATCTGCCAGTCTAGTGTAATAAAGTCAATCAATCAATCAATTACACACAAACTGATCATGTAATTATCTGATACAGACATGCAATAAATCAGCCACTACTTTATCTTACTAATTGATGATAGATGCCTAACTCACACCTAGATGCATAATTTCAAAGAGCAAATAAAACAGACTGCTACATCTAGACTAAGGCTGTCAAAAAATGTTGAAATCACAACCCGGGTACCCGTCGATCCGCACGGTCACACACCCGACCACGCGGATATTTTGTTAGTAAATGTGAGGAATTGCGCATTTTTACGAATGTCGGGCACCCGAGACCCGAGAATCGATTTCATTGCCCTGGTAGTCAGCCAATATGACGAACGGAAAATTTCTGGTATGTGTTCGGGTAAAATCATGCGTTTTTGGCGGAACGTCGTTACCTGAGAACCGATTTCATTGCCCGGGCAGTCAGCCAATAAATATGACCAACAGAATATGTCTGGAATATGTTCAGTTAAAATAGCGCATTTTTACGAAATTTCGGGTACCCAAAAACCGATTTCATTACCCGGGAAGTCAGCCTCGGGCTGGTACCCGGGTACCCATTGACAGCCTTAATCTATATAAGACGATACATTTAAAATAATGATGCATAGTGCATATACATTTTTTGCAATCTCTTAGTTTTGCAATGTAACCAAACATTTGTATAGCACTGCTCAAAATCAGTAGCACCCTCAACGGGTATATGTGTTTGGGCCAGAGAATAAGATAGTTTTAAGGCATCTGAAGAACTGGTAACCTTGGTGTGAAGGTTAGTAATTCCAGGTGCAAGGAATGTGGAAGACAGTTAAAAGTTGAGGGGTAAACATAGGCAAAGCTACTGGATAAGGCCGTAGTACAGCACATATGCGGAACAACCAGCGGCATGATCTTTAGAAGATCATAGCACAATCTTATCTTCTACCACGAAAAACCATGCAATGTGCAACTTTGAACTGAATTCACTCACAAACTGTTTGCCAAATCACAACAACTGAAAGCTTCACCTTGAAAAGAGATGCAAAGAATCTCCAAACAGTTGTTGCTTACTTCAGATGTTGGCTTCCAGGCTGGATCAGAATCAGAATCTGACATACAGGAAATTGTTCCTAATTCCACATCAGAATCATCAAGACT
The DNA here is from genome assembly GCA_959347315.1 of Bimastos eiseni. NCBI lineage: Eukaryota > Metazoa > Annelida > Clitellata > Crassiclitellata > Lumbricidae > Bimastos > Bimastos eiseni. The sequence goes on along the minus strand of OY365806.1, from coordinate 23,744,204 downwards.
CTCTTCATCACTTCCTCCCCGCTTTCCTTGACACCACAAAAAATACAATTGAAACTATGGTCATTCATTAAAATAACAACTTCAACAACAAAATGTATCTATAATTGTTGTTGTCATCAACAGTATGGGTGTGAATGAATGACATGCATTAGTTTTGGTCATTCAATAACAGAAATTTGACCTCACATTTAATCCAATCTCATTACATTCCACATTTGAACTACAAGTATAACTGATGCAATCTTCCTTTGCTTCATTTTCTCTAAACATCTTACATAGAGATAGTCCATGTTTGGGATTTGGCTGAGGTATTCCACGTGACCAAAACATCAGAATTTTCATTATAAGATATTACCTAACAGAGTAATGTTAATATCTGCGGAAATCCTCATTCCATCGAGCACTGCTTAATCTTTTGGGTCTCAAAATTAATGACCATTATTCCTTAACCACATTCTTTACACTGTAATTAATGTTTTCTCAGCCACATTCTTTACACTGTAATTAATGTTTTCTCAGCATTTCAATCCACAATGAATAACTCATTGCATCATTATACTTGAATATGTGTTTTTCTTATTCCCAAGCCACTCCATGAGTCCATGTAACCATTTCTTCTTCTGTGGCTACTGTCATCTTAGTACAAACTTGCATACTGTCATCAATCAGTGAGACAATGATGCACACACATCTAAGGAATTTGATTTTCAAAAAAGACAAGAATAGGAAAAGATTTAAAAAATAAACCTAAATAATTAATGAGCAATATCATGAAGTGGCACATTTTGAAACTCTCTACCATAATGAAACTGTCACGGAATCAACTACGGTCTATTTTTTGACTGAATTTGCCTCAAGGTTAATGAAGGCTATATACTATCATAGAGACAACAAAACTTAGATCCACAAGGGGCTTAACAAAAAATAAACCTGTTTTTAAATCAGAAGAACAGTACATAGAACTATTAAAAGTGTGATCAAATGCATTATTATGGTACCTGGTATTGTTCAAAGCGCCAAAAAGCATGAACAAGTAAATTACTTACTGTTAATCATCTTGTTGAGCCTTTCTTTTGCACATCTCTCTGCTGTCTCTTGAATGCCCTCAACCCCACTTGACTGACTCTGCCCCTTCTCCTTCAACTGTTTTGTGGTTGTTTTGGGCAGATACTTCTGCATCTCAGAGCCAGGTAGCACAACTGACTTGCCGTCAATCTTTTGCACAATGAATGGAGTCACTGATATCTGCTTCAAAGATTCACTTGGTCCCGAACTGATGCCCCCTAAGCTATCACCTCCAACACTGACCAGGGATGGACCAGACGGATCAGTGAAAACGAGGGATACAGTGACCGGAGTCTTTGAGGATTTCAGTTTCTGATTGATGCTGGATGACATGTCAATAGTCCTACTTGTGATCTGCTGTACCCTAGCAGGTTGCACTGGTCTCCTGCACAGATCAGGATCATACATTGGCAATGGTGGCTTCTTTAGAACTGTACTGTTTGCCACACTTGACAGTGTCTCTGGTTTGTTGCCCTGGATGAAACCAAGAAATGCATTCAAGAAAGCATCGCTAGGGTGAGACCGTGGTTGCATATTGGCTGCTGTCTTGTCATCGATGTCGTCAGCAGATGCCTGATCTCCAACAAGGTAGGCAAACTCTCCATCGTCTTCATCCTCTGGTGCAATCATCTGCATAGTTGTTGTACGAAATTGCACATTCGAAGAATTAGTTGAAACTGTTTGATACTGTTCCTGATTAGCAACAGCAGTCGAAGCCAGAAGGGCAAGTACATTGTTGGAATTGACGCTTGGCACACCCCCTGCAGATACTCCCCCTCCCTGGCTCATGACAGCAATAGGCTGCATTACATCACTAAAACTGGTCTGTGATGTCATCGTATTAGCAAAGATCGTTGAACTGTTCATGACGGATGCTAACTGCTGCTGCAAGTCTGAACTGATTGCTCCTTGGAATTGGGTTCCATCAGCAGACGACAGGTAGACACCAGGGTGTTGTTGCATCTCATCATCATCTTGAATCACAAATTCACAATTGGAAAGGTCCAGTCCTCTGGCAACCATTTCCTGGAGTTCAGGTGGCAGCGACTGTCCAGTCTGAAGCATAAAGTCTTGCACACCCAATTTCATCATGTCCATTCCTCCAGTAGTCTGGCTGTCCAACTTCTGGCCTTGTGTATCAGCATCCGACTGCATTATGATGATCTGCATGGCTTCCTGGTCAGACGTTGTTCCACCTTGCGTCTGCTGCTGTTGTACTTCAAGGTAATGCTGGTTAACGACAGATTGAGAACAATCTTGGAGAGCAGCACCCTGAAGAAGCTCAAGCCCTGGTTGACCTTGGTGCAGGAGGGTACCAGAGGCATCTGCCAAACCAGCATCTGCAACCACAGCCTGAAAGTCCGCAGCTTTAAGGCTTTCCTGTTCAGCGCTGACATTAGCCAAGTCCTCCAGTGACATTCCAGTACCTAAACGAAGATTCGATTCTACTGACGACTGAGCAATCAGCTCCTGGTTTGATCCAGTAATGATTTCGTAAGCTACTCCGTCCACATACACGTACACCTTCTCGCCTGGTCCAACATTCTCAGGAAGTGTATCGCTGCAGATCATCTGCTGCATTGGGTATTCCTGTTTTGCAACCAACCCACCTGCATCCAACTCACTTTGTTGCTGCAAAGGCCAGATGGACTGCAGCAGTGATGCTTTAGCTGGTGGCCCGTTTCCTGATGTGACAAAATTGGATTGCTGAGAAGCACTGGATCTGGGTGTTATCGCACTTCTGTTCAGCTGGTGGTTCTTGTTAGATTGGACATATTGTTGACCAGTTAAAAGGCTTTTGACAACATTTGTCTCTACTGTTGCTTGTCGTGTGGCCCCATTCAGCTGACTAGCCCCGGGCTGCCTTGTTCCACCAGCCTTCACCTGAAATGCTGTATTTACATCCGAAGAAGCATAAGAAATGTTCTCAATTTGAATGCCAGTTGAACTGTTCCCTGTAAGCTGGAGGGCATACTGCCCAGAAATGTCTGATACAGAGCCCTGTGCATCAAGCATGTAAACTGCTTGACTCATGGGTACTGTTCTGTACTGTTGTTCTTCTGAACTGTTGAAGCTTGCTGAACCAGCAACATCTGTTGAAGAAAAAGCATCAGGCATATTTAGTCAAACATTGGGCTGCCTCAATAAACATATAAAAATTTTGAAGTAATAGCAAAGTGCATAAAGCCACTGCAGTCCTTCTGGAAATTCAACTTCACAGACTTGACTAGAATGAATGTACCTTTCTTTGTTCCACTAGGCTGTCTTGCCAATAGTTGATTCAACGCATTCCAATCTGCCGAATCCATTGATCTAAAAGTAAAGCAAGTTCTAATCTAAAACATTTTTAAACAGCTGCACAGAATTGATACAGAATTCTTATAATGGCAAATATGTCAAAAAGCAATTCAGCATGCTAAGCTTTTGCTCTGGATCAGTTTGATAACATTATATACAACACCATTTCGCACGTGCGACCCAGTGAATAGTCTTGTTAAGTGATGTATATAATATATAAATCTACAATTAGGGCATAACTGGAAATCGCTTCAGACATTCGCTTTGGCCGAATATCCCATTCTTCTGGACTAATCGGAAGTATTTGTCTAGGCAAATATTACACACATGAATGGTCAAAGATAAAAATTTCTTACTTCAAAAAAAAAATTATATAAATATTTAACAATATACAAAAGAAAATTAAATTTTTTAAAGCCATATTAGTAGTTATTACAGGCACAAACATAAATTTTACTAATTTATTGTTACACAAAAGTCAAAACTTTTAAGCTTTATCTGCACATGATACTTTTACTTGCCGGGCCAGAGTTGCCACTACTATTCGGTTCTTATCTGGATCCCACAAAGAGTGCATCCAAATACTGATTCGGGACTCGGTGAAAATTGTCTACTCGTTTATGCCCTATCTAAGATCATAAGACTTCTGTTACAAGCCAGTTACAAGGATTAGGAGTGGCCTGGTTGGACGCACTCTTATAAACTCTCATTGCAGATCAGACTGGCAGCACAGTTCAGCATTGGCAAAATACACACCAACAGTTTGTGCTGCCCTTCAATCATTACTGACTACTACAGCATACAAAATAATTTACATGAAAATCAGTAATGCTATAATGTCCCAATTAAAGTTTACAAAAGATGAACAAGTTAGAGATGTAACTTTATCACTTTTTGCAAATTATGTTGATACCACTTACAATCGATTATAAAAACTATTCGAATTATGAGTCCAATTATTTATTTATTATTTGTTTAGTCAAACTGTTCGGTTCCTAAACATTAAGCTCTACTATTGCAATGTAAGCACTTGTGCTCGCCATAATAAAAATGGTTAGTGGTAGTTAGTTACAATACAATCGGATGTCAATCCGTAGGTACACGGGCAACGGACTGTCAATACGTGGTATTGCTAAAACATCTGACAGTAGTGAGCCACCATAAAAAATAATTGTTATATCTAAACCATTTTTTGCCGATACCTCTTGATCCAATAATGAATCCATTTATCAGTATGGCCATATTTCGGTACAGCTCTAGAAAATGCATGTCTTATACTGAATGACTGCATCAGCAAAAACACAAAAGAAACAATAAAAGAAAAACTTCCATGTAAAATTAAATACTTCTTAGCAGAAATCAACAGTTCAAATACATTTGAACTGCAACAAAACTTACATGTCTGGATACCTATGTACACTGGACAAAGCAAGCATCCCATGCACCACGGGTGCGTAAGGATCGTCGAAACCCGAATCCCCGAAACTGATTTACACTGTATCCCCGAAAACAAAGATGGATTGATGAAAAGGATTCTGCTTAAATAGAAGCTGGATCGATGAATAGATTTCATGCAGAAGCTGGATTGATGAAAGAATCGTGCGCTGTTTTGAGACAGTTCAGCGTTTTTCAATAGTAAATGACTGCTTTCGGGCTTTTAGCGTTTTCGGATTTTGATGATTCGGGTTGATCCCTGCACCACTGGGCATAACAATGTCAATCAGAATATCAATGGTGCAAGTGTAAGAGATTATAATCTCAGGCTAGCATGGTCTGTATGCCGAGACCTTAAATGGGGTGGCATGCATTCAAAAAGACAGTAGTGGACCTGGTGACAAAGAATCGCATCTAATCAGTTCACTAAAAAAAACTATATGAAGTCAAGAACATACATGGTCACATTAGAAAACATGTACATCTACATAGCTTCCAAAAGAAGTCATAATCTGTCAGTGCATTTATAAATTCATGTGTTTCGTCATAATTTAACATAATATTGTTTTCGTCTTTTTCTTCAATACTCTTGTTTTCTTAAGCATACACAAATATAAGTAAAAACACCATAGAAATAATAACTGTCCCGTTTATTTACAACTACAAGATACCAATTGCTCTAATCCGCTTCAATATTAATCCTAACTCACAAACTGGTTAGCTTATGAATTGCGATAACCCGGATGAAGGTTAAGTTAAGCTATATTTTCTCGGTTAGGAAATACGTCCGTAGTTTATATTTTAATTAGGATATATTCATGGTAAGTTTCTGGCTACATACTTCGGAAAAGACTTATATTACATTTTTGCGAAAGATATTATCCAAGTATTTATGCTCGCCCAGCATTGCTTATTTTTTTATATAAATGTAAAAGAGTAGTGAACGGCTTGCCAACATTTACCCTATCTCCGCGACCCAAACAAGTGTCGTTTACAGTCAAAACTTTTGAATCATACCTTGAAAACCAGCTATCATAAAAATCTCGTTCGTATAGATGTAGCTTACAGATAACAAACTCAGCTAGTTTATAGAAACAAATGACTCAACTACATCGAAAGGTTTGGTCGATGAAAAAATTTGATATTGACTGCCGCCATTTTGAAGCAGATTTCCCAGAATTCTCACCGTGGGTGCTTCATTTTGCCGCCGTTCACAATGCAACGTGGCGCGACATTAAGTGAAATGAAATGCTGCAGTCTGCAGGCTAGTGGTAGATAAAAGTTAACTGGGGCTTTGCAATCTTACAGAAGGATGGTAGCAGCCTTTGTAACACAGACTTTGCCGTTTAGCATGGTCGAGATATTATTTAGAATGGTTAAAGACAACCATGGGCGCCTTGACAATCTTTCATGGGGTCAGTGTCACAGGGTCATAATACATCGAGCGCAAGGATCATCGATAGGCCTACGCCTCTATAGTTTCGATGTAGGAACTGTAGGATTTAAATGAATAGCAGTAGTAGTAGTAGTGTCTTCGTTTATTGAACATCTTGATGTCAACCGATCAACAGACAAACGCGCGCACTGCCGCATCAACCGATCAACAGACAAACGCGCGCACTGCCGCATCAACCGATCAACAGACATACGAGCACACCGCCGCATCAACCGATCAACAGACAAACGCGCGCACTGCCGCATCAACCGATCAACAGACATACGAGCACACCGCCACATCAACCGATCAACAGACACACGCACGCACAGCCGCATCAACCGATCAACAGACACGCGCGCACAGCCTAGTAAACCCATCAACATACCCACGCGCACACCATCGCATCAACCGATCAACAGACCCACGCGCGCACCGCCGCATCAACCCATCAACACACCGACGCGCGCACTGCCGTAACAACCGATAAACAGACACAAGCGCGCTGCCACATCAACCGATCAACAGACCTACGCGCGCATTGCCGCATAAACTGATCAACAGACACACGCGCGCACAGCCGCATCAACCAATTAGCAGACACACGCGAGAACAGACGCATGTACAGGCCAAGAAACCCACGCACGCTTTTGTAAAATTTATCAATTTGTTAGCGTTGTTAGCTACGGTTGATAACTTACGAAGCATAATTTGTTTCTGTCCGGTGCCAAGACGGTGGCTGATCGGTTAGAGCGGAGCGGTCAGCCCGTAACGTTCAGTGTGTGCTGATCGCGCGGGTTCGAGCCTCGTCCGGGAGGTCAGTCACTGTGTAGGGCCCTTGAGCAAGTCCTTTGCGCACCATTGCTCTGCAGTACAACTGCAATTGCGCCGTCGAGGCGTGTGTGTGTGCACTTCTGAGCAAAAGATGTTGGAAGAAGGGCGGTATCAAATTTCGGTAATAAAATGTCAAATAAAAATGTCCTGGTACAAAGACATTTGGAGCTGCTAATCAATAGAAACATTTTCTTGTTCTAGGCTATATTGAGGTATTCTAATCCTAGGCTCCTTAGCTGTTGAAAGCTATTGTTAAAAGGATTTAGTATAAATAATTGTTATATAAACACAGATAGTTATTATCGTTTAGGCCTGATAACTTTCGATTCCTGCCACTTATCAAGGAAGGCAAAATAAGGATTTTAAACTTTATTGACTGGTTCCGTAGCAACAGAGAATGCCTTCGTACATGCATTAACTTAGGTCAGCAGAGGCTATATCACATTATAAATAATGATTAATTTTTAGTCAGACGCTTGTAGAAGAAGTCAGATAATAATAAAATATTCAGATAATAATAAATTACCGTTTGCACGATTACTTAATTTTCATGTCAAAATAAGAAGAGGCATGCCTCGTCCGACTCTTGCCTCGTCTCGAGTTATGCTTCGGCACTCGTCTCATCTTGCCTCATATAGGCTACGGGCCTGGGTGTGACAGTTGTCTGGTCTTTTCATCACCATTGTTTTTTTTCGTTGATAATCGGTAAAACTGTATAACTTTTTTTAGTTTATATCCTGGACAGTAGCTCTACAGAAGGCCAACGCTGTCAGTAAATCGGAGATAATTCACCATCCATTCATTTAGTTTGATTCCTGCATGCCTCAGACAGAGGAACTTTACTGCTTCTGACACAGTGACACTAGGCCTGCATCTAAGGGATATTATGGGCTCACAATGACATATGTCTGTCTATACTTGTCTGACCACGGGGCAATTCGTCTGGAACCGAAACTGTGCTTATTATATTGGCCTATTAATTAATTATGATCATGTCAATTTAATTTGACTTAGCGCCTCTATAGGCCTACTCTCATGCATGAATTATAAAAATTTTCAAGCTATTTCGTGTTGAACATATTTGTTTCTTGAATTTCTTGGTTCTCCTGCGTCACCATCGATCGGTTCCTTCTGGAGCGCCAGAGACGGCGGATGAGGTAGGAGAAACGCCCGTCCCACAGTTCCACCACCTCCGCATTTACAAACTGACCACTGCTTCCACCCTAACACTGTCCCGCCCTTCTGTCACCTCATCACTCAAATTTGCAAATCGTTCCATATTTACTGTTGTTCCGCCTCGTTGGAACAAACTCCCTCCAGCATTAAGCCAAATATCGGTAGCCTACTTCAATTTCAATTCACCCCAACGCATTGAAGATAACTTGCATGTAATTTTAGTTCACCGCTAACAGTAGGCCTACTGTGGTGGCTATAATAGCGTCACACGCCGAGACTACAATTATGGTGGTGGCCAAAATTGAACCATGACCCTAACATCAACCCAAACCCTAACCCCCATCCTAACCCTAGCCAGTGTTCGATTTGTCGGGGGCGGGGGGTTTGGACTTCCATCCTCTGACCCCTCTGCTTATAAAGTCTTTTTGTATAATTATATTTTCGACCCCTTTGCTTCTTTTTTGACAAATCGGACCCTGACCCTAGCCCTTACCCAACCCTAACCCCAACCTATATAAAGTGTTACTTATTGGAGACGTAATTATGACGTCTCTGGTAGGATCAATTATAATGCGGTGAATTTTAAATGAAGAAATTATTTGAGGCGAATTAAAATTGAAGTACCCAAATATCAGATCCATCTAAAGAAAAAAGTCTAAAGGGACTTGTAAAACTTGGCGGTTGAGCCACGAGCAAAGAGCAGAGTTCAGGTGGGAGATCATTCCACAATGAAGGGCCCACAACCGAGAAAGAACGACGCTGGCTAATAGCCAAGCAAGCACACGGAACTAGAAGCTCATCCCTCGAAGCACCCGACACGCTGCAACGTCAGACACTGGGCAGCAAAGATTATGCAAGTAAGATGGAGAACAACCAAGAATGCAATGCGAGGCAAGAGCAGCTATGCGGTATGAAATTCACTGTGACACTGGCAGCCAATGCAAAATATCTTGCATGTATGCAGAGACAGAGGAGAATTTAGGAAGCCGCCCAATAAGCCGAGCAGAGAACCCGATCCAGCCACCCCAGAACAAGAGGAAGGCCAGCAAGTAAGGAGCAACAATGGTCAACCCAAGCAATTAAGAGCATAGCACAATACATTGGATGCAGTGTAATTGATGGGAGAAACATTCAGTGCTACGTCCAATGAGCTGCAGTGTCCTCAGGTCTTCTTGTTTATCCTCAATAAGCAGGAGAGAGCTGTGGAAAGGTCATATGTCAACCTGAGGGGACATATAGTCATAAACGACAGTCATAACACACTGGTGTGCAGAGCTGAGGGACTGAATTTAAATTCCCATATCCCCTGTAAGGTTGGCTTAGTTCTCCGCTCGGTGGCGGCATTGGTTATATTAGATGTATAACATATTGGTCACCTTGCATGGCTGCTGATTGTCAAATTCGACTCCTATAATACCTTGTCATCATTTGTTCACACTATGTGTGTAATCGTACTGCAGTTTGTACGTCTTAAATTAAACAAGAAAATTATTACTATTATTAACATTAACGACTGTATAAAATATAGAATAATCCGTTCATAGCTGTCTTTGTTGCAGTATTGTAATTTTTTGAACTAATTACACAGCAAATGCACCAAATGATATTATAATTCAACAAGAGCAACAAGTTCATCTGCAGACGAATGATTGCATCAATCAACACACAAGATGGACCAACTCAAATTGACTGATGATGACCAGTTCTTGTTTCTACAAGATTTCTTGTGCATGAATCGATAACCGGCTAGGACGTTGCAAACTGATATACTGGTACATATTTCCTTGGTGGACAGTCAATGACATTGCTACTCCAACGTGGGTTTGCTGTTACCTCACAGACTCAAGTTGTTAAGTGGCATGTATTTAACATGGGCTTGACTCAACCCAGACAGTTTACCGTGAAGCTGTTTACAAAACAAATACATCCACAATGCCACTTTGAGTTTGATGTCTACCTATCATCCAACACCATGTAGCCTCTGGAGCTCAGTTGAAAAATAGCAGTAAAAGCTTAGTACAAAATGCACCTAACATGAGATTTCTGAAAAAATTTTGATTTAGCAACAAACTTCTGTTTCATATAAAACTTGCCACATGGCAGTAGTTCACTGTCACTTGTAACAAATCTTTTAACCACTAGGAAAACTATGTATAAGCAGCTTGGAAAAACAATTTCACTGGAAATTGAAGCATGTGAAATAAATAATTCCAGAACAATTTTCCTGTGTAAATGAAGGTTGGGCAGAGCAGTGTTTCCAAGGGATCGTCTGAAACTAAGGTTGTTGTAGCCCAATGAGCTTATCTGCCGAAGTATATTGCCAATCATCTTGTGTCACTGTTTTCAGTAATTCCTTCAAATCCTTCAGACGCCGATCGTGTAGTTCTTCAAAAACAAAGTAGACTAATCACATTTGGTTCTACATACATTGTACAGTTAGGTTAGATTAAGGAAACTGCCAAAGTCATGCACTGCTCATTTGCAGATACAACCACCAACAATAGTAACTTATTTGATTAAAAAAATGCTATATTTTTTAGAGAACACTAGATAACTTTAAAAAACTTTTAAAACTTATCTCTCATGACTTTTTATATTTTACGCATATCATCCTTGTCATGGATGCGTCGTTAAATAAACTTATTACACACACAGACTTTTTATATTACGTGTAGTAGTGTGGTCTTAGAATACTTGTTATAACCTAATTAAATTTACTTGCAGTTTCACTTTGAATAACTACTTTATATATTCTCCAAATTGTCTGTGCTGACTTGCCCTAGAACTCTCAATGTTGTTGCATAACTACACAGGGACTGACTGGAAATCGCCACAGCTGAACATCCCATTTTTTTCCACTACTCGGAAGTATTTGTCTTGGCAAATAGTATGTATGATAAGTACCAACTAAAGACACAATCATGCAGCTCATAATGTTAGCAAAGGAAACTATAAAAAATCATGCAAGATGTTTTGAAATAGTAATTATATCTGAGCATATTTGTTTAGTTTTAAATCAGCAAAATTGATTATGAACATTTGCATGCTTATAGTCTTTCATGTAGAGTCATCCATAGCATTTGTAAATAAGCTGGTGCCCCTCTGTGCTTAGCTTAGTGTTTTAGCAATTTGGACATCACAATTAAAAAAATGGAGCGTATCTCACCTTTTTCTTGAGCTTTTCGACATACATCCAAATCAAAGTCCATCTGAATTTTAAGCTTCATGGCTGCATTGGCTTCTGAATAACAGAAATTCTAATATCAGACATAAATCACAATAAATACAATATGATGCATCAACCCAAAATGCATCTCACAATAAAACTGCGTGGTTATCGGTCATTTTAATAAGAAGGAACAGGTTAACGATTTGGGCAATATAGATGAATTTTACACCTTTTAAAACTGCTTTTTGACCAATGACATGTGGCAGGAATGCTTCAGCAAGACATATGATCTCACATACTGTAACATTTTACAGCACATTTTTAACCCTTTAACAACCAGCGTGTACTAACATGTATGGGAAAACATATGTAGCTAGTCGTTAAAGGGCTAATTGCTACCCTTTCTAGCAGATACTTTTTCAATATGTTATTTAGTTCTATATCTAGTATTAAAAGCATCAAACATTTACATATGGTTTATATTTAGCATTAACTACAGCTGACATTTATCATTGTGTAGTATTAAAGTTGCTTTAAGGGTTCTCTAGACATAAAATCCATGTCTATATGCGTTGACCAATCACATGACACCACACTGCACACAAGCCATGCCCCAAATATTATGCATGAGTTGTGTTACACTTTGCATAAGTAAGCCATAACTGTTATGATTTGGAGCATATGATGGTTATTTTAATAGCGTTGTGCCATAAAGTTTATCTATATGAGCACATTCGTGTATGGTCATTTTATTTAGCATATAGGCATGTATTCTTCAGGATTACCTATGTTTGATAATGATTACACAACAGCCATGACCATAACCGACCCTCTCGACGCCTAATCTGACCTTAACCGAGCACCCCAATATTGCATGTATGCCTGACATAATAGCATGAAGCTGAGGTGTAGCAAGGTTTTCAAAAGTGGGGGGCATAATTAAAAAAATATTGACCCAAGCGAAAAAAAATATTTTTCCCCTCCCACTTTTTGAATTTTGCTCCCCCCAGAAATTTGAAAAATGGGGTGGGGGCACAAATTATCTTAACAAAAGTAATCTTAAAAATTCATTGGATAAACATAAAAAAGAACCAATTTGGGGGGCACTGAGCACTAAAACTGGGGGGGGCCGGTGCCCTCTGCCCCCCGCTTGTTACACCCCTGGCATGAAGCTTCTGCTGCCGAAAGTTTGGCCTAAAAACACAGAAAAATAACTTTTGCGGCCGAAAGTTCTTCGTACATGTCTAAAAACGACAATAACTCTGACCCTAGACGACGCCTAACCAACCCTCATGATGCCTAATCTGACCCTGACCGACCCTCACGACGCATATTACAAATTGTAAGTGTTTAACCAGTGCACAAGTGCTAATGGTTGCACATGTGCAGTGGTCTTCACACGCTAAATTTTTTATGGGTTTGGCCGTAGAAGTAACATTTTTGTTTGTATCAGCATTTTACCTGCCCCCGATCAGCAAATCATCATCTGACTCGTGCCCCAATACAGGATCCATTCCCCATAAATAAAATTTCAATTCCTGTGTACAAGTAATTGATGCAACCTCTATTCATGCAAACTCGGTCCAAATATTATTCAGCGTGAAGTAATTTTCACCAGAATTATGATGGGTGTGTGTAAAATGCTGATGTGCTGATTGGGGCTGATAAAATGCTGATTGGTCATGCTGATTTTCGTTTTTATAAACAACAATATGAAGAAACTATTGAACAACTTTTATTTGCACATATCAAATCTGAAGAAACTATTGAACAACTTTTATTTGCACATATCAAGAATGTAGGTCTCTGTTGTTTTCTGTTAACTATGCTAACACTTACTAAACATCAACAATATACAGAAATTCATGAGCAATTTTTACTTGCACACATCACAAATGTATTTTCTTTCTGTTAGAAACGCTAACAGAAACATTGTGAAACCATCGTGGACAGGTGTTACATTGGATCCAATGATTTTTTCTTTTCTAAGTTATGTGTTATTTCCATCCAAGGCTCTGCTGCTGAACAGGAGTAGCAGATGTCATCTCTGATTTCGAGCTCAACCGGAACTGGTGCTTGGTCCTGCTGTGCCGGTGGATGGTCGTCACAGTGAGAAGGAATGGCTTCTTCATCATCTTGCGGTGCCAGAATCACATCCTCATCCATGATTTTGGGTTGTTTCCTTCCAGATGTATTTGTCGAGTCCTTATGTTGAAAGATTACTAAATAATAGTTCTCGATCAGAAGGTTACAAGCCTTGCATCATTACACATGGCAATAGAAAATAACTGTATAATTTAGAAAGAGCTTTTGTAAGACACTAGACATATTGCAGTTTTTAATAAGTGACAAAGTATTCAAAGCTAAATCAACAATCCTATTTACCTATACGGCACACTTTATAAATATCTAATCTTATCTGATACTTGATGCAGAATTCAGACAGTTCAGTTTCTTCAGAGGTATCTTTGATTCTTCTTGAGTAGATCATTGAATTTGCAGGACTATGCAAGGATAATGTCAACAGTTGTCGAACCACGAGAACCGGACATACTATATTCCAATCGTTTGTGAATGTTAAACAAAAGCCGTTACTTCCTGATTCGAATACTTGGTGCCGACAATACCCAGTCAACGTAATCCAAAGTAGACGTAAAATATCCAGTTCGAAACAAAACTAATACTTCGCAATCGCAAGATATTATTTTAAATCACATTCCGTCACCGACTTTCAAACGCTTGTCGACGACTGTTCATCAATGACTTAAGATCAGTCATTACGCAAATAACTCTTACAAAGTTATGGCTACCTTCTCTACACATCGACAAAGAATACTATAATAATCATGGCGATTCATCTAGCTTCTTTTCTATCGCAACTTGAGTTAGCATCTTGATAAATACGGGAGCCGCAGTCTTCCGCTTTACAATATCTCGCTCAATTGTCTGTTTTCACTTCATAGTTCGATTTCATGAATGCATAATTTGACCTAGTATCTTTTCATTGGCTGATCATGACATCATCACATTGAATATATAGTTCAATTCACAATGGCGCGCTTCTATTGGTTGATTTGATCGTTCAGACGTTAAACGTTCATGTAGCGCTATAACTTGTTGGACGTTGTCCAACAATCAATTATATTAAAATGCCGTTCTGAATTAACTAATTAAACGTGTGCCATAATTAAATTAAGCTTGCTTATTCTATGCTTACCTATATTAAATAATTAACAGTTCATTTGTATAAGAGGAGCAACGCTACAATTTTGTCGGCCACGTTTCCTGTTTGATTATGGTGTCAGGGACACCGATCCACAGTAACACCAACAATATTCATAAACTTTCCAGTCATCCTTCTGAACATCTTCTCAGCATGAATAATTGCTCCACCTGTTGGTTGATTCCCAATTGTCATTCTTGTTGCTACAATGTGATAGCAATGTGACTTTCCTAGATAGGAACAAGTGGTTGTTGGAAAGAGTTGGACGACATGTGGTTCCTGAGTGCCCATGATGGTGAAGACAGAGAGTGGTGGATTCAGTATGAGTTTGTTTGCTTGGATGATCCGGGATGCTCTAGAGGTGTCTTCACGCAAACAGAGCCAAAGTTTTTTTTTTAAATAATCCAATATTTGGCTGGTGTTGAATATATTGGGAGAAGATTCCATATATAGGATCCAGTACATTGAATGGACAACTATCGAGTATTGGTGTGTGCATAAGGAGTGTCATAGGATGTCGAGTTTGATTAAAAGAATCCTGTTTAAATGGAAGCTGGACTAATGAAAAGAATTATGTTATGAGTAATCTATGACGCTGACTTAAGGTTTTACATGGAAAACTGTCGCATAGACCACTGACACATTTTCTTTCTTTTGCTGATCCACAGTAACGTCATCGATCTCCATAAACTTTGCAGTCATCCTTCTGAACATCTTCTCACCATGAATAATTGCTCCACCTGTCGGTCGATTCTCAATTCCATTTACTGCTTGAGTAGTAAATAACACTTAGATATCACTCATGTTTTTGCTATATTCAAATCAAATGTATCCTAACTTTCCAAATTTTAACATTTCATTGGGTAGGCTCATATATAGGCATATGGTGTCTAGGGTCAGTCAACCATTTCTGATTTACTGTAATGATAAACAGTGCTGTCTGTTTATTGATTTTAATGTTTCATGAAGTTGAACTAAGTCTGTTATTATTTAAACCAATAGACAACAAAGTTCTGATTAACTTTGACTAATACATTAGTAGGCCTATGATGACCAATGTTTCATAAACAGTGCTGTATGTTGTTGATTTTAACTATATTGAAGACAACAAAGTTCTAATTAATAGTCATTAATGCAATTAGTACATTGATTAATGCTTCATGAACTCTCTCTGTTGATATTTACACCAATGAAGCTTACAGGCTTCATAAACACTCTGTTTGTTAATGTTATCAATCAGCATTTTGCCAATCAGCATTTACCATTAACCTTACTGATTGTCTGCTTGGTGAAATGCTGACCAATCAGCAGGTTCCAATCAGCATTTTAGCGATTATTTTACCTATCAACCTATCAGCCCGATCAACAAATCAGCAAATCAAGATTTTCCCGTGCCCAATTATGATGGTACTTTCAAAATAATACCTTTCGTAAATGCATCCTCTTCAGTGCCTTCTGCTTCAGGTACAAACAATTTCTTAATCGGCGGGGGACCCCTAGGACTCGCAGCACCTCTTGCCCTGGCTGTTGGTCTTCTCGGAGCATGTGGCATCATCTTGAATGTTAATTTACTCAACAATAATTTTAGATCAAAGTAACCCAAATTGCCGTCTTCTACCCACCGCCATGTTTAAGATTTACCTCTGGTCCATAGATGAATATAAAATTTATTTAAGTTTATTTAGCGCTATGATTTTCGAGTAACGTATTCCGCTGTGGTGTAGAATGGAATGTAAAAATGTTATGGTAAGGCACAAATATGCACATTACCCAGTAGTGGGAGCCCATTGCGAGTGGAATATCCAACGATCGAGAACATCAGACGTCTGCCCAGGACCGTACCGAAGGGGACAGCGTAGCCGTGGCCCAGGGCGCAAATGTGTAAAGGGCGCAAATTTCAGGATGGACTAACTTATTATTTCTCCTAAAAATGGGACCTAACTGTTTCTGTAACGCGCCTTTAAGTAAGATTCTGTTTTATTAAGGCGCGATATAAGTGATAGTTGTATTGTATTATTCCATAGTATGCACTATTTTCAAAATGTGGGGCGCCAGATCGATGCTAGGCACAGGGCGAAATTATGGCTCTGTACGACCCTGCGTCTGACGGAAGAGCAGGCCCGAGGGACGAGCAGAGGAGCGTAGTGCTCGGCGGGAAGCTGTCAGATAATGGAGGGAATACCTAGCCAATAGGGCTGGGGGAATAGTTCGGGTTTTCAAGATTTTCTTCGTTCACACTACGGAAAAAAATTGCAACCGAAAACGAAATGTAGGTTGCAAGTAGAATGAACTGTTGCAAATCTGGCCTGCCCCATTTTTTAGTATTTTTTTTCCTTTTTTATAATTATCTGATCAAGGTGCTATTGGCCGCTCAAAGCGTTGGGAGGGAGGGCCCAGTTGAATAGTTGGCCCAACGTAATTTGTTATAGTTGGCCCAACGGGAATTATAGTTGGCCCAACAGGATTTATAGTTGACCCAACAGGATTTTGCTGTTGGCTCAACAGGAATTGTTTTAGTTGGCCCAACGTAGTTTGCAGTTGGCCCAATGCAGTTGGCCCAATGCAGTTGGCCCAATGCAGTTGGCCCAATGCAGTTGGCCCAATGCAGTTGGCCCAATGCAGTTGGCCCAATGCAGTTGGCCCAATGCAGTTGGCCCAATGCAGTTGGCCCAATGCAGTTGGCCCAATGCAGTTGGCCCAATGCAGTTGGCCCAATGCAGTTGGCCCAATGCAGTTGGCCCAATGCAGTTGGCCCAATGCAGTTGGCCCAATGCAGTTGGCCCAATGCAGTTGGCCCAATGCAGTTGGCCCAATGCAGTTGGCCCAATGCAGTTGGCCCAATGCAGTTGGCCCAACGGAATTTGTAGTTGGCCCAACGGGAACTATCGAAATTGGCCCAACGTAGTTGGCCCAACGGTTTTGGCAATTGGCCCGACAGGATTTATAGTTGGCCCAACGTACTTTGCAGTTGGCTCGATGCAGTTGGCCCAACGGGTTTTGCTGTTAGCCCAACGGGATTTATTGTTGGCCCAACGGGAACTATCGAAATTTCGACTGGGTGTCGTTGTCCCCTGCTCTGCCTGCCTCTCCCGTCACAGAAGTTCGTATGTCGCCGGTCGTCGTCATTGCCAGCGACTGGGTGTCGATGCTTCTGCCTGCCTCTCCCGTCACAGACGTCTGTCGTCTGTTGTCGGTCGTCGTCATCGTCGTCGCCACACCAGGGGTGTTGGCCGCCGCCCTCGTCTGTCGTTGGGCCTTCGTCGTGTCGTCCGTGGACTGCGTGTCGCTGGCGTGGTCTTAGTCGTCGTTCGTCGCCTACGACTGTGAGTCGTCGGCCGCAGTCATCGTCAGTCGTCGTCGTCGCCTCAGCGCTTCGTGGAACATTCCAGAATAAAGGACTGGGACGGTAGCCGTGTTGTGATAGTCTGACACTGAACTCGAATTCCAGTTATAATCACCGATGGGTAGTCGGTTGTTTGATTTGCAATAAAGAATCAGTTATACGGAAGAAGTCTACCGTCATACTCCGGTAGCCGGACCCGTTCGCCAAAACTAGGTGTTGTCGTCATCCTGGTCATTGTTCGAGGACACCTAGCTCAGTGCCAATACCCCAATCGTGAGGAGGACGTCCCTAGGCAGTCGATAAAGGGGGTGTTCCGTCACAGAACGTACGTTCCATGTACTGTATCTTAGTAGGCCTAAAAACAAATCCAGTGAGTTAATTAGGCCCATGCAGCTGAGGCTGCAAACATGTTGGGTTTTTTTTATATATAAAAAAACAGATACAAAAAATTTATGACTTTTGACTTTGCGAGCTGATGAGCCTTCTGCCGACCCACTCAAGGTCTATATATGCGATCATCCTCTTAGTTGTCTCATCTTTCCAGACACTTTCAATTCACGTTCTCCAACCAACTGAACCGAGCCGTATCCAACGCTGCACCACGTGGCCGCGTCTATGGAACGATCTGCCTCCCAAATCCCGTAATTTTTCTGTTCCTCGATCACGAATGCCCGTCATCCAACCTCTTCTGTCGCAGATTCATCTATTCATCAGTCATCACCCTATGCAATGGTTAGAGTGGTTTGGGTGAGCAGTGGGAACTCCAAACTTCGAGCTGACTTGATAGGAGACATCATGTCTACAGTCTACCCCTAGCCAGGCTTTATGCAAATTTAAGAATTGTAGTCTTTGATGAAACCGCATTCTGCATATTAAAAATGTAAAAGATAATACATTAAAAAATTCAAAAAATAAAAATACCTTTACATTGGTTTTTAACATGTACCATCTTTCTTACCCTAAAAATAAATATGAACTCTGCAGAATAAATATATATATAGACGTAGGCCTATATGCCTACAGCCTAATGTCTATAATGTGTCGAGTTCAAACTCAAAGAGTAAGGGTTCGGATCTCACATAGAGTTAGGCCTATATAGGCCTATTGAGCTAGTCAAGTAGCCAACTGTAGCTACATGGGCCTAACAAACGAGAAAATATTAAAGAAATTCTATTCAGTCTATGATGTTGTCTACACATGAAAAACTCAATAAACAGCTGTAACCTGAGTGATGTGCAGAATTAATATATTCATTTTACTGAACCCCTTTCACACTCGCCGTGCTTAGTCTACTGGTTAAGGTGTTTATTCGATTCAACAACTCCTGGAAATGATCAGCAACCCTGCCACCTCTACTATCTTAATGATCTCGATAATCTTGCTCCACAGCAGTATATTGACGTAGGAACTTGCCACGTAAATGGGCAAGTTATCTCTCACCCCTCAGAGTCAATATCATTTGGCCAAGCATTGGGATCAAGAGATCAGACACTAGAACTACACAGATCCTTCTCCGAATCTGCCAACAGTTTTTTTTGTCATGCTGTCTACCAATGCTTGGTACAACTGGCCTCGATAAATTTCCCTCTCTTTCCCACTGCAAGTAGCAAACGATACACCTTTGAAAGCTCTTGCATCTGCAGCCTGGCCAGCTTCAGCATAGTACTAGCTGTCCACTCAGTCGATCATTTCTAGCTTGTAATGATTCGAGTCGTCTTGTCAGAACTCAGGAGTAGATGATCAACAGGAAGAGTGATATAAACTATCACTGATATAAACTAAGGACAAATCGGCCAACTCTTCCAGAGCATCATACACGAGTCTAAAATTCTTTGTGAAAACAGGGTTAGCCAGTTTCATGACCGTTTCCAACAATTTCTGCTGCTCTAAATCAGCTCTCCTACTATACTCGCTGACCAGTTGCTGAAATAATTGTGTAGGGTTGCCGAACATCTTTAACCAAGACCAAGAGCCTACATTTGCACCTCACATTCACCGTCTCCTGTGTCACTGTGTGATTCATGCTAGAAGTTGCGTCAGCTCCGCAATGTTACTCGCTCGATAACTCCAGACGGCACCGCTACACTTGTCCACTCCTTCATCAGATTACTGCTGCTCACTCTATGTAGGCCTCCAAACTGGGCGGTTGCGATGCCTGGAGCGACCGGGTCCTGCGTTCTGCTGCACGTCTTGTCGGTCGCATTCCGAAAATGTGGCCACGTCTGCAGTTAGATGCCGGATGCGCTCCCATAGCTACTCCTCCAGCAGCGAATCTCGTACCCCATCATCGCTTTGGTCTGGTAGTCCTTTCCTCCATGCTAGGTCTCGTCTACGCCGATCTTCGCAAATTCTGACACTCATCTTTTAGTGCATCGGGTTGGGCTAATTACCGCCCTGCAATTTCAATCAATGACTTCAGATATAATTATGTCGTTAGACTTAATTTAACTTGCCATTGATCTGTATTCCGAAGGACAGTAAACGACGGTAACAACATTATAGCTGCATTAACGACGCAATTAAATCAAAGCTTGAAGTAGACACTGCTTCGAGGTATGATCGATGACGATACAATGTGCTGTAAACTTTGCTTTTGCAAAATACGTAGATATGTCACACAGTACAAGTACAACTTCAAAATAATCCCTAATGTGTGAAAATACAGGATCATCTGCGTGACATAATTCTACAATTAAATAGACAAACAATGAATCCCGGAAACTGCAGGACAGAATCTATATACTCCATTGTTTTAGCTACACAATAATTGAAGGCCTCTACGCTGTGAATTATTTAATATTTAATTCTGCACTTCATTCGTCATTTTTGAAGCTCCCACGAGCTCATATATAATCGAAGAAACAAGTATTGAGATAAGCGACAGAGAATGCTGAAGTTCAAATGTATTAGACAGACGGGAACGCGCCTCTCAATCGGTAGGTAGCGTAGTACGCGTTTGAAATTAATAATAATAATTGGCATTATTGTGGTGGCTTATTTATGAATTTTTAACGTATTCGTTTTCTGACTAAACGAACCACATCCCTTTCTGTGCGATGATTGATGTGAAATTAATCTTAATTAATTCTAAAATTGTACACTCTTTTGAGAGGTGTCGCGCACACGAATCGCTAGGTGGCATCGTACATGTGTTTATTGAATTTACAATAATAATTATGATTGCTATTATTACTTTAGCTTATTTACCATTTAGCACTGCTATTTATAGTGAGTAAATAAAACTACTTTCATTTAAGTCCAATAATTGATTGCCAAAATTAAGGCGCAGCTGACAGTTGATTAAGATAGTTATAATTTAGACACCTTTATTTGAGGAGGCATTGATAGGATACTATATAAGTAGTGGAACGCGTATATAATACAGTTGGGAGTGGACGGGTTGATAGTACACATTCTGAGGATAGGCCCTATGGTCCAGTAAATGCACTTGCATTTGAGGAGGAATGTGTAGCGGTTCCCCGGCTCCCAACTTCTGCAAAGCTTCCGTTTTGGCGTTTCAATTTCTTGTTTTAGGAAAGCTTCGCTTTTTCTGTCCAAAAATAATCATTGATGGACAAAGATAGCGATGCTGAAATTAATACTAAAGAACTTTATTCTTCTGTATTGCACGGGTTACAATATAGTGCCTGTTTTGTCCTTTCTCAAAACGAATTTCTTTTATCTGGAAGCGATTGATGTGCGCTGAGAGAGGCACTATATAAATAAAGAGATTTAAATACAATACAATGCAATAATGTGATGGCTACTGTACCTGACTTCAAGGAGAGTAGACCAACACTTCTGCCAATGTCCCTCAACTTCCACTCCCTTTCACCTACTATTATCCTCTGCCTCTTCCTCGTCCCCTCCTCTTTCTTTCTGTTCTCATGGATCCTCTCCTTCCGCTGTCTATTACTGTCCATTGTATTCTCATTCAATTCCCATGCTAATCCCATCATCTTTCCTTCCTCCTGCCCTTCACTACCCTCACAATTTTTCTCCACCTCCCTCTCATTCGTTCCTCACCTGCCCATCTTCTCCGATTTCAACACTTCGTCCCATTTCCATGCTCCTCGCTTATTACTCCCATCCTCATTAGCCCTTCCCTCCGCTCTAATCCTCGCCCATCTTTCGTTCTCCACTACTCCTCATCATCCTCTGCCCTCCCTATTATTGTATTGATCCGTTAACATACCCGGTTTAAGGCCTTATACATGTCTTTAGCCTAAAGCTGCTTACAAGCGAACAGCAATTAAACACATTGTAAAAGTAGTTCTAAATAAGACTCATAATTAGGGGTCATGAATTAGTTGTCGTTACCGAACTAACGTTCCGAAGAAGAGTTTTATTGGAACAAATGCGTTCCGAGGGTTCTATTGCATTGTGAGCAGTGGGAACGCAGACACGGGAATTCGAGAGCAGTGGGAATGTCGTTCCCACGCGATTCTACCCACTTTAAACCAGAGTTGTATGGTCTCGAGATAGTGTCTCGGTCTCGGAAGCCTGCTGTCTTGGTCTCGGTCTCGAAGTAGTGTCTCGAATTTTTTAAACTGTCTTGAAGTGAAAGTCTTGTTTTTTCTCGAACAAGCGGTCTCGATAAGTTTCGAGTTAACTGTCCTACAATTTTGCGCTAGGTCGAAGAAGAAATATCGAAAAAGATAAAACTCTTGGGAATTGCTACAATATACATTACAATTAAGTTTCAAATTGAAATTACAAATGAACCTTATTCCCGAAAACTGATACATTAGTATTTTACAGCCTTTTATATAGGATCACTTGATTTTTACTGTCTCGAACTGTCTTGAACCTAGTGTCTCGGTCTCAGTCTCGGTACCTCACTGTCTCGGTCTCGGTACCTCACTGTCTTGGTCTCGTCTCGGTCTTAAAGTTTAAGGTCGTGCATACAACACTGCTTTAAACCCTGACCCTATGGCTCTTCAGATCACTTGATAGTCCACCTTAATTTCAAACCTCGGCCAAAGCGACATATAGGCTATGTGCACCAACGTAGCTTATCAGTTACTCTGTCTTCTCTGGAAACCGGACTCTGACAACCCATGGACTACCAATTGGACAACAACCCATCTGATTCGATGGTTAAGTTGGTGACCTGCTCATCCATGGCTTTCAAATGGCGCTTGAGATGTTTGGAGATCACGATTATTAACGTCTTGTAATCTTCACTTAGTTATAAATTGCCATGTGCTATATCCAGCTCTCCGGCTCAGATCCTCTTCGCAATCGCATCCTGAGTCCTCGTCTCCTAGCTTACATCTCTCGCCTCTTCAAGTGTAAACCCCATTAAAATGTATACGTATCTGTCTAACCCTTTGCTCAAAGATCTTTGAACCCTGGCTTTGTCTGTAGCCTGCATACGTGTCTGACCCTTCAGATATTGACCTAAAGCCCTTTTTAAAATCACTTGCTAATGATTCTGTTTTGACTGAGCGCCTGTGAATAAGTTTGTTTCAACGACTTCGTTTGTAGGCGTCGTAGACATTATTATTCAGATAACAATAACGACGATTCACCAAATCGAAGACGACTCTTGCTCATAGTCCAACCGTCCTCCATCAAGTATTCAAGTGTATTGTTGACTTTCTCGCCAATATTATGTCTTTGGTATTACATGCTAGAGCAGAGCAAGGAATCCAAAGCAAAGCTAGTCTCATAACTAATTACATTGAGTTTAGTAAGATGTCCTAAACGATGTTAGGTCTTAATCTAGATTAAACTACGGTCACGCATCTTAAGCTCTTAGCATAGTCGTAATTATTTGGAACTAATTGGAAATCACGATTACTAACGTCTTGTCATCTTCACTTAGTTATAAATTGCCATGTGCTATATCCAGCTCTCCGGCTCAGATCCTCTTCGCAATCGCATCCTGAGTCCTCTTCTCCTAGCTATTTAAAGTTTCCTTTAACTGAGTACACCGAAAAATTGCATTCCATAATAATTCTGAAGACGCTATGAAACCGTTCTGAAACCGTTATGACAGATCATTGCTATTATCATGGATCATTATGATTATTACTGGAAGTGGAACTATTTTGCTTGACCTCTCTGGATTCTGACCTGGAGACTTGATTTCAGCCTTTCAGGTGCATCAATTAATCCCCCTCTAAGTGGTGGAGGCAAACCCGGCCCCGGCATCAAGTGCCAAGAAGGCAAGATATTTCCCCTAAGACGCAAAAATTGCTCCCAGCTGATATTTGAGGCATTTGCCTCCGAACCCCCTATCTTGCTTGATTTGATGTACCGACGGTTTTTAACTGGTTTCATTTGTGTGGCGCTGAGAAATTTTGAATATTTACACATATGGTTCTATGCCAAAAATTTCAGAGTCGTGCCTGGAACTAAGAGTATTACAAATTAAACAATGTTACGAATTTCGCTGCGCTTAGACTTAGACCAACTTATTAGACAAGCCATACATTAGAGTAAAGATTGGTCAAGTTTCTTATAACACTCCGTGTGATTTGCTAATTCTTGCGATTGCTTGAAAACAGCTCGTTGATAATACAGATCAATGAGAGACGCCATGCCGACGTAGATGTTGTAATGATATCGAAAGTCGTCTCGCTGATCAAACTCTCGGATATGCATAGCATAACATAACTTTAGTTTCTGTGTCATCGACAATTGCTACAACAGCTGAATAGCAGGGTCGTAAAGGACGTTTCATGGCGATGTCCTCGGGCGCAGGCAATAACCAGCATGCGGTTACTGCTGCGTCGCTTGGGAGTGGTGAGCCGGAAGGGCGTGCTTCCACAGGGATGGCTTCCAGATGGGGAATAAACAGTGGCGAAACTGATGCCTTATCTACAGTGAGTATTAAGTTATTAGGGCATTTGATACCGTACGAGTTTCTTCCTGTTTCTGCAATTGCAGATTACGTGACTTGTAGGCCCCCTAATGTCAGTCTTTAATAATTAAATGTCGGAATGCGGCACGACAGCTGATTCAGGCATAGGCCTACGAACCTATGGAATGGTATATCAAGTCCTCGAGAACCAGGTTGTTTGGTCAGTTTTTATGCCAGGATTAAATACAATTTACATTATGGTCAGGATTTGCGTGTTGTATGTATTATACGTGCCCAACTATTAACCTGAGCTTTGGGTTCAGCTCATGCCAGCCGGCTTCCAATCTTAGCTGATCAGCGCCTCTGGGGAAGGTTGGAGACATTAAATATGAATGAGATATCTTGGTGAAAAGAGTTGCCAATTAGGGCATAGCAAAGTAGACAATTTCCACTGAGTACTGAATCCGAGTATTTAGATGCACGATTTGCCAGATCCGGGTACGAACCGAATAGTTGGGTCAACTCTGACCCAGCGATTGCCATCCGCAGGCAAAGCTTGAAATTATCGTCTTTCGCCGTTTTGCATAATGAAAAATTAGCAAAATAAATGTTTGTGCCTGTGATAACTACTAATACGGTTTAAAATTTTCGTTGTTATATTGTTAAATGCTTATTAAATAATTATTGAATAATTTTTTTTTGTTTTTAACTATTTATGTTTGTAATATTTGCTGGGGTGAATACTTCCGAATAGTCCCGAAAAATTGGAGATTCGACTGAGGCGAATGTCCGAAGTGATTTCGAGTTATGCCTTTTGCCAATGAATCAATGAACTTAAAAGGGTAGTGCGATGACTGCCGAGATCGATTTGCAAACACATGTATGGTGTCGCCGAGTAGTCCCTCACTGGTGGAAGATGATGTACATACGGATATTCAAGGTTCAAAGAGAATGTAGTAAGTAAGTAAGTATATTCTTTAATACCATCTGCAACTCACTACAGGGACAAGAGAAAACATAAAAAAACATACAATTTATATAAAAATTAAAGGTATATAAATTTGAAAAAGAAAGTGTTAACTTTCAGCCATTCATATTGAATCCACTTGCTGGTGGGTAATAATGAGGAAAGGAAAAATAACACTAACAGAGCCGGGATGCGAGATGAACACAAGCAAAGAGAGTGACCCATAAGAAGACAGGCGATTTAGATGAAAACTGCAGCCATGAATGGCGCAAGTCATTCCAGAGGAAAGTCATCTGGAGTTGGAATACGACGCGAGCGTAGCGAAGTTGGCCGGCCAAGCGTAGTCGTCGAAATCATCAGATCAAGCTGCGTTAGCGGAGAGTACGACTATTTCGGTTGAGGATGTAAGGTTGACGAGCTACGCACGAAGACACTGTCCAAAGTCCAACAGGCGATGCGTAATCATCTGAAGATCCAAGATGGCGATGGGTATTAACGCACATAGCTTGAAGAAGGTGGTCACTGGCAGTGTGCCAACGAAATGAGGTTGAACCAAAACTGTTGTTTTCTCATCGAAAGATGCACTCAGATGGAAGAACAGAGAAGAGCCAATGTTGCAAACAGGTGGCTCAGAGATGTTGGTGAGAAGGAAGGAAGTACTTGACCTATCCAACACATCAAATTTGATCAATGACAATGATCAAAATGAACTTGGTCTAGGATGTGTGATTGTTTGTGTATGTTTTGCGGCATCGGTAGTTGAGTTCTGTCCCACACCTACATGGCGAGCTAAAATGAACCAAAACTGCCCAGCCTCCACATATAACCGAACCACTATGTGGGGGAAAGGACTCGATACTAGCTTTTGTTGGCGCTGTAGAAATGTTGAGATTACAATTGAAAAAATAAAATAATTATGTTCCAACGTGTACTTGATTGTTACAAAATAATAATGCTGTGGGTCATGTTTAGAATTTGAATATAAGGTTTGTAAGATATAACACTCAGATGAGTTGCACTTAAGGTAGTTGTTGTATGCATCAGTCATTTAATATCCTTCTTGGTGTGTTTCATGGTTTTGATTCAGCCCAACATCCACTTGACGTTTGTGCTTGCTGGGTTTTTCTTTCATCTGTTCAAAGAGTAACATATGTGAGACAGGTCCTGTTGTTATTCTGAATCCTTTATCAAAGTTATCTTAGATCAGTAATTGAACACCCTTGGCCAAGGAGTTATCATTGGCTCATTTTATTATAAAATGTAAGAATTTCTTGAATTTAATGGATACTAACATTTAATAGACAAAATTGAAAATCAGTTTTCTGTGTCTTGTGCTGCATTGCAATAAAAATTAGATTTTAGCACATTGTAATAAAAATAAGTTTTTTTTATCACATTGTAATAAAAATAAGTTTTTTTATTCCCATTGTAATAAAAATAAGTTTATTAGCTTCTGACTGCATAGTTAATGCTAAATATGAAATGTTTATTGAACAGGTTCATTTGAAATATGTGTGATATGTAGATGAAGAATAAAGGAAGACTGCTTATAAATGTTTCAAAATTCACAATATGGATATACATAAAAAGTTTTTTATGAATGATAGAAATTAGCGTGGCATTTCTTTATGTGTCTGTAGGGCGTATTATTTGTCATGCATATGTTTAACGAATCTCAAGGAGATCCTTACAAAGCAAGTCATTGAATGTGAGCGACAGGCATGCAACTTTCTTATAAAACACTTGGCGAATACAGGGTGAAACTTTTATTTAGTCGTATTGAAGTTAGATTGTTGACATTGTCTGGGATGTCGCTTGGTGTCTATTGACTAGCGCAAACTGCCTCCAAATGCAACCATTTGTATGTCCAGTGTTGAGTTGTTAGCCTTAGGACTTGTGCCAGTATTTTTTTTTAAGGACCGTATCAAGACTGGTGGAATGTATTGCTTGCTGGAGCTTGTGCTTCAAGTTCTAACAATGGCTAGTTTATTATGGGTTGCATAGCCTAGACTAGTTGAGTAAGAGTTGCTCCTTTAAGATGAGCGAGACTTTGAACCTTGTATGGCCATTGACTGGAACTTATGAAGTGACACAGACTTGGCACACTTTGTGATCTTTGTGATTTAATGCTCACATGACAAACACAAACAAACAGGATTGAGTTACACCAGACTGATCATTGTTATGTGTTGCTTTACAAGTTTTGCTTAACTGCTAGGAGGGCTGTAGTTTTTAGTAAGAGTTGCTTCTTTTGAACAAGTGGCTGGCTGGGCATTGTATCCATTTACTGGAACCTCTGAAGTGGCAAAACTTGGCATATTTTGTGATTTATTGAGCCATTCAACAGCTAATAAATGGCAGCCAAGCGTAGTGGTATATGATTAAAATATGGAATTTGCTCTAGTTACTAAGGAAAATTTAGACATACTAAAAAGAAAGCCAAAAATGACTTGCTTGGTATATGGCACAGAGGACCTTGAAAACCTCAACAAACATCATATTCCAATGGTATAAGAGGACACGTAGGAGGCAGTTGGAGATGTCATACATTACAGCTGGATGATGGATAGGTAGTGATCAAAATTTCAGAACCTTATGGTAAACAGATGCAAAACTATGCCAGAATTGTTGTGAGGATAATTAGCCTCCAGCAGATATGTATGAACAGGAAATTCAGAAAGTACACAATAGTGAGACAAAGAGTAATTTATTTTTGAAGCGGCGGGTCGCACCAGTAAGCTCAAATGCAACGACTAAAATTTTTTTAAGTTTTTGTAGCTGTATTAACATTTTCTTATGGAATAATCATTCATTATGATTTTGGCAGATTATGGCAAAATTATGATTATTCATAATGAATAATCACTTGTTTGTGTGCCATGTGTTTACATTGTCAGACGATAAGCCATGTTACGAATGAATAGAAGATATGCAAGTAGGCCAGTGACATTGTTTATTACTTCATTTTTACAAGAACTGTAAAACTCTTGCGAGCTCGGGCAGCCTGTTGGACAGCACTGCTATAATCAAGGGAAGAATAGAGCAAAGGAAGTAAAGAAAATCTGACGACTTGAGTGTTGACTGGACAATGGATGTAGAAATCCTGAAAAAGAGGCAAATCATTGTGTAGAATTAGTGTAAGCATGAACCTGGTCAGGACAGAGGATCTAAGACAGAAAGTGAAGGACAAGATGGATTGCACTTAATGCTTTCACTTCTATCAGTCGTCAATAATATGAAGCGCATGGGAGAATCATTTTTCAGGGCAGGTCTTCCCTCGCCTGCCATAAGGCAGAATATTAAACCTCTTGAACACACTCAACCATGTCTGACAACAGTCCCAGCAACCAGTGTTAAGTCAAGTGTACAATATTATGTGCTTTGAGGTCGTCTTATACTCCACAAAGTCCACATGTTTGGTTTTGCTGTACATCTGTAGAGCCTTGCAGCCCAGCTTCCTAGTGATATCTACACTGAGAAACAGACAGAGAGTGAAAATAACATACAATGCATTAAATTCTGCTTATGTTATCCACAAATAAACAAATGAAGCTGCAAGGGACCATACATTTACTGAATCTATATCTGTGTAAGACGTAATATGCCAGCGGCTTCACATCATTTCTGTTAATATACTGCCAAACTGGGACATAAGTTGCAAGTAAGTTGTAGCTTTCCAGCAGTTAGCCCAGATCTCTGAAATTGACACCACCCCCATTTTTAGTTCACTGCATTATGATAATTGGCTGCATCCTATATATAGACCTATTATTCTTTGCCCTTTAGTGTCTGACTTGTGTCCTGTCAGGTCACTGAAAACCAATGATTTGTTGCTGTGTCTCTTCACAAGTTAACATTGTCATTAAATTTGGTATGCCTGACATGTTGCACAGCAGTAAATCATTTTTTGCCTCAGAAATGGTGTAAAGTGCCTAGAAGCACAGGTACATACTGAAAATGCTTACCAGTGCTAAATCAGATTACTTGAAGTTGAAATGCACATTTATTAGTTTTAATACGTTAATTCATGACACAAGACCATTTGCCACGTAACTACACGTATAGTTCATTACACAGGATCCTTTACCATCTCTAACCTATGAGAACCATTGGTAGGAACCTTTTTTCAGGTCTTATAGCATGGTGCTTGCACCCTGAAACTTAGTCAGTGAGTTTTATCTCAGTTTCAAACTGTTGGTTTTCAAGAAGATCTTTTCATTTTTATACTGTATACCGCACTATTTAATTCAGCCTATATTATTGATTGCATCGATATCTATTGGATTAAATTTGAACTGCCTTTGAGTGCCATATTTAGCGCTACAGGACGTTATAAGAGGGTTGCTTTATATTCCTATATGTTATATCCTATGGTTAGGATCTCTACCACAAGAAAACTTTAGGAGGATGGAATCCTTCAGAAGCTATGAGCTGATTGCAGAGCATTGCAGAAATCTCAAGACTTTGAAACAAGAATAAAAGAAATTCTTGACTGTGACTATAATTCTGCTGCTGATGAGGTCATTAGACAGAGACTGAACATTCGGTGTAGATATAAATTATGGAAATGAGTTATGTGTTTTGGATCTCGAACTCACTGAAAGATTTTGAAGTGTGAACGAAGATGGGAAGGTAATGACCATGACATAATGATATTCAACCAAGCACGATGAACGCATTGATGCCAGAACACATGGAAAGGTGCCTGCATAAGACCAGCTGATGATGATCATTGTGGTGATTATGATGAGGTGAAATCATTTGGGATTCATAGTTCCATCCATTTCATGTCAGAATTTGTGTTATAACAATGCTCATTTTAATGGTTGTATGTTGTATTAACAATTCAGACCAATTCGCAGGCAGGTTTGACTGAGAGAGTATAGAAGACATGGAAAGAGAATCTCAATGAGATCCTGGCTTGATCTCTAGAAAGTAGTTTACTTATATGGCTCTCAAGGAGTAACTACATTTTACTAATATTTTTGCTCTTTTTCAGCTGATATCTAGGTATCAATCAATCAGTATGCTCGAGTTTTTTAAGTGAAAGTTTATCTTTCTGATCATAATTTATGTGTGCATGCATATATACCACATCTCTGTGTCTGTGTGTCTGTCAGTTGATAGAATAATCCGGATTATATGGTTTGACCGGTCTTCTCCGGATTGTTGTTCTGTTGGGATATGACTAACAGTCCTCCAGTTTACACCAGGTATATTTAAATATGACTCCTATAGGTTAAGTAGGCAGGTAAAGAGCAGTCTGCCACACACCATGAACATATTGACATAGTGCTGATCAATGAGGGTTTCAATTAGTCATTCATAAGTATTCTGTCCCTTTATGTTGAGCACTTAGTCTGTAGATTTATGCACGTACATGGGTCTGTCTGTCCCTCTGTATGCAGGACTTCTTTCTCCTTTGCCTCCACCTACACAGATTTGTTGACCTATGGTGCAATCATTTATCTTTAGAGAGCATATTTATAATGTCTCCATCTTGATAAGTGCTGAAAGCTTAAAGTGAACAACACCTTTCTTTCTCATTTGGTTCTGTCCGCAGATAATGGCTGACTGAACAATTATTACGTGGCTTATGAATCTTGTGCTTATGATAATTTCTTACTGTTGTCCATGGACCTGGCTTGTATAGAAACAAATTTGATAATCAATATGAAGGATGTAGGCCTATCAATTCTTTCCAACATGATACACATTTTATGATATTTAGAGGCTGAGAATTTCACAACCAACGTAAATGCTATTTTAAATGCGATGAACCAAGTGAGGAAATATTTAATAAGGCTATCAAATAATATAGAAATCATGGCCCGGGTACCTGTCAACCGATGGAGTGGCTACTTGGGTACCAGACAGCGTGGACATTTCGTTAGGAAATGTTGGAAATTGCACATTTTTATGAAATGTCTGGCACCCAAAAACTGATTTCATTGCCGGTAGTCAGCTAATATGATCAACAGAACATTTTCTGGCATTTGTTTAGGCAAAATTGCGCATTTTTATGGAATGTTTAGCACCCAAGGACTGATTAATTTGCCCGGGCAGTCAGCTAATATGATCGATGGAACAATTCTTGTTCATGTTCAGGTAAAATTGCGCATTTTTACGGGGTATCTGAGAACCGATTTCATTGCCTGGGCAGTCAGCCTTGAGCGGGTACCGTTGACAGCCTTAGTGTTTAAAATGTTGTTAACTGATTATCTTTTCAAGCTAAATCTACTGATTTTTTCTTTGCTACCTTTACACTTTATTGATAAGCTTAACTGGTTGCTTTTAGCTTACTACCATTGCTAAAGTGAAAACTGGTCTCCGCAGCATTCTCTCAATTAGGGTAGGCTATTGGATGGGGAATCAATGTCAAGCTGAACTTCTTCAGCTTGACATTGATTCCCCATCCAATAGCCTACCCTAATTGAGAGAATGCTGCGGAGACCAGTTTTCACTTTAGCAATGGTAGTAAGCTAAAAGCAACCATCTGGTGAATGGATGTGAAACAAGAACATATGCTGCATCTGTTTTGCAGTGAGCTTTATTTCGAGTATGCAGCAGAAGCAGACTGGATCACTGTGAACTTTATTTGTCTTGCTGTTTTATCCTCCCTATCTGTCATTCGGTTTAAATATAGATGCTTATCTCTCCTCTCTCATCTCTGTCGGCTCTTTATTCTTCACTTTGACTTGCTTTGACTACGTTTTTGAAGTTGAAATTCACAACCTTTAATAATGGTTCTCTGTTGGCATACTGACAGAGTTATACCTGACTCTCTAGGCATAAGCTAGGAAAGATGAGATCGCTAACACCTTGTACTACTGAGCTAGCTTAAGAGACTCATCTTTCTTACGAAGAAGTCATATTCTTGGTTTGATTCCAGTTGTAAAAATGCTTATCTGCCCACACAGCACCTTCTGTTTGTATAGCTGGTCCAAATACCTAAACTGGGAAGTCCATTATCAAGGGCTATGTTGAATTGTTGACCTCTATAGGATGACCTGCTGGCCTTTTAACTATCTTACATACTGACATTACCTCCATGTATTAATTGTAAGACAATCAACATGCATAATTGTCTAACTTTGGAATGCGTAAAATTGCAAGATGTATCATAGACTGAAGACTAGGACCTTAACTAAGACTTTGTACTGAGATGAGGTAAGCAACTGGCTTGAGCATTGTTCAAATCTGTAGACAGCAGATGTGGAGACATTCATAGAGAAAATGAGAGTAAATGTGCTGAGTTGTAGGTGAACAATCGACTTAGATGCACAGATTCTGACCATACACTGCACACTTTGTGCATGAATACTTTGTGCAGGAATGCTTCGTGCATGAATAGCCTACTTCATGCACTGAATGCTTTGCACACTGAACACTTCATACACTGAACACTTTATTAATTAAGAATTAAGTTTTTGTTTACCTCTTGTTCTGAAAATGAAAATTGATTGATTCGTGTTAATATAACTACTGAGCATTTAAACTTTGTCAGCTGGTTTATTTTTAGTTGGATTATTTCCTCCTTTAAAAGCATAATTTATGATGTCTCTCTGTGACTTTGGGTTGTATGGTTGTTTTGCAGACAGTGTTGAGGGATAGGCACATAGAAACAGAGACAGAAAGGTTGATTAAGCAGTGGTTTTACCAGCTGGTATCATTTAAATGTCTGCCTGTCGGGAACCAGTACAATTTATCCAAAGTCTGAGAAGTACTGTTCCTGCCATAGACCTTAGGCTGCTTTGCATGGGGCTTGGTTCTTCAACTTCATGTAACTGAGGTCTAATTAAATCTTAGACTACAGATAGAAATGTATTTCATTGTAGTCTATTGATATCATTTGTCATACTCTACAGCCTACCAGACGTTTTTTTATCTTGCTTATCTTGCTTGGTTTTGTGATATGCCCACGTCAACCTATTACCTTCATAATGGTGCAGCATTTTCAACTTGGTTAATGTGATGACTTTTTAAAATTCTAATTAGCATCTAGCCACCTCAAGTGTTCTGCCATAGCTATTTCCTTTATGGTGGCAATTTGTTAGACTTTATTTGTCTAAATTAGTAGCACTGTAATTAGGATGGCAATACTTCAGAAGCTATTAATTAAGTTTAACTTATTGTACCACAGCATTTGTTGGCCACATCAGCATGCACCTTACTGGCCATCTTTAATTCTAGTCATGTAGTTGGTAAAAATAATATGATGTGATTAAGGGATATACATCTGTACTCAAGGCTTGCACCCAACTGCTAATTAAGTAAGTAAGAAAGAGGAGGAGTGGAGACTGGTTCCTATATAACTTTCTTTTGGATAGCAGATGATAAAATGTCTGGCAGCACAGAGGATCTCAATCGGACAGAAAAGGGTATTGGTTTTTCACTAGTTAAATAGACTTAAAGGTTTTGAAATTTATCATTCAGATAATGAAAATACAGTTCTTCAAAAGTTTAGTGCTAAAAAATTGTTATCTCTAAGCAGGACACGAAAACTGACAAATACTGAATGTAGAAAGCATTAAGCATTCCATCGGATGCTCACGTGCACTTGGCATTGGGAAGTAAACCGTCCAGGTATTGATAGGCAAATAATACCCCAACATCCTGGCACTGTTGAGAACTGCTTCACTGCATTTTATTCTTCAGTCTGTCAAGTTTTCCCTTGGTTTGGCTAGAATAATGGCAGATAAATCTGTATGGGTGTTCATGTTTTGTCTTTGCACACGTGGAGTGCTCACTCATTTTGGATGGTCTAGGTTTAAATTGGCGTGTATATGCACTCTATGAAAAGATCTTAAACAGTATTTACTTCTAGGAAAATGGTATAGTAGTAGTATAAGTGCATGTCATTCCAAGACTCAGAAAAATTATGATGAACTTAGCTAGTTAAGGTTGCACTGATATCAATTACAGACTTCATTAGCTTTCAGGCATTGAAAAGCAGACTGAATCTTGAAATCTGTGATGGACCTGTTTTAATCATACGGTACAATACAAGTTGAATAGTTTAATTAATTGATAAGTTGTGGGAACTAAATTGTTCCTGAAGTGGCTTTGATGGTAGATAAGGACAAACTGGCCTAAGTTAAAGTAGGATCTGAGTATGCTATTTACTTAGTACTTGTATACAATATACATGTCCCATTCAGAAGAGATACATCAAGTGTCTAGACTAAGAATAGTTGCTATGCTGACGACGGCCTATGCTTAATTTTTATTCTTTAGTGTAGAGACTTTGACCTTAATTTCAAATGAAATTCATTGTTTCCTGAAAGCTCGTGTGTTCTCTAGATATTTCAGAAAAGCCTTCTTCAGGTTCGTTTATAAGATAAGAGTAACTTTAATTTGGATGCAGATTAAAGACACTTAGTTCCGCAAAGACTGCTATACTGTAATAAGTTTGCAAAAGACTTCAGTGCTTATTACATGGTTACATCTTCCATTCTGTTGATGAACTTTGTCACAAAAATCTGAGGCATCCAAGGGAGATAGATCTGAAGACCTAGACAAGGCTTGCACCCAATTGCTAATTGAGTAAGAAAGAGGAGGAGGAGGAGTGAAGATTGTTTCCTGTACAGCTTCTTTTGGAAAGCAGATGAGATGCACAGCAGCGTCTCTTGAGAAGTGATCAGGTGTGGTGGCTGTTAAGTGTCTATGCCTTGTTTGTGGAGGCTGTGGTTACAATTCCAGGCTGTTTAGTTGTTTTGATGATGATGATGATGATGATGATGACGACGACGATGACGATGATGATGATGATTGTTGGGGTGATGGTGGGAGATCACAGCCATAAAAAATAATGGTAATGATGATGATGATGAGGATGAAGATGATGATAATGGTGGTGGTGGTGGTGGCAGTGGTGGTGACGGTGATGGTGGTGATGATGATGACAACGACGGCGATGATGATGATGATGAAGGTCATTTCTTTACATGTTTGCAAAGTGTTTAACCTTTGCCTGGCTTCTGCCTTCTTCGCGCTGCTTCATCCTTTCATTGGGGTGTATTTGCTGTGCTTATTTGACGACAAGCCATTTTGGAACAGCCTGGCAGGCTGAGCACATGCCAACTGTTTAGAGTGAGGCAAAGAGACGACAGGGTGGACGTTTGGCCTTCTAATAATGGTCTATTATTAAGTCAGTTGCCGAGCCATTGGATGTCAGTGTGTAACCAATGACCTAGAGTTGACTGTAGCCTATCTTTTGGTTTGGGCAGCAAAAAGATGGAGCTCTGCAGCTGGTCTGGCTGCCATAAGACTTCATTGGCTGTTATGTTTAGCTGAACCAATGGGAGCGATTTTGGCTGCTGACGTCTGTGTAAAGGAGATAGATGTAGACTGGGGTGTGCTTTCTACCATGACCACCACCACCATCATCATCATCATCGCTGCCACTGCTGCTACCACGTCTGCCAAACATTGCTGTAGCGCAGTCAGTGTTCTGGAAGGTTGCCCTGAGAATAGGCAGCAGCGAGGGAGTTCGTTCGTTCTTTTCGTTCCCATCTTTCGCAACCAGGATAGCGTACAGTATATCCAGGCTGAGGGAAGATTTCAACGATTTTCTAGTTTTCAAGAAATTCAGCGTTCAAGGAATTGCCTGCTGAAGTCTTGTCATGCTTTAGCAAACACATCTGAATATGCCGGTTGAGAACTACTATGTGGTAAGTTCGGATGAAGTTAGTTTATAGTCGCAGTGACTTGTGTGTGGTGTGTATGGCAGAAATAGAGTCCATTGTTACCAGGTATGTGCTGAACTTTGATTGCAGACATCTCTTGCTAATGTTTGGATGACATAGTACATAAGCCTTTTACCAACGCTGCCAGATGTAATCAGAAAGCATGACGCTGCTGCGGCCAAATCTTCGGCCATTGTGCGACCAAAGGTCTTTCTCATATGTCTTAAGATGACACTAAGCCCTAAGCCAAGCCCTGACTTGAACCGACCCTCATGATGCATAACCTGACCTAACCATAAC
Source organism: Bimastos eiseni (assembly GCA_959347315.1). Classification (NCBI taxonomy): domain Eukaryota; kingdom Metazoa; phylum Annelida; class Clitellata; order Crassiclitellata; family Lumbricidae; genus Bimastos; species Bimastos eiseni. The sequence continues at coordinate 23,707,461 of OY365806.1, read as the reverse complement.
CTTCATTATGCATATTAAAGAATGTAGGTGTTTCTAACAGTTGTCAAAGGTCTTTAACTGGGGAGTTGTGTACGTTTTCGGCCGGAGAAGTAATATTTGTGATTATATTGTGGCCGATAAGTTCGACCACTGAAGATTTATCCAATCTGATATATGTTGCTGCAATTCATGAAGAATTTTTTCACTGTTTGATGGCTAGTAGAATTTATTACAGTCCTGGAACAGTTACCTTACCATGTATGAGCTTTAACCATTTTAGTTTTGCTGTGGCATGGTGACTAATTGGTTGTCACACCACTTAAAGGGGTGTGGCTTTACGCCTTCAATAAGCTGGTTGCTGTGTAGGAATTTTAATCAGGATTTTCAAGCTCAGTTGGGTAGTGACATCATGTCCTGGGATTCAGTATATGTGTCATTGTGTTAAACACATTCATGAAATAATCATAGGTTGGTTGAGATTGAGTCTCTGGTTCTCTAGCAACGGATTGAGAAATATAGAAAGAAAGGCAGGGATTTGTTTTGAATTGTTGGTACAACATAGAATACTGAGTCCACTCTCAAAACACTGTTTGTTGAATAGAAATAAGTGCTGTTCACAGCGGAAATTGCCTCTGACAGTTCTAATACTGTTCTAAAAGTAGTGGAGCCGATTATTTGCTCATTGAGAGGCCGGCTTTTATTGTATGGGCCAACCACCAGCCAAACCATAACACGTTTTGATTCTGTCCATAGAATTAGGATTTTATGAAAAGGGAGATGAATGACCGAAGCAATTTTGCATCAACCTGAGAGTTAGTCTGTTCTCAGATTATTAACTTAGTTATAGTAGACATTAAGTCTCAGACACGACGTGTTGTCCTGATACTAACTGATAACTGAGGTTGTATATGCGATGATATTTGCATTGGTGTATATACTATGCGTGTTGATATTTCTTTAAGGAAATGATGCATCATTTTGGATCTTAGTGTTTTTAAGGCAAAGTTCAGGCTTGCTTTGTGTCGTTCTACTCTGCCTCTGAGAGCTGAATTATTATTCTACATAAAGATGGATATTGACCTGCATGCAGTTGGGATGCAATTTGGGAAGTAGTTCACCTTTGTGTGCGTGTTTGTGCATTAACCCTGGGGTGAAATGCTGCTTGTAGTTCTAATTATTGAAAATCCAGAACCTTGCCTGTGTGTCTTGTTCTGAGTGTATCTGTCTTGTTCTCTGTGTGTGTCTGTCTAGTTTGCTGTGTGTGTCTGTCTGTTTGATGCCTGATTGCTCCCTACAACCTGAATATAGAAGAAGCGCAGTTTCCTGTTTCTGTTTTGGATGTGAATTGTTAGCGACTTCATTTTCTTAACCTCATCATATGAGGTTTGTTTGAAGGCCATTCCTCTCCCTCCCTGCTTGAGCCTCCCACTAAAATCTGTTGTTGGAATTTGTGTGTTGCAATCATCATTACTGTCATTGCTTCTCTTTGATGAGCTACATAAATTCCACGAACGACCACAATTATATGTTCTCCACAGCTCTGGATGGGAATCAGTCAGCTGGGATCTTTCTTTATGTGGGAGCCAGCCAGCGATAAATCTTGTTATCTAAACAATATTATTTATTGATCAACTTCTTGTTCTTTGTGACCTTGACATCGTTTGGGTTGGCACAGGCTGCACTTTTTTGTCAGGTACTTAAAGGATGCAGTAACAGATGCATAGATGTATAGATATACATAGCATTTTGGATGATATTATATGGAGAGGCTTTGTCCAATCACCAAATGCCCTACTGTTTCTTAGCCACTAGTAGTACTGTTTAGTCCAGTTCTGTCTTGTCCTGAGCATGAAAATGTTCAAATGTTGAATTCAGAGTATGTGTATGAATGTCATTAGATGATCAGTGTAATGTATTTGGATGATGTGAATTGTGTTATTTCATCTAGATGTTCTGTAGAGCCATGTAGACTGAAAGAAAATGTCTGTTCTGTGATTGTGTATCAATTACAATGTTTTAGCCAAAATATTAGTCTGTATCTATTGGAGTGTGTAGTTATAAATTGATCACAAAGTGCAAGTATCTCTGAAAAAGGATTTAAAATGACTGATTAGGCTATGAGCGAGTGAAGGCATGAGAGAATGAATGCTTTTAAAAATGAATAGTCCAGCATAAAAACAAGCCTAGTGGTAAAATGCAATCAAGGTACTTGAGGTTATAACAAGTCTCTGTACATTGTGAGTCAACTGAGGCATGATTAATATGAACAGCAACTGATTTGGCTGGCAGTTATAAGGTAGATGAATGTCATTGCTGCTATTGTTCAGTGTAGTCTTAAGGTCACTATTAACCTCACTGCTAATCCTGCTTAGAATGAATGTTAAGGGCAGAAAGTTCTGACAAAAATTACAAGTTACGTTTCAATGTTTTCATGTAGGATTTAGTTATCTCCTGCTTATGAAACGTTTTACTTACTCATTGCAACAATGTTATTAAAATGTTGGTGGTCTGTTCACATGCATGCATACTAGAGATTTGGAGAAAAAACAGATTGAACACTTGAAGTCTATGTTAGAATTACCTAGGCTGATGTCAGGAAAGAGGACATTTACTATTTATTATATATAGTCCTCGTTTTGGCAGTCATGTCAATTGCAATGCTGACTAACTTTGACTGATTGATTATAGCACTACGATAGTACAATGTAGTAAATTACTTTACTGATGATCTGTGATAACAATTATTGTGCAGATTCAAATATTTCATGTATCCAACATAATAATATTATGATAAACAACTGTGTCTTTTGTCATTCTTAGGCCTATCATTTATCAGACATAGGGTAATTAAGTGAGGCAATTGGAACCCTTCATATTCGACAACAATCACCCTGTTGCCTTCTGTGATCTGATTTAACAGGGGTTGTCATATTCCTGTCTGTCAGACACTTTTCTTTTATTAGACTAGACTGTGAATTGTAAATTTGACTTTATTAATTGCACATGGGGTTCAGAATCCTGGACCTTATGGCTATCTGTGAACTGAACTTTTTAAGTCTTTCTTTCTTTAGTGAACATTATCTAAATTACCTTCATCTAATGTAGGTTTCCTTGATGATTTGTGTTGGTGACTATTCCCTTCAAGTATAAAACTTTCATAGGGAACCAATAGGTGTTTTTGGGATTTAGCCAGCCTTTGTTCATTGTTTAAATCAGACAGGACATTGCATAGTGAGTGTAGTAGTAGGGGACAGGAAGTTGTTATAGGGGCGTTTGTACCAAGAATCGAGCCCACTTTCCCCCATGAATACTGTTAAGTGAGGAGGAGCTAGAATTGTATTTTGTTGATATGAGCAGGTTGATTTTATGAGCAAGAATTCTTTCCTGTTTTCCCTGAGGTGTCTACAATATCTTACTGTATAAATATAAATTTAGAGTGGATGCCACTTTTATATAGTGACAGGAGACTAGAATATTTAGCTGTAACCTGACAAACGACTCTTTAGCCAATTCTGGTGTTGTCATTTGTTAGTGATTGCAATAAATTATGTTGGAAACTGTTCCACATGCAGCTTATCAGACTTTCAATGTCCTGAAAACTGCTTCGCCTCGCAAGGCTATATTGACCTATCTGGTTGTGCTTTGTCAGACAAATTTTTGCTTATTTCTACACCAGTTTGCATTCTCCAAAATCAAATGACAGATAACCATTTGTTTTGTGGTGTCACCTTCTAGTGATATCTTAACCAGTAGGTATCTTAGCCACTTTGCCAAAAGGCAGGTTAGAATTTGGGTGACCATCTGTGGAATGGGACATCATTTGATCCTGATTCTGGACAAAATGAAGAAAGCTCTCCAGGATCATTTGTTAAAAACAGTTTTAACGCATGCAGAGTCATGCAGAAAGCAACTCTGAAGAACGTTGATCTGAGATACCTGCAAAACCTGAGGCAACAGATAGGGAAAAGAACTGGCTATGGTTTGTGATAAATCTCAGGTCTGTGATAAATCTCGTAAGAGCAGACCTTAAGTGATATATTGTCCAGATATGATAGAGGCAAGATTTATAGCAGGTTTGTTATATATGGTCTAAATGGTAGATTAGGCCTGCTGCCCAGAGTGACCCCAAGTGTTCTGACAGTGTTTGATAGTGAAACAGAGCCACCAAGTTCAATGCTGAACTGAGAAGAGAAAGTACTCCTGCATTCACTGCATTGGCATGAGATCAACATGATTGCCTCCCTGTTTGTTATCTTGTTTATGGCCAGACTGATAAAGCAGAACCATGGATGCACTGAAAAGAGGCACTCCCCTTTACTTTGCCCCAGCAAAACAAAAGGGTGGTGAAAGAGCAATAGTAAGCTAAGTGTAGTCTGGGTGCTGCTGCTGTTGCAATTGGACTCCAATGTGGCTGACTATGCCACTGACTGTCAAGCGAACTTGCCACTAACTGGTCTAGCAAAGACTAATTAATAAAGGACTGATATTGTTAGATTATGTTTGTAGGCTGCATATATTGACATGATATTTACATATATTTACACAATACTTACATAATGCTTCCATAGATATTAATCAGTCATCTCATTTGAAATATATTAATTAGACATCTCAGTTGAAGTATAAACAAACAAACAAACCCACAATGCACTGTGCCCTCTTCAACTTTCTACTTTGTCTTTGTGCTCATTAATATTGACCAATTAAGGCTTGTAGTACCATTCCAATAAGTCACAGTGATATAAATATATCAGTCCTTTATTATTTACAGTCCTCACTGGACCAGTCAGAACCAAATAAGCTTGAAATGCAGACTGACAGACGCTCTCTCCTTCAGACTTGAATTTGTCCTTTGAGATGCTTAGAAATTAATATGTCTGGTTGACTTTTGTCACAATTGATACTGGTGGTTTTATTGATTTCGTCTCCTATGGCAGGCGCACGTTTGATGTATTACATGTGAATTAATTAAGAATGAGTCGATGTATTCCAATATTATTTAATATTATTATATATTATGTATGTAATCACTAATTTATTGCTACATTACATGTGAATTATTATGTTTATGTGTTATGGATACACCGAGGGAGGTTTAAGAAACCTCGATTGTAGTGGGGTGAAGTGGGTAGCCTCTGAGTATCTATCTTGAAGGGGTTCTATATGAATAATATTAATTGATTGTTTATTGACATTGGTCGTGCTAATTCAGTTTAAATAAAATTCTTGTTAGACATCTGAAGAATTTATTTGTCTTTCTGGGCAAATGATTTGACAGATGAGTTGAATTTATTTGTTGTATTTTTACTTTAATAATGAATAATACAGGCCATTTGTTGTTTTTGTCTCCCATGCCATTTGTTACATTTCACTCATTTGTTGAACATATAAAGATATTGATCAGAGTTATTAGAAGGCATGTATTTTAAATTGAATTTATTAGTTTAGGCAGATGGTTCAGTTTGAGTGTTCGCATGAATATTATGACTTGTTGGATTTGCCTGTGGAATAGTTTGATACTACTTTGGCCCCTTGTGATGGCTGTAGATCTACCTGGTGGATTGCCCTTAACACAGCAGCTATTGGAATTACCATAACACAGCGGAATCACAGCAGGCTGCTGAGTCAGCACTCTTTGAAATTTAAATAAAAATTCGTCATTGTCACAGTAGTCGTCGTCATCATCATCATGATCATCAGCATCAATGCCATCACCAACATGTAATTTACAGCTACATCAGTCATCATCACTCATCATCATTTGTGTGTTGCATAATCTGTTTCCTGTGTAATTAGGACAGAGCCACAGCAAGCTATAACTAAAAGGGTTTAGACTGCAGACCGATGCTAATGCATGTAGGGCTGGCAGTTTCGAAAGCAATAGGTGATACCCGAGGCACTGGAGGACGTATACCATTACAACAGTCTGCATCAAATGTGTAATGTGTGCTGGGCATGAGTTTCATCATGGCCTGATTGAAAAAATTGTTATTGTAAAAACATTCAACATATTCAGTTTTTATATAGACCAATTTCACACCAATTGTATAGGAATAAATCAGCTTGGTGCCAAAAGCTCATCTGCATAAAACACAATCCCAATCCTTGCACAAAATGCATATTCATTGAGAATGCACCTTTCAGTCAGGGCTTAGGTGTGTTTTGTGCTAAACTGCCCATGCTATTGGCATCCGAAACCAAGCTAACATAAATCAGTTCAGACTGTTTGCCCAGACTGTGTGACTGACATGCCTCTTGCTTGACATTTTCTTTGAGGCTAAGCCTGTGTGCATTCCTTTGAAAGCTAAGCATGCTAGGAGATATAAACAGTCTCCTAGCACTTCTGCCAAGAAGCCTTGAGAATAAACTGATGATCGATTGCCACAGCTATATCAGCCATGTCTGTGTCTGCCTACTGAGCGGCTTAATGTGCTATGAACATCACAGATTTATAATACTGGGTGCAGACCCCATAATTGCCTGTGGATATTATTTAGGCCAAGCACTTAGAATACATGGTACAAGTGGGTCCCAGTATGAATGCTATTTTGAATTTCCATACTTTTGCTGAAGGCTTCTTAAGAAATGAGATTAGGATGAGGTGAAAGATTTTAATTACAAGGCCACTATTGCAGTTCGTAAGACAATCTTTACAAGAAATATAACTGAGACATTATTTATAAGTAATGACTACAAACGGCAGGTATTCTAAAATTATTGCCTCTGCTTTATCCAGTTGATTATAATTGTACATAATTAGTAGTTTATATCTTCGAGTTTTAAGCAAAATGCGTCAACTAGTGGTACAACAGAACCTGAGCTGTATTTAATCAGGTCCATATCCAGCAGATCCGTCTGCAAAGGCATCAATGGCAGTATGTAGTGGGTTAGAATTTGTTAGAGGTCTAACTTAAGTAGGGAATTAAAGGAATTAATCAACTGAGCAGACAGACAGACGCGGAGACGGGAGGGGTGTTCTTGAATCTATGTTTAGCAACCAAAATACTCCATCCACCAAACACAGTTCTAGTCTTTGATATGACCAGAGAATTACAAAGAGGTGACAGTGGTAAATAATGATAGACCTGAGGAATAATGGGGATCTTGGGCATTAGTGCGCCCAGAGTTCAATCAATAATCGATGAACATGAGCCTTAAGTTGAAACAAATCCTTGCTATGACAGGAAGCCAAATGCCAAGCTTCACGCACAGGGATCATATGTAACGAATTTACTACAGTCTGAAAGAATGATTCAATTGTATTGATAGAATTAAGCCATGACAATCACGCGGTATTAGCAGCAATGTACATTGATATCAGTACATGATGAAAATTGAGTTCATAATATTATGCCCAAGAGTAGTCCCAACAAAATCATATAAGACTAGCCAACTACACGGTGATTCATTAAAAAACGTACCTTACATAGGTTAGCATAACTCAGGTAAATGACCATTAATTTTAATGAAATTTCAGAATAATGATGCTTGATATTCTATTCAAGTGCTACATAAATCATTTGACACACCAAGCTAAAATGACGTAACGCGATTGACGAAACTAATGACGTCACGAAAATATCGCGAAAAAATGGTGTTTACCGAAGAGGATAAACAATTTGTTACATTCTTACGAAAGAATAAAAAGTACAGTGCAAAACGTGGATTAAATGCGTTACTTTCAAAGATCGACAAAACTGGGTCTTTCCATCGTCGACCAGGCAGCGGCCGCCCGCGTACGGCAGCAACAACCGACAATGCTGAAAAGGTTGAATCGCTGGTGCTCAGCCAGGAAGATATGCCGCAAACGCATCGCACACAGAGACAAATTGCTCGAGAAATAGGAATCAGTCAGACATCAGTTTGGAGAATTGTCAAGAATGATTTACATTTGCGATGTTTAAAGAAACGACACGCTCAAGAACTCACAGCAGCCAACAAGCAAGCAAGATTGACACGTTCCCGTCAGCTACTGAGGTTGTATCCTGCAAGCTTAGTGAATTTCATTTGGTTTACTGATGAGAAATTGTTTACTGTGGCAGCACCCAGTAACAGTCAGAATGATCGTATTTATGTCTCAGCCGGTACAAGGAAGAGAGACGTTCCAGCAAATCGTCTTTTGCGGACTCGACCAACTTTCAGCAAGTCCCTTATGGTATCTGTCGGGGTATCTGCACTCGGTCGTACGAACATCCATTTCATCGAACCAGGTGTTAAGATTAATGGACAATATTACAGAGATGTTCTACTAATGCAGGGTCTCTTGCCTGACATTCATGAGATAACGGAGTATTTCATCTTCCAGCAGGATAGCGCTCCTGCGCACAGAGCTCGGGAGACCGTTGCGTTACTCGAAACTGAAACACCTGATTTCATCCCGCCTAATTACTGGCCACCTAATAGCCCTGATTTGAATCCAGTGGACTATAAGATATGGAGCGTCATGCAGGAAAAAGTCTGCAGAAATCGAATACATGATGTCGACGAGTTGCGTCACCGAATTGTGGAGGTATGGGATGAAATGGATCAGCGCATCATTGATGAGTCAGTCAGGCAGTGGCGTAGGCGTCTTCGCGCGTGTGTTACTGCCCGAGGGGGTCAATTTGAACATAAACTGTAACTTTCTTCCTATTCAGAACTGATTCCTCTATGTTCACTTAAAATTTTTTTGACATAAACCGATATTTGACGGAGTTACAATTAAATATCTAGGGGTACGTTTTTTAATGAATCACCGTGTAGTAAAGTAGCCTTGGTTCTATGCTCTAGCTACTATTGCTACTCCTCTCAGTGTCATCTATTTACATAGTCATTTGTCAAGCATTAATGAATTGATTCAATAGTATTCATCAGTCATCTGCTAATTGTGACTGCAATTACATTTTTTACGTATGCATGCATGCATACGGTATTCATTCATGCATTACGAAGATTTATATAGCGCCCCTTCAAGGCTACTACTCAGGAGCGTTCCCGACCTCGGCACGGCTAAAAAGATAAGTTTTAAGGCGAGAATAAAAGGAGTCTGAGTATAAAAGGAGTCTGAGTATAAAAGGAGTCTGAGTGGACCCTTGGCGTCAACCACAACGCCAACAGGAGTGTGTTCCGGAGCGAGGGGCCAACCACTGAGAAGGCACATTTATGTTTAGTAGTTTTACGGGCAAATGGGACAATGAGCAGGCCTCGCTCAGTAGAGCGGAGAAAGTGGCTATCAGGTGCACTCAGAGTAGAGTAACAGAGATCGCGAAGATAGGCAGGGGCGAGACCTAGCAAGAACGGCCATACCAAAGAGATGATACAGTATGAGATTCGCTGTTGGAGGGGGAGCCAGTGGAGCACATCCAGTATATAACCGGAGACTTGGCCAGATTTCGGAATGGGTCAGACAAGACGTGCAGCGGAACGCAGGACCCGCTCCAGGCACCGCAACCGCCCACCTGGAAGGCCTGCATATAGTGAGCAACAGTAATCCAGTCAGGCTGAATTACTGTATGTGTACGTTATTCTTTTTAATAACGTATGCATACAGCAGTATACGGTAGCTGTACGTTATTCTGGTAAGCAAAGTACGGTTGTACTATTGTTGGCAAGACATCGAAGGCGAGGCCTTTATTATGCATAGGAAAGGCAGTGAGCCATTGCACAGCTGAACCCAACATATCAGAAATGTCAAAGAGCAATGATTTGTTGCATCTATATGAAAAGTCACTTATTATAGCTGTATCAGAGGGTTAACTGAAATTCAGTTAAGTCAGTCAAAGAAAAGGATTGTAGCAAAGAAATGGTTGTTAATGAAGGTTGAAGCTAAGGCTGTCAACGGGTACCTGGGTAACCGGGTTCCCGACCGAAGCTGACTACCCAGGTAATGAAATACCCGACCGCACGGGTCGACGGGTATCCGGGTCGTAATTTCAACATTTTTTGACAGCCTTAGTTGAAGCTGGCTCCTATTCAGAGCAAGTACCAGCGTATGTGAGAAATTCTCCCTCCCCAAAAAATTATGTAATGTGGCAGCCTGCTTTCTTGGTGTATATATACTTGTTTGTAACTGATCATTAGCAAAATTCTCAATTCTAATTGAACTGAAATAACAGGATTTATTTCAGCATCACCAGCCATTAGAAGCAGATGCAAAGACTAGAAAAAGTTCTACACAAAATAGTGGATAGAAATTAATGTTACTGGACCACTTATCAGCAGAACATTTGACTGAATTGCAAAAAGCAATACCAGGAACCAGATGAAACGAATAGACCGTGGTGATGCATGCCTAGAGCCGTTGACACATCTTGGCTGCAATCAGTAACGCGAACAATATACAACATAAAGGCAATCAACATACTGAGGTAACCATGATCAATGTCCAGGGCTGTATCGAGCTATAATTGCGCCATGTGCCTAGCATCAATCTGTCGCCCCACATTTTGTATTTCGAATATAATATAAAATTTATTAATACACAAGAAATGATTTAACTGGTATAACTCCCACCAAAACACTTTCTTTGTTGCACTTTTTAACTGTAAGTGTAATTTTAGTTTTTATTCGTGAACGAAAATAGTGCAATATTTCAAGAAAGAATGAATTTGTGGAATAATAAAAGTTATTCCATCCTGAAATTTGCGCCCCTTCCATATTTGCGCCCTGTGCTTTGGCCCCGCCCTCGGTACGGCCCTGTCAATGTCACAAAAATAAAAAGGATCAAGGAAAAGACCTGCAGCATGTAAAAAGCTGTGACCTAAACAAGAAACAACCAGTTCTTCAGTTCATGGGCAACTCATGAACTATGAATTCAGATAATAAAAAGAGCGACAGCCAGTTTTAGTGTGGACCATAGAAAGTACAGAATTACAAGATTTCAGTATTTTCCTTAAAACGAATGTAGATTATGTAAGTCATGAAGTAGGTCTGCCACATGGACACAATTGAACTAACTAGATACAAAGAAAAATAAATTGACTTTCTATGCAGTGAAACAACTACCCAGGATATGAAATTTTAAGATCAGAATTGGTATTTTAACAGGTAAAATTAATTTTTAAATCAGCACTTCCTGGATATGCTGCCTCTCAGCTATCAATTTAGTTTAGTCTAATTTTTGTGTAAAATCAGTAAGCCAAATGATTGCCTGATGATGTGCAACTTAATTGTTGTGGTCTTCTGTTGGTAACTATGCATTTTTAAATCCCTGTACTACTCAAATGGGATCCATGAGGCTGGTTAAGGATTATGCTCCAAAGCTCTAGCTAGTTAGAAACAAAATAAAAATTGTGCAGTATATACAGTGTTTTACTTTGACTGCTTCCAAAGTTCAAAAGTGCACATAATAAGTGAGTAAATACTTCATTTGCAGATGCGTAATGGGACATCCAGCAATTATTTTAATACATGGAGGTAATTGTAGGTAATTAAAAATATAAAATAATAAAATTGATGATGAGTGTATTGTTTAGCATTACACAAATCATCTAAACCGCTAGTATCACAGATCTAAATACTAGAAAACTGTATAAGTTCAAAGATCAACTAGATATTTGACATGCAACTTAAGGTTCAATTTAGCTGATTACACACAATATTGTGAATTCCAGATGATGAGTGGCATACGATGAATGGGATGACATAGTGTTGATGGGTAAGATGAATGGGATGACGTAGTGTTGATGGGATAAGATGAGGTCTGTCGAGGGATGGTGATATGAATTTCTTAGATAAGGGTTTGTGGGCACATGGAGTATTTTGGCTGCTGTTACAGCAGGCAGCTGATGATGACGGTTTCTTGGGATTTGTAGCTCACTGTGCATCTCTTGCCCTTCTACTACAGATGAGGGTCACATGGTTTCCGTATACACTTCATCACCATCTGGCATACCTAGAACTGCCTTATAAACACCTCATTCCAAGAGTCCTAACCTACCGGTAGTTCTAGTATCTTGTTTGTTGGTCATCAGTTAGTAACCTATGAGCCATGGTGTGGTTTATCATCCAGCTGTGTGATAATAAAACGGATATATAATATAATACCTGTAGGATTCTACGTTGGTTGTTTCATATACTCATCTTTAATTTATCCTTTGGAGTTGTTACACTCTGAACTGCTGTCAATCTCTTTAGGATCCTCCACTGATCCTATACAGTATTGAACTCGACTTTGAGCCCAACCGTAAAACTCTTATGTAAACTCAGCTGTAAAATTTCTATAAAAGTCGACCTTTATGAATTTATATTGACTCCATTATGCATTGACCTCTCACGTCATGTCCTGTATGGCCTCGTTCAGTTTTGTCAGCTAAGGGTGGCTACCGGTTCCATGAGAGTAACTGGAAGTTAATCCCCACCCTTTTGTGAGTGTTATTGGGTTTGGGGGAAATGGTCTTTCTGCAGCAAGGATTGGGGTTGCAAGCATAGACATTGTGTAACTTTTCAGCCTTAAATAAGCAGCTATACATTTATATTAGATGACACCTCTTCATCCAGGTACTTAAGAACTTTTTCTAGTTTCCAAATCGGGCACATGCACACATACCTCTGCACACACTCACACACGCGCACACACACACACACACACCTACACATTCACACCTACACACATGAACACCAGCACACACACACACACATAAATGAGTAATCTGAATAATACCAGACTAGGCTGCTGAATATATTACATATTACTCTTTGAATTCCTTGGTATGATTGATATTTTGCTGTAAGGTCTCATTAGGTCCTATGCAGGTTCTTCTTTGCAGTGACTCTAGGCAAATCGCTTTCATGTCTGACTCAGCTGAGTCTGAATGTTTTGCCACTTTCAAGTGAGTATTTATTTAAATGTGGTAGCAAACTTTACTGTAGGCAAGTGCTGCAGATGGGATGTGACAATGGAGACACTGTGACAAGGATACGCCCTGTTGTCTGTTTCTCATTAACTGAGAGGCCGCAGGAGATTCTCTGCTCGTATCTTGGCTTACTTATGTGCATTTCTGTCTTTTCGTATGTTTGTCTAATGTCGCCCCATGCTTCTGTTTATGAGTGCGTCATCTATGCTAATATTGTGAGCTTGGGTGTATTCGCAGCTATGCAATGCGTGTTGCAGTCGAAATGATCCAGTTTTTTGCATGAAAGTTTCTGTTTCATATTTCATGCAGCTGAAATTTTAGTTCTTTGGCAGAGAGAAAGCACGCACGAGGCAATGAATCAACCTAAGAGAGATGTAATTTGTTATGTCATTGTCAGGTGAAGATGATTGTATTGGAGCTAATTGGATCACAAATTCTATTTTTCCAATTTTCTAAGCAAATTTGTGATTTTTGTTGCATATTTTTGCCTTGAAGTGATTTATATCACAGCATTATGAAGCACAAAAGATAAACATTTTATTGTACGGTTCAGACTCGTTTATGTGCAGTCATAGAAGTTAAAATTTATTACATCTTACCTTGAACAGGCTTGGTTAAGAAAGCAATATTGAAACGTGGTACCCTTGATTTAAGTCAACCTTGGTGCAGCTAGAGAGCTCACTGTTGCCTGCTATCATACTTGCCAAATTACTTTGTGGCTTATTAGGGGCACAAGTGATGTTTATGCAATGCAAGATAATTTATGTTTCTAGCAACATTAATGTCTCTGTTTCCAGACGCTTTTCAAAAGCACGGCAGTGCTTGGATTGAATTGCCAGTCGTATGAGTAAAACTCTAGTTATCTAGACTGAAACAGCTGATAATCACCTTAGTGAAAGCTGCAACTAGATGTGGAGAGTGTAGACATGTGCTGTCCTTTGCTAAGTTCACCTGCTCTGGAAATGCACTGTGATGTGTGTGGGACAAATGTCCAGTTTACTGTTTGCTTTATTTGAAATTGATAAAAGCAAGAATATTAATTTAAAATGAAAATTCAATAAAATTTGATTACATTTTGTTTGATTTGTGTTTTATAGCCAGACCGGTCAACCGATTTTCTTCGGGCCACCCGATCTGGAGACATAGAAAAAGTTCTTAGGTACCTGGATGAAGAAATCAATATAAACACATGTAATATTGTAAGTATTAGTGAAAACTAGTATTAAATGTTGGTAACAGAAAAATTGACTTTCCTTGTTTTATCTTTAGCCTTCTTTACTGCAAACTTGGCCACACAATGTTTCGTTAATCTCCAAGCAGTTTCATCGTTTGTTTTCCTCAGAAACCGAATTCCAGTAAAACTTCTAAAGTTCTTTTGTTATCCATTATCCACAATGTTCTCAGTCTTCCACATGCTTGCCACATGCTTGCGAACTATAAATTATGTTATTTCTTTATCCAAAGAACCTAGGTATTTACAGATAAAGAATATTTAAAAATCATGTTTAAATAAAATGAATTATGGTGAGAACACTGGCATATTTAATATTAGTCATAATATATTTATTAATTTAATTTTTATAAATTTTTACTAAAACTGTGATGATAAGCCTGCAATAACAGATATCTGGTATGCTACTGTGATACTGTGTCTATTTGACATCTGGATTAAAGATGAAATGACAGTATTAGCTGATGTCTTGTATTTTCTCAGACTCTGTGATGATTCAATATTGAAATTTGAGACTTGAGTGTTATTTGTGTTTTTTTTGCAGCATGGTTTGACTGGTTTACATTTAGCATCTAAGGAAGGGCACATCGACATAGTATCACATCTTCTAAGTCGAGGTGCGAATGTTAACTCAGCTACTAAGGTGAGTCCATGATTGTTGGTAGTACTTAGTTATAGTCTATTTAGGTAGTATTTAATCATTGGTTTTGGTTGTAAGAGAAAAATCCTGGCTTGGACTTAAGTTACAAGATGTGCAGTGACATGTTTTGTAGATTTTTCATGCATTCTTGTGCAGTCGAATGCCTCTTGTGGCTAAGGTTCGTCAGAGGCTGATGTGTTGCATGCTGATGTGTGCAACAGTAAACTGTGTTTAATGAGGGCAGATGCCAAAGGTTTTTGTGAACAGTGGGAGTCAGTTGTCAGAAACAAAATTCTGATTGGTCCTCCAGGGATTGGGTTGGTGGGAGGGGGTGTATGCAGAGGGATTACGGGCGTATGCTGCGGAATTCTATCTCCTCATTGCATGTGTGGTTTTGGTAATACAATACAGTTGTATTTTGATATTGCCATTCTTACTAAGTTCAGAAGTGTGGACATGCACATATGGTGCAGTTTCAATTATATTGCAGTGCAAATGTATGCAAAGGACTTGCTTGAGGTCCATGTACAGTAACCGCCTCAGATGGGGTTCAAACCCATAGTCTACGTGTTACAGACTGCTCTAATCAATCGTAAACACTTCCACACCTCACTTCCTATTACCACCTACACCAAACCAGCCACAGACTTTTATCTTGTCCACTTCCTGGTTGTCCTCTTTCCTTTTTGACCATTCCCTGATTGGACCGAGTTGTCTTGCTTCATTGCGGTCTTGGTCACTCAGGTGGCCTCTGTTACTGGTCTGTTCTGTGCAAGCCCCTCTATCAACCTTTCTGGCTGCTTCTCTCCATCTGTGTCTACCTGTCCTGTTGTCTGTGTTACTGTATCTGTTATGAATTCTTCATAAAAATATTCACTGCTTTCGCAATGGTCTCTGAATGTCAAGTGTTAATTCAGTGAAACTGAGACCTAGTGAATGTTAGAACAGACTCCTGTTTGGCTGTGTGAAAATTAGCCCTAGCTGACGGAATTATAATTACATGTAGGGCCTACCTATTGCCTGACCTAATCCTTTCATGAGACTGATTACCATTTAATGAGAGGCCGAATGCAGTGAATGCCTCTCTCTTTACAGCAGAAGCATCATACACTGGAATAGTGTGCCTGAAATTCTGCTTCTCTGTTGCTTTGTGCTGTGAGAATCCAGGACCTCTGGACACAGTAATAAAGAGTTCTTAGATGAGAAGTTTGGACACCATGTAGAAATGTGTATGTCTTTCACCTCCATGTCTGGATTGGCAATCCATGTTTGTTTGTGAAATTTAGTTTGTACTGAGCCTTTTTTGGCATGTGGTAACGCTGTCCAGTTTTGACAAATGCTGCTGTCATGCCTCTGCTTTGCCAAAGTATCTAAACATTCATGACATTACTTTTGAGGACAAATGTTATAAGTGATTTTGATGATTGGTGCATAGTGTATAAACTAACCATTAACTGGTTGTACTAAAAGAAGGTTGGTAAGTTTTTGCCAGAATTCCAGCCTGCTGTTTTTTTCAGTTTCTTCTCTTTGCAAAGTTGTTACTGCCTGTACATATAAAGAACCCAGTGTTTGGTTGTGATATCTTATCTTTGTGCTTCTTGAAGTTCTAAATATAGCTGCACTAAAACCCTCAAATTGATGAATTTGCTGGAACATGTTACTATTCTCTGCTAGTTTTAGATTTGGAGTATTCATGCCATGACAGGTCTTTTGAGATGTCCACTATCGCTTGCAAATCTTCCTTAAAATTTTGACTCATCAACCGATTTTCTGTGTCATTTGACTATGACATTTTGGCCTCTGATCCCATATCATGCAGAATTTTTCTACTCTTGTTTCTTGGCATCTGGACGTGCCTGTAACATGCCCAAGAGATGGAAACACACAGCTACCAGATGTTTGTTGGTGTGGTGCCAACAAGTGATGTCCACGCCCATTGGAGGATCTTCTATATGATGCATTCAGAAAAACACAGCTATGATAGTGCAATGTGTCTTGTGAAAAATTCTGGAACTGTAAATTTGAGCTTGTTGTCTACAACTTTGGTTGTAGCTATTATATAATATTATTATTTCTTTTTTGGAAGTCTTGAGTCTCACAAATGATGGGATAGTTTGGTGCTCTTTGTTCTTTTGAGGAAGGCCTGATTTTGATTGTTGGAATTGTTGTCACAGAGATTTTATATTCATGAAAACTTGAAACTTGATGAAGTCTGTTCTCCTTTGCTAGTAGACCCTACCTTTGCACAGATTGGCTTCTGTGCGGCTTAATCAGACGCTTTCCAATTTTAAGACGTAAATGCCATTGTCTGGCTCTGTAATATTATTTTATGATGGAGGCTTGTGAATAGACTTCTCTAGTTCACTTTTTTATGCTTTGTTGATACAAGACTTGAGTCAATATTTGCTTATGCTTTGCTATGGCATGACATCCATTTGTGCTGACTGAACTCTGTGAATTCTACGTCTTATGTGCTCTTGGTGTGAGTCTGAAGTGATTCATTCAACACTTTTGCCTGTGTAACCTTGGGCTTTTCAGGTACTTCTTGCGCTGAATTCCTTTTCTGTTTACGTTACTTATTTGGCTTTGGGCTGTTCCTCAATCAGGTAGTGACGGTATGACCCAGATTACTCTTTGACAGATGACCAGACGACGTATCAAGCTTGTCTGTTTGAATATTGATATTGAAATTGGTATGGAGGCAAGAATGACTATGTGAAGTTATTTTTTGCACTTAAACGTGAGCGTGGAAGAGTGAACTGGATGTGGTCCTGCTTACTTATAGGTTCCTGGTCTCTGGTGTAGCAGACTTTTATCACTTTTTGTGAACTTCTTGTCAATTAATGCTCCTCTTTTGATTATTCATTATTTCTGTCTCTTAGTTTATGCATCAGATTTTTTTTGTTTTTACTCCCATTGCAGCTGCTCATGTCTCCGTGAATGTGTGGGCTGTTTCTTTCACTTGTGCATTATTATTCTGAATCTAAAGGGACTTGCTTTGCTCTTGGTCGGCTGTTGTATTCTGATTGTGAGTGGAATGCATGCTCTCTGTCTGTCTGTCTGTCTGTCTGTCTGTCTGTCTGCATTATAGAGAGTGTGACTGAGCTCTTGTATTATTCTGCTGCTGATTGCTTTACAGTCAGTTGGGTCAAGCAGTCCACAGCCCTATTTGCATGGCCTGAATATGACCCACTTGGGGGATCGCTGTGGGCTCTGCATGACATAATGTTTTACAATTGCCTCAAGCACTGGCATCGCCAGAGGCAGACTTCAGTGATCAGCCGTTGGCGGCCCATGTAAATGCAAATGAGTTGTTTATGTCTGGTCACTATGGTGTCAATTACCCATACTCCACTGGTGCTCATTACCAATTGAATGTCTGATTTCTGGGTGAAGAGCTTACCATAGGTTCAAGCATTTTTATGTCATAAATTGACATTAATGGCTATACAGTATAGCATGGCCAAAAGAAAACATCTTTTTATTATAAGAATTTATTATGCACTGAACCTGGATTTTTCGCCCAGTGAGTTAGATGCAGTTGTGAGTGTGTGTTCGTCCTATGGTCACATACAATTCTATTGTTCATTTTCAACAGACTAGTTATATATGGTTGTTTTCCTATAGGTTGTTGTGATCGATGTTGTGACAGCATTTTTCTGAATTTATTTGCTTGTTTATTTCTTGTTTTTGATGCTACATTTTGGCCAACATCGCTAGCGTTACTCTAGTAGTCTTGTTCTAACTAAACTACGCAAAGGACAAGTATGGCTGTCAATAGAACATTCTTTCCATTTTTTGGCCCCAGGTACGAAAACTCCTCCTAAAAATGATCTCTCTGCAATCTTTGTGGGCCTTTTGATTTTGTTGAAAAATGCAGGTCTTTCTCTGTTAGCTGTTTGAAGTTTTCTCATTATTAACCTTTAGTTTTTTTCTAGAATCACCTTGAATGTTGGAAGGTTCATTTGATTCTCTTTAGCAGTTCTTTGCAATTGATCCATCAAACTTTATTACAGTTGTACTTTAGGTTCTCAGATTAGTCTAGCATTAACTTAGCACGTGCGAGACATGCTATTTCGTCTACTCCACTGTTGCTATTTTTGTTGGTATTGCTGTCTATTCTGAGTGCTAGATCTCTGACAACAGCAGATGTCTGATATTTAGCTTACATAATCGAGTTTCATTGTGGCTCTGTAAGAAGTTGCCAACGAATCATCATACCCATGGATGCCTTTCTCAGCTAAATGACTTAACCCTTCTTCACTTCCTTCTCTAAGCAGCTCTTCCTCCACATTCAATGAGGGCTCCTACGGTAGGACTTTATATAAAGCTTGTTCAATGAATTAACATTATAAGACAAGTTTGGTTTCTGTTTATTGGCTGCCTATATTTCTAGCTCTGGGTGTGAGGATTTTTCTGTGAGACCACTTCACTTCACTCAAGGCTTGAAATTTTAGTGGTTTTTGTTCACATAACGAACAACTTATAATATTAAATTGGCTGAATCAACAGACATCTTCATTCATTGTCAATTGCTTGCCCAACTAAGGCACTCCTCTCAGTTCCTCAAGACGAAAACCATGGTCTCTGGCTCTGTCTAGCATCCCTCCAGAGCAGGGAGGCAAACCTCCTATCTAGCCAAAAGGTGGACACTGATTGCCCAAGTCAGATCTTCTACATACACTGGTCAACCAATTAAAACTAAAAGGTAAAATTATTTGACAAGGCTCCCTATTTTGAATAGGGCATAACCGAGTAGACAATTTCTAGCGAATACCAAATCTGAGTATTTGGATGCACTATTTGCCGAATCTGGGCACGAACCGATTAGTAGTAGCAACTCTGGCTCGTCGAATACCATCCGCAGGCAAAGCTAAATTTTTTAAAATTTTGTCACTTTCGCCGTTCGTGTAATGAAAAATAAGAATAATAAATGTTCGTGCCTGTAATAGCTACTAACACGGCTATAAATATTCGTTTTCAGATTGTTAAGTGTTTCAAAAAATTTTGAATTAAAAAAATTTCTTATTTTAACTATTTGTGTGTTTGTAATATTTACTTTCAAAGAGTCTAGAAAAAAGAGATGTTCAGCTTAGGCGAATGTCCGAGGCGATTTCCGGTTATGCCATAATTTTGAAGATAGAAATTTTGGGACTAATTTCTCACTTTTAAAGCTTAGAGTAATAAAAGCAGACTGCAGGGTAATTTCTCTATATATAGTCTGTGCAACAGTACCTGATGTCTGTAGACACAGGCAGGAAATGTGGCCTGCAGAAGGTCATCATCTGAATTAATCAAGATTAATCAGTTCTATGTAAGCAACCATTGCATAACTTTATTTAGGTCAAATATACCATTCACATTTTTAGTGTAAGCTGATTAGCTAGTGAGGGATTGAAATACAGGACTAACACAAGCAGCACCCAGTCCCTCCCAATCACTGTGGGCCTTCTTCCAGGAGGCCCCAGGAACATTGTTAATTATAATCTGCAGATGGCTTACCTCTACTGTGAAGAAGGAAATGTCTACGTATATTTTGCCAGTTGGTATCAAAGGTTCATGTTGCGCTTGTTTATAACTTTCTCCACTCTACTATGTCTCTCCAGACAATGATAGCTCAGTTGGTATTTTGACTGAAGAGTCCGAGGTCTTAAGGTCTGCATAGCGGAAGTCGACAGGGCTTCATGAGAATCCTAAAAATAATGTCGAAATTTTGACAGCGCCCAAAAATGTAGATTCACATGAATCAGATTGAATCAATCGCTTAGTCATCAGTGATATCTGGGCTGTGCTTAATACTTGGGATTGCTTCTGCTCTGTTGTTGCTGTGCAACCTTGGCTTGACATGAGGCATTGGCAATGAAACAAACTGCTTCAGGATTCTTTGCTTTTTAAGCCAAACTGCAGACTTTTCCTAAGAGATTATTGCTGTTCATAATAGCATTATGTGCTCTGTGGCTAGGAGTAAGGTGACATCAATTCACACATGGCTAGGCTTTTATATGTCTTAATGGCTTATTGTTAATAAATTAGCAGCTTTCCTACATGTATAGCAAAATAAGTTAAATAACAAACCAAATGTTCATTCTCTGTGAACTATATACCAAATTAAAACTGACCTTCCAGTAGCTTGAGAGAGAGTATGGTTCCTGCCTCTATACATGAAGAGCAGGTGGCCACACCTGTTACCTAGAAGAGGAGTAGATACTGTTCCTCTGCACCTGCACTGTAGCACAACTCATCAGGTGGACCACATGTGCCAGTGACTAATTAAAATTGAATAACATACTAATGACTATTGGACTTGCAGTCCTAAGTTGCTATTTGCAGAGGCTGGGTTCTAATGAGGGCCTAACTTCCACTAAATGGATGAAGCATTGGTCTCACAATTTGGTTTCATTTGCCCTTCAGAAAGATGCTTAGTGCGTATTACATGATATGTGCATTTCAAAAGCGAAACACAGGCTTTGTACTTTGTAGCTTGGCTACTAGCAAACGTTGTGTGTATATGTTTCGAGTCTATGGCCAGACCAGTCATTGCTCTTATGCCCAACCATGGGCTCTTATGACCGAGCCATGGCCGCCCGTGGCCCAGCTATATGCTCCCATGGTGTTTGTACTTTGAGATCGCATTTCTTTAGATTTAACATGGAATATGCATGCAGCTAGTGATACCAGAGCATGGAAACATTCATAGACAGTTCTATCTGCTCTGTAAGGTTTTTAATCTGTTTATGTCTGGGATTGCTTATCCTCTATAGTCTTTTGAGCTTTGTGGGTCATGAAGCCTTACAGTAATGGATAACACACTGGCGCAAAGAGCAGTAGGAAGTTAGATCGATTCCCACAGTCCCCATAAGGTTGTCAAGTCCTCCTCCATTCGCTGGAGTGCGACATCAGTTAAATTAGATGTATAACACGAGATGCCTTGCATGGCTACCATACAGTTTAATTCGGCTCTTGTAATAACTTATTATCGTCCGTTCATGCCATTCTTGTAATCATAATCGTACTGTGTTTTTGATGGTTTGAACTTTAGGTAATCAAATTATTATTATTAAGATGATTTTGCTTTCAAAATACAGTTTTGCTTAGAAGGCATCTGCAATTGATTGATGCCTTGTGAATAATAGCAATGCACTGTAGAATTTTACAGATTAGATTAGATTGACAATTTCTAATGATTAGATTAGATTAATAATCTTTAATGAACAGACATTACTTTTACAACAATTGCTCATATGAATTCATGTAACAATCCTTCTTGAATCTTCATTTTCCAACCACACTTCATAAACTTGAAAACTGTGACAGGGTTCTGGTATAGGATCTAGGGTTTAGTTAAGAGATAACAACAATCAAAATTTAAGATATGAACTATAGGATATGTCGGGTGTAGTTTATTATCTGAGTATTCGTTTAGAATATCCATTTTGTTCATGATTAAAGTTCCTTTGCAAATTGAACAGTAGGCTCTTATCCAAATGTAGGTCGAATTGGAAAATGGAGGATGGGGGGTTGTGTGGGAGGTGGGGGTGGAAGATAGAAGATGAGCTGTTCCCAGTGAGTAGTCAACTGAATAAAAACACGATCTTTGGAATATATGGATGGCGTACATTATGTTTTTGTCTAAATTTGCCAAGCATGCATGAACCATCTGACGAAAACTGTATGTAGTTGACTTTGAATGTGAACAATAGAGTGATGAAGTTCACTCATTGCTGCATTAATGAGGCTGTGAGTTTCATTGTTACAAGCCTCATTCAGATATGAGTTAAGGGGTGAGCAGTGAGCATGCTTATCGGTTGACTAGGTTTTTACTTGCAATTTGAGCAGAGTTTAAGACAGGTGTAAGAAAGCATTCTTGTCCAAACACAGACCTTGTGTTGAAATCATGTGTTATGTTTTGGTTGTAGAAGGGGAACACTGCCCTTCACGTTGCATCCCTCGCTGGAAAAGACAACATAGTGAAGACTCTGGTTCGTTATGGAGCCAATGTCAACGCACAATCAGAGGTAACATTTCATTCTATGCGATGCATTCTTTGATGTTAGACGTCAGTTATTCGACTAAGCTCACAGCACTATATCAATCATGGAGACAGTGTTGATTGAGACATGAATATCTTCAGGAGTGAAAACAAAGCCTGTGTAGGAAATGGGACTTGCTATGCTGGTGGTGTTCCCAAGGAATAGTGCAATCACCAGAAGGCATGAGTGAGCATTCATATGGATGGAGGTGAAGTAGTTTGCAAAAATTGGTGATGATTGAAATTTGTACATAAATTCATTGAGCTGTATTAAGTTTGGTTGGTATCGTAGCTTTAGATTTATATAGCGCATCTCGCAGAACAACTATTAAGAGGCACTCTTAGCACAGACTCCACAGGAAAAAGAAACGCATTTGAAGAGTGAGAGGCGGACGGAGAGAAGCCAGTCATTAGTTTAGTTCTTAGTGAAGCAGTTGTGGAGAGGAAAGATTTGATGTGACAGGTTCAGAGGCCCTACGAATTAAGTGTAAGTATCTTATATGGTAATGAGCCTACTTAATCTCAAGTGATAATTCGATGTCTAAATTAGATTGGAATATGCTGAATAAAGATGGCCTAAAGAGGAATACAGACTGGTACAAATTGATGCAGGTAACAAGTGGACAATATGGGATATGATACCTGTATTCTTTGTTACCTTGGTTGCTGTCTTTTCAATGTGTGTATTCAAATTCAGAGATTGGTCAACATATATGCCCCAAAACTTAATTGTTATGACCTTGCCACCCTGGGTATAGAAGTATTGTTTTATCAGTGGTACAATGTCGGACAGAGGAGAACGTTTTCAATGGGAAGCAAATACAATGTAATTGCCTTGTAGTAGCATGAAGAGAGCTTATTTGCTATATTTTTATCCAATTGTAACATGCTGACATGAACAGTTGCAAATGTAGTTCAGTATATGAGGAATGGAAGGCAAGAATACTAATATCATTGTACAGGAAATGCGGAATTCGTAAAGCATTCAAAAGCATTCAGTAAGTCATTGATGAAAACTACAAAGAGGAGGGGCCTAGAATAGAACCTTGTGGAACCCAACAGCAGTGCAAGCTGTCATTGAGTGTCAATATTGAGCAGATACTGATAACAATGATAACAATGGTTGGATTAATTCAGCTACAAGGCTGACTAATAACAATAGCAATGATTATATTCAATTTTCATATTCAAGATTATCATCATCAGCAGTATGATCATATGGGTGTAGCTCTCTGTCTTAATCCTGCCACACCCAATCTTATGGCATGGCTCAGGCAGCAGTAGTCAGTCACAGAGTGGCAAGGCAGCCTTTCTGCTATAGGCTGACTCAGACAAGTTTCTGTTTTGCCTGCATGTATTCCATCCCAGTGACCCCACCCTGCCTCATGCAGTTCTTGTGCCCTCCCTTCCTCCCACGTTGGGCACTTTCTGACTGCTCTTTTGCTGTCTTATGAGATATACAAAAGGAATCCTTAGCAGGCTGGTTCAGTATTTATTCTGTTTGCTCAGCCCCTTTATATTCCATCCTACAGGACTTTCAAGGACTGGTGCTTGCAGCTAGCAGGCACTGGGTGTCAATATTGAGCAAATACTGACAAATGATAACAATGGCTGCAGAAAAACAGCTACAACGCTGACTAATAGCATTAGCAATTGTACATTAATTATAATTGTAATTTGACTAATTCTGGTATTTATGTTACACCTTTATTTTGGTGACGACACAAAGAAAAGTTTCAATGAAGTACAATTGGAGAAGACTGCATGTTCATTGTTATCCTCTTTCTCCTCATCATCATCATTATCACCCCAAGATCATCACCTTCATATATCATCATTTCATGCTGTCAGCTATTTGGCAGACTTCAACAATAATGATAAATCCATTTTTACTCATAAATCAAGTCTACTGGTTTTCCTATTTCCTTCTTCAGTCACATGGCTTCATTCATCCAGCATATTTGTCATCTGTCTTCGTTTCTCTTCCATTCAAGTTTTGTGTGGAACCTGTTACCTGGAAATCTGTCAGCTGTCATCCTCTCATAATAAAACCTTCTCAGGCTTGCTGAGTGACATATAAAAATTCATTCATTCATTCATTTCTTGTTGTAGGATTTGAAATGTTAGCGCTCAGGGAGAGTGATTTGCTTGCAGATGTGTGCAGAAATTGTGCCTATGAGTAAGGTAGTGTGAGATTGCCTATTCACAGGGATGACTGAGTTTCTCAAACCAGTTGTGTATGTGAAGTGCTATACCACAGAGTTGCAAAAACCTCATGATGCTACTTCAATCATGATGAAGGGTATTAAATGGCTTTCAAAGAGACATATATAATCTTGAAGACATGGATCGCGAATTTAGACCAACTTTTATCATGTAAGATAAACTGTGTACACCGCACAGGTAGGAAAGATGGCTTAGGTTCATGGTAGAAACCTTACTGGTAGACATGATAGTATGCATAAGAAAAGTAGCTGTGATTTCATGAGCTTCTTTTAAGTTGTGCAATGGTTTATTGGTTAGCATTGCTAGACTATTAGCCAGGATGTCAGATATTGAAACCCTCCCCCATCATAGTATATTTAGAGGTTTCAAGATATCCTTGCCTAAAGCTAATGGGTGAACTTTTGAAACCTGACCAGTAAGAAATCTGACCTATTGTTAACTATTGTTAACATATCTCAGGGAATTATGTGTAAGGATCTGGCAGTTAGGAGTTTAATTTGAACATGTAATTCAAATAAGGCAGTGGTTTGATTATATGTTTTTAAGTGTCCTTAGTTTTGTGATCTTATTCTGAGGACTTTTACAGCCGATACAGAAGATCACTCATGTTTGTCACTCAATTAAGTGGAAGATTTTGGTAACATTTGGGCTTAAAGATTTTTTTGAGTGCAGGGTTTTGAATGTGATTTTCTTCTGTGTTTTGATATCAGTTCAGTTGATGTTGTCATTATTACCATTCAAGTGTTCTGTGCATGCATAGTAGTTAGCAGTTGCTAGATAATTGAAAAGGCAACAAAAGGAAATTAGTTGATGATGTGCATCCAACCATGAATTGCATCCTGCATTCCCTCTGCTTCACAGCTACTCAATACTCAATCACTTGTTGTCAGTGGTTTTATTTGTAGAGATTAGGGTTTCTGGAATATTCAAACTGCTTTTGTCTGAGACAAAGTGTTGTTGAAATTGTAGAATGGTTTTACTCCGTTGTACATGGCAGCCCAAGAGAACCATTCGGAGGTCGTGAGGTATCTTCTGGACAATGGGGCAGACCAGACGATCACCACCGAGGTATGAGCACAATGAGTATGCAGAATAGCCCACTAAAATAGCAGAGCACTTCTGGTATAATTGCTCATGAACGAGCTGGTGCCCTTCACTTGACATCTGAGTGGCACTTTATTAGAAGTTTTACAATTATGATTCTGATTGGTTTCTTTGTTGTGTCTCCAATGCAAGAGTTCAAGGCAACCTTTCTGAGATTATTGGATCATGACACTGTGGGTGTGAGCTGTATGACAGAATAAGAAAAATCCTCAGGTTTAATGATGCATCTGGGCTTCATGTGATGAATTTAGGCCTCATGTTATGCATCTGGATCTCATGTGATGAATCTAGGTCTCATGTGATACACCCGGGTCTTATGTGATGCATCTGGGTCTCATGTGATGCGTCTGGGTCTCTTGTTATGAATCTGGAGCTTATGTGTGCTCTGCACAACACCAGAAGGTTTCAGAACGTTTTGTTTTATCAGAAGTATATGGTGGAAGTGTTTACAAATTCATGAATCTGTCATTTGGAGGTCATTTAATACCCATGGTCATGCAATTAACCTATTTAGTTATCTCAAGAAATAAAGAAAGTGATTGGCACAAAATGACATTTTAGATTGCTAATGCTTGCATTAAATAACATTATAAGTCACGTCAGTTTTTCTTTGGTTTTGCAAAAAATTGAGTAAAAGTGGGTCACTTGTCAGCCTGTTTGTTCACTTTGAGCTTACTCGATGCTTTGATCACCTGTTGTGTGTCTGTCAAGATGTATGACCTTGCTTATTGCTCTCTAAGCCTGGCTGCTTGAAAAGACTGCTGTAAAATTGGAACCATGTGCAGTATTTGAACAAGTATTGCTTGCTCAAGGAGTTTGGATTGCTTTCGGAAGAGTTCACGTTCTGTGAAGGCTTTTAGTTCATCATTTATGGTTTCCAGAGGATGCTTAATATAATTTATTGTTACTGGCCTCCTAATTCAGCATTCAGGTATCCTCATTTCATATAACATATATTCAGCCCTTTTATTTTCCAGTTTTTGTGTGCAGTAACAGAAATGTTCTAATTGTTTAACTTACATTTCCTATTAGGAGACCATTAATTCTCAGGTTTATGAAAATTACACAAGCAATTATGATGATGGAGCAAGGTTTGTTAACACTTGGGAGCATCTACATCATTAGATGGTTTTATGTCCACTAAAGTATGCTTCAAGGGCTAAAATTTGATTAGGTGTGTTACACATGTGCACAATTTGTTTTGCCTGCTGCCTAATTATGGACTTGTTTTGCAGAGTTTAGTGTGTGCAAAGATCTTGCTATAATGTAACTATCTTCAAGAGTATAGGAACTAGTAAATAGGTCATAATTGCTTGCCAAAATTGTTGCTACATTTTAGCAACAGGTGTGTCGGATGTGTTGAATGTAGTTTTGTTGTGACAGCAGTGAGCCTAAGGGAGACAATTATTTACACATATATCATGGAAACTGCCATTTTGAACATTTACTTACTGTTTGGCTTTTTCAGTGAAGTTTGTGTAAAAAAAGCATCTGATTATGAAAGGACTGTCATCATGGTTGTATCAATATTTTATCTGGGTATTTAAGATTTCCAGATGAGGACCGTTTCACAGAAGTCATTGTATTGCTACACAGGCAGCTTGTAAGTGAATGGAAACTGACTGACTATGACACAATACAGGCAACAAATGATATAGATTATAGAGTGCCGATAATAATGCATTCTGTATCCTTATCATTACCTTGGGGCTAAAACTTTTAAATGCTTTGTGTGAGTATCTTTCTTTAACTTAGATGAAAACACACAAGTTTTAATCATGACTAATTACTTAAATAGCAGAGTTGAAACTCTATCTGTAGTTAGGTAGGTTTACTTAAATTTTCTCCCAACTAAAGAGATTTTTTAGACAGCATCATAAATTATCTGAATTTGATATATATGGGATGTTTATACTTGGATGCATTTTATATATAGGATGGTTATACTCCGATGGCTGTTGCTGTACAACAAGGCCATGAAAAAGTAGTGGCTGCATTTCGAGATGACAGCTCTCGAAAGAAGGGCCACCTACCAGCACTCCATGTCGCTGCAAAGAAAGATGATGTACAGGCCGCAACTCAACTCTTGCGAGATGACAATGATGTTGATGCACCTACTAAGGTTAGCAAAGGTCGCGATGTGATAGATAGATATCTTTACTGATTTGTTGTGGTGACTTTGAATGGAAGCAGCTTACATTGTAGATAAATTTGACCAGAGCTTGCTTTGTGGCTGGTGAATTTTCATTTGCTGTTTGTCCTGTTTGTATATGCTTCACTGTCGTTTTTGCTGCTTTGCAATGCAGCTATTTAGAGGACATTTTGATGATTTTCACTGATATGCATGTGGTTATTATTTAAATGGCAAAATGTGGAACTGTTAATGTGAATCTCCAAATGGTCTCAGTGCCACAAACAAACGTCTTCATGGCGACCAGCTTATTATGGTTGCTATATCAAATCAAGTTTGTTGTTTGGGCAGTTTTTTGGGGTGCCAAGTCCAAATCATTGAATGTCAGGATTCAGCATGGTGTTTAGTTGGCAAGTGATTATGATGGCAATGGTGGTCATAGGATGGATTGGGCCAAATGCAGGATGGGATAGTTTGAACAAGTGTATTAAGTGTTGTTAGAGAATTGATATAGCGTTTGATTGAATAGACTTAGAAATACAAGGCAACGAGCATCATTTAGACTGACCAATTACTGCATTATGAAGAAGGATGATTTTTGGAATAAAAATGCAAAATTTGTGTGTACATCAAAGTAAAAAAATGAGTGGTAAATTATGCATTGCATACTCTCAAGTGTTGTTAGTACTTTGAAAGAGTTGAATTTGTATGACTTAACTTCAGTTTTACATGTAGCTTTATTTTAGCATGATGTGAATTTACGAATGGCTGATGATGGCTTTTGTCAGATGCTCAGGTGTGCATATGGCTGTCAAAGGAAACAATTTTATTACATTGAAGTCTCTGGAGAGAGGACCATCTGTCATTGAAAATGCTTTTGATTAAAGTAATGATTAGTTCTTTGTGATGGAATGGTGTATTTAATTGATTTTCTAGAGTGGATTTACTCCTCTGCACATTGCCTGCCACTATGGAAATGTTAACGTTGCAAGGGTATTGATCGAATCATCGGCAGATGTCAACTACCACAAAGCAAGGGTAAGTTGAGCACTGTTGACCTCTGCCTTTTCACCTCTACATTCTGTTCTCTCTAAGAACTAAAAAGCATAAAGATTCATTTATTGCTGAAGTGCTTTTCTTATCTGAATTATTGTATTGTATGTTGTCAGAGAATTTCCTAGGGGTTTTATTGTGTCGGCTCAAGAAATATCATCCAGCTAACCAATAAACTGACCATATTAGATTTTAGACCAACAAATTTGACATTTTTGTCCACTTCTATGTAACTGACCACCCAGTCAACAACCAGCCTTTATTACAGCCTAAACTGAGCAGAAATTTGTTTGCAGAACTAGATAACGGATGATTTGATTGAATAGTAAAATTGCTCTGATTCTTCACCTGTACAAATTTAATCTCGATAAATCAAAGGAATTCATGATCATCTTTGCTGGTAGTAGCTCTGCAATTGTAGTCATAATCGCAGGCTCAATATTTCTATAGCGCCCACAAAAGATTTATCACTACAAAATCGTTAGGCAAGGGGTCAGTATCCAGAGTCAGACAAGCAGACAGCTAAGGTGGATGTTTTTCAGAGTTGTTTGGCAAAGGAAGTAGCAGAAGAGAGTGAATCAGGATAAGATTTGTGAAAAATCAGCGATTTTAATTGACTGAAATACCTGTGGGAAGATAGCAAGAGGTGAGGTTTTGGTGAGTTCTTAGGATAAGATGTGTGATTAGTGGTGGAAGTAAAATTAGCCATTGACATTATTCTGAAGTCTATCAACAGATGGTCAATGTTTGTTTTGTAGAACTCAATAACTCCTTTACATGTTGCAAGCAAATGGGGCCACATTCGTCTTGCAGAGCTGTTACTTGACAACCGAGCTGACATACAGTGCAAAACCAGGGTGTGTAATCTGATGTGTACATCTATGGCTTGTTTCATTTGCATTTAGTTTTCGTTCTATATGAACAGATCTTTTACTTCCTGTCGACAACATATTTGTTTCTAGCCTTATTTCGATTTCTTTTGTTTGACAAAATTTTGCAGAATTGAAGAAAAAGGTTTGCAGCATGCAGTGTTGTTGGCTTTGTGCTCTAGTGTCACGGTTAGGGTTGCGAAAGCTTAGCAAATATCTATGACAGATTTTTAGCAGTTAAAGAATATCATAGTGTAAGAACATAGAATACCTATGTAAAATAGGGCACTATGTATGTGTTCTCTGATCTCTTTGCTAACAGATCGCCTATTGGTCATTTCTATTTTGCAGAGATAATGACAACTAACATTTTGGCAATGCTTGTCATGGTACTTGCAAAAGCATTGGCGTTACCAAGCAAAAGCGATACAGTATCGTATCATATCTTTATGGTGCCTCTCACAGAATTTCTCTACCTCAACACTGAAACCCTTGGATACAGAAACCACTTTAAGGATTGAGAGCCCAATTGAGAGAAGTCAGTCATCACAATATTAACAGCTCTGCTAATGTGATTAGGTGCTCTATCTTCTTCATTGGGCATTGATGTAGCATGAACCTAAATTTTTATAAGATATCCTTTGCTCAGGACCCAACATGAATCATTTAGCATGCCACAACTTAAGCCCCTAATTCGTTATCTTAACCTGTGTTCAGTTTCTCTACCTGAGCACCATGAGGTTATGCAGTTATCCATTCTCAGTGTGAAGTAAATTTCAGCAAAGTAAGTGCCAGCTTTGAGTGCGTAATAATTTGTGATTTATTTGTATTTTTATGGTGAACAGGATGGACTGACCCCGCTGCACTGTGCAGCAAGGAGTGGCCAAAAACGTGTAGTTGATCGCCTGCTTGAGAGGGGAGCACTGATTACGGCGAAAACAAAGAACGGCCTCACTCCTCTGCACATGGCCGTACAGGGCGACCACACAGACTGTGTCCAGCTGTTACTTGACCATCATGCAGCCATTGAAGCTGTCACAGTGGTCAGTTCAAGATTCTCAGGATTTGTCTGCATTGCCGTACTTTCTACTTAATTATTTAAGTATTTATTTATTTTTGGACTTGTGTCATGCACATGGTCCATGTATGTGAATCTTAAGTGTGAGACAAGTGCATGTGAACAAAAAGTTCAGAATTTTTCACAGAACCTGCTCACGAGTTGGAACCTTTAATCATTACTGTATATACTCGCATATAAGTCGATTCGCGTATAAGTCGAAGCATAATTTTTTGACAAAAATAGTGTCCAAAATCGATGGCCTTGCATATGAGTCAAAAACATAAATTCAAAACGAGTGATTAACAAAAATTTTAGTCATCAGAAAATTTTCCCCGAATATGCAAAATCTAATAACATTTTTTGAAAACCATTCCAAAGTAATATAAACAATCAATATGTGAATGCAAATGGATGACTTTCGTTCACTGCCTCCGGTTTGTATTAGAAATTTAGTAAGAAAGGGAGGCATCTCTTGCATGGCATTCGAATTTCCATGCAGTTCAGCATACTCAACAACTTTCAACTAGAAACCAGTTTTGTAAGAGGCTCACTTTCTCTACAAATCGCTCATTGTGCTATGTAGCCTATTTGTAACTATTTTACTGCACTAATCTCAAAACTTAGAATGTACCTAATAGAATACTATCATACAGGTATATAATAAACTTACATTTCGATTTTAACTATATGCATATTATGCAGTCAGTAATTTGCAGAACTGTGATTTATTGTGAAATTGGTGTTGAAAAACTAGACAACTAAGCATTTAAGTTTTGAGTTCGTTTTCGTAAAGTGTGCGTATTTGTTCAGCCGAAAATCTTCCGTCTATTTTGCCTCTAGCGTATAAGTCAAAGACCTTTTCGTCGTCCTGGAATAGCATAAAATTCCTCGACTTATACGCGAGTATATACAGTAGGTTAAGACTTGATGTACTGCGGAATAGATCACCATGATCTGTGTACATAGTTGACAACACTTTGTTTGGAGATCCTTTGACCCAAGGATTTTCCTGTGAGGATTAAATATTGTTGGAAAAGACATGCCAGAGAAAATGATTACTTTCACATGAACACTCAATGAAAGTCGTTACTATATGAATAACTATAATTACTAGTAATTGATATATATATATATATATATTTATTTATTTATTACATTGTGTAGATATGTACATGTATATATATATATATGTACTGAGTAATTTGTAATTGCAATGTAACATTTATTAATTGCTACTTCAAGGATAAACTCATCAGAGTGGAAGCGTTATGCTTATTATATGTAAATGCATGATTAAAAAAGGACTTATGCATTTCATTTTCATTTCCATGTATATGATATATATATACATCATGTACACAAATGTTTGTATGTATTTTCTGTTTGTGTGTTCTCTGTGTGTGTGTGTTGTGTCTGGTCAGAATCCAGAGACTATTGATATATATTTTGCTGATGTCAATTTTCTTGAAATTTACTTTTAGGACTATTTGACTCCATTGCATGTAGCAGCTCACTGTGGTACAGCAGAGTCAGCCAAAGTTCTTCTAGACAATAACTGTGATAGAGATCCACGAGCTCTTGTGAGTCAGATTTTCAGTTTATTTTTTATTTGAACTTGGTCATTTTAGTTGGTCTTTGACGAAAGCATTGAAAATTGTAAAATTTACAGTTTAGAGTGATGATTTATATAAATTCATTTTACATTGCTTCCACTGAATACTTAATAATATTGGTAAACATGTGGAAAAATACATCTAAGAACAGTATTTAAGAGTATGTTTTGAAATAATTTCTAGCTATAAAGTGTTGTAACAAAGGTTTGGTAAAATAGGCGCTTTCTTATTGCATGCCTCATCTTTTCAACGGCTGCAAATGGATAAATGTAACATGAATAAGAAAATGAATGCAGGTGGGTGATTTCTTTAAAAGTATTTAGATAATTAAACAATGCTTGTAAATAGCAAACAGGTCAACAAAGCATATCAGTTATTTTGATTGGAAATTGTTTTATTATCCTCAAAATTATTTTCCAGTAATCAGTTCATTTAGGGTAAAGCGCGTATTCGTCCAGCATGTGTTTTAAGCTTGAAGTCTAACTTTATTTAGTGTCTGGTTGGGATAAAAATGTCCAGATTTACCAGATGTATACACAAAACATGCATCATCTTATGCACAAGTCATAGATTATTCCCCTATGTAAGGTTAAATTGTATGGGTAGACTCAACCGCAACATCGACTTGTAGGTGAGTATATATAACTATATATGGTATGTTGGCACCTCTAGTTGGAACAGTCTTTCACAGAAATTGTGGCTTGAGCTACTCAGCCTTCATCTGTCCCTGTCCCCTGTTCCGAAAATGCCTGAAGCTCATTTCGTTTGTTAGTGATAGTTGGTTGAATGGTTGAGTGCTACTTTTATAAATGTTCGATTACAAGTGCGATTACAAAGAGTGTAAAGAAGTGAATGGTATGGAGTGTATGGATGTAGTCTGTATGAAAAATATGGACCAATACAAGAAGGACATCAGAAGATGGGAAGATTTTGAAATATGAATTTGGTGATGTATGGAGATGATGTTTGTTTTGCTATGAACAATCAAAAAGGCAGAAGTGATGAAAGGGAAAAGCAATAAGATGTTGACCAGATGATGATCAAATGGAAACTAAAGGAATTGGCCGAGCACCTTGAAGCATCATGGAACCATTGGAAGTATGAACTGACACGGGACAGAGAAATTGAAGTAAAAGGACAAAAATAGTATTTGGAGCTACAATTTGCTCAGGGTTAAAGGATCTTTTAATTGGTGTTTAACGCTTTAACAACAAGCTTGTAAAGCTGTGTAATAAAGGTGATTGAAGAACCAAATGCAGTTCATCATTAAAGTGTGTTTCAAATGGAAACAACAATTCATCCCTTATTAATAAGTTGTTGGTTTTACACAACATGAAATTTAACGCCGGTTAGAATGAAATCTCATCATGCGCACCAGACTTTTTCATGAAATTGGAATAACTTGTTGTTAGAATTATGGCAATGAACTTGTTACTTTGCTGTTGATTAAAATGATATTGATATTGCCAAAGTATCGATTTTGATGAGGTGTTTGTGATTATGACCTTCTGATGACAGACCAATTTCATTTAAGCATTGACTTTCTTGACTGCTTAGTATGTCCTCAAGGCATGTCTCTTACGACTTGTTTCCAAAATGGCTTGATGGTTTAAGGCATACCTGTAAATGCACTTAGCCTATGTCAGCTTGTGCTATACAGATGCCAAAGCTGTGTGTGTGTGTTTGAATGTCCATGTGTCAGTGAGTATGCAGGACTGGATGCGTGTGGCACGGTAGCCAATTGGTTAGAATGGTCGACCTGCAACATGGAAGAACCTTGAACAAGTTATTAATGCTCGGCTGCTTAGCTCCGTCTTGTTTTGAATATCTAATTAAGATGAATGGGTCCATGTGTGCAAACATTTATACGTAAATTATCTCTGATTTAGAAGGAAACACGCCAGCTGTGGTTAAATGATAATAACAATTGCATATACTTGAAAACAGTGTTGTATGCAAGACTTGAGACTTCAAGACCAAGACGAGACCAAGACAGTGAGGTTCCGAGACCGAGACAGTGAGGTACCGAGACAGAGACACTAGGCTCGAGACAGTACGAGACAGTAAAGGACAAGTGATCTTATATGAAAGACTGTAATATACTAATGTATCAGTTTTTTGGAATAATGTTCATTTGTAATTTCAATTTGAAACTTAAAATGCATATAGTACCAATTCCCAAGAACAGTTTTTATATTGCCGCACTTTATCTTTTTCGATATATCTTCTTCGGCCTATTTTCTGAAAAGTATAAAGAAAGCCTTTAATATTCTAGACGATTTTAAACAAACAAATTCAATACCAACTACCAAACGAAATAAAAAATTTGCGAATAGCCATACTCACCCTGAGAAACTCAACGTTATTCCGATCGTTTCGGTTATGGTGGATTTACATAGCTATTGTTTTGTCAATAACTTCAAATTGCGTAAACGTAAACTTCACAATTTCAGGTTCTCTCTCAGACATTTTTCCACTGTAAGATAATTGAATTGATTTCATTATCATTTGTCGCTTTAACCAGAATTACCGTTTCTCGTAGATTCCAGTTTCAGTTTCTAGCGCAACATTCTAAGACAGTTAACGCGAAACTTATCGAGATTGCTTATTCGAGACAGAACAAGATTTTCACTTCACGACAGTTCCTAAAACTTCAAGACACTACCGCGAGCCCGAGACAATAGGTTTCAGAGACCGAGACTGAGACACTAAAACACTGTCTCGAGACCATACAACTTTGCTTGAAAATGAGTTTTGATATAACAAGTGTGATTCCTTAGTGTGAGACTGTCTGAAGCAGACAAACCAGTTCCTGCTGTTGTTATGCTGGTTGCACATTTTGGTTCTGTTGTTATTCTAGAATGGTTTCACACCGTTGCACGTGGCTTGTAAAAAGAACCGAATTCCTGTGATTGAACTTCTACTTCGTTATGGTGCTTCAGTCAAGTGTACGACTGAGGTACGTAATTTTATGGCTTCCTTTTTCTTATTGCATTCATTTTCTGTGGTAAATTAATTTGAAGGCAATTTTTAGTCAGCTTTAGTTCTCTTTTCGTTTTAGGTTGTCTAAACTAGCTTGCTTGGGTGGAAGTGATGATGTATTGAATTTATCTGTTGTCTGAATCTATTATGAACTTGATCTATGTAGTGTTTTATCATGCTCATGCCCTAATGCATTTTGTTCATTTCAGTCTCATCTTCTAAGTACATATTTGTATCAATGCATGTATGTATCAAAGCACTTCATATAGCACATTTTTAGTATTTTCAAATATATCTAGATAATTAATTTTTTCGTCCATTACCTGCACATTTATTCGATGGATATTTTAAAAGTTTTTTTAAAGTTATTTTTTTTCAGAACTCAGAATAGGGTTTGTTTGAGCAACTAGAAGATAAGTTATTGTAAGTTTTAGGATGAGAGCAGTGTTGAAATGAAGATTGTGAATGGGAAGTATTTCCAAATTCATTAGATTTTGTTGTTCTTGTTGTTTCAGTCTGGCCTTACTCCGCTGCACATTGCTGCTTTTGTTGGCAGTTCAAATGTTGTATCAAAGTTGATTGAACACAAAGCCGATCCAAATGCTACAAACATTCGAGGTGAAACACCTTTACATCTGGCTACCAAAACTTGCCAGGCTGATGTCATCAACACACTTCTGCGAAATGGTGCAGATGTCAATGCTAAATCGAAGGTAAGCGAAAAGACTTGTCTTATGTAATATTATTTACAATCATTTTGAAGTGTCAGATATGTCAGATCGTTGCAGATCGAGACTGTGAAAGGTATCAGCAATTTTAGAAGTATGTCAGGTCATAGAAGGTCAGAGTGTGTCCAGTCCATGCTTAGGCATAGATATAATTATTGCGTCAATGTGAAGTGTTACAGGTGATTGCCAACTGAAGTTGAAGTTCAAAGGAATGTTAGATGAGCCAGATGACTAATCTAATCTGAGATAAGTGCAGCTGAGCATTGCAGGCGATAATTATTTGACTTTGAAATAAACATTCATTGTGTGGGTTGTTATCATGATCAAAGGCATAACTATGAAGCCTTTATATTTCTTAAAATACGATTTGTGTACCTTTTATCACGGACTTATTCATTTGCTTGTGTCAGGAGGGCCAAGCTCCACTCCATATTTCAGCACGTCTTGGTGACACGGAGAGTGTTATGACGATGCTACAAAACGGTGCTGATGGCAACTGCGCCAACAACGATCTTTACACTCCTCTCCACATGGCGTCGAAGGAAGGCCACCAGAAGGTCGTCGAGGCACTGCTTGACAACAATGCTGACCATTCGTTGAAAACCAAGGTAAGTGTTTTGAGATTATAATATTTATAGGAATGCAGAGCTGATTGCTTTGTTCATCTATGCAGAGACTAGAGACTTTTGCTGAACCTTTGTCATGACAATGTTGACATAAATGAACGGTTGAGTCTGAGTCTTATCATTCACTAGATGGAGCTAGTCAAGAGCCAAATGGTCTGAGAAGCTGTTTGTTGTGGGTTCTTCTTCTTCTCTCTTCCGTCAGGTGTGTGCCAGTCGATGATGAGGCTTGAACAGGACTTCCCTATTTCATTCGGTTTCTGATTGCATCAATGACAGTTCTTTTAATTAGAT
Organism: Bimastos eiseni; assembly: GCA_959347315.1. Lineage (NCBI taxonomy): Eukaryota > Metazoa > Annelida > Clitellata > Crassiclitellata > Lumbricidae > Bimastos > Bimastos eiseni. The sequence continues at coordinate 23,670,066 of OY365806.1, read as the reverse complement.
TGTACTCTGTTTAATGACTTCCGTGACTAATACACACTATAAGCTACTTAGAATCTAGGTATAAGCTTTGGTTATTTGGTTATTTGTGTTTCTACTTGATCCTGTTGTCTTTTCTGTCTGACATTCACAGCATGGACCTTCTGCATCATTCTCTTGGCCACCTGTCAGTCGCAGCTTGTGGGCTGTGTTTTTAGATCTTCTATCACACTGCCCAACCATATCTTTGTCTGCCTTTCCCAGCTCTGTATTCCGCATTACCATTAAATGTTTTGGCCGGGTCTCCCGTTGTTCGATTCTACCCCATTATTCTTCTGAGCCAACTCATTTCCACCACCAGTAGTCTTCTTCGTCTTCCTTGCGTATTCATAAACATTTCATCGATGCAACAGCACTGAAGTGACAGACATTTCATACAGTTGTGGGTTAACATTGCTTGAATTTGGGTTCTGGAATTGACTTACCTAAAAATGCAATGGCAGCATTGGGCAATGATTTCAACCTCGATCAAAGCTCAGTAAGTTTCATTCAAGTTGGAGCTAGAGACCCTGAAGATCGAATGAAATATTTGTGAATTGTTGAAAGTCTGGCCAACTGTGCTATTGATCATCAGTCCTAATCTTTATGATTTATTCATCGTTGTGATATCATAGTCAGAATAGCATTATCAAAACTGATTTTCTGTTTTGCAGAAGGGTTTCACTCCATTACACATCTGTGCAAAATATGGCAGCGCAAATGTTGCCCGACTTTTGCTTGAAAAAGACGCTGATCCTGATGCAGCAGCCAAAAATGGCCTCACGCCATTGCATGTTGCCACTCACTATGCCAATGAAGACGTTGTTCGGTTGCTCCTCAGGTACAAAGCCAAACCGGAAACTCCAGCCAGGGTATGTGTATTTGAAACTCCAGCCAGGGTATGTGTATTTAAAACTGTAGCCAAGGTATGTTCATCGCTATCTGGGACAGTGTGTATGCTTACACATAGCAAAATATATGCATATGCAACTATGCATTGCCTATACACATAATTATGCAAAGGGTCATGCGAAAGATTTAGTTAACTCAAAGGCGAGCAGCTAGTGCGAGGCCATTTTGGGTTGTAAAAGTGTAAAACTCATTCTACATGCCTTTTCCTTAAACTATTGTCGCTAATAGCATCATTAGGATCTTTTGAAAGTTACAATTATTAAGATGCAACTATCTTGTCTGTACAGAATGGTTACACACCGTTGCATATTGCTGCCAGACGCAATCATTTGGCCATTGCGAGGCTACTGTTGGAGGAACAGTCAGTCAACCCTAATTCAAAGTCAAAGGTATGGCACATGGATTTATTATGTTAAATCACAACACTGTGTTCATTTGTAGTGTGTTTGTATATTTTCATTTCATTTGTGTATATTATTCTAATGGCTTCAAGAAAATACTGCAATAGAATGAATTTTTTGGTATAAAAGTATTATACATAAATGATGATATTATAAACTTTTAATTTGTAGGAGTTCCAGTTACTCAATTTATTTTGTGTGTATTTAATCAGAATGGTTACACACCATTGCATCTGGCATCTCAGGAAGGCCATCTGGAGATGGTTGCCCTCCTGCTGAAGCATGGCGCCACAGTTGACTCCGTTGCGAACAATGGTCTCCGGCCGTTGCATCTCGCAGCCCAAGAGGATCACGTACCAGTGGCCGAGGTCCTTGTGGATAGTCAAGCAGAAATTGACCCACAGACAAAGGTCAGCTACAGAGTTTACTCATCTCAATGGCATTATACATCTGTTGAATTTGAAGCAGGAATAAGGTCATTTGAAAAAGGATTTTGTCCTCTGGTAGCTCTCATTCCTCTTCTGCTGATTTCTAAACCATTTAAGGTTTTCATTGTTTGGTGAACTCTTATTGCAAGAATAAGTTCAAGTTTGTTATACTTGAAAGCAGTGGATCTCTACCTCTTTCTGAGCAATACACCCTTACTCATAGTCATTCAGTTAGTGGCACCTGACCTCAATTTAATTTAATTTTGTGGAAGCATATTATAATTTTTAAATTGTACTGTATATGTATTGTGTATCAGTTGTGATAATCAGTAATTTTCATATTTTGACTGAAAAAACTGCAGATATAAATTATGGTTCTGCCATTTTATGATCCAGCCATTGCACCCATAGAGTAGTGTTATGACATCCTTGAGCACCATGGCACCTAGGTTAAGAAACAATGTTTTAGTGGAGTGTATGTAATTCTGACAACAGGCTGGCTACACACCACTGCACACAGCCTGCCATTTTGGTCAGCTGCACATGATTCGTTATCTTCTGGAGCATGGATCTTCAGTTGCGAGCGTTACCAAGGTAACCTCAGATTCTGTTGCTTAGTAAGTTTGATGTGCTTGATATCTATTAGCTAATAAAAGAACCTATTATTATTTTCTGTTTATACAAAAAATATCTTTTTATAGTTAATCTGGTAGCCTTTTTAGTTATAATGGCCTTGGTTGGCTTTTTCGTTTTCTTTATCATTTCGTGTCTTATTTTAGTCATTGCTCTTGTAGAACTCCTGTTTTATTATGTTTCCCTGATTTTGATGATGTTTTAAGTTGTTGTTGTTACTTGAAACTGTTATTTGCAGATGATTTGCCTTTATTATTTTATTTGAACTGTTAGAAATATATCAGCAATTATGCTCCAATATCATCTACCTTTGGTTTTCAGGAAGGCTACACTCCTTTGCACCAGGCTGCCCAGCAAGGCCATATACTTGTCATAAATCTTCTGCTGAAGTACCATGCTTCCCCAGATGCATTAACGAATGTAAGTCTGTGGCTTTTTTTGTTTCGTAAATTAACTTAAAGGACGAATACCATTTTGGTGAGATTGATTGAGACGAGATGTATGTGTCAGATGTCTTCAGTAATGAATTCTACTTTGAATTGTTAAATACAAGCAACCTTTGCCTTCTCTTTACAAGAGTTACTGGAATTTTCTTCATGGAATTAATTAATACTCTACTGATTCACTGAACCTGAAATGATGACACTTTTTGAGTAGATGTCTTGAACAGACGTCATATTAATTAATTGTTACTAAATTATGATCCGGTATTTACAATTTCTTCATTGCAGATTGATTCCACATTCAAATCATAGGATTTTAATAGGCTTTTGATAATTGTATATAAACTAAATACAAATGTCCTGATTTCTTCTTTCAAACACTATTGTTTTTCCAATGGCTTTTTAGTATAGCATATGATATCAATTGATTGAATTATCTGATCTGTAAAGTTGTTGCGTGTGAAGGGTTTAGTTGTTGTTTTCACCTGCTCATTGTGGTTTTCATTTACACAGGCAAATCGAACTGCAATGTCTATTGCTAGGCAACTTGGATTTGTTTCTGTTGTTGATATCCTTACCCCGATTACATCGCCGTCACTGCAACCAGGGATGTCGACTGATGACAGATATCAAATTCTTTCACCCGAACAAATGCAAGATACATATCTCTACGATTCTGATGAAGATGTTGGTGAGTCGACTCTTGCAGAAATTTAAGTTCTAAAACTTTAATTTTTTTCAGATTATGTTGAAGACAGAGTCTGATTTTAATTCTTCTGAATCTGAAAGTGGATTTTGTGCTCACCACTATTTCAGAAGTTCTGATTACAGTGTTGCATGTAACATTAGCAGTACAATACCGCTCCTTTGAGTCCCTTCATAATATAAAAATTTCTTGTTGGTGAATTTCATAATAAAGAAAGGCTTCCAGACAATGACCCTTTCATGGAAATAATTTCAACAGCATGGTATTGCTTGAATAAAAAAATTAATATGTGCACAATGCACATGCAATTTACTCTCTTTTCTTTTGGTTACCTTTGCCTCACCTTACCTTTTTGCTTTTTCAGTTTGATTACTGATTGACCTTGGAAGGGAATATGGAAAATGAACTTTGACTTTGTAATTTTTGCATATGCTTAGAAGTTTTGGGGATTTTTTTACATGTTACTCTGGAGTTACAGAAATCTCCGTTCCATGACTTGATTATTATAAACTCAGTTTTCATCTGTCTTTCGAGAAATTGATGAATGTGTCATTTGGTATTCCTAGGCACTGCTTCCTTGTCTCCATCACCAATGTTGCAAGAAGGTGGTGCTAGCATAAAGGAACCAAAAACTGTTCGTCGTAGATTACTAGGTAAGACTGCATAAGATGGCAAAACATGAGGAAAGAAAATTACCTGGAACATACTAAAGCAGGAATATATGAACTTAGATAAATGATGGATTGGATGGGTGCCCTATGTGAGGCTGCCACTCGTGTGTGTATAGTATTTATGTTTAACTAATATCCGTCTAAAACTGAAACATTATGAACTTTTTTTTTTATCGCTTGTATATCGGTTTTATGTAGGCATTCTTAATAAAGAATATACTTACTTACTTACTTAACAGATAAAGGTTGAAAATGAGATGCCTTTGTTAATAAGGAAAGGGATTACTCAGAACAGTGGGGGGTAAGAAGAGGGCATAGCATTCTTGGAAAGTGTTTGGGAAGGCAGATTCAGAGAGTATAAGTTTAGTTTCACTAATTTTACTTTACAAATAATTTTGCTTATCGTTCCTATTTAGTTATTAAATTATGTTAGTTGGTGTTTTACTCCTCCAAATAATTATTTATTTCAGAGGTATAATGACTGTTTTGACATTACAATAGGATACTTTTGTTTTATTTCAATAACACTCTCATTTCCAGTGATTTTTCATGCAAAATTCTTAGTCCATCAGTTAGACTGTACTTAGTTCCACCTCATATTTTACTTCACATAGCTTTTGTCTTTCTCAAGATGAGTTTGATGTGCTTCCCTGTATTTTTAAGCAAGTACTATTCCACTAAATCCATAATTTTTTCCATTTGGTATAAGACAAGTAAATCTACCTCTAACTTCATCAAATCCAAAAATTCCCATATGATTCAGTCTTGGTTCCTTCCAGCCATCATTCTTGATTAAGTCATAACTTATAAAGTCAACAACCAATCCCAAATAAAATAGGATATGCAATTTAGGTCATTGGTATGCATGTGTGGGACATTATCAGATAATAATAACCAAAGAATGGTATGCAAAGTACCTTCATCTCAACTGACAGTTTCCAATGCACTATGTGTTTGGATCACATACAATTTTACTTGCCTTTATCTCAACTTAAATACTACAAGAATTAAAACAATTTTAGTTCTGAAGATCATTCCTAATTTTGTTCGTAATTTTAGTTTGGAAAATAATTCATTATTTAATTTCTAAATTCGTTTCTGAAGCTAGTTCCTACTTTTATTCTAGGTATTGTTAACGAAATTGTTTATTTCTACATCAAATTTTTATTTTCTTTAACTAACATATCACTGAGCACTGAGAGCTTGGAAGGTTGTTTAAGGCTATTGCCTTGTGCTTTCCTAGAAAGCAAAGGTTCGTATAATCCTTTAGCTGGATACATACTTTGAAGTAATTCATTTCTTGTGACAGTTCATTCGTATTTGCACTGCATGCCACTGAGCTCAGTAGCATGCAGTGCATCAAGCCATTATAGGAAAATCACAAGCCCTGCAATTGTTTACTTTCAGAAGACTTTGCTATGCACTGATCTAACAAAAAGATAAATAGAAACTAGTTTTGGAAGGTGGATATTTAGGTAAGGAAAGTTAACTGAAATCTTGGTTTATTTTAATCGTTATATTTATTTATTAGTGGTTAACAGTAAGTTGGGTAGGATTTGTATTAAAAAGTAGTATTAATCTGATGTTATTTCTTTTATTTGGTAGAATTAAACGATGGCAGACAAAGTGCAGACATAGATGATCGTTCACCTGATGGTGATTTGACCATTCCAAGAGTAGTGAGTTCTCAATTTTCTTCTTCACCTGTTGTGTGTACTAGTTTCTTTTCAAAATCTTTCTCATATATCCTGACTATATTTATTGTACTTTTAAATTTGCGCCATATTTGTATGTTAGCTTGATGCATTGTTGTAAATCCTTCTTTGTGTTATTTGGCAGTTTTATTGCATTTGCACATTTGATGCATAGAATAGGTTTGGTAATTCACTTGGTAATTAGTTAAATACTGATTTATAGCTGATGACCTGAGATGTGTGACTCTGGTCTTATAGTTTCTAGTGCTTTTTCTGATTTTCAGAAGCACACTGTTAAGTTAAAACTGTGTTTGATCAGGGAGAAGATGATGTTGTCTTTTTTTAAAACTGGTTTTCAGTCTCTTTAAATTGAGTTTATTTAATATAATAATGCACTTTTCTGCTGAGTTGCTTTATTTAATGTTTCAATATTGACTTTGATTTTGTCTCATTTTCAGATATTCTTCTACTGTTCAGTTTGCATGGCCTTATTTGCAATCTTTATTAGGGAAAGAGAAGGGAGCTGTTTTCATTTGATCAGTCTCATAGCGAACGCCATAGCACCATTTCATCGGCTGGTGCACTGGCACTTCAGGATGAGCTTAGATATATGGCAGACGAGGTTGACTTTAATGCATCCTATGGCAGTCTCAATCAGGTACTATCGTTTCCTAAACAATTCAGTTTCTGATTATAGAAATAGATACTTTTGGAGGGCTTCTTAATGGTGCCACATGTGTGCAAAATTAATGTTTAATATTTATGTTGCTTAACGTTCTAATGATGAGTTGCATTGTTTTCCAAGTCTCTTTAGTAACATTCTCATTGTTAAATGGGTTAAATAGCATTGCTGTTGTTGAATATGTTGTAAAATACTCTCACTGTGCCTATAGGTTAGTGAATGTACTAAAAACTTATCGTTATGAAGTGTAGTCATAATCATATCTATGTACTTCTGTGCTGAGCAAAGAAAATTCAAGCAAATAAGGTAGATAATACCATTTGATAGCTTTAACAGGTAACATTTATTTATGCCTTTTGCTCAATTGGATCCATTATGTCTGTTTGCTACTGCCTAGCTTTATTACAACAGGATAAGAAACTGTTGATATGGTATTGCACACTGCTTTCCATGTGCCATTGACCATATCCATGGTGTCTTTGTTTTGATTTCACAAAATGTTGCTATAATATCTTACACTGTTTACATGGGTTTTTTGCTGTAATAATAGGCTGAATCTATACAAAAGAGATACAATATTACCGTGGTAACATATATGTTTGGCAGATACTACATTGAAAATCTATTATCTAACTCGTTCATATGTTACTTTGACTAGGATGAAGAAGAGAAATTGCACTTACCAACTTTGACATCTCACTATGATATGGAGTTAACATCAACTCCTGAGAAAGGATTAGATGTAATGGGAGATATTGGAGCATATTCGGAGCCTGACTCTAGAATGTATAGCTCAACCAACAGCTACAGCGCATATCTGTCTGACTCCAGCTACAGTCAGGACAACATCACATTGTGTAGAAGTCCACAGAACTCTGGGTATGTCGGCATTTGACCGTTAAACCCTCTGTTAGTTGGAGATAAAAGATCGTAAAATAAGACATACAGAACTAATTAGTTGTTAGAAAATAATTGTAGGAATCTAGCTAGTTAGCTAGCTGGATAGATGGATAGAATATTTATTACGATGTTCCGGCCCCTTTTTCCGATAAGTAAAAAATAAAAACATTAGTTCTGCAAAAACTCTGGAATTGATATAAAAACTTAACAATTCAATTTGTTACCTTACATTCTAAAATTTACAAGTAAATGAATAGATTGTGATCATTTTGTCCTATCAAATTTATTTTATTTGGTACTGTAGATTATTTTAGCGACATTTCTTTCGACAATACACATGTGTTCTGGCACCTTTTTTTCTAGAAAAACAGCACTGGTTAATTCTATTCTAATTCTGAAAGCAATTCATTTCTCAGTTCTAAATTAGGCTCTTAAATCATTTTTTTGCTCATATTTTGCAGTTTCCTTGTGAGTTTTGTGGTGGATGCTCGTGGTGGTGCCATGCGTGGATGGCGACATAGTGGTGTGCGGATAATAATTCCACCGGGAAAGACTTGTGAACCCTTGCGAGTGACATGCAAGCTGGTCAAGAAGGAGAAACTAGTTCAACCACCTCCACTGATGGAGGGGGAAGCGCTGGCCAGCAGAGTCTTAAAGATGGGTCCGCCAGGAGCTAAGTTTGAAGGGTATGTAAACTACCTATAGATACACAGTCCAGAGTTGTGTAGTAGGCCTACTATTAAAATGTATAGGTTTAGCAGTGTTTCTTGAACAGGTGGCTGAAAAGTGGTATTTGTTAATCTTTCGCAGAGATTTACTTACTGTTATATGGATATTCATTATAGTTTAATATGCGAGTTGAATTTCTATTTGTAGGCCCGTTATTATTGAAGTGCCGCATTTCGCTTCATTGCGAAGTCCTGATCGAGTGATCACGATCCTCAGATCTGACGATGGAGAGACGTGGAAGGAGCATAGCGTGCAGGCTACGGAGACTGCAGTTAAGGATGCTCTGAGTGGTAGTTTTGAAGGTGAAGGTGATTATATTTGAAAGCATGCGTGGACAGGTGCACGTATTGCTCGCTTTATTAACCCAGTTTCATCACTTGCTTGGTAGTTACGAATTAGCTACTAACTATTTGTCAACTCAAAGTAGTGATCTAGAAGTTATTATTACCATTGTTAATATTTATTATTAGCATTCTTATAATTAGTTATTGTTGTTATTATTACTTATTGATATTTGTTTACTATTTTATTATTATTATTAGAATTTTTTTACTAATTTAATTTATTTGTGAACCAACGGACATGGATGCAGACTCAATATTATTATTATTATTGTGAATATTCATTGAGCTGCAAAGTCACACAACAATTTGAGTCTGAGGCATGCATATTTTAGTCATTTAGTAATGCAGTTATATATCAAAACATTTAAGTTTAATAGTGATGTATGTGAGACTTAAAGCATCAAAACGAAGATAGTAAGGTTCTAGTTCTGACACCAAGGGAGTTTTAATCAGTGGATGGATTTTTGGGTACCAAGATAGAGACCAAAACCAAGACATAAGGTTCCAGGCAGTTCAAGACACATTTCAGATTATCAGTAGAGTGAAGGCTGGATGACACTGATTCGATGATGAATGTAGTTTACTCTATTTATATTTTCATGTTTTATAAATTCCCCACTTCTAATGCCTATAAGAAATTCCTTTATTCATTCAATACAGAGATTTATATACTCTATGTATTTTCGTTTATTGGAAAAGTTATCTTTAGATCTGAAATCTTCTGCCAGATTTTTTTCTTTATGTGGCATCTTTGGACAACCTCTGAGTTGATTGTGAATAACCTGATGTCCGTGATTGATTGAGACGTTTAAATAGTGATTTTTAAATTTTGGATTTTATCCAGATTGACCTTGTTTGATTCATTTTTTTATTTTGATTTGTGGAGCAACCTTCAACCTGTGTGATTGGCTTCAACCTGTGTGATTTGCTTTATTAGTAGTAGTGATAGATAATTAAATCTCAATAAAAAAGTAACTTTGCACAAGTCTTTCTTTTTCAAAGCCCTGTTAAACACCAATTATGTTCCATACCAGTGTTAATGAAGATTTGTAATGCATTTTGCTAACCAAGAGAGGCTTGAAATAGTCCAATCATTTCAACTGTTAGTTGAGTTTTTGTATTAATTCAAATATTCAAGTACAAACCATATCTCTTACCTCTTATCATCTCGGATTTTAAAAATGCAAATTCACTACTCCAGTTTGTCTATTTATCTTGTTCTAAAATCGGAAACAAAATTGCTGATTTCAGCAAAATTTCGATGAATTCACAGCAACCAATGAGCTATTGTCAGATGGTTTCTAACCTTTTGAGACAAGAGAGTTTGGGTGCACTAAGGTCAGACTTAGGTCTGCGGTTCAAGACACTAAATGAACTCAATCCGGATGGGAACCAACTAGAGAACACGATGATTTAGTGTGCAATTGCTTTGTTCAAAAACTCATTTATAATGATGGATCTCCTTAGCACAAAAAGTGCCAGGGTTTGGTATGTGAGACTTGAGAATGTTGTCCCACATGCAGTGAGTAGAAGAGAGAAAACTAATAGGATGTGCTGCTTCTGCTACGGGTTACTTTCTTCTCGATGTGCTGTAATTTTAAGGCTAAAACAGAACCAGACTTTCTTGCATGCTGTTTAAAACAGTGTAACTGGCTGCATATTCTGCTTGTCTGTCTGTCTAGTTTTCTTTCGGTAACCTTCTTCAGTAGAAACGTGAGTAGAAACTATATATAGTGTGCCTAATGCCTATATCCCTCAACACAGATCTTGCGTTTTAGACTGTGAAATTGATCCACTGTTGAATTTTATTTCTGAATAATAATCTGTCTGAATCCTTCTGATTTTTTCCATTGACTTCCATATTTGCTCATCTATGAAGATATTTAAATTCAGTTAAGTTTCTTCTTATAGGATGTAATATCTTGAATATGGATCTTGTCTTCTGCTGTAACAACATGAAATTTAAGTTGCCAGCTATATTTCTTTGCATTTTACATTGAACCATTCATAAATAATTTTTCTTAATTTACCATGTATATTGGTATAATGGCTATGTCCATTCTAAGTTGTTGGATCAGATTGTTTTTCTTACTGTTAGTCATTTAATTAAATCGAGTGATGTAGGTGATTGCATACAGTTAGCGGGAGATGTTGTACTGGTACTTTGTTGCTTGCATGCATGCATTTGCTATGAGTCTTGTTTTTTTACATCTAATTCGTGAAGTTGTCTTCCAAATGTCTACCCAGATGCTAAATTTGAGACAAACAAGAATAAGATTTATTTTGTATTTTGAGCATGTCTTTTTAGCTATTTTGTGATGTATTTTTGAACGGTCTTTAACGCAGCTCTGGAAACAGCTGAAGAGCTGTACCACCGAAGAGTCACGCGAATCATAACAACGAATTTTCCACGTTACTTTGCAATTGTGACATCTATCTTGGCCGAGACCAGCGTCCTGGGTCCAGACGGTGGAGTTGTCAACTCTGCAATAACTTCACAAGTTGAGGCTGTTGTGCCTCAAGGGGCTTTCACGAAAAAGATCAAGCTAAGCCTACTAGTAAGATGATCTGTGTCCATTACTATTTGATTATATGTCTCTTTCTTTGTTTCTGTCTGTCTGCCCTGTTGTCTGCCTGCTTGTGAAACTGCTTGTCTCTACTTCTAATGATTCTTTTCTGTTCGTACTGTTTTGTTTGTTGTGTCAAATAGCAAATATTTTTGGCAGAGACCATTGTACAAAGTTACATTTTTGCATGCTTCTTTCTACATTTATTTGAATTTATTGATAACATATATTGACTTATTCCATAATTCCAACACATCTTAATATGTTTGGTTTGGTTTTTAGTTTATCATTTTGTTACATTACCTGACATGTTACTGGGAAGACCTCTGATTGGCATGACACTGTGAGTGGGGCTATATAAAGTAACTGATACAATACAATATTGTGCACATTTGTATTGATAGCCTATATTTGTTTTTGGGATGTAACTTATGTAAACTTTATTTTCAGGCCCAGCAAGTTCCTGAAGAGCTAGTAGTAAAGTACTTAGGACGTCATGCTTCTGTGACACCAATAGTGACGCTGGAACCACGTCGGCGAAAGTTTCACCGGCCAATAACTGTCAGCATTCCATTACCAAAGACAACACGTGAAGCAATGTCAAAGCAGAGAGGAACTGATCCTCCTTCAACGCTACGCTTACTCTGTAGTCTGACTGGTATGCTACTGGAAGCCATTTTCAATAAATAAATCTGCAGATAAACTTACCTCAGAATTTGTTAATGCATGGAGTAATAATATTGTGATACTGGTCTCATAAGAGAAACTTGGTTTGATTCCTAATATGGCATCTATGGTGTTCATATCAAAATACAATTTCACACATAAAACAACTAATGGTGGAAGAAGAACTGGTGGGAGAAGTAGTGGGGTAGGGCTTTTATCATAATTGAGTCTACTGTCACAAGTGCCTTTTACAGCAACTGAAGGAAAAATATGACAGTTGACACGATAATTATATTGTCCCTCTGATTCTGTCATTGATATATTTAATGAGGATTGCCATTTTGGACAGGCCTTATATATAACAAGATGCCTCTGGTGATTTTATGCCAAGAACAGACATTGCACATTGAGAAGTACCAGTCACTTGTATATTTTTTATGCCCTGTCATCTTTTGCTTTACACCAAAGTATGCTGTAGTGTACTCTAATTATTTCTGAAACTGTGACTTAGTTGAGAATACATTTATAATTTCACCTTTTCATAATTATAATTTGCAGTCTTGCTGAATGATATTTCATGCTATTTCATGTTATACTGTATGATGACTGTTCTTTTGCTGGGATGATGACCTGGCCATTTGTAACTTTACACTTTACTGAATATTACTAGCGTAGCCAACATTCCCATAAATATTTGTCGATGATCCTAGTTCGCACCAGCCAAGAAGTTTCTTGGGGAGATAATACTGTTTTGGGATAGGTTTCAGTTTTTTAAATAATGTTGTATTGGCCATCAGAGGGATCCAACATATTCATACATTCAGTGCAAGCAGTAATTCTGTGCATGAGGTGACAGTTTATCGCCCCATCACTTGTCGACTAGGTGGCAGACGAGCGCCAGTTTTAGGAATAAATTTATACAACTAAGGGAAATTGAAGAGGAAAATTAATACTCTGAAACTGTAATGAATTGTGACATTATCTAGGGAAAGCCTTGGCAGTGATTAGGACTTCAGCATAATAGATAAACCATCATTATAGATTCATTGGTTATAAACGGCATTAATTGTACTTGGAAACCTCAAATTTAACTACCATTTCACCAACACAAGGGACAGTTATCTTTAAGTGTGAATTGAAGGCAATGAATATCTAATAAGTCACTTCTGTGGGTAGTTTGTTCCATCGAAAGCTTTGTTTATTTCATCATTGTAAGACATTCATTATGCACATAAATGCCTTGGCTGTTGTTTTTGTAACAACTGTGTAGAAGGAACAACACTGTCTAAATGGGAAGATATTACAAGTTCGACCCCATTCACAATCACTGATGATCGAATTTCATTCAATACGACTGTCTCTGGCAGGTTAGTCAACCTCTCCTCTACTCATACAGTTGGTCATTTTACACTAGAAATTATCTCACTTTTAACTAGGAATTTTAGCTTTAAAGGCACATGTTTGAATATTCCTCAATCAAGGGGAGAAATTTCTGTGCCTTCTGTAACAGTCGTCTGAAAGACATTGAATCCTTACAGCAATGAAGAAGGAATATTTGGCACTTGAGAAAGACTATTCCTGAATTATATAGCTCCAAAAAATTATATGTTTATTTATTTTCTTATACGACCATTTCTTTATGAGACATTTGCAGTTGCATCCACCAATGAGTAGAAATAATGAGCTGGACTTTCTCACTGTTGCTGTCATTTGAGCCATTGTGCATTGTAAAGCTGGTGACTGCTGTGATCCAGGTAAACTCCAAATATTGTGTTGATGTATGAAAGATAAAATACTGGTAGTTGATTGTCTTACAGATAAATTAACTACCATTGAGATGAGTCATATGAGACTTCCCATTAGCCCTCCACTGATTTAATATAGGCGTTTATTGCGATTTTGCTGTATTTGCTGGTAAATAAACTTCTGACTTACTTATTAGCTATAAACATTTATGTAACTATATTTGAGCAATGAAATAGCGCAAATTAGTTTGGCTTTACTAGTTGCCTGTCTAATGACGCGATGCCCCAAACTTTGATACTTTAACACTGATATCTTGTAACGTTTGTGGTAAATTACAATTTGTTCTGTATATCTGATACAGGTTCTGGTTTGTTGACTATTCTGACACAGCCAACACCATCAGCAGGGCTACAGAGTTGTTTCGTGAAGCAAATGTTGTTCCGTTTGTGTCAAAATTTGTTGTCTTTGCCAAGCGCCGTTCCCCTAAGAAAGGACAGCTCCGAGTCTTCTGTGTCACAGACGACAAATTGGAAAAGACTTTGGAGAGCCAGGAGCATTTTATGGAAGTTGCTAGAAGTCATGATGTTGAGGCGAGCTGCTGTTTTTGTCATTGGTTCAAGCTATTGAGGCTACTGAGTATATTATATTGCATCATGCATTCGTTATTGTGCACATTCGTATGCGGCATTCTCAGGGACTTGGATCCAATTTTTATTTAAGTATTATAATTTTAGATTTTTATAATCTTATCTAATTTTGAATGGTATTTATTGTTTTATTATCATTCTTATTAATGAACTTAATCCAACTATCAGCATGCCACTAGGTCACCACATGTACAATAATACATATGTGGTCACATCTAAATAAAATTGATATGTATCCAGAAATTTAGGAAGACTTCGGTCAATAACGAGCTCTCGAGGTCATAAAATGCATTTGTCAAACAAAACAGATTGCCGACTTTAAGGTGTAATATCTAAGCGGCTATCTCATGTGTGGATGAATGGCCGCTTTGGAGATATTGGCTACTTATTGCTATAATCAAGGGTTCTCTTATTTGTCCATTATGCTGGTTCACCAAGTACAGACTACTTTAGTAAATGCATCTATAATAACACAATTTTGTGCCTGTGGCTTGACAGTGTAGATTTGTCAATGTTGCCATTTTGCACCTGTGATATGCAAATCAGTGGCTAGGTGAGTTTTGTACACAAGATTGATTTGCAATTTGATAAGAACTGAACTAGAGTTATTGCTTGGCTGTTTTTCAATACTAGATTTTTAAATCCTGTAAAGTTTCATACTCTTATAGAATTTTTACAGGCTAGTATTTTTTATATTATATAGTTTTTTATTCTGTTTGCATTATCAGGTTCTGGAAGGAAAGCCACAATACATCGAAATGTCTGGAAACTTAGTACCAATAACAAAATCTGATGATGAACAGTTAAATGTGAAATTCCGCCCATTTTCTGAAAACCGTCTTTCGTTCGCTGTTGTTGTGCCCGACTCACATAGGGATGCCGCTGGCCGGATGTCATTCATGCGAGAGCCTAAGGCATCTCAGAGTGCTATTTCTTCACTGTCCATGCCTGTTTGTAATTTGAATGTCATCCTTCCAGAATTTTCACAAGATGCATCTTCAGTGTCATTACATATCGATTCCAAAGAAATGTGGAGTGAGTTGTTTCCGAATTTATTTAATTTTTCTTTACACGACTGGTATTTGCAGCAATATTTTCATTTGTAAGTGACATTAGAGTATGTTATCTTAAATTTACACTGAGTTGAGTAATGAAAAAAAATATATTGATAATGAAAACTTATAGGGCAGTCATAACTTTTATGTTGCAAGTTTTAAACTTCTAGTTAAAAATCAAGCATTGGGAAATAGCTTATTGCTGAGTGCTGTGTCTACTCAGAGGAGTTGTGCAAAGATGACATGTAAAGAATAAAATCCAGTTGCATGATGACCAGTGAGAGGAGACAAAGAAGATGTTGTGGTGTGATGTGTTTTGATTGAGACAAATTGGAAGGTGCTGGAGTGGATGGATCTGGGTAAGAATTCTTGAATGGATGAGACTTTAGTTTTTAATGGAAAGCCTGAGTACTGACATATAAAGGAACTTGAGACAGATGATGGTGAGTAATAATGGAATGGGCAGAGGAGTGGAAAATGTGTGTAATTCTAGAGAGATATAATAAAAAGTGCCTGTTTATTATGTTTCATGCAAGAAAGATGAATTAATATTAGACACACATTAGAAGTGTAAATTTGGAAGACAATATATATGGCCAACTTACTACAGCTGCATTTCCCAATCTTTTTTGGCCTTAGAATCCCTTTGATCTCAAATTTTTTAGTGGAACTAAATATATTGTGTTGTAGATTCAAGTGCTTGAGAATGCAGACAGTTATAGATTTAGGCCTGGATTTGATTAATAACAACACAAATTAGAAGCTTAGTGTTCACACTGAAAGTTTTCCGCAAAGCCCTTGTCTTCACCTCATGAAACACAGTTTTGGAAACGCTGTACTACAGATTGTTCGTGTAGCAAGCCTCCACTGACCTCACATAAGTTTTACAGCTTAGGCTAACTATTATTACTGAGCACAATAATAGCTACATGTAATAGCGAAAGCAGAACATTGACAGTAACGATCTTCAGTGGACTGGGTATATCCAGAGTTGTATGGTCTCGAGACAGTGTCTCAGTCTTGAGACGTCTCGAGACAGTTTTTTAGTGTCTCGGTCTCGGAAGCCTACCGTCTTGGTCTCGAGGTAATGTCTCGAATTTTTGGAAACTGTCTTGTTCTGTCTCGAACAAGCAGTCTCGATAAGTTTCACAATAAATGTCTTAAGGCTTTCTTTATACTATTCAGAAGATAGGCCGACGAAGAGATATCGATAAAGATAAAACGTGGCAATATAAAAACTATTCTTAGGAATTGGTACTATGTATATATTATAAGTTTCAAATCGAAATTGCAAATGAACCTTATTCCCGAAAACTGATACATTAGTATTTTACAGCATTTTATATAGGTTCACTTGTCTTTTAGTGTCTCGTACTGTCTTGAACATAGTGTCTCGTACTGTCTTGAACCTAGTGTCTTGGTCTCGGCACCTCACTGTCTCGGTCTCGTCTTGGTCTTGAAGTTTCAAGTCTTGCATACAACACTGGGTGTATCAGATTTTGAATTGGTTTTAAAAATTGTATGAATAGCTTTTTTAGGTATTTGGGTGTAGTGAAGTCCATGATTCTTTTCAGAATCATACTTTTTTATGATAGTCATGATTTTGTTCTAATATTAATTGCAGATGCTGAAACAGAGCTTGCTGCAAATGAGCTGAGGCTGTCAGAGATAGCAGAAGTGCTTGACTCAGATTGGGTTAATATGGCCCATCATCTCGGAGTTCAAGAAAAAGACATTCTAACTGCTCAAATGAAGCATCCTTCGCAGCGTGATCAGGCCTTTGAAGTGCTCTGTCGGCTGGTGGAGAGTAAAGGAAAAGATGCTACAAGGAACAGACTGGAACATGCATTACGACGAATTGGTCGAACAGATATTGTGAAAAGATATATCTACGTGATTAATGAAACTACCGTAATCACAGAAGAAAGGTTACCACCAAGAAGGCCACCTACCAAAGGTTTGTAAACTTTTTGTCATAGCAGCATGTAAATCGCCTACTCAATCCAAGGAAACACAATTTATTCCCTTGGCAATATCATTATTATTCCCACAGCAAAACATGTTTCCGAATCACAAGTGCTGCATTGTGTGCCTTGATATTTATCTCGAACCTTATTCAATCAAGAGTAGGTCTTATGACGTCCGTTTTTACCGTTTTTATTCGCTATGTTCTAATAATAAATTTGTTGCACTTAGTAGTTTATTTCCAAATCCTTGTTTGTACATTTATGTTGTATTGATGTTGACTATAGCAATGCAATATTTGCAGGCCTACAACGTCCTTTATCTGTCAGCTTCAATCATTATTTTGATTGCTGTAACTCAAATAATCTGCATTATTTAAAATTTGATCATGTGCCCAGTTTCATAAAGGCATAGTTGCACTGGCTTCCTAAGCAAAAGTGCATTGTGTTTAAACCTTCATATGAGCTGCATAGGTTTTCTCATCAATTTCAGTACATGCTTGTCACTAATGGGTTAACATCTTGACGCTTATGTGTAACTGTCTCTCTGTCTGGGTAGCAAAACAATTGCCCCCTGTCAATTGCCACCCCCCCCCGAGTCAATTGCCCCCCCCCCCGAGTCAATTGCCCCCCCCCCGAGTCAATTGCTCCCATAGATTCCCCTCATAGCCTATATTGTGTTAATTGATTTTTCTTTGTTGAATTTATACATATGTCTGCATAGTACTAATTAGTTCAATGATTTGTTACGAGATCTGTATTTAACCACATTCTTTGTCCAAGTTGTCTAAATAGTACTAAGTAATTAATTCAATTAATGAGCTCAGAAAAAATTAACTTAACAAATTGTCAACGAATCTGCATATTAAACAACATTCGTTCATCTACTTGCATAGCAGAGCCCATAATCTTAGTTCTTAGCTTGTGCAAAGCAAACAGACCAATACAGCAATAGAATGCATATGCATTATATATTAATTTTATGTACCATTTGTCTGGACATTTTTAACAATTATTAATCTCTTATACGTTTATTGACGGAGCAATTCACTTGGAAGGGCAATTGACCAGAGGGCAATTTACCAGGGACAATTGTAATAGAACTTCAGTAGGGCATAACTGAGTAAACAATTTCCGAGTACCGAATCTGAGTATTTGGATGCCCTATTTGCCAGATCCGGGTACGAACCGAATAGTAGCAGCAAATCTGGCCAGCGACTCGGCGAGTACCATCCGTAGGCAAAGCGTAGTTAACCTCCACATGCACATCTACGGAGAACTATGTATAGTCTATGCAGAGTTTATAACAATATCTTTCATATAGCATATCGTCACACTCTATCTAGGCTATAACATTATATTTATTATTTAATAACTTTATTTGAGAAAAAAATATAAAACCTTGTTATAGAATTTGAAATGTGAAGTTATCAACGACGTCTTTACTCTCTTAAGTTTACCTGTGATTTGGTTGCCACCTGTGAATACAACCAACAGAAATTAAAATATATAAACAATTATTTTAAAGAAAATTCAATGGAATGTTGAGTTCTTGTTTAATTAATCAATAATTTATAAGTAAGTCCGTTAGTCCTAAATTGATTTGATGAAAAATAATATTTTATAAAAAAATGTTTTTTCAAAAAAGTTATATTTAGCTATTTGCACGTGTAATATTTGCCGAGGCGAATACTTCCAAATAGTCCAATATTCGGCTGAGGCAAATGTCCGAGGCGATTTTCGGTTATGCCCTAAACTGCAGTCTGTACTCTATCTTAGCCTCCCTGGTTGCAGATTTCTTTGCTCTGCTGTGCTAGACGACTTGGTTGTTTCATCAACCCAAGCTTCTATGGTACAGAATAATTATTACCTAATAACTTGCCTGTCAATGTGTGAAATTGACTCAACCTCTTTCTACCACTTATCCACACCACCTGAAGATGATTGTTTGGTCATAGTTAGGTTGGTCAAATCGGGAGCCCTACTAACGAGTCTCTCAAATTGGAACTAGTTATAAAGATTTACGACTGCAAATTATGAATTACCAAACAATCTGCACTATTAACTAACCATTCAGGTTGAGAATAACAGAGCCAATTGTAAGTTAGGGAATTGAACATGTCCTGCGGTGACATTTCTGTATAGTGTTTGTGCCTGAGCCATGACAATCTTTGAGAATGAAGTCCCACTTCTGACCAGTTCCCATTGAAGCCTATATATCAGACTGTTATGTCAACCATTTTTGCATATTAATTGACACTGGACACAAAAATATGTTTCTGTTTCAGCTTTTGTCGATATGCCAGATCTAAATGGCGTAGAACACCCATCAATGGTCCACAAAGGTCAATTAAAAGGACAGGATGGTACACAAAGTGAAACATTGGTCAGACCTGAGGTAATAAGCATGGAATCGGAGTCTCAGTTTCAAATTCCAGTTCGTTTGTCATTCGGAGAGAAAAAGTTTGATAAACCTACAATGAATGAAAATACCCCTAAACCAACCGATATCCAAAGTCTTCATCTTCTTGACAGAAATTCTGTGGAGGCGAAGAACATTGCAATACCTGAGGACCAGTTGTCAGTTGATGAACTTGCATATGTACCTAAAATTGTGGCAATTTCAAATGGTGCCTCTGGTGCAAAGAAACCTATTATTGATGAGAAAGAACCAGGTGTAAAAAGAGAAACATTTGAAGGTGAAGTGCGAAATGTAGAAGACATAAAGGAGGAAGAAACTGTAAAGAGAGATGGAACACGTGTGAAGAAAACAACAACGACCATTTCTCATATACAAATCGTGACCGAGGTGACATGGAAAGATGATGTAAATGCTTGTGAAACAGAACGACAGGAATTAATTGGAAAAGATATCAATGAAGATATCGTGGAAATTGCTTCTGGAATTGAGGACCTGGATGATGGGAATGTTGGAATTGAAACCTCTATTTCAGACTCTGAGAAAACGTTAGCAGATGGAACCTGGGAGAAACGCAGGACAACAAGGAAAATTATTCGTCCGTTAGTTGATGGTGTTGAGCCATCAGTAGAGGAGAAGACAGTAACAGTATCTGAAGACCTGTTGTCAACTGAAAAAATTGGAAATTTACCTGAAAGTGCGGCAATTTCTGACAATGTCTATATTTCAAAGAAACCTGTTCTTGTTCATAAGAAAGAGCCAGATGTAAGAATAGAAAATTTTGAAGGTGAAGTCAAACAGGTTGAAAACATAAAGGAGGAGGAAAGTGTAAAGGAGGACGGAACACGCGTGAAGAAAATAACGAGGACTATAGCTCATATGCAAATTGTGACAAAGGTGACATGGAAAGATGATGTGAATGCTAGTGAAACAAAAACACAACAACTACTTGGAAAAGAAATCAATGAAGAGATCTGGGAAATTGCTCCTGGCATTGACGACCTGAATAGAGAGAATGTTAGAATCGAAACTTCTGTTACAGACTCTGAGAAAACGTTAGCAGATGGAACATGGGAGAAACGAAAGACAACAACGAAAACTGTACGTCCTTCATTGTTTGGTGTGGACCCATCAGTGGGGGAAAAGACAGTAGCAGTATCTGATGATCTGTCAACTGACGAATTTGTTTATGTTCCTGAATGTTCATCAATTTCTGAAGGTGCCTCTGTTTTAAGGAAACCTGTTGTTGAAGATGAAAAAGATCCAAGTGTGAGAAAAGAGAGAATTGAAGGTGAGGTTAGATTTATTGAAGACACCAAGGTGGAGGAAACTGTTAAGGAGGATGGAACTCGTGTGAAGAAAACCACAACGACCGTAGCTCATGTGCAACTTGTAACTGAAGTGACATGGAAAGATGATGGTAATGCTAGCGAGACAGAAAGACAGGAGTTGGTTGGAAAAGATATCAGCGAAGAAATCTTGGAAATTGCTCCTGGCATTGATGACCTAGGTGGAGAGAATGTTAGAATCGAAACTTCTGTTACAAAGTCTGAGAAAACGTTGGCAGATGGAACATGGGAGAAACGAAAGACAACAACGAAAACTGTTCACCCTTCAGTGTTTGGTGTGGAGCCATCAGGTGATGAGAAGACTGTAGCAGTACCTGAAGAACTGTCAGATGACGAAGTTCTTTATGTACCTGAAAGTTCAACTGTTTCTGAAGGCGCCTCTGTTTCAGTGAAACCTGTTGTTGATGGTGAAAAATATCCAGGTGTGAGAAGAGAAACAATTAAAGATGAAGTGAAAAAAACTGAAGACACAAAGATTGAGGAAACTGTAAAGGAAGACGAAACTCGTGAGAAAGTAGCAGTACCTGAGGACCTGTTGTCAACTGACGACATTGAATATGTACCTGATAGAACAAAGATTTCTGATGGTGCTTTTGTGACAAAGAAAGTTATTGGTCGTGAGAAAGAGCCAGGTGTGAAAACAGACAAATTTGAAGGTAAGGTGAGAAATATTGAGGACACCAAGGTGGAAGAAACTGTGAAGGAAGACGGAACTCGTGTGAGGAAAACGACAACGACCATTGCTCATGTGAAGATCGTAACCGAGGTTACATGGAAAGATGATGTGAATGCTAGTGAGACAGAAAGACAGGAATTGGTTGGTAAAGATATCAACGAAGAGATCATGGAAATTGCTCCTGGCATTGACGAACTGAATGGAGAGAATGTTAGAATCGAAACTTCTGTTACAGACTCTGAGAAAACGTTGGCAGATGGAACATGGGAGAAACGAAAGACAACAACGAAAACTGTACGTCCTTCATTGTTTGGTGTGGACCCATCAGTGGGGGAGAAGACAGTAGCAGTATCTGATGATCTGTCAACTGACGAATTTGTTTATGTTCCTGAAAGTTCATCAATTTCTGAAGGTGCCTCTGTTTTAAGGAAACCTGTTGTTGAAGATGAAAAAGATCCAAGTGTGAGAAAAGAGAGAATTGAAGGTGAGGTTAGATTTATTGAAGACACCAAGGTGGAGGAAACTGTTAAGGAGGATGGAACTCGTGTGAAGAAAATAACAACGACCGTAGCTCATGTGCAAATCGTAACTGAAGTGACATGGAAAGATGATGGTAATGCTAGCGAGACAGAAAGACAGGAGCTGGTTGGAAAAGATATCAGCGAAGAAATCTTGGAAATTGCTCCTGGCATTGATGACCTAGGCGGAGAGAATGTTAGAATCGAAACTTCTGTTACAAAGTCTGAGAAAACGTTGGCAGATGGAACATGGGAGAAACGAAAGACAACAACGAAAACTGTTCACCCTTCAGTGTTTGGTGTGGAGCCATCAGGTGATGAGAAGACTGTAGCAGTACCTGAAGAACTGTCAGATGACGAAGTTCTTTATGTACCTGAAAGTTCAACTGTTTCTGAAGGCGCCTCTGTTTCAGTGAAACCTGTTGTTGATGGTGAAAAATATCCAGGTGTGAGAAGAGAAACAATTAAAGATGAAGTGAAAAAAACTGAAGACACAAAGATTGAGGAAACTGTAAAGGAAGACGAAACTCGTGAGAAAGTAGCAGTACCTGAGGACCTGTTGTCAACTGACGACATTGAATATGTACGTGATAGAACAAAGATTTCTGATGGTGCTTTTGTGACAAAGAAAGTTATTGGTCGTGAGAAAGAGCCAGGTGTGAAAACAGACAAATTTGAAGGTAAGGTGAGAAATATTGAGGACACCAAGGTGGAAGAAACTGTGAAGGAAGACGGAACTCGTGTGAGGAAAACGACAACGACCATTGCTCATGTGAAGATCGTAACCGAGGTTACATGGAAAGATGATGTGAATGCTAGTGAGACAGAAAGACAGGAATTGGTTGGTAAAGATATCAACGAAGAGATCATGGAAATTGCTCCTGGCATTGACGACCTGAATGGAGAGAATGTTAGAATCGAAACTTCTGTTACAGACTCTGAGAAAACGTTAGCAGATGGAACATGGGAGAAACGAAAGACAACAACGAAAACTGTACGTCCTTCATTGTTTGGTGTGGACCCATCAGTGGGGGAGAAGACAGTAGCAGTATCTGATGATCTGTCAACTGACGAATTTGTTTATGTTCCTGAAAGTTCATCAATTTCTGAAGGTGCCTCTGTTTTAAGGAAACCTGTTGTTGAAGATGAAAAAGATCCAAGTGTGAGAAAAGAGAGAATTGAAGGTGAGGTTAGATTTATTGAAGACACCAAGGTGGAGGAAACTGTTAAGGAGGATGGAGCTCGTGTGAAGAAAACCACAACGACCGTAGCTCATGTGCAAATCGTAACTGAAGTGATATGGAAAGATGATGGTAATGCTAGCGAGACAGAAAGACAGGAGTTGGTTGGAAAAGATATCAGCGAAGAAATCTTGGAAATTGCTCCTGGCATTGATGACCTAGGCGGAGAGAATGTTAGAATCGAAACTTCTGTTACAAAGTCTGAGAAAACGTTAGCAGATGGAACATGGGAGAAACGAAAGACAACAACGAAAACTGTTCACCCTTCAGTGTTTGGTGTGGAGCCATCAGGTGATGAGAAGACTGTAGCAGTACTTGAAGAACTGTCAGATGACGAAGTTCTTTATGTACCTGAAAGTTCAACTGTTTGTGAAGGCGCCTCTGTTTCAGTGAAACCTGTTGTTGATGGTGAAAAATATCCAGGTGTGAGAAGAGAAACAATTAAAGATGAAGTGAAAAAAACTGAAGACACAAAGATTGAGGAAACTGTAAAGGAAGACGAAACTCGTGAGAAAGGAGCAGTACCTGAGGACCTGTTGTCAACTGACGACATTGAATATGTACCTGATAGAACAAAGATTTCTGATGGTGCTTTTGTGACAAAGAAAGTTATTGGTCGTGAGAAAGAGCCAGGTGTGAAAACAGACAAATTTGAAGGTAAGGTGAGAAACATTGAGGACACCAAGGTGGAAGAAACTGTGAAGGAAGACGGAACTCGTGTGAGGAAAACGACAACGACCATTGCTCATGTGAAGATCGTAACCGAGGTTACATGGAAGGATGATGTGAATGCTAGCGAGACAGAAAGACAGGAATTGGTTGGTAAAGATATCAATGAAGAGATCATGGAAATTGCTCCTGGCATTGACGACCTGAATGGAGAGAATGTTAGAATCGAAACTTCTGTTACAGACTCTGAGAAAACGTTAGCAGATGGAACATGGGAGAAACGAAAGACAACAACGAAAACTGTACGTCCTTCATTGTTTGGTGTGGACCCATCAGTGGGGGAGAAGACAGTAGCAGTATCTGATGATCTGTCAACTGACGAATTTGTTTATGTTCCTGAAAGTTCATCAATTTCTGAAGGTGCCTCTGTTTTAAGGAAACCTGTTGTTGAAGATGAAAAAGATCCAAGTGTGAGAAAAGAGAGAATTGAAGGTGAGGTTAGATTTATTGAAGACACCAAGGTGGAGGAAACTGTTAAGGAGGATGGAGCTCGTGTGAAGAAAACCACAACGACCGTAGCTCATGTGCAAATCGTAACTGAAGTGATATGGAAAGATGATGGTAATGCTAGCGAGACAGAAAGACAGGAGTTGGTTGGAAAAGATATCAGCGAAGAAATCTTGGAAATTGCTCCTGGCATTGATGACCTAGGCGGAGAGAATGTTAGAATCGAAACTTCTGTTACAAAGTCTGAGAAAACGTTAGCAGATGGAACATGGGAGAAACGAAAGACAACAACGAAAACTGTTCACCCTTCAGTGTTTGGTGTGGAGCCATCAGGTGATGAGAAGACTGTAGCAGTACTTGAAGAACTGTCAGATGACGAAGTTCTTTATGTACCTGAAAGTTCAACTGTTTGTGAAGGCGCCTCTGTTTCAGTGAAACCTGTTGTTGATGGTGAAAAATATCCAGGTGTGAGAAGAGAAACAATTAAAGATGAAGTGAAAAAAACTGAAGACACAAAGATTGAGGAAACTGTAAAGGAAGACGAAACTCGTGAGAAAGGAGCAGTACCTGAGGACCTGTTGTCAACTGACGACATTGAATATGTACCTGATAGAACAAAGATTTCTGATGGTGCTTTTGTGACAAAGAAAGTTATTGGTCGTGAGAAAGAGCCAGGTGTGAAAACAGACAAATTTGAAGGTAAGGTGAGAAACATTGAGGACACCAAGGTGGAAGAAACTGTGAAGGAAGACGGAACTCGTGTGAGGAAAACGACAACGACCATTGCTCATGTGAAGATCGTAACCGAGGTTACATGGAAGGATGATGTGAATGCTAGCGAGACAGAAAGACAGGAATTGGTTGGTAAAGATATCAATGAAGAGATCATGGAAATTGCTCCTGGCATTGACGACCTGAATGGAGAGAATGTTAGAATCGAAACTTCTGTTACAGACTCTGAGAAAACGTTAGCAGATGGAACATGGGAGAAACGAAAGACAACAACGAAAACTGTACGTCCTTCATTGTTTGGTGTGGACCCATCAGTGGGGGAGAAGACAGTAGCAGTATCTGATGATCTGTCAACTGACGAATTTGTTTATGTTCCTGAAAGTTCATCAATTTCTGAAGGTGCCTCTGTTTTAAGGAAACCTGTTGTTGAAGATGAAAAAGATCCAAGTGTGAGAAAAGAGAGAATTGAAGGTGAGGTTAGATTTATTGAAGACACCAAGGTGGAGGAAACTGTTAAGGAGGATGGAGCTCGTGTGAAGAAAACCACAACGACCGTAGCTCATGTGCAAATCGTAACTGAAGTGATATGGAAAGATGATGGTAATGCTAGCGAGACAGAAAGACAGGAGTTGGTTGGAAAAGATATCAGCGAAGAAATCTTGGAAATTGCTCCTGGCATTGATGACCTAGGCGGAGAGAATGTTAGAATCGAAACTTCTGTTACAAAGTCTGAGAAAACGTTAGCAGATGGAACATGGGAGAAACGAAAGACAACAACGAAAACTGTTCACCCTTCAGTGTTTGGTGTGGAGCCATCAGGTGATGAGAAGACTGTAGCAGTACTTGAAGAACTGTCAGATGACGAAGTTCTTTATGTACCTGAAAGTTCAACTGTTTGTGAAGGCGCCTCTGTTTCAGTGAAACCTGTTGTTGATGGTGAAAAATATCCAGGTGTGAGAAGAGAAACAATTAAAGATGAAGTGAAAAAAACTGAAGACACAAAGATTGAGGAAACTGTAAAGGAAGACGAAACTCGTGAGAAAGGAGCAGTACCTGAGGACCTGTTGTCAACTGACGACATTGAATATGTACCTGATAGAACAAAGATTTCTGATGGTGCTTTTGTGACAAAGAAAGTTATTGGTCGTGAGAAAGAGCCAGGTGTGAAAACAGACAAATTTGAAGGTAAGGTGAGAAACATTGAGGACACCAAGGTGGAAGAAACTGTGAAGGAAGACGGAACTCGTGTGAGGAAAACGACAACGACCATTGCTCATGTGAAGATCGTAACCGAGGTTACATGGAAGGATGATGTGAATGCTAGCGAGACAGAAAGACAGGAATTGGTTGGTAAAGATATCAATGAAGAGATCATGGAAATTGCTCCTGGCATTGACGACCTGAATGGAGAGAATGTTAGAATCGAAACTTCTGTTACAGACTCTGAGAAAACGTTAGCAGATGGAACATGGGAGAAACGAAAGACAACAACGAAAACTGTACGTCCTTCATTGTTTGGTGTGGACCCATCAGTGGGGGAGAAGACAGTAGCAGTATCTGATGATCTGTCAACTGACGAATTTGTTTATGTTCCTGAAAGTTCATCAATTTCTGAAGGTGCCTCTGTTTTAAGGAAACCTGTTGTTGAAGATGAAAAAGATCCAAGTGTGAGAAAAGAGAGAATTGAAGGTGAGGTTAGATTTATTGAAGACACCAAGGTGGAGGAAACTGTTAAGGAGGATGGAGCTCGTGTGAAGAAAACCACAACGACCGTAGCTCATGTGCAAATCGTAACTGAAGTGATATGGAAAGATGATGGTAATGCTAGCGAGACAGAAAGACAGGAGTTGGTTGGAAAAGATATCAGCGAAGAAATCTTGGAAATTGCTCCTGGCATTGATGACCTAGGCGGAGAGAATGTTAGAATCGAAACTTCTGTTACAAAGTCTGAGAAAACGTTAGCAGATGGAACATGGGAGAAACGAAAGACAACAACGAAAACTGTTCACCCTTCAGTGTTTGGTGTGGAGCCATCAGGTGATGAGAAGACTGTAGCAGTACTTGAAGAACTGTCAGATGACGAAGTTCTTTATGTACCTGAAAGTTCAACTGTTTCTGAAGGCGCCTCTGTTTCAGTGAAACCTGTTGTTGATGGTGAAAAATATCCAGGTGTGAGAAGAGAAACAATTAAAGATGAAGTGAAAAAAACTGAAGACACAAAGATTGAGGAAACTGTAAAGGAAGACGAAACTCATGTGAAAGTAGCAGTACCTGAGGACCTGTTTCAAATTGAGAATGTGCCTGAAACTGCCCTCATTTCTGACAGTGCATATGTTTCAAAGAAACCTGTTGTTGAAGATAATAAAGATGCAGGTATGAGAAAAGAGAGAATTGAAGGTGAAGTTCGATTAATTGAAGACATAAAGAAGGAGGAGACTGTAATGGAGGACGGAACGCTTGTGAAAAAAACAACAACGACCATTGCTCATGTGCAAACCGTGACTGAAGTGACATGGAAAGATGACAGTAATGCTAGTGAGACAGAAGGACAGGAGTTGGTTGGAAATGACATCAATGAAGAGATCTGGGATATTGCCCCTGGAATTGATGACCTGGGGGCAGAGAATGTTAGAATCGAAACTTCTGTTGTAAACTCTGAGAAAACGTTGGCAGATGGAACATGGGAGAAACGAAAGACAACAAGTAAAACTGTTCGTCCTTCAGTATTTGATGTTTCGCTATCAGAAGAGGAAAATGTTGCAATGCCTGAAACAATCAATATGTCACAGGGGAGAAGCAGAGTGAGAGGGCCTCTTGTATTACTGACACAATTGCCTGCTGAAGAGCTTGATGATGTTCTTGGAAGTATGGCGACTGCTGTTTCACCAGCAAGTGAGAGTGTTCCTGCTCATGCTTTGTCCGACATTAATCTGGTTGTTGATCAAACAATTACGATTGCTCCAGCTACTGGGCCTTCTCCTAGTATGGACACAGTTGTTGGTGATGTGTTACTTGAGACAGATTGCCACCAGGAAAGCTTTGATGGAGAAGATGGATCAAAGATTAATAAGACAGTTACTGTAACACGTCATCTTCAAATAGTTACTGATGTCACTGAGTCTGTTGGAAGTGTTGTTTCCTCAGTCGAGAAAAAGCAATTACAAGGAATTGAAATAACAGAGGAAATTGATGTATTTAAAAATGGTGTTACTGATTCCAACGCAAGTAATGTTCGAACAAAGTTATCGGTGCATCAAAATGAACGAACTTTACCTGATGGCACATGGGAAAAAAGAAATATTTCTACTACAACTTATGAGCTCATTGGTTATGAACATGAGAAGTCTGTAGATTCTTCTGAAGTGGATGCCGATTTTGTGTTTGTCGATATTGACCATGGTTTGAAGGACGTTGATCCTGTTGGAAACTCTGTTTCAGTTACTGATGAACCTGACCATCCTGAATTACTTCATTCTGTTCTGGGTGATGATGTGGTAATGGCACTAATTGCAGATGCTGCTACTGAAGAGATGACACTTTCTCATCCAGAAACTGTTAGTGATGAAGGGTTGCCTGTAAGTGAGTCTTTGTCTTTCATGGATGTGGAAGATATAGAGTCAACACTTCCTATAGGTGATATTACAGGTAAGGAAGAAATTTCAACGCAGGGAATAACATCACTGAAAGACGAATTTCAGATTTCCAAGTCTAGACCATTTAATGAAGAAATTTTGCCTGTGCAAATAATAGCACCAGCAATAGATGTAAGAGAAAAAGATGCAACAGTTCCTTCAGGCGAGGAAGAAATGTTTTCAGTTCGTATCAAACTAGATACAGACCAATTTCCAATTTCTCCAACTCAACAAGTTTGTGAAGAAAAGTTAACTATGCAACAAGACCTAAAAGTAACAGATGTTGAGGAAAAAGAAACAAGTAGGCCATCAAGTGAGGTAGAAGGTGAACTAGAAATTCCATCAGAAGGAATGAAACTAGTTGCTGAAAAGGCTCCAGTCATTTCTTATCAACCAGAACCAACGGACTTTGAAAATGATGAGTTTGAAAAGAAAGGATCAACTTTTGTGAAAGTTGATGAATTAATTGATTCACTTCCTGAAAGTGACAAAGCGATGGATACATCAAAAGTGATTGCAGATGTTGAAGTGAAATGTCCTGATGGCATACATGTTCAACAGCCGCTTATAGATCAAGAAACAGCAGTAGACCTGCGAGTTTCACATGACGTGACACCAAAAGCAGAAGATGAAGCAGTAGTGACCTTGGAAGGTGTAAGTGGAAAGGAACCAAAGACTGCACAATTTATTGATGAAAGAAATGCAGTGGATGCAGACATTGAAACTAATAAGAAGAAGCAGAAATCCCCCCAAGATGCATCTGACATCATGTTATTAGTTCGAAGTGATCCAGAAACCATCTCCAGTGAAACAGATGTTTATTCTTCAATTAAATTTGATAGCAGTGCAAAGATCCCACTATCTGATTCATCACTTGTAAATGAGGCTCTACTGGAGTCTCCTCTCCATCAAATTTGTTCAGAGGAGATTGCAGAAAAAGAGACTCTCAGTGATGACCAAGCTAGACTGCTAGCTGTGAAACAGAATAGTATTTCCCATGAAATACATACTGGAATTGACACACAGGCAGATGAATTGGTACCTGCTAAAGAGGCTCTAAGGGAATTTCCACTTTCGGTGGAACAAGGAGAGGAAACGACTTTGCAAGAGCCTCTGGTAGATAAGGTACCACTTGCTAACCTTAAGACGCAAGTGGATACGTCTGCAGTCAAAGATTTGCAAATTCTAGCAACAAGGATGTCTGGTGATATTCTTGAGACAGTTCTAAGTGAGTTGAAAGTGGCAGAGGATGTAAAGCCTCTTATGGAAAATTTAATTAAAGATGCTGCTGATAATAGATTAGAGTCAGTAGAAAATGCATCTTTTGTACAGGTCACTGGAGATAATGCAAAAGATGAAAAACCAAACGATCATGATCGGCAGAAGAGTGCATTTGCCACGACAATCTACAAGCCTGAAGACACAGGGGATTTGCTAGAGATGAAAACACTTACAGTTGTGTATGAAAAAGATGATGAAGATGACGGATCTAGTGTGGACCCTGTCGCTGAACTTAGCACTTTTCATGCAAACCTATTACCAGACCTTTCTGATGGTAGATCAATTTACAAAGACGATACACCCATTGATGCGCCAACTAACGCAACAGGAAGCAATGCCCCGAGTGAAGTATCCACCGATGAAGTGATCAAATTAAGTACAACAAAATCTGACAAAAACGTTGAGAACGAGATTACAGATGAGACACAAGTGCCAACTTTGGAATATAGCACAGATCAGGAACAACAATCTGAGGAAAGAGTTCTGAGGCCAGGCAAAGCGCTAACTGATGAAATCGAATCTGGAGGCTCAATGGAAAGCCAGGAGGTCGAAGATGATAAACATGTCAAACCTAAATTAGAAGTAGTTCAAGAAGCAGGTGATGAAATGTTACGACCAAGTGGTGCGGTGTCTGAAGTAATTGAATCTGAGGAAACAACAAGAAGAAAATTAGATGAGGAGGTACGATTTGAGCCACACTCAACAACTGTTGAAAGTATTGCAGAAGCAGTACAAGACACAGGAGAGAAGGTGCTGAGACCAACTGATGTGGTGACTGAGGTAATTGAATCTGAGGAAACAACAGGCAGAAAATTAGATGAGGAGGTGCAAATTGATTTGCAGCCAATAACTGTTGAAAGTATTGCAGAAGCAGTACAAGACACAGGAGAGAAGGTGCTGAGACCAACTGATGTGGTGACTGAGGTAATTGAATCTGAGGAAACAACAGGCAGAAAATTAGATGAGGAGGTGCAAATTGATTTGCAGCCAATAACTGTCGAAAGTAGTGCAGAAGCAGTACAAGACACAGGAGAAAAGGTGCTGAGACCAAGTGCTGTGGTGACTGAGGTAATTGAATCTGAGGAAACAACAGGCAGAAAATTAGATGAAGAGGTGCAAATTGAAATTGATACGGATCCAACAACTGTCGAAAGTATTGCAGAAGACGTGCAAGACACTGGAGAGAAGGTTCTGAGACCACCCTATGTGGAGACTGAAGTAATTGAATCCGAGGAAACAACAGGAAGAAAATTAGATGAGGATGTAAGAATTGAAGCACAAACAACAGCTGTGGAAAGTATTGCAGATGAGGTTCAAGAGGCTGGAGAGAAGGTGCTAAAGCCAAGTGACGATACTGCACGAGAATTTGAGATAGATACTTTTGCAGAAAGTAAGAATGACCAGAACAGAGTTTTAGCATCTGTCACTAATATTGAACCTACATCAGACATGATGCACGAAGCAGAAGGAGAGCTAGTTAGAACAAGAGAGGTGGTATCAGAAGTAATCCCATTTGAGGAACTAGCAACACCTGAAGGCCGTGAGGCAGATTCTTTTGGAGTACTTAAAGACGTTGAAGAATCTGATCAGGGGCACGATGTGGAATCTGGAGAGACGTCGGAAGAGTTTGGTGATTCGATTGATCTGCTTCCAGAAAGTGACCGATCAGTGGACATCTCAGAAGTTGTATCTGGGGTTTCAGTGAAATTTTCGGATGGCATTTCTGTAGAAATGCCACGTGTTTCACAAGTGTCTGACGAACTCTACACACCAACCGATGTAGAACGTGTTTTGAAAGAAAAATCGACAGAAAAGGATAATGAAACCAATTTTGATGCAGTGACAGAAGTGCATGAAAAGGAACCAAGCACTGTGGAGGCTGTCACTACAGTTGATGACAAAGAACGAACTGATGAGCTTGAAAAACAGGAGCCATCTGGAGTTGCAGTACACGAGCATGAAGTAGAAGAATTTGGGAAAGAGAAAATACCTGAAGTAACCAACGATGAAGTTTCAAATGAACCGCAGGTGCCAACATTGGAACATAGAAGAGAAGAGGCACGAGAATCTGGACAAAGAGTGCTGATTCCAAGCAAAGTGTTTACTGAGGAGGAAATCGAACCTGGATTTTCAATCGATTATCAGATTGTGGAAGATGATAAAACTGTGAAGCCTAAATTAGAACTGGTTCAAGAAGCAGGTGATAAAATGTTACGACCAAGTGATGTGTTGTCTGAAGTAATTGAATCTGAGGAAACAACAAGAAGAAAATTAGATGAGGAAGTGCAAATTGAGGCACAACCGACAACTGTCGAAAGTATTGCAGAAGCAGCACAAGACACTGGAGAGAAGCTGCTGAGACCAAGTGATGTGGTGTCTGAAGTAATTGAATCTGAGGAAACAACAAGAAGAAAATTAGATGAGGAGGTACGAATTGAGCCACACCCAACAACTGTTGAAAGTATTGCAGAAGCAGTACAAGACACAGGAGAGAAGGTGCCGAGACCAACTGATGTGGTGACTGAGGTAATTGAATCTGAGGAAACAACAGGCAGAAAATTAGATGAGGAGGTGCAAATTGATTTGCAGCCAATAACTGTCGAAAGTAGTGCAGAAGCAGTACAAGACACAGGAGAAAAGGTGCTGAGACCAAGTGCTGTGGTGACTGAGGTAATTGAATCTGAGGAAACAACAGGCAGAAAATTAGATGAGGATGTAACAATTGAAGTACATTCAGCTTTTGTGGAAGGTATTGCTGATGAAGTTCAAGAGGCAGGAGAGACGGTGCAAAGGCCAAGTGATGATACTGCAAGAGAATTTGAAATAGATATTTGTGCAGAAAATGACCGATCTGTGGACACCTCAGAAGTTGTATCTGGCATTTCAGTGAAATTTTCGGATGGCATTTCTGTAGAAATGCCCCATGTTTCAAAAGTGACTGATGAACTAGATACATCCACAGATGTAGAACGTGTTTCGAGAGAAACATTGACGGCTAAGGATGAAGAAACTGATTTTGAGGCAGTGACAGAAGTGAGTGGAAAGGAGCCAAACACTGTGGAAGTTGTCACTACAGTTGATGTTAAAGAATGCCCTGATGAGCTTGAAAAACAGGAGCCAGCTGGAGCTGCAGTAGCAGAACATGAAGTAGAAGAGGAAATAACTGAAGTAACCACTGATGAAATTACATATGAGTCGCAAGTACCAACTTTGGAATATAGAAGAGAAGAGGCACAAGAATATGGACAAAGAGTCCTGATTCCAAGCGAATTGATAACTCAGGAACTCGAAACTGAAAGTTCAACAGAAAACGAGATTGTGGAAGATGATAAACCTGTGAAACCTAAATTAGAACTAGTTCAAGAAGCAGATGAAAAAATGTTACGAACAAGTGATGGGGTGTCTGAAGTAATTGAATCTGAGGAGACAACAATAAGAAAATTAGATAAGATGGTGCGAATTGAGGCACAACCGACAACTGTCGAAAGTATTGCAGAAGCAGTACAAGACGCAGGAGAGAAGGTGCTGACACCAACTGATGTGGTGACTGAAGTGATTGAATCTGAGGAAACAACAGGAAGAAAATTAGAACAGGATGTCACAATTGAAACACGGCCAACTGCTGTGGAAGGTACTACAGGTGAAGTTCAAGAGTCAGGAGAGAGGGCGCGAAGGCCAAGTGACGATACTGCAAGAGAACTTGAAATAGATACTTGTGCAGAAGGTAAGAATGACGAGGACAGAGTTGTAGCACCTTTTACTGATATTGAACCTGTACCAGACAACATACAAGAAGCAGAGGAAAGGGTATTTAGAACAAGAGATGTGATATCAAAAGTAATCAAAGTTGAGGAACTAGTAACACCTAAAGGCCATGATGCGGATTCTTTTGGAGTTCTTAAAGACGTTGAAGAATCTAATCAAGAGCAAGATATAGAATTTGGAGAGACATCGGAAGAATTTGATGATTCGGCTGATTTGCTTCCAGAAACTGATCGATCAGTGGACACCTCAAAGGTTGTATCTGGCATTTCAGTGAAATTTTCGGATGGCATTCCTGTAGAAATTCCACATGTTTCAAAAGTGTCTAATGCCCTAGACACACCCACAGATGTAGAAAGTGTTTTGAAAGAAACATTGACAGCAAAGGATGAGGAAACCTATTTTGGGGCAGTGACAGAAGTCAGCGGAAAGGAGCCAAGCACTGTGGAAGTTGTTGCTAGGATTGATGTCAAAGAACGAACTGATGAGCTTGATAAACAGGAGCCTGCTGGAGCTGCAGTAGCAGAACATGAAGTAAAAGAGCAAATACCTGAAGTAACCACTGATGAAATTACATATGAATCGCAAGTGCCAACTTTGGAATATAGCAGAGAAGATGCTCAAGAATCTGTACAAAGAGTGCTGATTCCTAGCGAAGTGCTAACTATGGAGGATATCGAATCTGAAGATTCAACAGAAAACGAGATTGTGGAAGATGATAAACCTGTGAAACCTAAATTAGAACTAGTTCAAGAAGCAGGTGATAAAATGTTACAACAAAGTGAAGCAGTGTCTGAAGTAATTGAATCTGAGGAATCGACAAGAAGAAAATTAGATGACGAGGTGCGAATTGAGGCACATTCAACAACTGTCGAAAGTATTGCAGAAGCAGTACAAGACGCAGAGGAGATGGTACTGAGACCAACTGATGTGGTGACTGAGGTAATTGAATCTGACCAAACAACAGGAAGAAAATTAGATGAAGAGGTGCGAATTGAGGCACATTCAACAACTGTCGAAAGTATTGCAGAAGCAGTACAAGACGCAGAGGAGATGGTCCTGAGACCAACTGATGTGGTGACTGAAGTAATTGAATCTGACCAAACAACAGGAAGAAAATTAGATGAGGATGTAAGAATTGAAGCACAAATAGCAGCTGTGGAAAGTATTGCAGATGAGGTTCAAGAGGCTGGAGAGAAGGTGCTAAAGCCAAGTGACGATACTGCACGAGAATTTGAGATAGATACTTTTGCAGAAAGTAAGAATGACCAGAACAGAGTTTTAGCACCTTTCACCAATATTGAACCTACATCAGACATGATGCACGAAGCAGAAGGAGAGCTAGTTAGAACAAGAGAGGTGGTATCAGAAGTAATCCTATTTGAGGAACTAGCAACACCTGAAGGCCGTGAGGCAGATTCTTTTGGAGTACTTAAAGACGTTGAAGAATCTGATCAGGGGCACGATGTGGAATCTGGAGAGACGTCGGAAGAGTTTGGTGATTCGATTGATCTGCTTCCAGAAAGTGACCGATCAGTGGACATCTCAGAAGTTGTATCTGGGGTTTCAGTGAAATTTTCGGATGGCATTCCTGTAAATCCACGTGTTTCACCAGTGTCTGACGAACTCTACGCACCAACAGATGTAGAACATGTTTTGAAAGAAAAATCGACAGAAAAGGATAATGAAACCGATTTTGGGGCAGTGACAGAAGCGAGTGAAACAAGCACTGTGGAGGCTGTCACTACAGTTGATGACAAAGTACAAACTGATGAGCTTGAAAAACAGGAGCCATCTGGAGTTGCTGTACTTGAGCATGAAGTAGAAGAATTTGGGAAAGAGAAAATACCTGAAGTAACCAACGATGAAGTTTCAAATGAACCGCAGGTGCCAACATTGGAACATAGAAGAGAAGAGGCACGAGAATCTGGACAAAGAGTGCTGATTCCAAGCAAAGTGTTTACTGAGGAGGAAATCCAACCTGGATTTTCAATCGATTATCAGATTGTGGAAGATGATAAAACTGTGAAACCTAAATTAGAACTGGTTCAAGAAGCAGGTGATAAAATGTTACGACCAAGTGATGTGTTGTCAGAAGTAATTGAATCTGAGGAAGTAAGAAGAAGAAAATTTGATGAAGAGGTGCAAATTGAGGAGCATCCAACAACTGTCGAAAGTATTGCAGAAGCAGAACAAGACGCAAGAGAGAAGACGGTGCCAAGAGCAACTGATGGGGTAACTGAAGTAATTGAATCTGACAAAACAAGAAGAAGAAAATTAGATGAAGAGGTGCGAATTGAAGCGCATCCAACAACTGTTGCAAGTATTGCAGAAGATGTACAAGAAGCAGGAGAGAAGGTGCTGAGACCAACTGATGTGGCGACTGATGTAATTGAAGGTGACGAAACAACAGGAAGAAAATTAGATGAGGAGGTGCAAATTGATTCGCATCCAACAACTGTTGAAAGTTTTGCAGGAGCAGTACAAGATGCAGGAGAGAAGGTGTTGAGACCAAGTGCTGTGGTGACTGAAGTAATCCAATTTGAAGAACTAGCAACACCTAAAGGCCATGAGGCGGATTCTATTGGAGTTCTTAAAGACGTTGAAGAATCTAGGCAAGAGCAGGATGTGGAATTTGGAGAGACGTCGGAAGAATTTGATGATTCAATTGGTTTTCTTCCAGAAAGTGACCGGCCTGTGGACATCTCAAAAGTTGTATCTGGCATTTCTGTAAAACTTTCTGATGGTATTCTTGTAGAAATTCCGCGTGCTTCAAACATCGATGATGAACTCGATGCACTCACAGATGTTGATCATATTTTTAACGAAACATTCACCACAAAGGTTGAGGAGACCAATTTTGAGGCAGTGACAGAAGTGAGTGGAAAGGAGCAAAGCACTATGGAAGTTCTCACTACAGTTGATGTCAAACAACGAACTGATGATCTTGAAAAACAGGAGCCAGTTGCACCTACTATTGCAGAACATGAAGTGCAAAAAGAAATACCTCAAGAAACCACTGACGAAATTACATATGAGTCGCAAGAGCCAACTTTGGAAGGTAGTAGAGAAGAGGTGAAAGAATCTGGACAAAGAGTGCTGATTCCAAGCAAAGTGATAACTGAGGAAATCTATCCTGAAGGTTCAAAAGAACCCCAGATTGAGGAGGATGATAAAACTGTGAAACCTAAATTAGAACTAGTTCAAGAAGCCGGTGATAAAATGTTGCGATTAAGTGGCGTGGTGTCTGAAGTAATTGGATATGAAGAAACAACAATTAGAAAATTAGATGAAGAGGTGCGAATTGAACCACATCAAGCAACTGTCGAAAGTATTGCAGAAGCAGTACAAGACGCAGGAGAGAGGGTGCTAAGACCAACTGATGTAGCGACTGAAGTAATTGAATCTGAGGAATCAACAGGAAGAAAATTAAATGAGGAGGTGCGAATTGAGGCACATCCAACAACTGTCGAAAGTAATGCAGAAGCAGAACAAGACGCAAG
Organism: Bimastos eiseni; assembly: GCA_959347315.1. NCBI lineage: Eukaryota > Metazoa > Annelida > Clitellata > Crassiclitellata > Lumbricidae > Bimastos > Bimastos eiseni. The sequence continues at coordinate 23,632,574 of OY365806.1, read as the reverse complement.
AGAGAAGACGGTGCCAAGAGCAACTGAGGTGGTAACTGAAGTAATTGAATCTGACGAAACAAGAAGAAGAAAATTAGATGAAGAGGTGCGAATTGAAGCGCATCCAACAACTGTTGCAAGTATTGCAGAAGATGTACAAGAAGCAGGAGAGAAGGTGCTGAGACCAAATGATGTGGCGACTGATGTAATTGAAGGTGACGAAACAACAGGAAGAAAATTAGATGAGGAGGTGCAAATTGATTCGCATCCAACAACTGTTGAAAGTTTTGCAGGAGCAGTACAAGATGCAGGAGAGAAGGTGTTGAGACCAACTGATGTGGTGACTGAAGTAATCCAATTTGAAGAACTAGCAACACCTAAAGGCCATGAGGCGGATTCTATTGGAGTTCTTAAAGACGTTGAAGAATCTAGGCGAGAGCAGGATGTGGAATTTGGAGAGACGTCGGAAGAATTTGATGATTCAATTGGTTTTCTTCCAGAAAGTGACCGGCCTGTGGACACCTCAGAAGTTGTATCTGGCATTTCTGTAAAACTTTTGGATGGTATTCTTGTAGAAATACCACGTGCTTCAAACATCGATGATGAACTTGACGCATTCACAGATGTTGATCATGTTATGAAAGAAACATTCATCACAAAGGATGAGGAAACTGATTTTAATGCAGTGACAGAAGTCAGCGGAAAGGTACCAAGCACTGTGGAAGTTGTCGCTAGGATTGATGAGCTTGAAAAACAGGAGCCAGCTGGAGCTGCAGTAACAGAAGATGAAGTAGAAGAGGAAATACCTGAAGTAACCACTGATGAAATTACATATGAGTCGCAAGTGCCAACTTTGGAATATAGAAGAGAAGAGGCACAAGAATCTGAACAAAGAGTGCTTTTTCCAAGCAAAGTGATAACTCAGGAACTCGAAACTGAAGGTTCAAAGGAAAACCAGATTGTGGAGGATGTTAAAACTGTGAAACCTAACTTAGAACTAGTTTCAGAAGCAGATGATAAAATGTTACAAACAAACGATGCGGTGTCTGAAGTAATTGAATCTGAGGAGACAACAATAAGAGAATTAGATGACAAGGTGCGAATTAAGGCACATCCAACAACTGTCGATAGTACTGCAGAAGACGTACAAGACACAAGAGAGAGGGTGCTGAGACCAACTGATGTGGTGACTGAAGTAATTGAATCTGAGGAAACAACAGTAAGAAAATTAGAGGAGGTTGTAAGAATTGAAGCACAACCAGCAGATGTGGAAGGTGTTACAGAAGAGTTTCAGGAAGCAGCAGAGAAAGTGCTGAGGCCAAGCGAGGATGTTACGGAAGAATTTCAAATAGATACTTTTGCAGAAGGCAAGAGTGATGATGTTAGAGTTGTAGTGCCTGTCACTAATATCGAGCATACATCAGACAAGATGCAAGAATTGAAGGAGAAGGTAGTTAGAACAAGAGATGTGGTTTCAGAAGTAAATGAAATTAAGGAACCAGAGATGCCAAAAGGCCATGAGGCGGTAACTGTAGGAGTACCGAAAGGCGCTGAAGAATCTAGTCAAGAATTGTTTGTGAAATCTGGAGACACGTTGAATGAAGTTGATGAATCAATTGATTGGCTTCCTGAAAGTGACCGATCAGTGGACACCTCAGAAGTTGTTTCTGGCATTACAGTTACATTATCGGATGGCATTCCTGTTGGAATACCACATGTTTCAAAAATGTATGATGAATTTCACTCATCCACAGATGTAGACCGTGTTTTGAAAGAAACATCGACAGCAATAAATGAAGAAACCGATTTTGAGTTAGTGACAGAAGTGAGTGGAACAGGATCAAGCACTGTAGAAGCTGTCTCTATGGTCGATGTTGATGTCAAAGAACGAACAGATGAGCTTGAAAAACAGATACCAGCTGGAGCTGGAATAGAAGAACATGAAGTGGAAGAGTTTGGGAATGAGGAAACACCTGGGGTAACCACTGAGGAAATTGTAACAGAAGTATCAAGTGAATTGTCTGGAAAAGAATTTATCACAGTGAGGCCACCAGAATCCAAAAAAAGTGTTAAAGCCGAAACCAAAAAGGAACCACAAGTGCGAAATTTGGAATATAGCAAAGAAGAGGTCCAAGAAGCCGGAGAAAGGGAGCTGAGACTAAATGAGGTGATTACAGAGGAAGTTGAATCTGAAGTTTCAATTGTAAGCAGAGTGGCAGAAGTTGAGATAACTGTGAAACCTAAATTGGAACTAGTTCAAGAAGCAGGTGAGAAAATGCTGCAATCAAATGATGTAGTGTCTGAAGTAATTGAATCTGAGGAAACACCAAGAAAAAAATTAGATGAAGAGGTACGAATTGAGGCACAGCCAGCAACTGTGGGAAGTTTTGCAGAAGCAGTACAAGACACAGGAGAGAAGGTGCTGAGACCAACTGATGTGGTATCAGAAGTAATTGAATCTGAGGAAACAACAGGAAGAAAATTAGATAAAGAGGTGCGAATTGATGCACATCCAACAACTGTCGAAAATATTGCAGAAGCAGTACAAGACGCAGGAGAGAAGGTGCTGAGACCAAATGATGTGGTCACTGAAGTATTTAAATATGAGGAAACAACAGGAAGAAAATTAGACGAGGAGATGCGAATTGATTCGCCTCCAACAACTGTTGAAAGTATTGCAGAAGCAGTACAAGATGCTGGAGAGAAGGTGCTGAGACCAAATGATGTGGTGACTGAAGTAATTGCATCTGTGGAAACAACAGGAAGAAAATTGGATGAGGAGGTGCGAATTGAGGCGCATCCAACGACTGTCGAAAGTATGGGAGAAGACGTACAAGATGCAGGAGAGAAGGTGCTGAAACCAAGTGATGTGGTGACTGAAGTAATTGAATCTGAGGAAACAACAGGAAGAAAATTAGATGAGGAGGTGCGAATTGAGGCACAGCCAGCAACTGTGGGAAGTATTGCAGAAGCGGTACAAGAGGCAGGGGAGAAGGTGCTGAGTACAAGTGAAAAAATTACAAAAGGATTGGAAACAGATATGTTGGCAGAAGGCAAGCTTGATGAGCTCAGAGTTGAAGCACCTTTCACTTTAATTGAATGTATATCAGACAAGATGCATGAAGCAGAGGAAGAGGTATTTAGAACAAAAGATGTAGTTGCAGAGGTAGATGAATTTAAAGAACGTTCTGCAGTGATTGACCAGGAGACAGTAACTGTTGGAGTGCTTGAAGCCAGCGAGGAATCTGGAGAAGAAAAGGATGTGGAAGCTGATGAATCAATTGATTTCCTTCCAGAAAGTGACCGATCAGCGGACACCTCAGAAGTTGTTTCTGGCATTACATTTAAATTTTCGGATGGCATTCCTGTAGAAATGCCACGTGTTTCACAAGTGTCTGATGAACTCTACATTCCCACATATGCGGAACGTCTTTTGAAAGATTCATTTGCAGCAAAAGATAAAGAAACCGATTTTGAGGCAGTGACAGAAGTGAGAGGAAAGGAGTCAAGCCCTGTGGAAGTTTTCACTACAATTGATGTCGAAGAAATAATTGATGAGCTTCAAGGTCAGATGCCTGCAGAAGCCACTGCACCAATACAAGAGGTGCAAGAGTTTGGGTTGGAGGAAATATCTGAGGCAACATCCACTGAAGAAGTTGGAAATGAAGCAACAAGTGAATTGATTGTAGATGAAGTTGTCACAATGAAGCCAGCAGAATCCCAAGTTGATGTTGAAGCCGAATTTATAGATAAGTCACACGTGCCAGCTTTGGAATATTGCAAAGAAGAGTTAGAAGAAGCTGCACAAAGAGTGCTGATTCCAAGCAAAGAGATTACTGAGGAACTAGAATCTGAGGTTTCACTGGATGGCAAAGTTGTGGAAGTTGAGATAACAGAGAAGCCTAAACTAGAACTAGTTGAAGACGCTGGTGAGAAAAAGTTGAGACCAAGCGATGTGGTGTCTGAAGTAATTGAATGTGAGGATAACGCAGGAAAACAATTAGAGGATGAGGTGCGAATTGATGCATTGACAACAACTGTGGAAGGTGTTGCAGAACAAGTACAGAAAGTAGAAGAAAATGAACTGAGGCCAAGTGATGTTGTTTCTGAAGAAGTTGAATACGAGAAATCAGCCGGAAAAAAACTAGAGGATGAGGTGCAAATTGAGGCACTGACTACAACTGTGGAAGATATTTCACATGAGGTGCAAGAAGCAGGAGAGAAGGTGCTGAGGCCAAGCGAAGTTGTTTCTGAAGTAGTTGAACATGAGGAACCAGCAGGAAGAAAACTAGAGGAGGCAGTGCGAATCGTGGCACCAACAACAACTGTGGAAGATATTGTAGAAGAGGTACAAGAAGCAGGAGAGAAGGAATTGAGGCCAATTGATGTTGCTTCTGAAATAGTTGAATATGAAGATGCAGCAGGAAGAAAACCAGAGGAAGAGGTGCAAATTGAGGCACTGACTACAACTGTGGAAGATGCTACAGAAGAGGTACAAGAATCAGGAGAGAAGGAACTGAGGCCAAGCGAAGTTGTTTCTGAAGTTGTTGAATATGAGGAACCAGTAGGAAGAAAACCAGAGGAAGAAGTGCGAATTGAGGCACCAACATCAACCGTGGAAGATATTTCACATGAGGTGCAAGAAGCAGGAGAGAAGGTGCTGAGGCCAAGCGAAGTTGTTTCTGAAGTAGTTGAACATGAGGAACCAGCAGGAAGAAAACTAGAGGAGGAAGTGCGAATTGCAGCACCAACAACAACTGTGGAAGATATTGTAGAAGAGGTACAAGAAGCAGGAGAGAAGGAATTGAGGCCAATTGATGTTGCTTCGGAAATAGTTGAATATGAGGAAGCAGCAGGAAGAAAACCAGAGGAAGAGGTGCAAATTGAGGCACTGACTACAACTGTGGAAGATATTTCACATGAGGTGCAAGAAGCAGGAGAGAAGGTGCTGAGGCCAAGCGAAGTTGTTTCTGAAGTAGTTGAACATGAGGAACCAGCAGGAAGAAAACTAGAGGAGGCAGTGCGAATCGTGGCACCAACAACAACTGTGGAAGATATTGTAGAAGAGGTACAAGAAGCAGGAGAGAAGGAATTGAGGCCAATTGATGTTGCTTCTGAAATAGTTGAATATGAAGATGCAGCAGGAAGAAAACCAGAGGAAGAGGTGCAAATTGAGGCACTGACTACAACTGTGGAAGATGCTACAGAAGAGGTACAAGAATCAGGAGAGAAGGAACTGAGGCCAAGCGAAGTTGTTTCTGAAGTAGTTGAACATGTGGAACCAGCAGGAAGAAAACTAGAGGATGAGGTACGAATTGAGGCACTGACAACAACCATGCAAGATATTGCGGAAGCTGGAGAAAAGGTGCATAGGCCAAGTGATGTGGTGTCTGAAGTTTTTGTTTCTGAGGATACAACAGGAAGAAATTTTGAGGAGGAGGTACAAATTGTTGGACAGCCAGCAGCTGTGGATAATTTTCCAGAAGAGGTACGAGAAGCGTACGAGAAGGTGCTGAGGCCTAGTGAAGAAATTACAGAGGAATTCGAAATAGATACTTTGACAGAAGGCAGTATTGATGAAGTCAGAATTGAAGCCCCTTTGACAAATGTTGAACCTACATCAGACAAGATTCAAGAAGCAGAGGAAAAAGTAATTAGGAAAGGAGAGATGGTTTCTGAAGTGATTGAATTTCAAGATCCAGTGGCTGAAACTGTGGAAATTTCCATAGAAACCTTTGATTCAAAGATACTTGTTGATCAAAAAGATGCTGAAACAGAACGAATTGAAGGTGAAGTGAGAAAAATTAAAGACACAAATGAGGAAGAAACTGTGAAGGAGGACGGAACTCGTGTGAAGAAAACAACAACGACCATAACTCATGTGAAGATTGTTACTGAGGTGACATGGAAAGATGAAGTGAATTCTATTGAGACAGAGAGGCAGGAATTGGTTGGAAAAGATATCAATGAAGAGATCTTGGAAATTGCTCCTGGCATTGACGACCTCGATACAGAGAATGTTGGAATCGAAACTTCTGTTACAGACTCTGAGAAAACATTAGCAGACGGAACATGGGAAAAACGAAAGACAACGAGAAAAACTGTTGGTCATTCCGGTTTCGTTTTGGAGCCGTCTGTAGAGGAGAAGACGGTATCAATGGCTGATGACCTGTCAAATGATAAACTTAAATTTGTGCCTGAAAGATCAGAGATTTATGATGTTGCATTGGGTTCAAATAAACCTGATTTTGGTGAAGAAAATGAGCCAGTTGTGAGAACGGAAAGAATTGAAGGTGAAGTGAAAAAAATTGAAGACACAAAGGAGGAAGAAACTGTGAAGGAAGATGGAACTCGTGTGAAGAAAACAACAACAACCATAGCGCATGTGCAAATCGTGATGGAAGTGACATGGAACGATGACTTTAATGCTGATGAGAGAGAAAGGCAGGAATTTGTTGGGAAAGATATCAATGAAGAGATCTTGGAAATTGCTCCTGGCATTGACAACCTGGATTCTGAGAACGTTAGAATTGAAACTTCTGTTATAGACTCTGAGAAATCGTTAGCAGATGGAACATGGGAGAAACGAAGGACAACGAGAAAAACTGTTCGTCATTCAGTGTTTGTTGTGGAACCATCTGTAGAGGAGAAGACAGTATCAATGGCTGATGAGCTGTTGTCAGCTGACGAACTTTCATATGTAACTAAAAGTGCAGAGATTTCTGATTTCACCTTGGTTTCAAAGAAACCTGATTTTGGTGACGAAAATGAGTCAATTGTGAGAACAGAACGTATTGAAGATGAAGTGAGAAAAATTGAAGACACAAAGGAAGAAGAAATTGTGAAAGAAGATGGAACTCGTGTGAAGAAAACAATAACTACCATAACTCATGTGAAAATTATTACCGAGGTGACATGGAAAGATGAAGTGAATGCTATTGAGACAGAAAGACAGCAGTTGGTTGGAAAAGATATCATTGAAGAGATCTTGGAAATTGCTCCTGGCATTGATGACCTTGGTACAGAGAATGTTAGAATCGAAACTTCTGTTACAGACTCTGAGAAAACATTAGCAGATGGAACATGGGAGAAAAGAAAAACAACGAGAAAAACTGTTCATCACTCAGTGTTTGGTGTGGAGCCATCAGGTGAGAAGAAGACAGTAGCAGTATCTGATGACAAATATGTATATGTGCCGGAAAGTTCAGCAATTTCTGATGTTGCCTTGGCTTCAAAGAAACATGATTTTGGTGACGGAAATGAGCCAGTTGTGAGAACAGAAAGAATTGAGGGTGAAGTGAGAAAAATTGAAGACATAAATCAGGAGGAAACTGTAAGGGAAGACGGAACTTGCGTGAAGAAAACAACAACGACGATTGCTCATATGCAAATTGTGACCGAGGTGACGTGGAAAGATGATGTAAATGCCAGTGAGACAGAAAGACAGGAATTGATTGGAAAATATATAAACGAAGAGATTGTCGAATTTGCGCCTGGCAGTGATGACCTGGATGCAGAGAATATTAGAATCGAAACTTCTGTTACAGACTCTGAGATAACGTTAGCAGATGGAACATGGGAGAAAAGAAAGACAACAAGGAAAACTGTATGTCCTTCAGTGTTTGGTGTGGAGCCATCAGGTGAGAAGACGATGTCAATGGCTGAGGACCTGTTGTCAGCTGAGAGTGCAGAGACTTCTGATGTTGCCTTGGTTTCAGGGAAACATGAGTTTGGTTACAAAAGTGAGCCAGTTGTGAGAATAGAACGAATTAAGGGTGATGTGAGACACATTGAAGACACAACAGAAGAAGAAACTGTAAGGGAAGATGGAACTCGTGTGAAGAAAACAACAACTACCATAGCTCATGTGCAAATCGTGATGGAGGTGACTTGGAAAGATGATGTGAATTCAAGTGAGACAGAAAGACAGGAATTGGTTGGAAAAGATATCAATGAAGAGATCATGGAATTTGCTCCTGGCACTGATGACCTGGATGCAGAGACAGTTAGAATTGAAACTTCTGTTACAGACTCTGAGATAACGTTAGCAGATGGAACATGGGAGAAAAGAAAGACAACAAGAAAAACTGTTCATCTTTCAGTGTTTGGTGAGGAGCCGTCAGGTGAGGAGAAGACAGGTTTCGAAGAATTCTCTGAGGAATATTCGGTTACAAAAAGTACTAAGTTTGTTGTACATGGAACTGTGGAAAAAGGTGTATCTGACTTAAAAGGAAAGATTGCTGCAATAAAAGATGTCGAATCCGAAGCTGATAGGTCAGTTAATACAGAGAACGAAAGCTTTGAAGACTATTCTGAAGAATACAGGGAAACAAGGAAAACAATATTTGCTAATGATGAGGTGACAACAGCTAAAGAGATAAGACAAGAAAAGACCTCTGAGGTCACTGGTATGGCATCAAATATTGAAATCATTCATGAGGTTGACAATATGGAGACATCTGTTGCAGGCTTTTCTGGCCATGAGGAAGAAAATCCTGATGCATCAATGACTAGTGAGTGGTGCATTGTGGACAGGGAAACATTTGACACAGAGGAACACACGATGCACTCATATGAAGTAATAACTACTATGAATCAAGAGAAAACACGGACTGTTATGATACGTTCTATTGGTCCTGATGGAGAAATCTCAGAAAATTTGGAGACAGAAGAATATGAATCGTCAAATGAGTCAGAGTCTTTAAGTCGACGTTCCAGCATTGATTCAACTACCGAGACTCTAGCAACTGGAGAACTGGCGGTTCAGAAATATGATCCAGAATTGAAAAACATAACTGTGTTTACGGATACAATCGAGGAAGATCCGGTCGTAGATACAGAAATGATGGAGTATGAAGATACACTTCCAGATGGTACTATTGTGAAGCGTAAAGTAACAAAGACCAAAACAAAGCAGTCTGTTGTTCGAAGGGTAGTTCTGGAGGGGCTGGATGATGAACCCTCATTTGTGGACTCGTCATCTCATGCATTAGTACAAGTTCGGCCTGGTGTTCAGCAGTTCACAAGGTACTCCGACCATCACAGCACTGAGCCTGATGTAACCACAGATATCCAGGTGACAGAAGATAAGCTGCCAGATGGAACCGTGGTTCGTAAAAGGATAACGAATACAAAGCAGCAGCAGCTAATTACTGAAAGACTGGTTCTTGGTGGCACGGGACTTTTCGATGAAGAAGATGGGGAAGATGAAGTTTTTGAGTCGCTGAAAAGATTGGGTTCTCCTAGAAATGTGCTAGGTAAGCATTTTTATTGTGACCAGAATTTCATATGAAATAAGTGATGGTGATCACAATTTATTGTGTGTGATTTGCGAAAATTGCTGTTATATTTATTATTACATGGAATTTTTAATGTGCAATAGTTTAACATTTGGTTAACATATAATCATAAATGCATGTCTATATTTATATTCAGTGTATGTGTAATTGAGTACACTGTCTGGAAATAAAGGGACCCCCTAATGATAATATGAAAATAAATAATATTTGTCAATTTTTTAAATTCCAAAGTCGCTTTAATCTTTACATATTCATCCATAAATATTTAATTCACGAATGTCCTAGTTAAAAAGGTACGTCTTTTAATATCAACGTTAATGCCTGGGAAGAATTTGATCAGCTGGTCATCAGCTGGTCATTGATGCTGCCATTGACCAATGGCGCACACGTCTTGAAATTTGTGTTGAGGCTGAAGGCAGCCACTTTAAACACACCGTGTAGGCCAATATCATTCAAATACAATAATACATTTGAACTGAATTTATGGCGGTTTATCGACAACATTTAATAACAGTTGGAAATTCTGCAGATATGCTTTAACCAGCTGTTAATGCTTGAATTTTGAAGAAATTTACGTCATGATGACGTCATTACTGAATGGGGAAATAACTGTATGGCCAATAAAACCTAGGAAAATTATCATTCAGTTTGAAACTCTCTTATCTGTACCTTTAAATTTAACTAGTAAGCAAATCAAAAATGAAGGTGAGTTGTTGATTGCAGAAATGCAAGCCTTGAGAGAGAGACTAAGTGGCTCTGGAACTTCAGTACCTAGTGACAGAACTCCATCTTCAGGTATGTTTTTGTGAGAAATTTTTTGCAGCCACAAACTTGTCAAAATTTATTGAACTGTTGAAATGCAAAGCATATTTTCAGTAGTACATTAATGCTTTGTTTTTATGATGGAAATCCAGTCATTTGTTTTCAGGTTATTAATAGTCATGTGTGTGACATTATTTATGTGAGAACCCACTGTTGCTGATTGGTGTAGTAAAACCATTTGCACCAGTGCCTTGTTTCATTTAGAGTGCAATTACTTCTAAGTAATTATTTATGAATTATTGCATGATACTTTTACTTTGCTTCAATGACAAACTCCTAATAACTATGGTCTATGCACAACTTATTAACATCTTGGCATAATGCCACTATTCAAGTACAGCCTCCAGTTTTCTCTACCTATTGTTGATCGAGTTGCTCTTTAAGAAATTGTGAACTAAGTGTCTGAATTTGATCTCATTTTGAAAATTCCAAATCAGTCACCAATTCTTGTAGCATCTAACCTGTTGTCACCGTGTTACAAATTGAAATATCTGTAGAAATTTAAGACGTGGTGGTTGTGAGACTTATGTAGAATATTGCTTATAGCTGCTTCTAGACTGTGAAGTTGTAACTTGTTGGCTTTTAGCTGTTTTCCTGTGGTGAAGGTTGCTTTCAGCATGACTGTCTGCTACTCAACATGCTAATTAACATTTCCAGCATTCTTTTCATTGTGTGCATTGAGATTGTAGTGGCAGCATAACATGACTACCAAACTCCATTTGATAGTCAACTTGACACTAGCATGATAACAAGTTGTCAAGTCACGGCTTTCAATGAGATTTAATTGGTCAGATTTACACAACCTGCTTGACTTCTGCAGTAACAGATGCAGTGCTTTTAGTAAGGATATTGGTCCAGATTGTAAGCTTTTTTTTCGTATGGATAGGCTATGTGAGTTTACAATATGATTTTATTAATTATACCAGCAAGGCATGCTTAGAAGTTTCAACAGGAGCAAGTGTTGGTGCTATGGCAGTATCTGAGCAGCTCAGTATGTGAAATATTTTCACAGGCTAAATAGTAAATAATAAATTGCTAAGTATACGACATGTTTGGACGTTTGTGTGCTTGAGAAACAGACAGCCCAGCACATTTCTACAGTTACCATTTCTCTGGATTATGATGTTCTTAAATTGTAAATTTTTATGGAATCACAGTCAACCATTCTCTTCATCTTCCTGCTTGTCTAGATGCTGGTCATGACCACGAAATAGTTAAGGAAATTCACGATGAATCAACAAGCACTTCTTATTATACTTCTCTCCCACTGTCTGCAACAGAACAAGAAGCTAAGGAAGAGCTTCCTGTTAGAGAATCTGGAAGTTATTGTACAATAACTGAGGCGAAAGATGAATTGGTGGCATCACTGGATGCAAAGTCAAAGCAACAGTTGTGTCACACAAGCCAACATCTTTTGACAAGTGAAACCATCGGTCTTGAACCAAATGCTTTAATTGAAAAACAGGTTTTACAGTTGCAAAAAGTATCACTGCTTGATGAGATTGTAACTTCTCCGGAAAATGTGTCTGATAAAAGAGTTGAACTGACTGAATCCATTGTGGAAAAAGGAAAACACAGTTCTATTGAGAGAATAACTTCTTCAGATAGTGTTCCTGAACAGAGTATTGAACTAGTCGAATTCAGTGGGAAACAGGAAAAACATCATTCTGTCAAGAGAGTGACTTCTACAGAAGATGCCTCTGAACAAAGTGTTGACCAGACTGAATTCGGTGAGGGGAAAAAAGAGGAAACATTTCATTCTAATGAGAGAATAACCTTTCCAGATGATGTTTCTGGTGTTAGTCTTACTCAATTCAGTGTGAAAGAGGAAAAACTTTCTGACAAGTCAGTTTCAACTCTAGATGAAGTTCCTGATCAAAGTTTTGAACTCGATGAATCCAGTGCACAAGCGGAAAAACTTTCTAATGAGATTATAACTTCTCCAGATGACTTTCCTGGTCAAAGCTTTGATCTGACTGAATTCTACGTGAGAGAGAAAAAACTTACTGACGAAACAGTAACTTCGCCAGATTATATTCCAGATCAAAGTATTGAACTCGCTGAATCCAGTACACAAGAGGAAAAACTTTCTGATGAGTCTGTTACTTCTCCAGATGATGTTCATGATCAGAGTATTGATCTGACTGAATTCAATGTGAAATATGAAAGACTTTCTGATAATACAGTAAGTTCTCTAGATGATGTTCTGGATCAAAGTGTTCTACTCACTGAATCCAGTACTACCGAAGAAAAACTTTCTGACAAGACTGTGACTTCTCCATATGATGTTCCTGATCAGGGTTTTTACCTGACTGAATCCAATCTGCAAGAGGAAATATTTTCGGACAAGACAATAACGTCTCCAGATGATGTTCTTGATCAAAGTGCTGAATGGACTGAATATAGCAAAAAACAAGGAATGCCTGATTATGATAAGACATTAACTTCTCCAAATAACATTCCTGATCGAAGTTTTGATCTGACTGAATTCAATGTGAAAGAGGAAAAACTTTCTCAAGAAACAGTAACATCTCCAGATGATGTTCTGGATCAAAGTCCTGAACTCACTAAATCCAGTTCAAAAGAGGAAATACTTTCTGATGAGGCGGTAACTTCTCCAAATGATGTTCCTGATCAAAGTTTTGGTCTGACTGAATCCAATTCCAAAGAAGAAAAACTTTCTGATTATGTTTTGGATCAAAGTGTTGACCAGACTGAACCCAATGCTAAAGAGATAGAACTTTCTAATGAGACTGTAACTTCTCTAGAAGATGTTCTTGATCAGATTTTTGATCTAACTGAATCCAGTTCCAAAGAAGAAAAACTTTCTGATTATGTTTTGGATCAAAGTGTTGACCAGACTGAACCCAGTGCTAAAGAGATAAAACTTTCTAATGAGACTGTAACTTCTTCAGAAGATGTTCTTGATCAGCCTTTTGATCTGACTGAATCCAGTTCCAAAGAGGAAATACTTTCTGATGAGACAGTAACTTCTCGAGATGAAGTTACCCATAAAAGTTTATATCTGACTGAATCCAGTTCCAAAGCAGAAAAACTTTCTGATTATGTTCAAGATCAAAGTGTTGACCAGACTGAATTCAGTGCAGAAGAGAGAAAACTTTCTGTTGAGATTGTAACTTCTCCAAAAGATGTTCCTGATCAAACTATTGATCTAACTAAATCCAGGTCCAATAAAGAAAAACTTTCTGATTATGTTCCAGATCAAAGTTTTCACCAGACTGAATTCAGTGCAGAAGAGAGAAAACTTTCTGTTGAGATTGTAACTTCTCCAGATGAAGTTCCCAATAAAAGTTTACATCTGATTGAATCCAGTGCAATAGAAGAAAAACTTTCTGATGTGACAGTAACTTCACTATATGATGATCTTGATCGAAGTGTTGTTCTGACTGAATCCAGTGTAAAAGCACAAAAACTCTCTAATGGGACAGTAACCTCTCCAGATGATGTCGTGTATCAAAGTGTTGAACTTAATGAATCCAGTGGAAAACAAGGCAAACGTGAAAGTATAACTTCTCCAGATGATGTCTTGGACAGAATTCTTACACTTCATGAATCTCATGTAAAAGAGAGAAAGCCTGGATCATATGAAAGTCTCACATCACATTATGTTGTACCAGATGCTGTTATTGCAGGTTGTCTTGATGATGAAAACAGCAGGGGCCATAATGTTGAAGTAGAACAAACCAAAACTTCGTCATGCCTGTTGCCATTTTTCCCTCTTGACTGTCAGGAAATGGAAGAAGTGAAGCCTGATGGTTCTGTTGTTAAAAGGAAGCTTCTAAAAACACGTTTAAAAAAATTCGTCACCAAGAAGGTTATCAAAGTGCAACCGAATGGTCAGGTGGTCGAGTACATCTTAACAGAGGAAATGCCGGAAACTGAACTATCAGATGTCGTCGACATCCAGTCAACTCTGAGCTGCATTAGAGAAGTCGTATCACCAAGTCAATCACTTCCGTCGCCACAAGACGTGCCATCACCTGGTGATCCTCGATGTCATGCTCTTCTTGGTCTCTATACAGATACTGCTGAAGAAGAGCCTGAAGTTGAGACTGATGTACGGTTAGAGTACGAGACGTTACCCGATGAAAGAGTTGTTGAGCGGAAAATTGTCTGCACTCGTCAGCGGCGTAAAGTTGTCAAACGCATAGTGATGCAGAGTAAGGGTCATCAGGGTGAGTGGAAGCCAGTGAGTCCTTCAGAAACTGTGCTTTGGCATCATGAAGATTTCTTAGACTCGCATGTGGGAAATGACGGTCCGTATAATTCACACAAGACACTCGTTGATTCAAAGTCTAATGATGCATGCTCTGAGAGCGTTGGTGATGTATTGACTGAGGTTAGTGATAACACAAGGTGTGACAGAAACATGTTAGTCCTAGATACAATGACATTGATGCACAGAGAGTCATCTGAAGTAATTCCTGAAAAAGCAGTCAGCACCAGTTCTAGAATAAAAGTCGAATTGGAAGCCAGTCCTATGACATCACAGGTTGAAAAGTCATGTAAAGGATTGCCTGCCACAATGGTGCTTGAAAGGAGCAGCGACATGAACAACAAAGTGAAAGTTCTGGAAAAGGAAGACATTATCGGTCAAGGTAATTAGCTGCATGGATAAACTTGAACACAACCATTCATCTAACATTGCATGATAATGGATTTTAACGATGGAAACCAACTGTGCCAGACCTTTTGTTATCATCCTTATGTATTGATTAAGTTATTTGATAACTTTTGCTAAGCATTTGGCTGTGCATGCATATAGTTAGTGTATGTTTGATTTGCTAGATTTTAATAGTTTATCTTTTGCAGTTTTTGCTAAAAGCTAGCTTCTTCTTTTTAAATTTTGCTGGTAATAAAATGCTTGAACTTATTAAAATGAAAATTAGTTTGAAAGTACATTAATTATTTGTAACTATCTGTAGTCATAAGATTTCAGCAAAATACAAAACTGAACATTGTAGCCATGTTTATGTAACAATTGTACCTAAACATAAAAATATCAAAATTTAACAACTTATTCATCTATGAATCAAATATTTTAAAACGGCTTTTCCAATAGTTAACAATACAGAACTGAACATTGTTATGCTTATGGACTTACTATCAACACAACGAAAACTAATTACATTTGTTTTACCTTACATCTTAAAAAATCCCCTCTGTTGAGGTGGAGTTGAAATTAGCTAATGCACCATTATCTGCAGTAAAATCTACTAAATTCCTGTGGTATATGTTGACCAATTCCTTACTTGGAGCATGCAAAAATCTCCTCAAAAATAGCTAAAATATATTTGGATAATATCACACATCGCCTGCCTAAAACAATATGCTTGAATGCCTCCCTATTTAACCTACTGCAATGTAATTTTGATGTCAAACAATCACTCACGGTTGAATAGATTAGTTGTACATCAAAATAGAGCATTTTAAATTGTTACATTAGATACCTCTTGTTTTCCCATATCGCAAATATCACAAGTAACACTTTGTATACCAAGCTACCGAGTGTCTATATAGATTTATGAATTAATTACTACCTACTGCTTATCTGAACTACTTTAAACCACTGCAATTAGCTGATCCATATTGACTTTGAAATGTTAATGGTTATCGGCCTTTCTTTCCTCATACAAACACAAAATCTCAATGCCACTGTCCCATGGCCTGGAATTGCCTACTACTTGTGGTATCGAATATGAACCACTATGAAATGTTTAAATATCGACTCCATAAACACCTTTTGACCCATGCTACATGATGTGTCTGTTCGCTTGCATTATCTATTAGCAGTCTATTTACTTCCGACTAATTAACTAGTTAAATCTATACACTTTTCCACCTACTACTGTTTAATATATCCTCAATTTGTCACCCACCACAATTTAATTTCGTCACCGTTATTGGGTGGCCGTGCTAGCGGGACGTTGGTCCCTTAGGGGTTTTCCATTATTTATTGTTTTCCTCACAACTCTGTGCTAACACTAGATGGTAATTATAATTAAACAAATGAAATTTTTACAGTGTAGAAATAATATGTAACCGTTGTAACTAAGTATATGCTGTTGCATTATGTTTGCAGAGATATTTTTTCTTACTTTTTTACAATGATGAAACAATAAAGTAACTAATAAAGTAACTATGGTTATGCCAAAAGAATGTAGTACTTTTAACAGCATGTTTAAAACCATGGTCCTTTAATTTCATAAATACCGGTAACTTTTATATACAAAATAATTAATTAATAAGCAATTAATCTGTTAATTTTTTAAATAACATAACTTACACTTTCAGCTCTGTTTTAATGCAGTAACATGCCATGATAATATAATACCCTGATATATTCAAGCATAAAATATGGCAGACTTAATAGTTTCTGATTTCAATGGTGTTTTATATTTCTTTCCATCTGTTTAACATATCAACCAAATTCTATGTTCTGCATTTTTTTAAATACCTTATATCTGTTAGTTTAAAAAATTGTTTGATTCTGTTTCTTTAACCAACTGAACTAATGCTGGATTTCATCTGTTGTGTCGATTTTTTCTTTGACTGTTGGTACTGGTTGAGGTTTGCAATTTATTAAAGCTGTTTTAATATTCCATCATATTTCATATTATAAAGCCTCCAATCTGTGTCCAACTGCAAGTGTGATGGTGAATTGGTGACGTTTGTGCACCATAGTTGATGGAAGAAACAAGGGATTATCTGAACTAGGACGTTGAACAGCTGCATAGGAAAAACATTTTTAGATAAACCTCGTAGTATCAGGTCAATGCTACTAACATTAGTGGAAAAAAGTATGATAAGCATTATTAACAGTGCTGCATATGAAAGTCGTAGCAATAAAATCGGAAACTGTTCTTAAAAGTATTGACATCGCTAATTCGCGTGACCTGAAGCTTGTAATAATATCATTTACTCAAAGTACGATGCTATGGGACATGTAAAGATGCTATGGGACATGTAAAGAAGAGAGAAAATACAGCCAAGTGTCTGTCAAAGAAATTAATCTCACTAACGGCTAAAAAATGAAATTTGGCGCAAGTGCTTGCGTGCTATGGTCATTTGGAACCAGGCAAATTGATCATAAATTCTGACAGGTATGAAGTGACTTGTTTCTGACCAACACTCAAGCAACATACTTTACTTTGGCTTTCCATTCTTACTATAGTTTTTAATTACATAGCTTTAGATTAGTCAAACATTTACATTGCTTTTTGTAGAGTAACAATATTTCTGCATTCTTCACCCAACGGTTACATGCCTAAAAGCTATCACTTACTTGGATCTGCACAGATTTCCAGACTTTCTAGTTCTCATAGGAAATCTTGCACATAAACTATAGCAAACTTGAAAGAATAGTAGATTAACCAACCTCATTGCATCGCGGTAGACTGATCATCATAAAATTATTACCACCCTTCTCTGCTGAACAGAGAGTGTTTGAAAATTCTCTGATGGTAAGGATGATGATGTGTATTAACATCATTATCATCATCCTCAAACATCATCATCAAATAATGATGTTTGTATTAAGGTAGAGACAAATTTAAAGACTTTGTCTACTGTTATGTTGTAAGGCCGATTCTTTGGTTTGTCAGTTCAGTTCAGCTGGAAATCAAGACAAATTTCCATTTTTTTAGAATTTGTATTTTCTTCCTTACTGAAGATTAATATAACAGATTAATTTCAGGGAAAAAGATTGAGTATAACCCGGTAAAAGTAAAACTTCTGATCTTAACTTGAACGGACATTATTTATGTTGGCTACATTGGCCAAGCAATTGTAACAATAAAACTGTTGAGCATGAAATTGATGTTGTCATTTTTACCTACCACACCTATCACCTTCTTGAAGTGTTATTTGACATTTGTTGTATAACTAACTAAACCAAATACCGAAGAGCATTTCCTTAGGCTAGCTAGCTGGCTCTGAGACACATGGGTTTAAAATGTTAGCAACTTCAATTTCTTAGCCTCGGCATAGCACGGGTGTGACCAGATCTCTTCCTTGCCACCTTACCTGCCTACCAACAGTTACTATCAAAACTGAGTTGCCTAGAAGGTGCTGGTCTTTCTGCCCTGGCAGGGATTGTAACCCACGCCTGTCAGTTGACTGCCCAGCACGCTTACCACTGCACTATCGCAATTGACTGCCCAGCATGCTAACCACTGCACTATCAAGCACCCCAGACCAAATACATTTATAATATATAAATACCCTAGTTTGTATGTATGACAGCCTTTTCTTGTGTATTTTTACAGCAGCAAGCAGTCAAAAGGAGACAGAGGAGTGGGAGATTGTTGACAAACAATGATCTGCTTCTGTGTGAGTTCTACAAATGATAAATCTTTAATGTGGAGTTGAAAACTTGTGCATTTATCATTCAACTGCTCACCAGTGTGTGGATAATTTCACAATGATAATGACAGACTCTAATTTAGTTTCTTCTTTTTACCTTTATTTTGTTAGCCCACATCATCTTCGTCTATTTCAATGCTAAAATCCTCATGACTATAAATGGATCTTCTGTGTATGGTTTCCATTTCTGGGTGCAATATTGTAGAACTTGTATGAACAGTGATCTTTGTAGCACAAGTGTTGTTTACTAGTGGCTACTTGCTGTTGTCCAGTTAGCATTTGAGCTGCTTCAGTACTTTGTGTTGTAGGTTTGGGACTGCTTTACATTTTTATCACTTTACCTAGCAAGCAGTTTTAATTGCACTGTTCCACAGAAAGTTATCATTTGTACAGAACTGCTGTACGGCTATTGTACCAAATAATTTAATATGTGATAGTAAAAGGATAATAAATTTATATGGAGATGCATGTAACATAACTTGTTTTTCTTGCAGATTGGCTTGCCAAACGTGACATTCCTACTGCATAAATTTATCACGACATTATGAAAACGTTAAGCAGACAACCTTTTCGTCAGTGTTACCAGAACAAACCCAAAATCTATCGCCTTCCAACTAAAACTGTTTCCCGATGTATGTGTATTAAGAACAATCTAACCAGCTTAACATAAAAGTTTGAGTGATTTTGACTGTGGCTGACGACAAAACCGAGACCGATTATAGAGAAGAACGTACTCTTAATACAGCCCAATCACTTAAATATTTTTGTCAAATATTTGCCAAGTGTCAAAGTGGAAGATGTTTTGTTTAAGTAATTTGTGATGTGACACTACACAGCATTTGACTTTATATAAGAAACAACTCGTGATGTGGATATTTCCAAGCACTTCTAAACTGCAGTTGAAACAGTCTCTGGTAGAACTGTTTCTGCCACCCTCTATCTTGGATAGCTCTGGATCTCAGCCAGTTTCCTTGATCCTGTTAGCCCCAGACAGGACGATGAAGCATGGTTAAAATAGAGGTCTGTTTAAATGTGAGCCATGTGCCAGAGATTAAAGTACAATGGAACGATTTCACAGCAAAGATGGATGCATGCAACAATTGTAGATTTATTGGCTGTGATTTTTAAGTAATGTACTTTTCGCTAAGCAAAACAGACTATTTTTAGCAACTTGCTTTGTTTTTTATTATTATATTATTATAAATATACATTTTGCATTTAATGATATGCTTGGATTGTCTATTGTACCTTGCTATTCGCCAGGACGTTTTACCAAGATCTTGCTTTAGATGTAGCTTCACATAGCTAAGTGTTGCTTGGCTGTAACTGTCCAAACCAACTTGAACGCCATGCATAATATGTAACTGCACAATGCACATGTATCGAAATAAACTCAGTTCTCCAATGTGTGGTGTGTAGATGAAACATATATATATATATATATATGTATATTTATATATATGCCTTATTTCTTAAATGTAAATATATTGAAATGCGTTAACGTGGCCCACATGAGAAAGCACTGGATATTAGGGGTTAACAACTCTATAGCCTCATACTTTGTCTTATTTTAGCTGTAACATGTGATTAGAAATGCATAGTGTAGTCAGAAGTTGTGTGTGTAGTAATTGGTACCATGCTGTTAATAACTAATGCTTGCACAAACGCAAAAGCCCAGTGCTTTCAGGTCTGTTACTTGTATAAAATGCTATGACAAGAGACTGCATCAGAGCATGAATATTCTGAGCCATTTGTTTTTTGGCATTGACGTTTTTATTACAGTAACTGTGAAATAATGCTGTATTAGATTTCCTCTAGATTTGCTCTAACTCTGTTTTTATTGTTCTCAGTTATTAGTGGTTTAGCATACTTCTAATAATTCTAATGTGTGGTCTAAGTTCTTAGACCTACTAATATATTGCATTTTGTTATGATGTGGCATTGCTACTAACTCGGTTACTGTTACCATATTTTAAATTATGAGGTGCATTTTGCTGAGTTTTGTTAATCAAATTTTTATAACTGTCACTTTAGCTTGTGCTTCGTGTAAACATACTGATTGGGTTGTTAGATCATATTTCAGTTGATAACAATATTAACCAATGCCTCCTGTTTGTTTGAATCATAACTTGAGGACTGCAACTGAATACTTTGATTCCCACATTTGCATGGAACATTCTCTTTACTGCTAATAACTGATGATTGACTAGTAGCTAACTTGACGGTTTTTATATAAGGGTGCAATTTGTGGATGCACGCAGAAGGAAGGAAAGATATATATCAGCAGTGGGAGCTAATGTGTGCTAGGTCTTTGCATGGCTATTTGGTCAAATCAGTTCAAAATACGCTGTTTATAATGAATGCTTGGAGTCTCTGGGGAACAGCAGATATGAAAAATCAAAGAATGTAAAATCACAAAATAATCCTAATACGCAATTGTAAAACAGACGTCCTCGGAGTTGTGATAGAAAAAGCAATCAATAGGAATTATGATCACCATAGGAATAGATTCATTTGTTTAGCATTAGGCGACAACGCCACGCTGGGTTAGTGTGTCAGCACACAGTATATGTGCAATCGAAGACCGAGGACGGAGTGAGTAGGTAACATTCTTTAAAGCCCAAGGTTTGAGAGGCGTGGTCTAATGAATACCTGCCGCCTGCTAGCTACCGATCAGATCTCCCCAAAGCATCTCATCCGCCTGGGGTACAAATCTTAACCAAATTGGACCGCTGTGGTCAGTCTATCTGAATAGGCTCAAATGGGCCAAGTAGACAGATGAGGGAAATAACACTTGAAACAATGATTGTGCTTCATAGTAGACCATATAATTATATGCATCTACACACCTGTACTTGATATGCCACTCATATGCCTTCGGGTCTGTCTTCGTTGTGGAGCAGATATAATATTATTATAGTTTCATCCATTATGTATAGCACAGCACAGATTTATATATATTGGTCAATCGGTTGATGTGCCTATTCAGAGCCGCGCTCTCTGAATAGGGCTGCATAGATGAGGTTGCCTGTATGCTCGAACCTGAGCATTTATTATAATACCTGGGGGTCACACCGACTACACTAGGCTAAGGTTTTGGTAAAAGGTCATGTCTAGGTCAAGTCAGGAGAATTAGCAGTGCAGGTGTCGGTGAATGAAGAATCAAGGTTGAGGTAAAACGAGGAATAGGGACTTTTCTTGAGTTGTTTCTATACAGCTATAGGCTAAGGTATATTTAGGTTACTAAGTACTTAGTCCTTCCTGTGCGGGTCTACACATCATTCAGCGCACCTCCTCAATTCGCCTCTAATCAAGCCCGTATTTGGGCCTCACCCCACGACACCTGTGCTGCCGCTGTGGGCGTGTGTGTTTAGGCCTACAGGATAGGTATATGTAGAGACAGACAGACAATACCAGCCCCATTCCGAGGCATGCAGGCATTTCAATTGAAAGGAATTGACCGGCAGTGGACTTGAATACTGCCCGTTTTGACTGTAGCCCCACTCAATGAGTTCAGGTTTGATTGACAAGACAGTGGTGGCCTGCTATTCAGTTTATCGCAAAACTGACCGCCCACAAAACTTCGTCTTTAAAGAGGCAAAAGACAACTCTGGACATGGCTAGACTTGTTTAGCATAGAAGAGAAAAGGGATTAATCTGCTCAACGACAGAAGTCATTAAAAGTCGCCGCCTGGTCAAGTGACTGTTTCACCGTCAACATTCTCAAACCTCGGCAGAAATGTATGTGAAGACCTAAAATCTAAGCATCACTCAACTATTGCAGAATTTGTCATACCTGATCAAGGCATCCTCTAAATGTTCACTTGTTCATGTCTATTTTAATCTGATCTGACAGTGCAGTTATCACCAAAAAACGTTGCATTTGCATTGTGTATACAGATGACATCATCACATCACTGAGCCAAAAACTACTGTTTGTGACTAGAGCTGTACCGATTAATCCGGCCGATTATAGAGATATCGGCAAGATAATCAGCGCCGATATTAAAAAAATTTCTTATATTTTTTAATATTATTTTCAGTTTATAAAAGCAAAATGACGAATGCAACATCAATCGGTCTGTGAAGGACGGCATTTCGTTCCGTTTTCATATCGTGTAGTCGAGCCAATGGCTTCTGTGAAACCACCCAGTGTACTAGTGTGGACCGTGAGAACGTGTCAACTTAGGTGCTGGGCAGAGTGAGTCATAGTGCCTGCTTAATTAAAGGCCAAGGAATGGCTGGCCAAATCAAGCCAATTCAACAGAGAAACCATGAATATACATCGTGGAGGCATAACTAATGAATACGTGTTGGCTGCCAATCAGATCTCCCCGAAACATTTCAGTTGCCTGAGACTAGATGGGAGGCTGTGAATTGGCCAGCCATTCATGGCCCTCAATTACCCTGGGCACAGTTTGACGGCGGGCGGTGTGTCCAATCTGTATTGCCTGCCTAGTATTAGTCCCCAACTACATGCATATGTCTCCTACAGAGCAAGTGTTTTGCTTGTATCACAGCAATAGGCAGTAGCAGTACCTTCGGGTATCTTTTGGGACCGAACATCTTGGGAAACACAATGAAATAATCGGCTAAATAATCGGTTGTCGGCAAATGAATAATCGGCAATAATCGGTATCGGCATAATCGGCAAAAAAGTTATATTGGTACAGCTCTATTGGTGACATCTCTAATACACAAAAAGAGCTTAAAGAGTGTTGCAAACAAACATAACTTCTGTTTGCTCTGAATAATATGGCGACTAAAATTGGAAACACAATTGCATCCAATCAACTACAGATGTAACAAAACAGTGATGGAATCAGTGGTATATAAAATCCAACAAATCTTCATGAAATACAAAGATTTCATAGCAGATTATAGCAAACAGATCCTATTAGAATTTTTACCATTTTTATTTCTCATACAAACTAACTTCTCTGCAATTAAGATTTCAAGATTTCAAACTTCAAGATTTGTACCATCACAAATCAAACTGGCTAATGATCAGGGACTTGAACAAAGGATAAAATAATAACTGTTATACCAACTTAATCTAACCTTGACGGTCACCCATAAAGTGAATAAAGATAGATCCTCGATTTATACGACATGGCAGCTCACTGACCAAATAACAACATAAAGCCACTTACAAGCTAATTAAATTTGTTATAGTGCTAATAGGCAAAAGATATCATTTCATGTTCACTTTCTATATCAGATTTACCATATGATTACGTTTGATAGCTTCATGATAACTGCTTGTTAACCTTACTAATAAGTTTTCTGTTTAAAAAATGTACTAATTGATTTTTATCATGAAATGCCATCAACAAGGGCTGAATTGACTGACCCCAGTTCTGATACATTTGCAGAAATTGTAGTACAACCAGTGAAAGTTTGGGGTTCAAACCCATACAAGGACAGAATAATTCAAGATCTCCATAGAAGCAGTACATTCAACTATTAAATAGGTAGGTCAAATGGTGATGGAAATGGTTCACCACCCAGCATCATATGCTGAGGTTAAGAAAATGAAGTGGCTAACATGGCTCATTGGGTGATACTTCTAAGTGTTGGTTCAGAGGAAAGGATCTTCTGATATTAATGTAATGCATTTACACTTTGATCAATGTTGATACCAGACTACTGTAACTTGGATTTAACTGCACTTCAGATATTAACCACTTTGGTGCAAGTATATAATTTTCTATTTTCCTATATATACCAAATTCAAAACAGTTTAACCCTTTAACGCAGAGTATCCTAAAAGATGCAGCTCGTCTTTAAAGTGTTAAATAAGTTGTTAAATATGAGGGGAAAAACCAACAAGACAATAATAATGTTCATGTTTAATGTTGATATGTCCCAATGAAAGCAACAGTAAAAGCAAAGTTGAAATGCTCTTTACAACAGAAATGCACTGCTCTTTTTTTCAAGTCTACACAAGGACTAGTCCAAGCTCTTGTGATGAGTATAAATATATGCCTGCAAGTAAAGTAGAAAAATACAGCTGTATATATGCTACTATTGAACATTTAATACAGTTTGGCAACACAGAAACTTAAATAGAAAGAGTAATAATCAGTCAACATCAGTAATTTATTTACAAGGCCTCTTTATACATCATTCAATGTGGTAGTGCACTGCAAAATATGGTTCAAGAACAAGCATTGCCACCCTAACATCAATGGAAAGATGAACTATATAATGACTGAAACGAGAGAATGAGTTTTATTCAGTTCAGTCTTTTGCAAACCTGTTCCATGTGGTCAAAAAATAATGTCTACAGCATGAACAACTTGTAAGTTCTGCTAAGTCTGAAAATTCTGCTGCATCACGATATGTATAAAAGAATGTCAGAAAGTTATGTGGAAAAGAAACCCTTAAAAAATAAAAAGACATCAAGCACAGTTTCAAGACTCAGAGCACCATCGAAGCACATTAAATTTCTATTACGACATAAAATCTTCATGCTATATCAGTTTTATAAAACGTGATTTATCTGGAACACCGGGTCATGCCTAGGACTGTCATTGTTTAAAAAAACTTATTCCACAATCTCAGCATTATAACTTGCTCTTAATTGATCAATTTTAAATAACATGATTCAAAATTAGCAATCAAACAATGTACTATATTATTCTTGAAACTTGAGTTAACTGCTACAATAGAAGCCTTGTTCTCTATTGTAAGATGGATATAAAAAAAGCAAATGTTTCATATGGCTACATCATGTGTAGTTAAGTTTTCCTATATATGTGTGTCTGCTTTCCTGATTTTGACTGGAACAGTTATATAATACATTGCACAGGATTTGGGGTTTAATTTAACATGTAAGTAAAAAACGTCATTGGATAGCTGAAAAAAACCACAATTTTCAAATCTCAAAAGCCATTATGTATCAGCCTTACTAGAGTCACATATTAGATTAACTGAATGTCCGTTATTCTTTAAATCTGATTCATTTAATGTTGGCGATTGTCATGTAAAGTGACCATGTGAATAAGCTCTAATGATGTCAGAAAAATCTATATGCAAAAAATCAACTCAGGTGTTACTCACAAATGGATCTCAAATAGTATCTGTGCATACATTTTCTGTGCAAAAGGTTTCATAGCAAACTTAGCACTACATAACTAAATTCTGCATAGGGAAGAACCGAGTGTCAATTTCCGGCCAAGTCCGAATTTTACGAGTTGAGTTGTATCTACTGAGTCCAAGATTGGAATATTTTTAAAAGTCTCATTGTCTTGATATTTTTTGCTTGGCAGTTTGCCCAAATTAATATTTTGGTTGTGCTTTAGTTTACACTAGGAAGTAGTAACTACTAAGTACTACTAGTAACAGTATTTGTTTTTAGTTAGGTCAATTATCATTTTTGCAAATAAAAAACATCCAATTTACATTTTCAAAACAGAAAATCGGATAGCCAAGTGTCCGAGCCTAGTTTCGGTTCATCCTTAATTCTGCATGTGGAAATCAATTAAATATACAACAGATGTGTAAGTTTTAGGTGAGCATAAACTTGTGAGAATCTAAACTTGCAAAAATAAGTATTAAATAGCTACAAAATTTTCCTTATTAGTAATAAAAACCTGCTGATGTCATAAGAAATATTCAGCAATTCCAGCCAATCAAATGCAATATTAAACCAACAATTTAAGTTTTCTGACTTTGTGAGTGTCCTCCCCAGGCAGAGTTGCATATGTTCAATAGAATTTTATTCAGCGAGTCTTGCTAGCATCAAAGGATTCCTAAGTAAAAATCTTGATTAGCATGGAGCTGGAAATCAGAGTCCTTTAAGCAAGTCCTGATGCAGCCATGATGAGTATGAAGTGTTAGCGACTTCAATTTCTTAGCCTCGGCAAACGAGGTTGGGTGGCTTGCCATTCCATCTTTCCACCAACAGTTTACAGTCGGTGTACTCATCATAGCTGAGTTGGCTAAAAATTTCAAAGTTTCTGCTCTGGCAGGGCTTTGAACCCTGACCTCTCATTTGACAATTCAGTTCGAAAACTACAAGATAATGATTTCCAATTACCTTGACTCATGAAATGACAAACAACAAAAGACAAAATTTAAAAAAGCACTTCTCAATATATACATATAGTAACCAGCATGGAATACTGTGACAGACAAAGGCTAGTACATGAATAGAAATGGAATGTAAAAGAATAGTTTAACACATTATTCAATCAATCTTCACGTAACAAATTAACTGTTAATTTCACATATTTAGATTTCAGCGTCATGACAGAAGAATGAAATTTAAAAAAAGGCAGGTACACTGTAAGACATTACTTTCAAAATATGCATTATTTACCTTATAAATAAAAAGTAACAACAATAATTAAACAATAAATAAAATCAAGTAACATCTATTTATAAATTTAAATTAAACAATGAAAAATTTCCAACAGTTGAGTGCATAACTGTTATGATTTAAATTAAAACCATATATTGAAAAGGCACTACATAAATTCATTTAAGAAATGGAAAATGAATGAACAACACAGCATAAAGTTAAGACATCCAGGCAACCAAAATGTTTACTCCCATTAATTTGATCTGGAGTTTAAAAGAAAATCTCCACATGCCAGTAGTCCTGTACTCTAAAAACAAATGTCTCCTAAAACTGGTCAGACAGTGCATACCAGACAGACAAAAGCAAAAACAATTAAAAGATTAGTTTAAATACTTGAAAAGAACAGTTACTTTGGTCCAATGGGCCACAATACATCGGCCCACTGTTCTTTACTACCAGACAGCAAAAGTCTAATGGCATAGTGTCTCTTGTTTAAAACATTCCTATTGAGTGTACAGAACTGATTGACATGATCACAGTTCTTCAGAAGCAACCAATCAAAATGAAATCAGCTGAGTAGAAAGGCTTCCGCAAAGATTTCAAGGACACAGAAATGTTTCATATCAAGAGTAGAAGATAACACCAAGAACAGATTCAAATCAACACCAAAAAAACAAGACAAATGCTCTTAAAACATAACACAAACTCTTAAACCTGATCTGTTACAAAAGGCAGCTGAACAATTTGAAGCTGCTTAAGCAAGACAAAGAGGCACTAAGCACATGGCATGTAAACAAAAGATTTAAGAAACTGTACCACTTGGCCTACCCTGATCATCTTCTACCCTAACACTTCTATGCCCTTCCATCACCTCATCACTAACATTTCAAAAATAGCTCCAACCAAGTCCACCTCTCTGAAGCAAACTACTACCATAATTTTACCAAATATCCGATCCAATATACAAACTCTCTAAACCTCACCTCTTGCAAGCTCTCCACAGGTCTTTCACTCAAAATATTTCTGGTTTTGACATGATCACAGTTCTTCAGAAGCAAATCCCATCCTGATTCCTTTATTTTTCTCTTGTAAACCTTCCTTGCCATTTCAATTCTAAACACCATCTGCATTAGCTGTCTACTTGAATGATTACTTTGGATCTTGACCTGGAACAGATTTTTACTCCCCTGCTTATTGATTTTGTTTTGACCCAGTGTCTGTCAATGAGCTGGTTCCCTCAACTTGGTTCTTTTGGGCACTGCAGAAATCTCGAGATTACGATTACTTGTGACACAGAATATATACATATACACTTTGTACATTAGTAAAAAAAACAGTACACCTTTTAATGACCATTAGTTCATTAGACAACAATGGCAGATAAAACAAGAAGTCATGATCCAAGATCACAATTGTGGCACCACAGACCGTTTTCAGTCTTAAGTTGAAAATTTGAACTTCAAAAATGACTGACAGAATTACTGCTCGAGCATGTTCTTAGCCAAGGTTATGAATAAAAAGTACTCTCTGATTAAGGACCATCAAATGATGCAAAACTAAAGCAAAACTTTTGAAAAATCATTTAAAAAAGTTTAACTTTTAGAAAAACTATCAGCTAAAATGTTTAAGCAGTATTTTTGAACTTCTTTGTGTAAAAATATCACAATCATAAACATATTATTTTGAATGATATTTTGGTGCATCATTCAGTAGTAACTCATAAATGTGACATATGACTGATTTCGGTCTGTGACACCACAATTGCTTCACACATAAACAGAAGCTGAGAAGCAACATAATCGAGATCATTGATTGACAGCCTGTCTCATTAGAACTCCTGCAGCAACTGGTACACAGCTGTGGAACATGCAGAATCAGCCAAGAGATTCAGGAGATAAATAAATCAGTTTGTACTGAATTAGATTAGTTGCATCAAAGATGACCTAAGACCAGAGCACACGTTCTAATAATACATGGGCCCCCGGTTAAACAAAAGTTTTCCTCTTTACACTTTGTAATCAAAAACCATTTTACAAAGCAACATGTTGCAAACAGTTTAGAAACTGCCTACACGATTAGAATAAAAATCAGAGAATGCTGAGAAAAGAAAACAGATCTCTCACTCAAACCGGGATTTGGTATGTAAGAGACTCACTTTGCGATGAGGTACACATCGCTCTGACTCAGATGAACATAGAACCAATTCATCAGTCCTACCTAGTTTCTTTGATGATGAAACCTCATTGTCTGGTCAACAGCAACAGCATTCTTTTCAGCGGCTGTGCCTGCTTCAGCTGACTGCAATTGGTTTCTCCCAGATTTAACCCTTAATAATGAGCACATACTGAAATGTGTGGGAAACCAATGTAGCTCATCACTAAAGGGTTAACAAATCCTAAATGACAACCTGGCCAAACCATCAAGACTGATATCATAGTTATTTAAATGAGTATTCAGATATTACAGTAGATTACAATACTATACAACATAAAATAAGACCTTGCCAAACAGCAGTCCACAAATTCCTGTCACCAGCTTCTATATTACCAGTGTCAATGCAAAAAGCACCCACCAGTATATGCACTAAGGACAACCAGCAATGCATGAAGCGGTTGATTAATTTAGGCACCACATCTTCAAAGCCCAAATGCATAAAACCACTGCTGTTGAGAATTGTCGCAAGATCAATGCCACAAATATCTATCAGAGAATGTTGGCACACAACACAATGACAACATTCAACAACCTTGATACCCTCAGATTGACATACGTTTTTCTATTCACAACACATTAATTAAGCCATAAGGGCAATGCATCATCCATTTTAACATAAAAGATCTCTGATCTAAGAAACATGATTGCAAATTGCAATAAACAATCCTTGTAGCTTATACAAAATGACAAGTGACTGTTGTGAACAGCCTTTAAACCAGATGAACCTATGTAGAGTGCTGTGTGTCACCTTCATAACTTAAGTAAAGTAACATAATGATGCACATAACATGTGCCTCAAGGACTCAAAAAATTCGTATCGAGGAGTTGATGGATCATTTAAAAGTTCATGCAAATCAGCAACCACATAGTTGTTCTTTACAGCACAACAACAAAGCCTCAAAGCCACAAGAAGCCCTAGGAGTTGAATCCTAACAACAATTATCAATTACTAATTAGCAACTTCAATCGCACAAGTGTCTAATTAGAGGGTATCAACGATGGCACACCGAACTCAAGCGCAGTCCAGTCAATACCCAAAAGTTAGCCTGAATAAGCATAAGCACTGGCTTTTCAAAACGCCTATGTTGTCCCTCCAATATAAGCCTTTCTAAAGGTTAGCTGTGTACCATTCAATCATCATAAACACATGCAAAAGTACTCAATATGTCAGCATATGAAGCTAAATGCTAGGAACTCCTAAGTATATTTGCCTACAGAAAGCAAGTTGCCAAAGATGACTCGTTCCATCATTCAACACTATGAGAGAAACATCGGTAAGATTCGCACAAGAATGAAATCCAGGTCACAGGTAGGAGTCCTCTGACTTGTCAGCTATTGTTTTAAACAGACCCTCGTAATTAGGAGTGCCTTCGGACTGTCCAACCGGATACTTTAGAAAGTCTTGGCTATTGACACACAAAGGATTAACCTACAAGAGTAACCAAGTTTACTATATCACTGACATGTCTTCAGGAATAATATTTGACAGTATCTCTGGCAATATTAGGTTCAATGGAATGTCAAGATTGTGCTCAATAAAAATCTTGCTTCACTAAACTTCTTCTAACTGTTCATATCAAGAAACACACTAGAACACTTTCACACCCACTACCCATGCTTCAAATTATCCTAATGAGTAATTCATAAATCGGCACACTAATATGTCTGATTAATAATAATAATAATACAAATAGTGGAATGATTGATTCATGAAAAAGCACCAAGTCTTTGTTCAAGAAAAAAATCCTGAAAAGTTTGTGAGCAGATAAAACATGACAAAAGTACGTGACATTTTGGCGCAGATCTCTGCTACAATATATTACGGTAATCTGCCACTTTAGTGTCGTTAATTATTCTCCATGGCAAATCAGGATAAGCCTCGCGAGTGTAACTAGTAGAAGAGGTATCGGTGAAAAGAATCAGTAGAAGAAAGATCGGTGAAAGAATCATGTCTAACTAGAAGCTGGATCAATTTTAAAAAATCCTGTCAAACTGGGAGCTGGAATGATGAAAAGCTTTGTGTTCAATTGGAAGCTGAATTGATGAAAGAATCTGGCTTAAATGGAAGCTGGATTGATGAAAAATAATGCCATTAAATAATAACCACGAGTGAGGATTTGTTCTGAGTCCTGATCAGTATTTCAAATCGGGCAATTACACTAACCCTAAATGGTGGCGTTAAAACAATTAAAGACACGTTTACATGTCTGTGTACAGAAAGCAATGAAAGCAGCATTGAAGATATCAAAATAAGACCAAATCAATTATTATGCAAGTGCACGAGTTGCTACCAAGACATCAGTGTTGATGATACTGAAATAGCAGATGAAACCAAGCCTCATCTAATAACAGTGCCCATTATAAAATTGTTTACAAAGCTTCTTCATTCAGAAGATGCAGCAATGGTCAAGAGTTTTTGGTGAAAGTCGTGGCTGCTACACAGAACCAGAAGTACATGATTGTTTAAAACAGTTTAGTATGGTGGACAACAGGATGAACTGCTTTGAACAAACATGTGATAAAGAGAATCCACCAAATCTGATTATTGCGCATTGCTCTGCCGTGATGTAAAACTGAGTACTTTCAAAACTACATAGAGCAGAAAAGACCACTTGAATAATTTCTCTTTGAATGGCTTAATTGCTTGTTAATTGCATTGGATGTTAGAGATCACTACAGTAGTCAGTCAGAACAAGAAATCAAAAAGAAAAGTTAAAAGGCAAAAGAAGGTGAAAATGAATCCGTCAATACCTGTAACAAAGCGCATTCACAAACTTACAGCTAATGCTCTCTTCAGTGACACATGCATCTCTTCACATTGTGGAAAACCATGATGAGGCATTTAACTTAGGAATAGTTCGACACTAACTCTGAGATGTATATATGTGCTTCACATATATTTTACGACTATTTTGAGAGAGGCAGTCAAGTAAGAGTAATATTTCTAGTACTTGATACCATTTAGGATTTCATCCATACCAAATTAAATAAACTTGGTATGGAATAAATATTTTGAACTGTAAAGTGGTGGTTTGATCATGATTTAACAGTTATTAGTCATGGCAGATACCGTGTAAAGACATTACTAACATCATAGATTCATAGTATCCCAGAATAGTGTTTTTAACTATTCAATATCTATTTTCTTTAAATGTAAAAACAACAATTTCTAAAGCACCGTCAGTAGCAAGCTACTTCTAGGGTTCTTTACATACTTTAAATGTTACCTTATGGAACTATTAAATCATATGTTATGTCAGTTGCTTCGTTCTTGGAAAATGACAAGGTTTTAACTTGAAATTTCTTTCATATGTTATTGTTTAGTGATGATACACCAAGGCTGTGAAACAATAGATCCATCGCAAAGACTTAAAAGTTTTCTTAGACTTTGAAAAGATTATAACTATCTCTGCAACTAAACAACTCTATCTAAGTCTAAAAATTTAATTGCTAATATAGCCAAGTTTAACTCAATCACTGTAACTGTTTTATTAATTCAAATATAAGCAAAAAGGTTTCTAACCTCATGAAACTTGACGAGATCTGCAAGGCTTGAATGAGTCACATGATACAGTCCAAAAAACTGATATCCAACGTCGCCAGCATCGATGAGGAAATGTTTGCATCGAGTTTCACTCTTATAGGAAATGACGTAACCCCAAATCTTATCACTGACACGAATGAGGAACGACCCAGCTGGTTTCATGCTAAGAAGATCCTCCGTCTCCTCTCGACCGATAATTCCTAAAAGAATCTTCATGTGTACTGCCTCCTACAGTCACTGTTTAAAACTGCGATTTTAATAAATCGACAAATACCACTCATTTAAGCATTTACCTGTAAATTAAGTGTTCAGCTATACATAACATATTGAAAACTTCATACCATCCTAATCAGTATTGCTGTCAAAACCTGAAACCTCAAGACCAAGGTTTTCTACCTAAAACTAAGACTTCTAACCTGAAGACCAAGCCATGACTTTAAACCTGAAGTCCAAGACTTTTAAAAATAACAATCATATCCAGTGGGAATTACAAAAGTCCTGAATACGAAATGTTATTCCAAATGCCTACAGGTTACATTCTATAAAAACCAATTTGCATATAATTTTTTTTTAATTTTTGGGTCTCATCAAAATTCTGCAATCTGAAAAATATGCCCTACAGCTGCTGAAAGTCTCTGCATCACACAACAGTTTTTCAAGCACTGGATGTAAATGTACAAATCATGCGCAATAAAAAAACCTGCCATGGCTTATCAGAGCATCTCTGAAACAAGTCTTGGCAGGTTTTCCATATACAGCACAACTGATGCTGCTGACGATGGTTTTCCTAGTAAACCAACAAGAATCAAATCCATTCATAGATATTTGTTGTACGGCACAAACAGGTTTGGTAAATTTTGTGGCAGTGATTTAGTAGCTTGTAACTGGTCCATCCTTGAAGAAATGTCTGAATTGATAGGTCAAGCCTTGCCCTCAAGACCAAGACTTTGAAAACCAAAACCAAGACTTCTTGGTTTTAAAACCAAGAACAGGCCTTTTCTAAAAAGAGCTTGAGTGCACTTGAAACCAAGACTGACAACAAGGGCAATAACACTGATCATAACATATAATCATGCACAACAGCAGAAAGAAATAGAAATTACATCAGCTGTAATGTAAACATTTTACAACAAATGCAAAAGATATAATCCAAGAATATGCAAATTCAAAAACTATATTCATGCACAAGTAAAGTACAGACTTAGAGCAGTTTAATGATATAGTCAGTACAGAAATTATTTTAAAAGAGCACATGGTATATATAAAACATGCGCCTGCAACAAAATATCACATAACTTATCAATATCAAAATTAAACAAAGAAGGACATGGTTATATTGCATAAACATGATCTGACTTACCATGGAACCATGTTGCAATACATCCTGTGAATGGATCCAATCCAGCTCCCTTTGGTTCCTCAACATCTTGAAACCATTTTATTATGGCTTCTTTACTGCTTGGCATCTCTGGACGATCTTTCCCAAGGTTTTTATAACTGAAATCCACAATTCAATTAAGCTATCAATCAGTCTACCAATTAAGCAGATGAAGAAAATGCATTCATTAACAAGTGAATTAATGCAATTTGAGTGAGTCATGGCATCAGTAAATGAGCAATTGCATCAGGTACAGTACAGTTAGGCAGCCAGAACCTCTCTACAACAAGAGGAGAACAGGGTTGAACAGAACTGCATTCCTTCTAACAGAACAAAAAAGAGGATATACTGGGAGAGTTTCATCGTCTGCCACTCAAAGGAGATCTGGCGACACTAGAGTAACACCGTTGGGCAGTGACCCTCGTGCAATCGTTCATCTTAATATGCCTACAATAGTGTAATTAAGTGATTACAGGACTCCCAGGATTCCGTCTGAGCCAGACTATCCTCCTAACATGCACAGCCAAAGTCATAGTCAAAAAGCTTAAATATTTGCACATGTCACAAATCCCAACATATACAAGAAATGCTACACTCCAATTACTGGGTGGATTTCTTTTCAAATTCTCTTGCTTCAACTGGTGGCTCAGCAGGCAAGACATACATCGAGCTCTGTGCTCTAGCTTCAAGTCACACAGTTTCAAGTCACACAGCTCAAGACAAGACACACAGCCCCTCACTTCAACTCGAGATCATCATGCCTTCTCAAAGACTGTTGCACTCGGCCTAGTGCAGCAAACATTCTCAAACGGTCTTAAAACGCACCCGTTAAGATCAGTCAGATAACTACATGTGCAGTGCTTCTGTAAGGCACTTAAATGACGTTAAATCAACCCTTACCCCTCCAATTATTATATCAAACGCGTTAAAATTGGTCGCTCACAGCGGCCTAAGGAGTGGTAAGGGTTAAGTGAGAATCATAATATATTATTACATGCCTTATTCATAAACAGTTTTGGCTTGGTGCTAGATGAAAACTTACTGACCATTTTTTTATAACAAGAATCCTTTTTAATACATAGAAACCGAGAACCTGAACGTTTATACAGCACCTTTTAAGAACTTCACAAAGACGCCAAATATCAAACAGATCTGAAATGGCATGTCTCAACACAATTTTTAAATGTTTTTGAGCGATTTATATGTGAGCTATATTACATACCTGTGGCTAATTTTATTCATTTGTGGCTGATTTTAAGTTGTAGACTGTTTCACACAGACAGTTCAGGGCACGAGTTTATAGACCAAATGTCACCATAAACATTCATCAACTGATGAAAGTTTAATTCAATAGACAAAGAACCTTTGTCTCTCGATTTAAACTTTCAAAAAGTCTGTAGTAACAGCACTGTCTCACGAATGATTCTCTTAAATTAATCCAAATTCACAACATTTGCACATCTAAAACCATTCACAGATTTACTTACTTGCCACTACGTGCAGGTCGTGGCATTGGCAAAGTGGCTGAACTGACTTTGCCGTCCTTTGTCAGGCATTCAATTGCCTGACTTTCACTTCGAACACGGCTCAAAGAATTTGACCATACTTCACGAGCAGTTTTAGCCAATGATCGCCTCTCTTGTTCCAACTTCTTGCTTACTTTTTCTTTGATACAAAAAAGAGAAGAACCTCTTCAAAATTCAAGACTATGGTATCAAAGTAATAAATGCAGTGATTGCTTTACGAAACAAATCCTGGCACCAGCATCAAATTGAACGTAAAGATTATAAAATAACATAAGAAACCAGTCTATATCGTGTCCAAATGTACTACATTTTAGTAGATGCCAAATCATTATTAAATGCACTTGCCTTAACAAATATGATACTATAAATGAAGCAAACATTGCAGAAATTATTTATCAGGGCCTCTCAAATATGGCAACTGTGTTTCACAAGATATAAGATTTTGTAATTAGAACTGAGAAACAGAACTTTTACATAAGATAAAGAGGATGCTAAGTTTTTAATCTAAAAATGCAAAAATTACGCATCATTAAGTGTTGGAGAACATTTTGTAAATCACTCACAAACTGTGACATGAAAATACCTAACACTCAATAGTGTATAACAAGAGCTAACCTTGTTCAAAATAAGCTTGATCTATTTGCTTGCTTTCTTCTACTGCTTTCTCTTTATTCAGATCTCTTTCCCGTTTCAACGACATATAGATCTCATTGGACAGACGCTGCTCCAGCTTCTGAAGTTCATCTTTCTCATTTGTATTTTGTTTTTCACAAGGTTTTGCCCTCAGAAGCTGAAATTATTTAAGTAAACAACCAGTACTAAAACACAGCAGACATTTTCAGGACTGAGTATCAAACTTTGTGTCCAAAATAACCAGATACAGATACATATATATATATGTTTTAAAACAGATTAAACCATATCCAAGAAAAGGTATTTATAGGTAAAACCTGAATCATCTCATTCACAGATTCTTAACACAATCACTCACCCTAGTCTGAGAAAAGTGAATTTAATTTTGTAACAACCCAGTCAATAATAGCATATAGTCAAGTATTTGACTCAAAACTCAAAGGTATTCTAACTGTAACACACACTGTTACCAACATAGACATGACTAGAAAAAATTATTTGTAGTGTTCATTATTATTCATTCATTGTTCTATTGCATCAATCTCTAATGCAAAAGGCATCAACCAAATGCACGTAAAAGCAAGTCATAAAATTAATAAAGTTGATATCGCAGAGATCAGTGCACTAAGTGGCTGAGTTGGCGCTCCGGCGTGTAAACACCGACTTAACATGGCGTCGCAGTTTTCTCTCAGCCGGGGTTGAGTCGGGAGCGCTCCTGAGTAGTAACCTTGAAGGGGCGCTATATAAATTTTTGCAATGAATGAATGAACTAAGACAGAGAGGAGTAGCCATGGCAAATGAGCAATCTGAAAAGATACCAGTGGAGAATGACATGCATGACAAGGCAGAACGACACAGAGAGTTTTAGAAACTAGGCCCAGCAACCAAAAAGTCTTGTAAACTAAGAACAGTTCAAGTGTTAACTATGATTAGAAATACAGCCAGATGACCTGCTTTAATAGTGTTAATATTCTGGACAATAAGGACAGATTTAAATATTGTGGTTGGCTAAAGTACAATGTTTTAAAACTATGAGCCACACTTAACAACAAAACCTTGTTGAACAGGAAGCCAATGCACACTGCACAGAGGTCGTAAGTTCATTTTTAAACATATTAGTTATGGCTGTGCCCACAGATTTTGAATGCAAAAATTTCAGTAAGTTTGACTTAGTGATACCAGCAAGAAGCAAGTTAGTGTATTCAAGGTATGTGCATTTGCCAGATATATCACTGAAGACATGGTAACATACTGCATAAATCTATATATGTCAAAACGGTATATAAATGACGACTTACAAATACACACTACATCCATATAAATCTCTGAATATTACCTCCAGCTTAGGCTTTGTTGCAATGGTTGGTTTTACTACTGGAGCATTTGTTCTGAAAAACACAATTGAGAGAAAATGCACCTTGACAATAAAATGAATTATAAACAGACTATCGAATGGATAAATAAGTTGTTGCAAGCTCGATCATACGACCTTGCTCTGCAGGAATTTGTGGATTTGCTTCCATTCCTTTTGCTCATGTCCAAATATTTGCTGCAGGGTTTTCTGCCAGCTTCCCAAAAGCCATCCTTTCTTCTTCAGTCATTGAAGAATGACGAACTTAATACAATTGATATGGCTAACTACTGACCAATTTCTACTGTTACATAGTTACTGTTTATAGATAATCATTGAAAAAACTGCAGCATAACAAATAACCCTTGATTTTTTTAAAGGTAAAACAAAAACTGAATGAATATGGCACCTGAAACATTAGTGTACTAGCCAGTGACACTTTGTCCGACATCAATAGGCTCTGAGATTCAATCCCTCTAAATATTGTTGAAAGTCAAAAAGTGACCAGTGCACACATACTTAAATTGCAGTTTTGCCATGTTGTTTGCTTTTAAGTGAGCTTCTGCTTCAAGAATCTCCTCAATGGACTTGTCATCACAATGCTCCCCCATCACCCAAGTCCAGGGATTCCCATCAGTACCATTCATGAAATTCACCTTCCCCTTTCCTGAAAAGAGAAATATTGTCAACATGAAAAATACATGACACTGGAGACAAAATAAGAAACAGTGTCTTTACAACTGTTTAAAAACAGCAACAGAAAGACAAAGAATTCACAAAGACAATCGAAAAAAATTCTTATCAATTCAGCTCCTTCTGTGCAAATTATTGTCTTTTGAAATGTTCTTATAGATTGTGATATTCTGCAAATAATTTTCACCTTTGAATCTGCCAGGTTTGAAAGGCTTAAAAGATGCTTGCTTGTTATCTTCTGAATTTGCTGCTTCCCAATCCTTCCATCTTCGAATCTGCTCCTGTTGTCCCAAAATAAATAAATCAATAGTTGAATCCACAGTAATACTGACTTTGTTAAAGTTATAAATATTCTTATTACATTACAAAAACTGTTGTACATAAATTGAATATAGAACACAGTTTAAGCAGAGCCCAAATGTCTTGATAGAAAATAGAAGGTATCCACAATCAAACAGGGCACCTGGACTGCTGTAAATGTACATAATAACCACAAGATGTGTTAGCTTAGATAACTATATCACTGTTGTGTTAACCCTTTAACAACGAGCATGCACTAAAATATATGGAATCCTTTGCAGCTCGGATTAAGCTAACAACTTTTGCATTCTCTCAATCAACCAGAGTTGTATGGTCCCAAGACTCAATCTCTGTCTCAAAATATTTCAATTCAGGGTTTTTGGTGTCTCAGTCTCATTCTCTGTCTTTGGTAGAGCCATACCAATTAATCGGCTGGCCAATTAACAGACCGTCGATATTAAAAATAAATTTTTTTATTTTCTAATATTATTTTCAGTTTTTGACCTCTGTATCGTGTAGTCCGAGTTGCGTAATCCGTTTCAATAGCATGTAACCAGCTCGAAGGCAGAGATTTTATGGCTACTTCAGACCACCCAGAAGGCATTGAGCTCATATAAACCCGTGCAATAATGTTCGAAGGTTATAGCTGTTGTGCAGAGTGAGTCACAGTACCTGCTTAATTACCCTGGGCAGCTATTTCGTACCTTCTGGTTGCCAACCGGCCACACCACTGACGCCCTATTTCAGGCCCGAGTGGCATTTCGTAGGGGCAGCTTGTCTGGGGAGGGAATGGCGTGTTTGATAGAAGAAGATGGTGATTGTATGTCTGAATTTGCTACCAGAGATGTTCCCATCATAATAGTTCAATGTTTGGGGAAACTAGTGATGATGATAGCTTACAATGCTCATTCTACTTTTGCATGGCGCAACAGAGACCCTTTTTCTCGTGTACCAATGCCATTATAGCTGGTTCACCTGGGCATAAGGTTTACCTGACTGATACTAGGTGCTGTTATACCAACATCTTCTGCTTATAGCTGTTGTGCACAGTACATCTTTGGAAAACACAATGAAATAATCGGTTATCGGTTATTATAATCGATATTGGCAAATGAAATAATCTGCAATAATCGGTATCGGCATAATTGGCAAAAAGTTATATCGGTACAGCTCTAATCTTTGGATAGCATTGTCTTGACTTCAGTCTCTGTCTTCAGGTAATGCTGTGGTTATTTGACATCTGTCTTAAAGAAAGTCTTGTTCAGAACCCAGAATGGTCATAAAATGGTGCTTGAAAGATGCAGCCTAGAAACTCATAAATGTCATTACACGCTGAAGGGTTCATTATTTTGTGAATAAAATCTCGGCCTTGGATTACTTTGAACTTCTATCTTATTGTTATGCTCCATATTGGTCTTGGTAACCGATTGTCTTAGTCTAATCTTGAAATTGCCATGTCTTACACACAACAAAGTTTTCATCAGTTGGTGATCTCTCAAGTGGGTTTCTTAGGGTTTCTTAGAGCAATGTGTGGCTAGTATATTCTTGATGAGTTGCTGGTGTTTAGCTTAATATAAACCCAGCCGTACATATACACAGCTTCTTAAAACTATTTTTCTCACCTTGGCCTACATATATATCCTTTCAGCAGCATGACAGCAGAGTACTCAAGGTGTGTACAAGTTATCAATTTATTTTAACAGTAATATAACAGAGACAAATAATGAGCAGTGTTATCTGTCAGCCACCAAGACTATTATCATAATTTTATGGTCACCTGACTGGCCATGATCCAGCCTTCAAGAAAAACCCGGAGGCATGAGAGATATTCAAGAACAATGGATATTTACTTATTTTACTATCAGCTCAGAGTATCTTCGCTGCTGCTGTTAACACTTTAGCACAGACCAGAACTCTGAACCAGCCTAGAGATGAAGGAAACTATTATTCAATCATAGACCTATGATTACTAAAAGCCATTACTACATAACTATCTTCGTACATGAAAGCATATAAACACATGTAGGACATCATGGGAGTTTTGCATGACTGCCATACAGTTAATTTCAACTACCATGATAACTGGTGATCATCTATACTATTCTTGTAATACAGCAGTGTGTCAGTGTGAAATTAATAAATGAAGATTATTATTATTATTACAGAAATGTGCATGCACAATTGTACATGCATACATACTTACATATATAGTACAAGACACACATCATTGTTTAGCGACAGTGACATGTAACCAGACACTAAGATAATATGGTATGTATTGCACAACAATCTGTGATAGTACCACTTGTTACGGGATGACACCAAGAATTCATTAAATAAACTCTGTACAATATATACCCATGCATTAAAACAGTAGTGCTACTGAAAAGTTCTTAGGATAGTGCAATATAGTGAAGTCTTATGGCATACAAGCAACGAAAATGAAAACTAACTCTAATGCAACTCCAATCGCATGTCACGATTACAAGAGAATATTTAATGTTAGCTTGCTTACTTCTCTCATTTTACAGAAGAGCATCTGTCTCTGCTCCTCATCGAGTTCAGCCAACAGTTCTGGTTCAATATACATTTCTTGAAGTACCTTTTTCAACATGTTTATCTAAGTGAAGCAAAGTACACAATAACATCAAAGTCAGATAATTATATAAAAGAAGAGAATACACACTAACACCAACTTAAATACAGCACACACACTTCAGGCACTTGCAGCAATGCCACACGTACCTGCTAATTTTAGATGCTCCTTTAATGAATGAATATGGCCAATGGGCACGGTTTGTAATATTCACAACTATGTATATTTTTGTATTCGTACCACTAAAATATGATCTGATAAATACTTTACAGCTAAAGTCAGAAGTATTCTGTTATGACCAATGGAAGCAGACCAAAAAGATATATACTATGCGTCAGTTGCGATCCCCGATTCTATTTAGTAAGCTTGTTGTGACTTTGACAATGCCGGTAATCTTACTAAAACCAACTCTTGTGATGCCTAAACTGACCCTCAAGACGCACGGTATATACGCACCCGATGCTCCAACATCTTTTATCTCACATGCTCATCCTATTTTTGTCTAAGGCGCCTCCGGGTTATTCATCGTTCTGTCTCATCCTCCATCGTTACTAATATAGCTCACGCTTTTATATGTTCTCGAATTGACTACTGCAATTCCCGCCTCATTAATCTTCCAAAGGTTCGTCTCACTCCTCTTCAGTCAGTACTCAAGGCAGCTAGACTGATATCTTGCTTTCCACCTTTCTCTTGCATTTCTACCTGCATGTTTGGTGAACTTCACTGGCTCCCTCTCCATGCTCGCATACAATTTAAAATCCTTATTTTAATCTTCCAGGCTCAGCGGGTCCTGACTCGAGACACCTGGTTGACATAGTACTTTGGTGTCATTCAGGTACCTCACTCCGTCCACTTCGCTCATTCCATAGACTCGACCTCTTGGTTCCTTGAACTA
Source organism: Bimastos eiseni (assembly GCA_959347315.1). Taxonomy (NCBI): domain Eukaryota; kingdom Metazoa; phylum Annelida; class Clitellata; order Crassiclitellata; family Lumbricidae; genus Bimastos; species Bimastos eiseni. The sequence continues at coordinate 23,590,651 of OY365806.1, read as the reverse complement.
GAACAACTATGGTCTCGATCCTTTGCTTCAATTGGTCCCTCTCTGCGGAATGCGCTTTCTCCATCTGTTCACTCTAAAATTCTATCTGGCAGTCTCTCATCCTACTTCACTTTCTCAAAACCTACTTCTTCTCAAGGGGACTTGCGCACTGACAGCGGTTTTGAATGGTTCACCCTCTAGAGGCGTTCTGTAAATGCCTAAATACAATACAATAACAGGTTGCTGCACCTTCGTCGGCTTCTGAAAAACATCAGACTCCTTTTAATCACATACACTATTTAGAAGGATGCCTCAAATAAAGAATTTTATTTATTTATTCCAGGGCAAAGAGCAAAAGTGAAGCCCAATATCTTCCGCATTCAAATAATTACCAGTAGAAATACCCTAATTTGAAAAATACGACTTAGTGTTCTAAAACAAAACTGCCACAAACCTGCAACAGATTATATTACGAACAGCAAACGTATAAAGATACAATCCAAGGAATCTATATTGGTCTTTTAAATACAAATTCATACAATAATAATTATTAGAAAATAACGCAAACACTTTCTCTATGACTCAGTTTAATAGATCTAACGTTTTAAGAAGATAAACCTCCTGTAAACGAAATATCTTGAACCGTTTTGTTGTGCACTTCTAAAGTCAGAAGAAGACCATTCCAACATTCAAGTCAGACTAGATATTTAGCCGAAATACAGCTTTAGTAGTATACATAGATAATTTGGCCTAATAGATAATTGCTATCCAAAATAGATTTAAAGCATCCCGAACTGCTCTCTCAATTGCCTGCCGCTATCAAATTAGCCTTGAAGGACTATTGCAGATTTTCTGTGGTCGGTTCATATATCTATGGTGCTTCTAGCAATGGCTGCGATTGGAGTGTGTTTACAAAAGAAGTATAAATTCTCTTTAGGTATAACTTGCATCAGGTGGTGCATTTTATATTTGTTACAGAGCTGACATTTAAAGTAATTATTATGATAGACCGCGTACTTAACAGTCATTGCTTTCAGCTGTGTTGACGTTGACTCGGTGAAGCCATGTGCAAGTTGAGGGACGCACTTCATAGCTGCACACCCTGCTAAATGGTTGTGACAGATAATAATAGTATTAAAAACAGTTATTAAAAAATCTGTAATTTTACTTAAACGGTAAATTGCGATGACTGCTTAAGAACAATATTATTGAATCGAAATGTTTATTGCACAAAACAAATATTACAGTTACAGTCCTAAATCTTCAAATACTGTCCGACAGGAGCCAGAAGAGTTAATAGCTATAAATGCCAACATTAACCCATATTTCTTGATTTGGTTGTTATTCATACATATATTTGTTACTTAGACCTTAAATAGCAGCAAGAACAGCGCAGCACCACAATATAGCTATAATTATGTAATAATGACACCAGTACTAACATTACTGGTGGCCTTGGAGTAATGGATAACATGCTGATTTGCTTACTGATTTTCTCTCACCTCATTCCAATTCAGCTTCAAGAGTTCTCGAATCTTCCTAAATGAGAGTTTTAGAAGTAATAATACTCTTTTCTGTTTGATTTTAGGGCTACTTAAACAATTGTATCCATGGTCAACCTCGGCTATTGGTTACCCTGATATTTACATTCAACCTGTAAGATACAAAGGAACCCAGAGATTTAAACTGCCACCAGCAGCCAAAGAAAAAGAGAAATGGCAGCCAAAAAAAAAGTATTTTCCAGATTTCCTTTAGTCTAATCTTGTGTTACATACTTTAGGACTTTTGAAAATCAGTATTTTATGTTAAATGACGTTTCTCTGCGCTATATAGTCTATGTATTCGATTTCTGGGTTAATGGTCATTACTCTTATGCACTCTGAATGTTGTAGTCTCATAGAGAATTTCATAGTGTGGCTCCAACTCAATGCTACATGCTTAGAGCTATGCATGCAAGCTATCCGTCTGCTAACAGTTTGTATTTACCTAGAACAATTTCTTGGGTAGTCAAACATCTAATTACTTCATATTTAAGCATTTGTAATGCGCCTCTAGTAGGGTGATCCTTTTAGAAGTGCTCCCAGTGCATAAGGCAGGAGAAAAAACAGCTTTTGAAACATAATTCGTGGAGTAGTCTACCATCAGACTTTTTCCAGCTGTTCAGGCTTCAGTTCAGATACATTAATGAACTCTAGCATAATTTTGGCTGGCAGGGAATATGTTCAGAAAGCTGTAAATAAGTAGGTAAGTAGCCTTTATTTGCATTTGACAAACACACCTGCATTGCATACTTTTCTGACTGGGTTATAATGAGCAGATATTAAAGTCAATCACATGAGAGTGTTACATTGCATGACTGGCAGCACTACACATTAATATAAGTAATTAAAGATTTAAATGAGGTATTCAATTATAAATATTGTAGGATAGTTGCAGAAGAGATCCTGTCTCCAAAAGAATTAAAGGATTTCCAGGAACGCATACCAAAGGATGATGTCTGGATACAGAAGTATTATCCACCAGCAAGATATTCATTTGAACAGGCAATTACAATGCATAGGGAATTTGCCATACCTGAGATGCAGGATAACATGGATGCTTTTGTTTATCTGGATGCTGACTTGGATTTATCTACAAAGAAAAAGGTATAATTTTTCTTAATCCGATTCTTACTTTTTCCCTGAATGTGTGTGAAGTAAAGCAATTGACAGAAATATTGCTCGTCAAGCATCATTGGTGTCTGCCAAATACCCTAAAACAGAGAAGTCAAATAGTAGATCTCACTAAGCTCCTTCCCATTTTACTCATGGGCTTTCAACACCTGGACCGATTATTTTTCTGACTACCAATTTTGAGAATTTTTGTTGTTGTTTTCATAGTCAATACCAAATACATACAGGTTTTTTTTAGAGGATGTCACTTTATAATGTTTTGTCAGATGCACGTCTCTGTGTCTGGTTTCCATTTGGGTTATCTCATAGCTGATATTAATAGTTATGAAACTTTATGATAATTAAAAATGTTATCAAAATTAATATGCGGAAAGTAGACGGTGAGCCTAGTTCGTTTTGTGGTATGTGGTCTTATGTATGTATATATATGAACATTTATATAGCGCCCTACAAGAACCTCACGAGGGCGCTTGCTGAAGCTACCTAACAGTTCTGAAATAGATGCGTCTTCAATAGTCCAGAAAATGTCTCATGTGCTATTCACAGTGGGAGACTCCAAATTGGTAACAGCAAGGAGTTCCAACGCAGGTACGAGAGCGCGGAAGCACCAGGTCCCCATGAGACGCAGAACGCAGGGACTGGCTGGCAACTGGAATACACAGGTTGCACATATAACCCGGGGCGGCACCAGCCAGTGACGAACGCACCATGAAGTCGATCTTGAAGACGATTTTGTCCTCCACCAGTGTAGCGTGTCCCTCATATAGGCCGAGATGTGCGAGAACTTTGGAAGTCTGGCAACAACTCTGGCGGCACAATTCAGGATGGACTGCAGCTGGCGTATACGGTATTTTGGCAAACCGACGAGGATGGCGTTGACATGTATATTTTTAGTTCAAAAAAATAGTTATTCAGTATGTTTTTTTGTGTGGCGAAGTTGGTAACATGCAGTAAGTGTGATACAACCCCATAAACATTATGACCTGAAGTCTGGGATATTTGTATGGGTTCTAAGCCAGATTTTAAGGCAATTGCAGTATTTGCTATATGATTGTCACAACTTTATGCAGATGGAGACTAGGGCATAACCGGAAATCGCCTCGGACATTCGTTTCGGCCGAATATTGGACTATTTGGAAGTATTCGCCTCGGCAAATGTTACACCCGCAAATAGCTAAAAATAACTTTTTTGAAATTTTTTTTTTTATAAAATAATATTTTTTTATCAAATGAATTTAGGACTAACGAGCCTAGTTAAAAGTTAATGATTAATTAAACAAGAACTTCTCGTTCAATTGAATTTTCTTTAAAATAATTATGTTAATTTATACATTTAAATTCTTTTGGTTGCATTCCCCATGGTGGCAACCAAATCAGTCATTTTCCTGCGTGAATTGGCTCCACCCACTTTCCGGTAAACAGTGGAGAGTAAAGATGTCATTGATACCTTCATATATCGAATTTCATGACAAGGTTTTACATTTTTTTCACAAGTAACGTTATTAAATAATTATTATATTGTTATAGCCTAGAGTGCGACGATACGCTATATGAAGGATATTGGTATAAACCCTGTGCTGATAGTTCTCCATAACTGTGCACATGGCAGGTTAACTACGCTTTGTCTACGGATGGTACTTGCTGACCAGATTTGTCGCTACTATTCGGTTTGTACCCGGATCCGGCAAATAGTGCATCCAAATACTCGAATTCGGTACTCGGTGGAAATTGTCTACTCAGTTATGCCCTAATGGAGACTTTATAAAAGATTGCTTGTCGAAGGACTTGGAAATTGTGTGTCCGAATAAAATGCAGTGTTTTGTTAACATAAGTTTATCACACAATGCGGCTGCATAGAGAGTGAATGAGACGGCAGATTTTTAATTGCGCACCTGTGTAATAAAGCAAAAGGATTAAATGTTTCTTTATTGCTGCTGATGAAAGTACAGATAACACAGACACTGCATATAGGTTATGTTCTGAGGTGGGGTGTAGATGACATCTGATTGTGATTGAAGAAATTGGCCCAGATGATTACTCTTCATGAAACTACCTGAGGACAAGACATCTTTCAAGCCTTTTAAGAAATTTACTTCTCAGCAATCAGTTAGAGAACCAATTTCATTTGTTCATTGGTCAATTTGGAATCAATCCTGTGACTTTTCCATATTTCTTACTAATGGTTGATTTGTAGTGTAACACAGTATTGAAAACCCAATTCACAAATACATAGGTGAAGGTGTTTTATCAGCAACTGCCTAGAGAAACTTTTTCTTCATTTTTGAACATGTGCTGGTCAAATGTTGTTTGGTACTTATGTTTGCCAATTCATACTTATGTGAGCTAGCATATTCAAAGATGACGCTTGTTAAGACAAAACAGCGACGAAAGCTGATTAATTCAAATCTTAATACAATGCTCAGAGTAGGTCTAGCTGTAATTATGCAACATGAAATTCCTAATCCTCTCAGAATAAAGGTGGTAAGTTTCCAGTGCAACTTTTACTAAACAGTATTCTTTTTTTTCAGTTGACACACTGTGAAAACATTTTATTTGCTTCTATCTCAATCATTTTTATTTGTTGCAAGCTAAAGATGTATTTGACAGGACTTGTTTTAAATATCAGAATAAGATAAACATGAGTTATTTGTGTACAACAGACCTACCAAAGATCTAGAATACTTTACTTTAGGGTTAAGGTTTAATCGGTTTTATGTGATTGATGTTGATGACTGATAATAATAATAATAATGCCGATTTATATGGCGCCGTAAACACGGCCCAAACCACTACAAGGGGGCTGTACAACCTGAATGAATTAAGGTTTTATAGGCCTAACAAACTTGACGTCTTGTATGCTAAAATGCACCATTTAGGATATAGTTTAGCATGCACGCCCTTGAGTGCCTCGATATTGGTGTTATGGTTAGCTTATGGAACTTACTGTGCTTCTTTTTAAATTTGATTGCTTGGTACTATTGTGATTTTGCAAGGTAATAGAACATAATGATTAAACTGGAGATTTGTTGATGTTTTAGACAAAATTTCTTGGTGCCATCAAAGGTACAATTCTTCTGCCTCACAATTTTCAAGGCAGTGTTCAAAGTCAGATCATAGCCATCACTAAGGTACAGTGTCAGATGAGATTAACGATCTTTCTAAATAAAGAATTGTTTTTGCAATCTTATTTAGACATTAGGAAGGATGCCTTGCATGAGGTTTTTTTTTGTGAAACTGAAATGTCAATGGTCATTGGAGCAGAAATATATATAACTTGAATATTATACTGTCATATGGGTGATTAATTTTACTACTGGACATTGTAATGTATTTAAGCATTTGTAAAGCACCTCTAGTAGTTCAGAAGCACTGTCAGTGCACACTGCGCAAGGCCCTGTAAGAAGAAGCAGGTTTTGGGAAAAGCAAAAGAGGATGAGAGACTGCCAGATGGAATTGTAGAGCAAACAGGAAGCGCAATCCAAAGACATGGACCAGTTGAAGCAAAGGACTGAGCCATAACAGTTCTAGAATGGGGGAACGAGAGGTAAATCTTTTAGAGGATGGAAGTGGATGATGCAATGGGAGGAAGCTGAACAAGGCTGGACGGTTCACCCTAATAAGACACTGCTGATCCTTGAAGTTTAGAATAAGGAGTTTAAATTGTATTCAAGCATGTTCATGGAGCCAATGAAGTTCATCAAACATAAAGATAAAGTTGCGAGAGTACAGAGGTTTATCGGTTTAACAGCTGTGTTGAATACTGACTGAAGAGGACGGAGATGTACCTTAGGAACACCAATGAGAAGGAAATTGCAGTTGTTACATGTAAAAGCATGGATTAATGTTGTGAAGGTGGAAGAGACAGAACAATGAATGATCCAAAGACACCTTACATGAAAATAGGAGGAGCATGTGAGATTAGAGATGTGCTCAATAAAAGTTAGTGTAACCAAGGATGACTTGCAGATCTGAACACTTTACTAGAAAGAGGCCTCAAGACGTTGAAGAAGTATATCATGATCGACCATATAGAACACTGACGAGACATCAGAAGAGCCAGAAGAGTGACTGCAGACCTATCAACATGTTATTCACAGGTTATGACTAACATGTGAATGAGAAGATGAGTCAAAAAAGAATTTTGAATATCTCAAAAAGTTGGCACTAGTTTTTCAGAGACCCAGATATTCCTATAAAAAGTTGCTTGATTGTTCTTGTGATTAGTTTATCAGCATTGCTGTCACTGGATATTTTTGGACAATCCAATCACAATTAGGATATTTGAATTTTGTTTCACTCTGTCTAAAAAATTAATTGATTGCTTGACTCTGTGTTAGCCATGTATGACATAAAGGAAAATGCACCATCTGTGGAATCCAACAAGTAAGGTAGTTCAATTATTTCTTTCTAGAAAGAGGAAGACCAGGAGAAGGCCTCTCAGCTGGGTGCACTTTTTGTTGGTGGTCTGGATGTCATCCGAATGGTAAGATGCTTTTAGTAAATGAGTTTCCTCCATTCCGCGTTCAATGCTTTAACTCATTCCATCTCCTTTTACCATTGTATATCACCATTGTTTGTGAATACCAAAAAACATCAATCAATCATCACTTTAATCTCCACGCACTAGAAATGCCAATACAGGTACCTTATAAACCATATTTGTGATTTTGTGAAATTACCTGGGTTGTTGTTGTAGTCACCTTATACTTTGTTTAAGTTATATAGTTTTGTGTTGCTTTTTGTAAAGACTATTTTGCATGTATTACATGTGCAATATATTCTGAGGATCTGTGAACTGGTTTAGGTGACTATCGATATAGGACTTGTAAACAAGTTAGTTTAGTTTAATCATTTACAGTTAAAGCATAGAATACAAGCTGCTTCTTAATCCAGCTAATTTCATCTATTCAGTCTACCCAATAATCAGAACTATTCAGTTGTATTAACTTTTATAGACATTGATGTATAGTTTAGAGTAATGTTCTTTAGATTTTGGACATATTAAATTGTATATTTAATATAGCTTTAATTTTAACCAAAAATTTATTATATACAAACAAAGCTAGGTTGTTTGTATATAGTGGTATGTTTATGATGTATAGAAGTACACCTGGGTGTGTTGGTGTGTATTAATGCATAGAAGTCTAGTTTATGGTTAATAATAATAATTTCATTAAGCAAAGATATATATGTAATAATATCTTTGTTTAATTTCAACCTGACCAACCACAGTATGATTGCAAGACTAGTGCAGTATGAACGAACGATGACAAGTGATTGCTGGAGTCGAATTGAACTGTTGGCAGCCATGCAAGGCACTCATCACATTATACATCTCATTTTACCAACATTGCTGTCTAGCAAAAGAAGGACTAGCCAACCTAACATTCTTTGATAATCATTATCCCCTTGACTTGTCCAGGCAGAGCTGATGATACCCACCACAGTTTACTCGTTAGGACTAAAATTCTTAAAAGGGGATAAGTGGGTAAGATCATTGGTTTGGTTACATAGATAATGTTTTAGTGCAGCAGAAGTTTTAGTTTTTAAGAGTTAATCAAACTGTTGAATCGAGTGCAGAGTTCTGTTTCATTTCGACACTCTGCCAACTGTGCAGAAGGTAGATCTAAGAGATTATGAGTTGACAGTGTGTAACTCTGGTTGCTTTTTTTTTTGAGGGAGACCTTGCTATGGACAACCATTGCCTTGTGATGCTTGTCTGAGGAGACATAATTATTATTATTATTGTGTATTATTATTATATTTAATAAAATTATTAAATTTGTGTACCGTCATTATTTTTGTGTACCAATGTCTGACCCTTGAACCTTCATCCCCATTGTCAGCACACCATAGTAGTCTTCATCATTGACTTTCTCTGCTTCATATACAGCACATTGCCTCACCAATCCTGTGGGATTGACTTGTATATTTTAGTCTACAAGCTAAATTTCTTTACATTAGATATGTAGTTGGGCTTTGAATTTCATTTGCTTGATGCTTAATGTTTTGTCATATGTGTAGAATAACATTGTATGTGTAAAGTAGACTAATAATATTTTGGGGCTGAGTTCATGTTCTTATCAAGCTATTGAGCATTTTCTTCTTATTGCCTTATAGCTTCCAACTGGTTAGTAAGGCATGTAAAGGGATGTATGTGCATTTAAATTTATGTTCTGTATGTATGATTTCTTACTGCTAATTAATGATATTATAGACCCTCACATTATTGTTAACCTTTGGCAAAATAATTAACTGTTTTGATTTTTGACTGGTCCACAAATGTTCCAAATTTCTTTTAGATTGAAAAAGGTGAAATCAAGCAGGATGACTTTGATCATGTTGTTTTAAACATGGATATGTTAGTAGAGGCTGCACTAATTAAGAAAACATTAAAAGATCGCTTTCCAGCCAAGAAAAAAGGTATACCTTCTTTAAATGCTATTTAAATTACTATTGTAATAATGGCCTAGCTGTGTGTAAACTCTTCTGTTGCTAAGGCTAGATCTTGTTGGCTCTTCTTTTAGATGTTGTAATATTTTCCATCAACAATTAGTTTAAGTCACCACAGTAGATATTGCCACAATATCCTTTGCAGTCTGAAGTCTGTCCTCTGTTGATGGAATTGGTATATGCTAGTAAGTGAAAAATATTATAATTATGTAATATCATTTGTACATGTATAAGATGTCTATTAAGGACCTCCTAAAGCCACTACTGTCCAATAGAATAATGTTAGGTTTGAAGTAGTTAGGTTAGTAGTTTTTCTTGCTATAAAAAACAAGAATGTCCTCAACAAACAATGTTTGAAAAGTCTCCATCGTCTCTTGGACAAATGGAACCAATCAAACGAAGCCTTTTCGATGAGACTGATGTTTATTCTTTCAATATCATTATGTAATTTATGAAGGCAGACTTTTTACACTTTGTTCTATGTGAGTTTCAGTTGAGCATGGCTTACCATTAAATTTTCGTGAAGTTACTTTGACTTCAATCTGTGTTAATTCTAAAGATGCTGGAATTTCCTTTTCTGATGATACATGATCAAACAGCATCAATTTATTTTTGTTAACAGGAAATTTGGGAACTGATACAGAAGCAATGGTCCAATTATTTGTTAATGGACGGTCATTTGAAAGCACAAAAGTTTCTGATTCGCTTGGAAAACTCACATTTGCCTTTGGCAAGGTTGGTCATGATCAGTTTAACATGCAACTGTAATTTAGATTTCTAAGTCAACTTAATTGTAGCAGGTATGATTAGAAGAAACATCTCTTAAGTTGATTGATCATTTAGTTTGTATTGCTGAGAAAGTCCTCAGGGGCTTGTCATGTGATTCGAGGGTTTCTTTGCAAATGCAACTTATTAAGTCAACTGATTGTCCTCTTTCAAAATGGCATAAATAACAGAAATACATAGATGAAAATGTTCTTCTGAAATGCATTGACAGTACTTAGAACTGTCAGAGGTTGCAGTATCTTTTGAAACCTTTACACCTATGGGTTGCTGTTCATAATGCATTGGCTCTTCCTCACAGTGTTTGGAATGTTTGTCTGTGTAGATTGACAACCTTTTGCCATGTAACTTGTATGGTTCTCTTAGTTAGTATTTGCACGGACAGTTGACAGCATAAAGCATCCTAGAAGTAGCGGACAATGCTGTATAAATTGTCATAATTACAATTATAGTGTCGAGTAATCATGTTTCCATAACTGAAAATATGATTACTTGACATGACAAGTCTCCATACACTTTCATCTATACATTTCTGTCATTTATGCCTTTTTGAAAGAGGACAATCAGTTGACTTCATAAGTCACAAGTCTCCATACACTACCGCTGATAGACATATAAAGAATTGGCTACATAGCTTAGAGCACCAGAGGTAGTATGGTTCAACCAAGAACTTGAAATTGCCATAAATAAGAGGATTTTATGAGATTTTATAAGAGGATTGAATGCTTCTAAATGTTTACAGCATTAATATTTATGATTCCAGCTGAACATGGACTTAGACCAACTGAGGGTCAATTTCAAGGCAGCAGTTGATGCTATATCTGCACAGAAGCCTCCTAGTGCTGGTATGGACAAGTCTGTAAATCCGCTTATAATTGTTCATAATCCTGTTGATTGCCCAGTTACTCAACTTATAGTATTTAATGACAGTGTTTGTGATTGAATTCTGTAGTTTTAATGTAATTACAGCTTTCACACATATGAAGAGAACATTTTGACACAAAGCTTAATGCAACTATCTTGTTTCATACACAAGAAAATCTAGTATGCATCATGAAGTTTTACAGGTAGTCAGTCCATCTGACAGTCTTGTTGAAGGACCAGTTTCACTTATGTCCTGTCTATTCTGACACAGCTTCTCCATTCTTGAAGCATAGTTCCCTGTCATATGTTTTGATATGGGTTTGCTTCAGTGCTTCCTTGCTTCAATAATTAATTATGAAACTGAAAATCTTGACTTAAAAGAATATTTCAGTTAACATATCTGATGCTTTGCAGGTGGACCAATCTTCAGCAAAGTAAGGATAATATGTCCTCCGTCAGGTGAGAAGTTTCTGGTGGAAGATGATACTGTGTTACCAGCAGGAACTATGTCACAGTCATCCATCGTTGCTAAGGAAGAACCGACATCAGCAGCAGCAGCAGAAGAGGATGAAGATGATGCAGAAGAGAGCAAAGCAACAAACTAAGAGTGAAACATTTAGGCTGCATCAAAGGAAATTCATAAGGTGTAACAAATAAGACTGAATGGCTATGTAAGCAATAAAGAGAAAGGTTGTGAACCAAGTGACAGTTCCAGCTTGGGCAAAGCTGATTTTACACATACACGATTATTAATGAATGATCTAAATGCACAGAACAAGCAGAAGTTTATCTAGCATGTGAACAATTACTTGGGTAATTGGATGGATGGATGGGATACACGAAAAACCGGAATGAACTGGAACTGGGTATTGCGGAGAAATTAGCAAATTTATATAGTGTGTTTCTTCCTTGGCCCCTTGAACTATGATGTTCAGTGTTTCCTTGAACCATAATGCTCCCTGGATGGTCTGTGCTTGTCAGTCTGTTCTGGGCTAGGAGTTCGTCTCGAATGCCTTGTGTTTGCAGGCGACTCTTCCCTTGCCTGTCGTGATCTTTCAGTGGAGGATTTTCCTGTTTAGCGAAATACATATGGAGCAATATATACACATAACATTTTGCTTAAAGAACACCGTCAGCAGAATAATGCTGTATATCTGTCTATTTCGCAGAAATTGCCATCAGTTAATGATTGATGTCAAGCAACTGCAAATTAATATCTTGCTCTAGTTCCATACAAGCAACTACATGTGAAGTAACCTGCATGAACTTGCAAGCACATTTACCATCACTTGATGATAACAGCTTCAGTAAAATGCTAACATTTATTGGTAATAACCAAATAAAGTGTCACATTGTGCTGTCAGTTCTTCGTACTCTAGCGACCGTCATGATTAACCTTTGCCATGTCTTTTTTTCTGAAGTTGCATCCCTTAGTTACTCCAGGTTCATACCGGTTTTTTTGTATATCTCGTCCATTCAGTTTTTCCTTGGGCACCCTCTTCTTCCTTGCTTCTCCAGTCCATCTGATCGCATAACACATCCAAAGAACCCCAACTTCCTTCTCAATGCTTTTTGTTGTAACATCTCATCATTCTCAACTCAAATCCCCTTGTGCACCCCTTCATTTGTCTTTTCCTCCGTCCATCTCAAATAAAGCGTAATTTCTGTAAATTAAAAATCTTAAAAATATGGTAGTAGAAACCCAGTGTCAACGTAACCCATGTACATACCTGTTGGCAAAGATTCATCTGAAGTGAATGAGATTTTCCTTTTCTTCTTTGGCTGAAAAATTTAGTCATTTAAATGTCTTAGTATGCTTATTGAGGCAAAAGAAGTTGGCAAAAAATCGGAATGATAAGCATCAGACATTGAGACATGACCATTTTACCAAAAGGAAAGACCCAAAAACCCATTAAAGTTTCATGAAAAGCATATGAAGTAACTTGCTTTGGAGTAAATTTTGAGTTTTACAATTCAGATTAAAAGTGTATGTTTGCTAGAGTCTGGTGATTGGGCTCGTGCACAATTAAGTAATGCTTGGTTAACACAAAGTGAAGGTATGTTTAAAGCACACAAGGTAACCTTACCGTTTCATGGTCACTGTCTGAATGGGAAGTTCTGTGCTTTTTCTTCTGTTTTCTTGACTGTCAAAACAGTTTAGAAAATGTACAGGAAGATTCCTAAATATATCAGACTGCAAGAACAAAGCAGGCTTCTTGTAATATGTAACATCTGCATCATGAAGATGTTATGGAAATTCATTGGCAACTATATTATATTTATAATTATAATTTATAACTATAAAGATAGATTTAGTCAAATATTTTTGACTCATATTAAAAGTTACTTATATCAACAAAGTAAAAGTGTATTTATAATTAAAATAACTAGGACGCCAGCAGAAATTTTTTGTCCCTAGGCAGAGAAACTCTGGGCCGAAAGGCAGAGCAGTCACGGGCTCTCAGATAGAAGTAGACATGCTCCATAGAAAAAATGGTATGTAGGGTAATATTCAGGTGCTTGAAGTTTTAACTGATTGTAGGTTGTTGGTAATATTGTATACAAATTATGTTTAACTGATACCAATATTTTCCATAGGTTGATTGTGGGTCTGGTCCGGGCCCCTAAACATTGCAGAGCCCCTGAGCATTTGCCCCTGTCCTTGCCTCTTGACCCCAGGCCTGAGCTTAACACATATTCAATACTATAAAAAGTACCTCAGATCTGGAAGACTTGTCCTTTTTATGACTTTTCTTCTTGTTCTTCTTACTCTGCAGTCAAACAGTTTTGACATGATACAACAAACTAACTTTAAAACCCAATATTAGCTGAAGATTCCTATAGGTACTGAGCTGAACTTTCCTCTGTATGAAGTCAGTGTAAAGATTGTAAGACAAGGTTATGCTCTGATATGAGCAATAAATGCTAGTAAAATTTATTCAGTCTATTTATACGAGCAGCTTAAGTGCTGTTATCATGTTTTCGTTAAAAATATTTTTTAGATTAAAAATAAGAATCCTTGAACTTCTAACAAAATGACATCAGAGAGACTGATGCACAATAGAAAAAACTGCTACAGTATGCAATCAAAAATCTTTACTTCTTTCTTATCTTTCTTGTGCTTTCTATGTATGGGTGACCCATCATTTTGTGTTTTGGCTGGCCATTCAAAGACTTCTTCAATTAGTTCATAACTCTTGCCACCCGGAACATGAAAGCAATCTTGAGCCAAGTGACCTGGTTCAACAGAACAAGAAGCTATGATGAAGTTCCTGAATTTTTAAGAAGCACTTAGTTCACAATAAGAAAAGATTGTGCCTTAATTTTAGGTGTGTTATATATACATTAGTTGCATTTACATAAATAGAATGCAATAATAGACCATTTAATACCAAATGCCGCACACAGCATAAGTGAACGTTTGTCAAGTGCAACTTCAAGAACACACCCATCAGCGGTGCTCCCAACACTGCAGGGAGGCCACATGATCAAACAAAATGGGTTTCAAGTACTTTGCTAACATGGAGGTGAGATTTAAAAGTTAAATTCTGATTTTAAAAGGATGACTATTCCACTCTTCCAGGTTACAATGACAACACTTCTGTGTGAAGTAATGGATGACCTAGTCTCAACAACAGGGATACCGTAGCCGATCGAAAGGACCTGCGACTGGCTATAGAAGAGGAGAATATCACAAGGTTCTGAGACGGAATGGAGATTTCTCACTAGGCAACATCGCATTACCATATAATATTTAAGAAAAATGATGCTGACTAAACTTAAATTGTGGAGTTTCATTATAGCAATAATAGTGTTAAATGTACCTTTCCCTCCACATTTCTTGCAAACTGTATCAAACACGGCATCCAATTCTATCTTTGGAAACTCTTTTTTGAAGTTTTTCTTTCTGTGTTGTTCATCTCTCCTGTACAACAGACAATAACTGAAATGTGACTAATATGTCACATTTAATTTCTTATGTTTATATTGGTTGCTGAAATATAATGCAAAAAATGTAATTAATGGTACACCTTTTACAACTCCCTAATATTTAATAACATCTTAATGTTTCGTCTCTTCACAGCCTTTCTATCCATCTATCCGTCAGTGGCTAATAATTGGGTGTCGGGGAAATTGGAGCATTCTACAACCTTCCTATGTCTGACTGCATCAACACAATAATCCTTGTAGAAACTCAACACCATGCATTGCTTAGCAACAAATATAATGAAAATGGAACTGTAAATGATGAGTAAGGTTGTACATTTCACATCCTTCAGCAGTATTGGCTCATACTTACGAAGTTTGTACCTGATTTGGATCCAAATCTTGTCCTGTAGTTTGGTTCACAACTTTCATCGAAAGACCAATCTTCTGTCCATCTGGCTAAGGTCAACACAAAGGAAGATCAAAATATAAATTTACATGAAGAACTAAATTACCAAATCCAACATCTGACATCTAAAATACACGCCCTGATTAATTATTATTGCTGGCAGGTAAATAATTAGCTTATCAAAATTACCATACACCAATTGTGATCTACAGAATGGCTAGTTAACTCACCTCTTATAATATAAATGAGCCACCTCTAGTAAATAATTTGAAAGGGTTCCTGAGTTAAATACTAATGAAATATCACTTGGTTGGCATTTGATGTGCTGTTCATAAAAGTAAATGTATATTTATGCCAGGTGAATAAAAGCAGTAAAGTTCAATCATAAGCAACTAATCATTGTCTGAAATATACAGAATAATTTCTGGGTTTTTTCGGGATCATGTTTATCGTGAATATGAAACTGTTACATAAAATTACAATATAACTAAGAGAATTTCTACACATTGGAAACTCTAGCCTCTGCTTGTCAAAAAGCAGTGAATAAGAAATTTTAGTTATGCAAATTAATTCCAATCAGAATTTACAATTCTGTTACTAGTTTTGTATATATGAAAGTGAAAAATAAGTAAATTTACAAATGAAAATAGTTTACCTCAATTGAAATAACCTTACAGTAGATTTTTTCCTTCAGATCAACAACCTCTTCGGGACGTTCAACACGAGAATTTGAGATTTGTGAAATGTGAACTAAACCTGAAATTATTAGTCAAATTTGTCAAAGTAAACAACAGCATTATGCATACGATCATAAGTAAAACAATTGGCCTTAAATGTCTACCTCTTTAATTTCAAAAGAAGATATTTTCCCTCACACCAATTCCAAGAACCAGCTATGGCATTTATATCTCTCCTGGGGGGCATTTTAACTTCTGTGATGCTATCAGGCCCATGACAACCCAGCAGAAACAAAATGCATACAATCCTAAATGCTAAGAACTATTGAATATACATAATTGATTCATTCTCATTAGCAAAATAACAATCTACCTTCTGTACCAATGATTCTAAATATTCTCAGTGGAAATGCATATGACCTTCAGGATAATCATTGAATTATCGCATAAACTTTGTCTAGGTGTGTGTCTGTAATGGCATGAGGCTGTTAAAATCTCAAATATGATGATGAGATCTCTGCCCAAAGGCAGGTCCATTTGGCCTTGCACCACCCAGGGATGAGGTGAGTGAGGTGGTGCCATCATACCACCTAAAAAGTTTCAAACCAAATAAAAACAAACGACAAACAAGGCAAAATATCATACAACGCAAAATTCATTTTACCATGTTTCTCACATCCAGGCATTTTCACAAATATTCCATAGGGCTGGAGTGAGGCAACCTAAAAAAACAACAACATAGTACAATAAGCATATAGTGAAAAGTAATACATTTATTCATTTTTTATTCAGAGCATAAATTCAGCAAATCAAAAGATAACTATGCAGAGACACTCCCTGCCCAACCTCTGCAGAAAGAAGACTAGAATCAGGTTCCATAGGAGCTTCATCGTGGAAAAACTATGATTCTGCATCATGGAGGTGTGTACAAAGAAAACAACTAATTCACCGAAACCTGCTGAACGATTTCTACTAGGAAAACCTAAAACGGGGCACAGGGGCAGCACAGCACACACAAATAGGCTTGATATTCCACAATTGGCATCACTAGACCCAAATAAAATCGTAAATCCAGTCAGCTGGAAAATCTGCAGACATCAAAGTAACGCCTCTGCGAAGTTCGTGAAATGCATTATACATAGTATACAGTGCTCTGATGCAACTAACAAGTGCGGATTAATCAAGACTCCGCACATTTTTCAACCAAAGCGGTTTAGCGAAAATGTCAAGGTATGTACTTCTCCTCGGAAAATGCTGTGTAAATCAGGCAATGCATCCGATGAAGTGGTTTCACGACCTCTTTTCATTTTGCGTTTTGATTTCAATTTCACATGAAAACAAAACTATACACCAGTAGCAACACAACTGACGCGCAAAATGCACGATACATTGAATAAACAAAACTGAGCGATAAATTAATTAACAATAGTTCTAATATTCCAAAGATATAACCTATTCTTAGGTCGCGTGTACTATTCTATGGTTGACTTGTGCTCCACGGTCCCCACCAAAGGGATCCACAGCCTCTAAGAATAGAACAGGCCTACCATATACCTAAGAATAGGTATATGGTAGGCCTGGGCGATACTTGTAACCAATCGCGATTAGTAGGCATTAATTAATCAAATAGTTCAATTAATCAATTAGTTCGATTAATCGATCGTTCGATTAGCTCGATTAGTTCGATCAGCTCGGTTAGTACGATTAGCTCGATTGTTCGATTGGTACGCTTAGCACGATTAGTAATAACCTATCTCAACTCGTGATATTCACTCAGTGCATCAGTGACAGTGTTACAGTATCCTGCATAGACTAATCATGAATGTGGCATTGCATCTTATTTATTACGCGTGTGGAATAATAACTATTTGTCTATGTTTCAGACAAGGACTCTGGTTTCAGACTTTCAGTGCTATTTGCAAATTAGACGCTTAACGTATAAATGGCGCCATACATGACTGCCGACAGTTTTATTCAACTTCTGTGTACTGCAGTGTATACGTGCGTGTCTGACAAGGCAGGCAAGTACGTAGTGTCTGATACATTGACATTTTTTAATATCTTTCAACGCAGCTTTCATTGCAAATAAAGTGTGTGTTTATATATATATATATATATATATATATGATCGTATATATATATATATGTGTGTGTGTGTAAAACATGCAGTTTGGCCGTTTGCAGATTCATTATTATTATAATCATCATTATTGTCTAATCGAATAATCTAGCATATCGTAGGCCTACTAATCGAGCAATCGTACCAATCGATTATTCGACAATCGTGATTAATTGATTAATCGAGTATTATTTGGACCCTCGATTAATCAATTAGTAAAACTTGATTAACCGATTAGTTTGCCCAAGCCTGGCTTTGAGTAGGCTCCCTATAGTATCGTATCTGTAGATTTATATAGCGCCTCACACAGAATAACTATTCTGAAGCGCTCTCAGCAAGGAAACCAAGGGAAAAAGAGACACGTTTAAACTAATTTTCAATTATATTCGCTGCTGGCAATAAGGCGTCAATAGACAGATGTTAATACCTTCAGTTATTTGTCATTTGAACGATGCAATCGGCAGCTATTACATTGTGCGCATCAAGAAATTTATCGAGTACGCTGACACACCTTGAAAATTATTGAAAATTTCTGTTTATTTGCTGATTACATTCACCAGATGGCGAATGCTCTGCACAGTCCACTACAGGAAGTTAAAACCATGCAGCTGGAGGAAGAGAGACAGAGAGGCGGAATCTTAAGAGATGTAGATTTACCAAAGCTGTCACCCGGCCCGCACATCAAGGAATGATCATATGCGATCAATATTGTCCAAAAGGACTTTCGTTCTGTGCAAATCGCAGCCGAGTCATTTTTAAAATTTTATCATTGATATGCGATATTAGGCCCCTAGTATCAAGTGCTATTTTTGAAATATTCAATTACAATTCATGTAATTGCAGCCATTGAAACCAAAATGAATTAACAATTAGTATTCATCAATCAGCAACAATATGGGACCCAGAAAGGACAATGGTCCCGCTAGGTAGGGCCACATAAGTGATTTGTAACATAGGAGAAAATAACATAGAAATAGTGACTTCAGAATTTATAGTCAAAGCGGCTGATTATATCCAGAAAAGACATAAATGTGTACAGACAGCTTCTCTGTGTCCAGTCTGAATGATAAGCCTACATATTTATAACTCTTAACTAGCAGCAAGGTGAACAACACGAGAACTTAACAAAAACTAATCGAGGACAGATCGAGTTGCTTCAAGTGAACTCGATCGTCTGCGTGAACCCATTAACCGACCGGCCATCCCCATCACACCTTATCGTCTTCTCACCCTACTGTTGCCCATTTTCATCAGTGTGATTCATTCGCGAGGATTTTCTCTAACTGACCCCTTCTCGGTCCTACTGTGTCTCGCCTTTACGGTCTGCAGCCACTCCGTTCCATCACGTCATCCCATGAATGAGCCGTCCCATCACTCAACAGGTTTTCCACAGGACGAGCAAAACGTGGAGGTCTCCTTCCGGAGAACGCTTGGACGATCGAGGGCATGATGATGGTGGCGTAGATTGATACCGCCATTTTTGGAGCTATCACATCCTGCGCCGGAAGTGCAGAGAGCGCCCGGCCACGCTGCACAATCTACGGTGCCATTTTAAACGACCATTTTTCATCCCTGTTAAAGATGGCAATGTGTACCCAGTCAATTTCGTATAATTATATCAGAACATTTAATGTAGCATTCTCTTAATCTAATCTAGAATTTTCTAGAAAATTTTTCTTGACAGTTGGAGGGCACCACCATATCTACGAGCGATGCGTCGCGTGATAGTTATAGGGTTTGTCCAGAGGTACCAGATGGAGTTCCAATCCGGGACCCGACGAGACCCAAACCAACAAGGCCCAACCAGGATCCACGAGTCCGAGGTCAGGGCGCACAAAACCGAGATCCATGAGAATGTCTAAAAGCTCTGAAGAAAAGTCAGAGGATTTCGTTGAGGACTTAACAGCTCCAGATGGCCTGAGTCTCTCACAATCTCTATAATGTCTTAATGAATAGGCGTGCATTTATACTCAAGCCATGAAATAATTTCTGCAGTGAATGCATGGGCCTATATACGAACATCGGCCATAAAATCAGATTTCTTCACAAAGTGATCAATATCTCTTAAAATCTTCTTTACGCAAATCCACAACAATATGACACGCGAGTTCAAAAATAACATTTTCATCTTTAAATACCAAAAATGCAACAGCTGTCAGCGGTCCTGTTTCTTCAGCTGACGTTATACTTTCAAGTACAGTCAAGTCATCAATAGTTTGAGCCAGCGTGTCCACAGGCAGTCAACTGCCCATCGGTAACCAGGCCGACTGGCTGCTATAGAGCCTACTGTATAGTATACTGTATACTACTATTCAACTGCATGTGGTTATAAGAACCTTATTTAACAATCATGCAATCAAAGCTAACATCTCTAACATCGTTCAAGTGACAAAACATAGTGTATCGAATTGAAGTATCAGAAACATTGTGGGACAGTCGTGATGTCGTCGGATGGCTATATGAGGATGGGAATGGCTACCTGAGCCTGGAGGAACTGACTGCTGTCCTCAGGAACAATGGCTACAAGGACAGCGACTACAAAATACAAGTAGGATTAAACCTTTACAGTACGCTCTAAACGTAAGACGTAACAACGTTAAGACTGTCTATCAGTAGCGTAGCGTTGCTACTAATGCAGCCCTAAAAGTCGTGTAATAGGGAGTGTTTTCCAAATCAAATAAATTATTCGTTTAATAAAGGAATCGAGCTCATAAGACTATAAGATACGAGTAGGAATAGCATACATATTCACAGTATAATCCAAACATTAGAAAACGTAGTAGCGTAGCGCAGATATTGTGTAATAGGGAGCATTTCACAAATGAAAAAAATCCAATCCAATCAACTAATGATCAGGCTCCGTTTCACAAGCATTTCAAAAATGAAAAAAATCCAATCCAATCAACTAATGATCAGGCTCCGTGACGCTGGCACCATATGTCTGGCAGGGGTACGTGCACCTGCATTTTCTAAAACTCGATGGCACGCGGGGGCACACTTGTTTTCAAAAATAATTGGCATTATTACATGGGCATTTGATAGTCTTTCAGTTTGCTAATCAGCTGATATCAGACGGCTCAGAGACTCCAGTTGTCATTCTAGTGCGCTTTCACTCATTCACGTTGATGTAAGCAATAAAGTTATGCCGTGTGTTTTAAAACCGTTATAGGCCTATCGCTCTCTCTGCACTCAAGCCTACGACAGTCGCTGGCATAATTTAATTATTCTTATGGATTATGGGTCTAGTATTTGTGATCGGTAAAGTCTACCGGCTTTACCGATCATTATATAGTAGCCTACAATGTTGTAAGTGCTGTTTTAGAAGTTTGGAGATGACGACTACAAAATGCAGACAGTGAGACACAGTAGCCTAAATGTTATCTGCCAAAGCAATTAGAGTCTGGCGTTCAAAACAGACTATAGTATGTTTTGAACGCCAGACTCTTTCTTCTTTCTGAACCATTTAATCAACAACCCCCTACTTTTATTTGCATTGGACATTTATATGCGTGTCAAATTAATTACGGTAATTATGTTAAATAACAACAGGTCTACGTAGCGTATGTTTGTGAATTTGCTTGAAACCAATTGATGCCAACATGCAATTTTATTCTTTATGCAGTAGGTATTTGCAAATTAGCTAGGAATATAATTGGGTGTGAGCAATTATTGCTCGCGGTGTTTGAGCGAAGCGTTCGTCTCTAGCCTATAAGCCATAGTCCATGGACAATTACTACTTGTCTTTCTATAGTTTCTCATTCTTTATGACCTTCTGTATTAACAGAATGCAAACTACGATGTGTATTCCAAAAAAACCTCTTTTCGAAGATAGCCTATCGTGATTATTAAAAAGGAATATACTAACTTAACTTACTTCCTTCCAATAGAGGCTAGCATATAATTCAGACTGCATCCTAAAAATGACAAACGTTAGTACTTTGCCGAAGGCAAAGAATGACGTCATGATTACGTCATCGTATTATCTTCAGTCCCTGACTCAATTAATTTGTCAATTGCAGCGCAGATCGCAAAGAAGACTGCATCCTTGCAAGACTCCATCCGTGTTCCAGATTTTTGCGAAGTTTTCGCAAATCTGCTTCCATAGATTCGTCAATTTCTTCCGTATTCTGCTTCTTTTTCGATTAGCACCGTCCATCCTGGCAACCTCTGGCCAGAAAAGTACGGCTGTTTTGGCACCGTCCGTCCTGGTAGAGGTACTGTGGCATCTGACATGGAGTGCTACCTATTGTCTTCGAGCAGTCTTCGAGTTGTCTCCGACTGCAAGGGTCATGTGACGTACTTCATTAGGAGGACCTCAGCGCCAGTCCGGAGCAACTCACATGATCCAGTTGACCGACTGTCGTGCAAGCAGCTAGGTTAGTTTCAGTTTTTATGAATGTTTTTACTATAAATCCCATAGATTGGTTGCTAATAAAATCGTCAGGTCGTTTGGAAGATGCTTATTATGTAGCAAAATATCGACAAGCATATTGAAACACAGAGGATTTTCTGTCTTGTCTGCCTGTCTCTTTGCTAAATTTCTCTTCTGCTTGTCTCAAGTCTATTATGTCTATTCTCCCTCTTCTTAGGTCTGCTGAACCTATTTTCTCTTTTCTTGTGCCCAAAATGTTGTCTTAGGTCTGGCTGCCTCCCTGTCGTGGATGAATGGAACGAGATTTTTACGAAAGCTTTTGGCAACATAGTCCTTATGCCTTGCCGTTGAACAAAATTATTTGGGCATGTTGCAGCTCAGTTAAGTGATAAAGTTACGGTTTGTTCAATTTCAATCTATCCTGCTCTACATCTTTTTCTCCCTGTTATCTAGTTCACTCCCTTTCTTAACTTTATGACACTTTGCCTTATTGTGTTGTCTTTTAGAACTAGCTGGAACCTGGGATGCCTGGAGAGTGGAGATGTCATTGGACGAGACCGAGAAGGAGCTGGCGATGGACAGAAGAGACGAGTGGAGGATGAGTTGCGTTGCTCGATACGAAGACCTACCGGGGAAGGACTACAGTACTGAGTTAAGTTTTAGAATTATAGGCTATAGAATTAATTGCTTTATACTAGGCTTTATATCTATCTATCTATCTATCTGTCTATCTATCTATCTATCTATCTATCTATCTATCTGTCTATCTGTCTATCTGTCTATCTGTCTATCTGTCTGTCTATCTGTCTATCTGTCTATCTGTCTATCTGTCTATCTGTCTATCTGTCTATCTGTCTATCTGTCTATCTGTCTATCTGTCTATCTGTCTATCTGTCTATCTGTCTATCTGTCTATGTATCTATCTATGTATCTATCTATGTATCTATCTATGTATATATCTATGTATATATCTATGTATCTATCTATGTATATATCTATGTATCTATCTATCTATATATCTATCTATCTATCTATCTATCTATCTATCTATCTATCTATCTATCTATCTATCTGTCTATCTGTCTATCTGTCTATCTGTCTGTCTATCTGTCTATCTGTCTATCTGTCTATCTGTCTATCTGTCTATCTGTCTATCTGTCTATCTGTCTATGTATCTATCTATGTATCTATCTATGTATCTATCTATGTATATATCTATGTATATATCTATGTATCTATCTATGTATATATCTATGTATCTATCTATCTATATATCTATCTATCTATCTATCTATCTATCTATCTATCTATCTATCTATCTATCTATCTATCTATCTATCTATCTATCTATCTATCTATCTATCTATGTATCTGTCTATGTATCTATCTATGTATATATCTATGTATCTATCTATGTATCTATCTATGTATCTATCTATGTATCTATCTATGTATATATCTATGTATCTATCTATCTATCTATCTATCTATCTATCTATCTATCTATCTATCTATCTATCTATCTATCTATCTATCTATCTATCTATCTATCTATCTATCTATCTATCTATCTATCTATGTATCTATCTATCTATGTATCTATCTATCTAGCTATCTATCTATCTATCTATCTATCTATCGATCGATCGATCTATCTATCTATCTATCTATCGATCTATCGATCTATCTATCTATCTATCTATCGATCTATCGATCTATCGATCTATCTATCTATCCATGCAATCTGTCTTTAAATATCTGCCTTTTCTACCTATCTATCATCCCTCCCTCTCCATCTGTCTAATTCCATTTATTTGATACGTTTCTCTCTCTCTCTCTTACCTGCAGCATTACCCTATCGTTAACCCTGTTATTCGTACTCAATGTTCAAACTTCTTGCTCTGTTTCTATCGATATCGTTGTCATGTCTGCTTTCTCACTCTCCTCCGTTTTATCTCTCTTTCAATTTTACTCTCACAGACGTTGTTGTCGTTAACACATTCGCAGTCTTTGGCCTATGGTTGTACATGTAGGCCTATATCATTTCCGAACTATATGGCTATTTCTACTCACAATCATGTCTCTGAGTTGTGTCTTTTCGCGGTTTGTTCCACGCCAATGTTTGCCTTGCATTTCAATCCAAGAAAAAGCATATAGACCCTAATTCAAATTGAAAATGTCTAAAATTGGTCTATTTGTGGGTGATGCCAAACTTGTGCTGACTTTCTACTGCCTGAGAGCTGCGATGAATGCCCTACGGAGACCTTTGCCAACACCTCCTCGTGGGGGTCTCTGGGCGTGGAGTTAATCCAACGGGTTGACTGCATGGCGAAGATTGGCAGCAGCACGTTGCTATTCTCTGTCTGTTTTCAGGATAGTGCGCTGTACTATCTGATGACCAAGCCAGTTCTTAATTTACCGACGGTGGCGACAATATCTTATTTTGGTAAGCGTACTTTTAAGCCTGAACGTTTCGCAGCAAAGTTAGCCACTGTAATAGCAAGTAAGTTACTAATTAAACTAGTAAGTTACTAATTAATAACCTGTAAATTGCTGTAATGCTGTAGCAATCAGGGCCGGATTATGGCTAAATGGAGCCCTAAGCCAGCATCATCAGTTTAAGTTTGAAACGAACGCTCACCAATACAATTAATTACCGTTAGTGTTTCAAAATAAAAAAGTTACAATCTTTTATTCTTTCTATTTCCTAGTTTACAGGCTCTTTATTTATTTGTTTGAAATGGCGGGGCCCCTCATCAGCCCGGGGCCCTAGGTCATGGCTTAGTTGGTTTATGCCTTAATCTGGCCTTGGTAGCAATCAATAACTCAAATCTTACAGAATACTTAACTATAACAAGCACCAAGCTTTCTATACAATGACGTCTTTCGTTCATCAACAGTAAATATAGATGCATGCCTTTTCCATTAATCATATTTTATTATTTTAGAGTGGTGTGGTGAAAAGTTACTTGCGTAACCGATTGATTGTCCACAATAATATAGTACTGGAGGTGAAACTATGCACTCATCCCAGAACCTTGCAAAGTGAGACTGGAGAGCACTGCATGGGACAAAAGTCCCGGTTGCCTCTGTGGATTCAGTGCCTACAGCTTCTCTTGAGCAAGATTAGACACGACCCTAAAGGTCACATAACATCCATACTACACATAACCGATCACTGCTCCAATTGTTAGTATATCAGATGTCGTAACCTTGAACTCATCGTAATGGTTTCCTTCTCTTCCGGCCCAATCCACCTCTCAATTTCTATTTTATCCTGCATTCTGTTTCGATGCCCATTAGCAAGTAATACACGGGACTTATATTAGCCATGGCAAGTCTAGCACTAAATTGTTGACAGAGAGGTCTACGGCACTCTGTCGTACGGATGATATGGGAACAGCATCATGCCATTATTTGACTACTGAGTCCCATCAACA
Organism: Bimastos eiseni; assembly: GCA_959347315.1. Taxonomy (NCBI): domain Eukaryota; kingdom Metazoa; phylum Annelida; class Clitellata; order Crassiclitellata; family Lumbricidae; genus Bimastos; species Bimastos eiseni. The sequence goes on along the minus strand of OY365806.1, from coordinate 23,564,956 downwards.
CACGTCTTCATGAGAATATTGGCATGCTAGGTAATAGGTATCTCACATAGTTTAAACTGAAACACATACAACACAGGTCTAGCATGTAATATTCGATAGCTGCATTCAAAAACATTCTGAACAATCATGATCAATTTATAGATCACATGAGAAGTCCGGCAGTTTTGGCACCGTCCATCCTGGCAGAGGCACTGCGGCATCTGACTATCTGTTGTCTTCGAGCTTTCGCCATCGATGCCTATGATGCCGTCAACCGCTGACCTTAAGAAGTTCTTCACTCGAAATATCTCCAGGCAGAAGCGACTACAATGATCCAATTGGCCGCCGACTGTCGTGCAAGCGGCTTGGTAAGTTTCAGTTTCAAAAGAAGGTTTGCGACAAATCCGATTGATTGGTTGCTGATAAAATGGATGTAGGTCGTTTGGAAGATGCCAAGTAGCGGAATGTCGATCAAGAAATTAATGTCTTGTTTTTGTTATTTCTCTTCTTCTTGTCTGTCTGCAGCTCAATTGTATCTCTTTATCCCTCGTCTAGATTTGCTGACCATATTTTCTCTCCTCCTCGTGCCCAAGATTTTGTCTTAGGTCTGTCTGTCTGTCTCTCTGTTGTTGAAGAATGGAACCAGTTTTCGGCGAAAGCTTTTGAATATGTTTTGCCATTGATAAAATTATTTTGGCATATTTTTACAGTCTAGTGGGTGTGTAATAACAAAGTGACCATTTGCTCCCATTCGATCTATTTTAGTCGACGTCTTCCTCTCCCTGTCGCCTGGTTCACTCCGTTTCTTGCTTCACGACTGATATGCATCACTGTTTTTGTCTTTTTCAACTGGCTTGATACCATCACAGACGACCTGAGATGATGCCTGGAGATGTCGTGGGAAGAGACCGAGGTCAAGCAAATGGCGATGAACAGAGGAGACGAGTGGAGGAGAAGATGCGTTGTTCGATGTGCAGACATCAACGGGAAGGACTACAGTACTGTTTTGAGTAAATTTCAACTTAAGACTCATATCTAAAAGTTTACTTTTTCCACTGACATTTAGCTTCTGGTTTCACCAGTCTACACATAGGAGCTAAATATAGGAGCTACCCTACGTCTCCATCGCAACAATATTTTATAATGAATGTTGACGATTATCTCACTTGAGGCGATCATCAATTGATGGTTTGGCCAGCAATAATAAATATAACGGCACTATAGAATTAATTGCTTTAGGCCTGTACTGTGTTAGATGAATGTAGGACGCGGTGGTGTAGGGGTATGTACTGTGCCTTGTAACTGGAAGACGGTAGGTTCGAATCAACCTAAAGCCACTGCATAGCTACCCTGGACAAGTTAATCAGCCAGAATTCTCTGTGAAAAAGGCAACGGGAAACCACCTCACTCGTCGCATTCCCCGTTTGGCATAAAAGCTAATGGACATGCCCACGGGCAGAGAGCTCATCATCATCATCATCATCATCATCATCATCATCATCATCATCATCATCATCATCATCATCATCATCATCATCATCATCATCATCATCATCATCATCATCATCATCATCATCATCATCATCATCATCATCATCATCATCATCATCATCATCATCATCATCATCATCATCATCATCATCATCATCATCATCATCATCATCATCATCATCATCCATCATCATCATCATCTTTAGTTGATGCTTTCTATCTCCATTTTCAATGCACTCTCTGTGTTTTTCTCTTCCGTCTCAATGTCCTATATAGTCCTATACTCTCAGCCTTACTTTGAATCTGTTTTCCACTTTCTTTCGTTCGCGCTGTCTTTCTCTTGTTCTATCTTCTGTCTTAGTGTTCATTTACTTTAGGTCGATTGCGGAACACCGTACATCAAATCCTTGAGATAGAGACAATTAGCCGCCACGTCTGGAAACTTGGAAAGAGATATCAATTCTTCAGGCATGAGATAAAGCCATCATCCGATGCCTGTAATGATCTAATATATAATGTAGATATATGTTAGAATTCAGCAAATGCTTCAAATGTGTAGAAATGCATTCTCAAATCCTCGACTAAAGCGACACCCCCTCAACAACTACTCTGCCTCCGCTTACCCTCTGGAAACAGGACTCTGTACTTCCTCGAACTGCCCTTTTGACAACCAATTTGATTTGACGCAGCGCTCGTGAATAAGCTGGTGCCCTGCGTTTAGCTTTCAAGTGGCACTTTAGAAGTTTGGAGAATATGATTACGATTACAGGCCTATAAGCCTACTCCTTGTAACCGCAGTTCCTCTGCCGTTTCTGCGTTTGCATTGTTTTATTAGTTTATCTTCTCATATTAAATTATAATAAACATGTATATGCTGTCGAATGCTTTGCATAGAACGTGGATTAGAGGCTACACGCTATAGGCATTTTTTTCATAAATATATTGACTTGCTCTGTATTAAATTATTCATGACAAGAATTCTATCTCGTGAGGATGTACATGTAGGCCTCTACTTAGTTCATTTCATGTTCGGCTACAGAACCAAAGGTCATATGACGCGACGCAAACAATTTATGCTCATGGGCCAAGTCAAAAGGTGTCAGGCCACTGTGTAAATGGGTCAGTACATGACATACATTTAGGCCTATACAGCGTTTACAGTATCTTTGTAGCTCACATTATAGGCCTGATATTGTAGGCCCTATGTAGGGCACGTAGGCATAATGGTGCTTCTGTAGGATGGCACGTTGCGTAGAGACCTGGGCCTAGGCTACTTCTATAACGGCTGAGCTTTTCGTAGATAACGATACTGATCCCGCGCAAGATAAAGAACTATTTAAGGCATATGGCCATCATGTCTGAGTTTCGCTGAAGACCTAGATAGCGTTTTACCACCAAATACATGTAAGTTTAACTGACCGATCTTCTGTCTATTTATATAATAAAAAGACCGCGTGACTTCCAATACTGTAGGTCTGTGCCTCTGTAGTTTGGCTACTCTATTAAACCTCATTGCATATCTAGCCTATATGTGTAATCGTCGGTTGCGTTGGCTGTATTGCAAATTGACCAGAAAGGAGGAAAATTCTCTAGTCTTCAATTGTCTTGCACAAGGTAGATAATCTGACGTAAATTTGAATGACCGTCGTCGTTATCATCATCAACATCGGCGTCGTCATCATAATCATCATCATGACAACCATTACGACCACCGTCGTCATCAACCACCACCATCCTTATTATCGTCACCTTCATCGTCAGTGAAAGAATTGCAGCTGCCAGGGATGTCGTCACAATTAACTTCCTCGTTAGTGCGACATAACATACATGTAGGCCTAATCATGTAAGCCAAACATAATGTAGGCCTACGGCAGTTGAAGCCGTCGATAAGTTAGGCAGTTCTGCCGATCTGCCTATACAGTAGGCCCTAGGTTTGGCTTCGATTCTGTCTAGAGGTCTGCATACGGAACTCGTGTTCAGACTTTGTCGGTGCACATGAATTGACCAATTATAGCCAATCAGTGGTCAGTGTCAAATTACTTAGTTAGGGCCTATAGGTTAGTCTTCCTGACTAATATGCAGGCTTTGCAGAACGTGAAAACTAGCGCTAATTATTAACGATCACTGTTGCAGGATATACGGAAAGCGTATATCCTACGACACATGAAGCGGTTTATATTATATAAATAGCCCTCACATAGTACACACATTTATGTCTATAATAATTTTATAATAGGGGCAAAATGATTTGGTTCCAATTTGGGCGACCCGCAATTTGTTTATAAGGTTCCATGAATCCCATGATATATGAAAGCTTGACATATCGCCTTTTCAATAAGAGACGCTCTTCATGTGGGCGCTCCATAAATGGGCATCCATACATCTAGTCCAAATAGCGTCCCCAGGCAAAGCTCCCTCGATCTTGCCCCATTGCACGGTCTTCCCCAAGTCACAACCCAATGAGTAACCAAGCTAGAACATTACCCTCAACTTGAGTCAATCGTAATCGTGCAGTCGAGAAGTCTACAGCGCACACAAAAGTGAGGTTGCTTATTCAATGACGCCTAATCAAAACAAAATCGATAGGCAGAGGGTCAAGATTCACAGAATCAGACAGGCAGACGGACAAGGTGGATGGTGTTTATAGAGTTGAAACGGCGTAGGAGATTTGGGATAGAGGAAGATCGGGATCCAGTAGGGATAAAGTTCAAATTTAGGTAAAGTCAGCAGACGTAAACTGGGTAGCTTTTATTCTCTCAAGGCACGGTTAATTGAGGGAGAATGGAAAGGGGTAGGGAAAGGGAGGGAAAAGTGAAAGAATGATAATAGGATGAATAAGAGCAACAGCAAAATAAAATGAGATTTTATTACTTCGCTTTCAGTTTCGTTATTGTTTAAAATAAATTCGACAGGAGCTGCAGCTCTATTAAAATAAAACCTGGGTGACAATTATAGATATTAGGCCTACATTTTCCTGATTGCAATTACTTTTCAGCTCTGGCCGTGTATGCGTTTCATTGATTATTCTGAAATCGTAATTATTCTTCGAAGACATGTCTGTTCCATCGACGTTGATCGTCTTCGTCATTCTGCTGACCTTTGCCTCTTCCTCTTCGTCATCGTCGTCTGATGGATTACTCATCGGAGCCTTTAATGTACGGGTCTTTGGTCAGAAGAAAGCAGCCAATACGGAGATTATGCAGCATCTGGTTCGGGTATGGTCATTTTTAGATTAGGTCAGAAAGACGGATATTTGTACTGAAAACCCGTTCTTCTCTGCTCTTCCAAAAACTGTCTCGCTCCCTGAAGTATTTCGTCTTCGTTGCTCTAATTAATTATTCGACGCTAATGTCTGGATTTTGTCCTGATCGAGTTGACTATTTTTCGAAAGTTCTAGAAGAAATTTAGCTCCAAACCCATGACAAAAACCCAGACAACTGTTATCACTTTGTACATACACTTAAAGGCTGACGTCTGCTTGCCGTCCATTGAAACTGACAGCATTGTGAAACATATCACCAATGAACTCTACTAATGAGCTAAAGGACTTAACTCTACAGCACCTCGTGATAACCTACATAAACACGAGCTGCTCCTATCATCGTTGATCTGTGGTTTTGTTTATTACATCGATGACTCAACAAGATTGACTGTGATACCGACTATTTTATCGGCCAAAGTGAAAATAATTTGATCGACAAGTACATGTAGGCCTACACATTGATTGAATTTTCGGGGGGTTGGGAGGGTTCAACCCCCCCAGTTCGTTTTTCAACCCCCCTAGTTAATTTTCAAAAATTATCTTGGGGGTGGGGGGGGTCAGGGCAGACCCCCTCAGATAAAGTTTCAGTGGCTTAGTGTATCTTAACCGGGTCCCTAGCGTTTAAGCCTTTAACTATGACATTTTTTATTTAAAAATTGTCATGTTACATTTTAAGTAACATAGCAACAAAATCTAGTAGGCAATTACTTGTACCTGCACTATTTTGAATATACAGAGTTGCCTGTCATATTGAAGTGGCTCGGTGAAGATGATAATATAATCCTGAGTATTTCTTGAAGCCTCATCAGTCAGCACGTCGAGGAGGTCGACATATAAGTCTCGGGGAGTGTCAGAGAGAGGGCATGACCTCTGACCACCTTATACGCTGTGTGCCCACTGGCGCAGCAGCTGAGTGCGCGTATTGGGATGATATTGAGATGAAGCCCATACAGCAGTGATATGGAATCTGCCACTGACCTAAATTTGTAGTTGGTATGTACCAACAAACCACTTTCAGCACTGCATAAATGAGCTTACAGAGGTTTGGATTTTCCCGCCAAAGCGATATCCAGAAGAATGTAATGGTCTTGATGGAGAAACTGGACCAGCGATAACTAAATTAAGATGATGTGACAGCGTAGCTGATGAATCAAAAGCTGGTAAGTGTGTAAAAGAAATCTCGTTCTGACAGAAATTACAATGGCCAAAGGACTGCAAAACTAGCCTCTTGACTAGTTCGTTTCAGTTTGAGTATCTCCACTTTTCTCAATTTTCACTCCTTTATAATGTCTATCTTTCCACTCTTCAATCATCATGGCCCCAAAATTCGTTCAATAGAGCAGTTTTGGCGAAAAACAGGGTTGCAAAAGTAAGCAAAGAATTTCCTGTTAATGAAATACAAGCAGTATAATATATTGCATAAGAGTGTGGCATGTTCAGCAACAGTGACGGTGCAATTTTAGGTATATGCCTAACAAGTTAAGTTAACGACTTTGATAGTGCTGCCTGTGTGCCTTAAGCTGATAGTGAGAGATGATTTAGTTAAATGAATATCTATCATACCAAGGAAAGAAACAGACTGACTAACATTCTGTTGATGACTTCTTTATGGTTTGTATTAATGGCCCTCCCTCTCGCGCATTGGAATGTCGACAAGTGTGTTATAAGTTGGTTGAAGCCAGGAAAACCTGGAGCCCTGGACACAACTATAGGCTTGCCAACAGTTGAAATTGCTAGAGTTCAAAATTAACGAAAACTACTACGGTGTCCTGTTTTCATTAATATCACTTATTGGTAAGGTCATAATAATGTTTGCTGTATATTAGTATACCTACTGTAGATCAATCTTGGTTAAATTCGCCAGCACTACAGATTCTTGTATACTTTGGTAGTAAATGAAACTGGGATTCAAATATGATAACTACCTGAACAGCTTAAATGTGCATGTTGTTTGTAAAATACCAATGTAAGCCCCTAGGGTGTTTATATATGAGGTCAGCAGCCAATGTTACCCAGCTGTGTTTTGTTCAATCATCAGTTTAATGACAATTATCAGAGTAACATTGGCTGCTGACTTCAAATACATACACCATAAGATCAAAATCGTGTCCCCAAACCCACTCACTGTCACTCTTTAGAAATTTAACCTCTGTATACTGGTTTAAGATCCCTACAAATCATGGTTGGGACATTTTGACATGTGGATAATTTTCAACCCCCCCCCCCGGTCAAATTTGACAATTCAAACACTGGGCCTACATAGGCCTTTGCTATAATTATGTGCTCCTGTATAGTAGCGTTTTGAATAATTATAATTCTACTACCGTATAGGCCTATGTTTTCGCGTGCAAAGACGGTTTAAAAGTAAATACTATAAAATGTGTTTACCACCTCCCGCATTTCATGCTTTTCCTCCTCCACCTCCTCCAACATCTCATACTCTTCACTATCCTCTCCTCCACCTCATCACATATGCCTCCTCTCCACCTCCTCCTTTTCCACCACCTACAGTACTACACCATCCTACATAGGCATATCTTCTTTTTCATCTACATTCTCCTCCATCACGCATGCATCCATATTATGCATACACACATCTGAGCGCATCCATTATGGCTATCTATTATAGTTTTGTGATTATCGAACTGATCCTAAAATTCGTCACAGAAAAGTTCTTGTTATGATGATGCCTTCTGGTGGCTGATACTTGTCCGGAAGTGACATCGCCCTCTAGTCGGTGGTACTCGTCCGTCTTTGTCAGAGCTCGTAAAGGAGGAGGAGAGGCAAATACAGTGCACGTATCCTCCTCTGATGAATGGTAGGCACCCGGCTTTGAGGGGAGCTTGCATTGCAGGAATGTGCTACAAGAATTTTACCTTAATTAAATAATTTATCCTCAATTATAACATTAATTGACGCTATCCTATTCTGGCTGTGCGATGTTTATCTGTATCATGCGCTGCATATCATGTACGTTTTGTTATATCATTTTAGATTATCAGGCGATATGATGTGATTCTAATTCAAGAAATACGAGATAGCACGAACACTGCATTGCCGAATTTAATGAATGCCCTCAACACGCATCAGTTAGTTGTCTGCCTCATTGTATGTAGGCGTATACAAGCTACGGACTATACATTTGTATGAGACTGACAATGTACCTTACTAATGAAAGCGCATTGCTAGGTTTAAAATTACCCTTTCGATCTCAATTCTTACTCTTTCCTGTATCTCGCTGTCGTTCTTTATGACTTCTTTCTTGCTCTTTTTCTCTTCAACTCATATCGCACATGATCTCTTCTTCCCTGTGCCCGTTCGATTTTCTGTTGTCTTTGTTTGTCTGTCTGTCTCTCTCTGTTTCTCTCACTGTCTCTCTGTATTTGTATCTCTATCTCCCTCTCTGTCTGCCTGCCCCTCTCACTACTTCCTTCTGTCTTGGGCTTTCCTCCATGCAGTGTGCTAGTACACATAACGAACGTAGTTTCTTGTAGGTTGGCTCGGCTGCCTGGAGCTCTCTGACTTCAACCCTTCATGAATTATCCAACAGTTTGAGACTCAAACGGCGAACCGTGACAAATTTATTTTGACTTTGAGATCAAGTATTTATGAATGATTGATTGAGTCGTCGTTGGTGTTGTCATTCGAGATGCAACATAACTGTGCAGAAATTCTCTCACTGGTTCTCTTGCTTTTTGGTTTGGAGCCTTTTGGAAGTTTTGACATCTGTAATCTGGGAGTCGCCTCACGAATAAGTCGACTTGAAGACAATGAGCTTATCTCTATTGTTTACGCTGCGCTAAAACAAACGTTCAACATGAATTACTTACTAAGCAATTGCGCGATCATATCGGCATCCAAACTTAAATAGTGTATGATTATATTCGGTATAGATCTATTGTTTCGCAGTTGCTATAAGCCATCTGCCTCATCGTATCGAAGTCTAAGTGGCAAAATTAATGAAAATCTGCTTGATGCTTTTAATTTCTATACATGTATGCAACACGACCAGAATTGAATAACCTACGTATACCTCTGTACTGGTTGCGTTTCCCTTAATTCTGTCATTTCTCAGTGTCTTCGCCATGTGCGAATTAAGCTAGACCTACTCGACGAAAATAGCTGACCAAAATACAAAGCAATGTTACAGTCCCTATCGATGTTAGTCAGTATGAAACCGAAAGACACAGTACATTTTAAAAGTGACTCGCGTGCGCATGCTGCAGTTACTACATGCTATGAAATGATTCGCTTCATATTATTCCGGGGACCTGAACATTTTTATATAGTAATTATAGTACGTGAGGATATGTTTGGGGGTTCTGTAATTTTCTGACATGTCATCATCCCTTACAGTTAATGATCTGATCCAAATTCGCCAGTCCCTGCATATTTTCCATTCACGCCGGGAGGGTGAAGGATCGCTGAGACCCGAATGGATTGCGCGTTGTTTTTCTTCTGTAGGTCAATTACATTCAGTCAGGAAACGAGCGAAAGACTTGGATCTACCTCTTCAAAAGAACAGTATTCTTTTCTAATAAGGTAGGCCTACTACTGATTCGCCGACTTTCAGTTTGGTACTGAAAGATTAAAGGCCTCCTTTCATCATTCGTTTAATGTTTCTCTAATATTATAACATGCATGTTTAGTCTGTCGTTAGGATCTATTGTCTTAGTTTTCTTAATCCTTGTCCGTTCTTAAACTGTCTCTTATTCGAGGGTGGGATACACCACAAACAATTTAGTTCCCTGTGCCCATTATCACATGTAATGGTAAAACATTAGTTCGGTCAACTACATGTAATTGTTGTCGTCGATCCATCTTATTTCAATGCTTTTTCATATATTAGGCCTAGTTATCAGTTGATGAACTGCTTATCTGCTTAATCTTTATATTAGATCTGAAGGATAGTGACTTACTCCGCATGGCTACTCCTAACAAGTTATTCTCTATTCTAGATCTACAGTCTCTGCAAGTCGTAATAGACTCAATGCTCCAATAAAAATGCAATAATTAACTTATGTAGCATGGCGTTATACCTGCACTTGCTGTAATGGATAAACGGTTCGTTAAGGATTTTCAGTGGTTTCTTAACTATATGCTTGGGCTTATATTTTACGATTCACTTTACTTCTAGAAACGATTCTGGTGTCACGGTCTTAGACAGACATCAATATGTGAACAAAGAAGTGAGTTTTGAGAGACCACCGTTTTCAGTTAGACTTAGTTCAACAAAATCAGGTACGTATGTAGGCCAAGTAAATAGGCCTATATATTACCCATTCGTCTAAAACAATAGTTAATTCTCAACCTCGAAAGCCGTTGACTTTTTACAAATAGGCCCATCTGATCTTTGTCCTTGATATGGCTAGGGACACATGTCGAAAGGCCAGCAAAAGTCGCTCTGATCAAATAGAATATTTTCATAAGTTTGATGCTTCTCTAATAAATTATTTACTATCCGATATTCTAATCATCAAGAATGCAATAGTGAGTTGCGACGAAAGTACATCACGATGATGATGATTATATTCGTTTATTGTAGTAAAATACCTGCCAGATGACCAACCGCATCATGGCTAACAGAGTAATTTTAATTGACTTGTTAGAAATAGACGATAAATGTATGGCCGTCGATTTTCATAAATGAATGGCTGTACATTGGAGGGTGGGTGGGGGTGGGCCTGTATATAGTGCCTAGGCACCTGGTTGTCTGATTGATTGAAATCTGGTTGATTGAAATTATTATTTTATTCTCTGTTATTGATTCTCAAATGAATTCACGCTTAGTTGCTTACTATAAATCCGAGCATTTTTCTGCGGGCGTAGTTCGTAGAGCACATTTTGTCAATCTTGTATATTAAGACGCCAGCTGTATCAGCTGAGCTGTTATCTATAGAATTTTGGAAGATACACAAGTTTTTCTTCGCGAAATATTAATTTTCTCTCATTCTTCTAGTGGGCTTTTTATATCACAGCGATTAGTGAATTCGTGTTGACTGCCATACACACGAAACCGGAAGCTGCTGTAAAGGAAATTGATGCTTTGAAGAATGTTCACTCTGAACTGAGGAACCTATGGAAGACCGATAACATTCTGATTATGGGAGACCTGAACGCCGCTTGCAGATACGCTACCGCCACTGCCCTCACGAAACTCAACATCAGGAAGGATCCACCATTTATCTGGCTAATCCCGGACAAAACAGATACAACGGCAACGAACTCAGAATGTGCCTACGACAGGTTATTGTCCCTTCATGAGATTATAATACTACATGTATCTATTAAATCGTAGAACACAGTTGAGCGTATAGGCCTACGACAGGATATTTCATAGGACAAGAACTGGCTCCTCAGTCCGTGTGAACATGAGGCCAATAAGACTACATATATACATGTATATATATATATATATATATATATATATATGTGTGTGTGTGTGTGTGTGTGTGTGTGCGTGTGTGTGCTCGCGCGCGTGTGTGCATGTCGGTGTGTAAGGGTGTATAGAAGGAATCTGATTGGTCTAAGTGTAGGATTAACAAAACAAAGTGGCAAATGGGTTGATATATTGTTTTAGAAGTGATTATAAATATGTTGGCCTACGACAAGTTTCATCACTAGTCGCCCTTTAATAATAACGACAATTTATATGGCGCCGTAACGTGGCCATACCGCTACAAAGGCGCCTCACAAAAATCTAAGCTTAGATGTTTGCAGATTTAAAAGTAAATCTTCTACATTTCTTAGCGTCACACAAAATCCACCTTAAGGGAGACCAGCTTAATCACAGTCCTGGTGCCAGGTCAGAATCCGAGAATGTTTGGTTGATGCCATATGCGAAGTTAGACCTTTACTTACAATTTTCGTAGGCCTATGCATGCGAGTTATCGCTCAGCAAGGACCACCTGAGATGCGTTTACGGTTTACTGTAGGCCCATATGCTTAGTTTTTGGGTTATAACTACTTGTTGGAAAATGTTAGAATCGATAGGCATCGAGTTACATCGTTACGGATATAATATTAATATTGATTAAAAATAATAATAATAATAACAATAAAAATAATAAATTAATAATAATAATAATAACAACAATGATATTGATGACTAACGGTACCTAATTTATGCCTGATCTAAGGTCCGTTCGTGCACCAAGCATTGCTGCTGGATATTGTTCTGCCTCTGTGATCTATTTGACCTGTTGATGTAGGTTCATCATGACTGGTGTTCAGTTCAACTACAGCTTGGTTGCCAACAGTGCTCGTGTGTTCTACTACGACAAAGAATTCGGTCTTTCACTTGAACAGGTTGGCATCGATTTGCACCTTCAGGTTTCCATTTGGAGTCTAAGTTGGTATTGATTTAGGTTTTATTTTGCTATCAGTATCAGTACGACAGGATCTATCGTGTTGCTGAAGGCTTCCTTCGTGTTGTCGGCGTGTTCCTACTGCAACTTTTCCACAACGTAGGCTTGATTTTCCCGATCTTATCCATTCTATCGATGTAGGAAGTGGAGTCGACTGTGGGTAGATGGAGTTTTCCCTGTGAATCTGCGTCGGCCTCCTCTTTTCCACCGATACCCACGTGACCAGGGCCAAGTCTATCGAAGGGGATTCAAGAATCCCCTTCGATCATCATTGTCGGTCTTGAGTCAGATCGCTGTGCCCTCACCGACTCCTCAGCGTTAAGTGAATCGTCGATGATAGCGAATCTGTCCCTCGCGAGCGTTCGGCTCTTGCGATCCAGTCGATAGCATCTCGTATCGGCGTCAATTCAGTTGTTTAGACACTCTGGACGAGTCCATTAATCTCAGGATTCGTCTCTATCCGAGCTGTGGGATCACAACCGAGCTGGGTAAAATATTGGATCGAGATTTTACTCTCATTCATCTCCGCCCACTAATCAACTTAGCTGTAATGAGCTCACTGACAATATCTATAGGGCCTGCTGTTGGAGCCTGCTGTGGAGATGATGGGGCGAATTAGAGGATGGGTCATTTGCATTCGCATGCTGAGCCTGAGGAGATGAAGTTACAACACTTCATACTCATGGACGGGTCAGTGCTAGGTTAAGGGACAGCTCTTCTTCTCCTCATATACCGATACTGGCGCTTAAGATCAGATATTGATTATCAAACTAGTGCGGTCGGTTAGAGCCTACGTGAACTCTTAGATGCGTGGGAGGAATTTCAGACGTGAAAAGTATCAGCTGATAAATTCAATGAGAATTGAGAGTAGGGTTGAGTCCACATGCATGGTTGCAAAATGTGTACATATACATTTAAGGAGCCCAACTTAGGCCTACACGCCGAACCCATGTAATCACGTCGTATCATAATTATTATCTACCTTACGCTGCCTTATATGATATCTTGTGCTGATGAAATCTGTTTGACTTTGAACGTTTAGACGCAGGCCGTGAGTGACCATTATCCGATTGAGCTGAGACTCAGTTCACTGAGTCCAGCATCATCGCTCACCTATTCCATTAATGAGACGGTTGGAGTAGACTTACTGTCTGCCGCTGTTGGACTTGTGGGCCTGGTCGCCGTCGTCTATCGTCAAGCATAGAGACTGATCCGAGACTGGTCAAGCATAGAGATTGCAAGAAATGCGATTGTGACTATTTAGGAGAAATTAGGACTCGTTTAACTGTTGATGGTGAAAATAGTTACAGAGATTTTTAAAGTAAAGCCTAGCATTTACCATATCTTGATTCAGAAACCGTTATGTGTTGCTGTGACGATCACGGACCATGGTGCAAATTTTCTACACCGTATTTTTAGACAATTTCTAAAAAAAGACAGTCTTAATTGTTGTGAAAACTATACCACAAAATCGATCATGTTTTAAAAGTCTTGTGATTATAGTTTTTAAAGAATAACTCTTAAATTATGATGATGACTTGATGAAGACTTGTCTCCTGTTGGGGATGAAGAAAACCGAATTAGCCTACTGATCAGTAGGCCTAGTAAATATATATTGCGCTAATTCTTTGTTGATATGTAATATCATATGATATGAGGTTCCATAGGTCTAGGCAGCTCTTTTGTTTACATCATATGCATTTACCACACGATTAGGAGCATATATATATACTGCAGCATCCTTAAATTCAATCAACGTGGTATCATTTCTATGCTAATGTGTAGTTGCTGCATGGTTAACGACGCTGTGGTAGGCTAATAATTAAGATGAAATACGTTATCCTTCTAATTCATCCAGATGTGAGACTGGTGCCCCTCGATAACGTTAGTGGCGTTGTTTTCTATATTATGCTAATATTGCTAAGATGGCACCAAATCTATACGTTACATTTGACAGTTTGTCTTAATCGTGTGCGGTTGTTGTCCAGCGCTTTCGAGAGAGTGCGTCTAAAAAACTGATTCTGAGCTTACGAAAAACTGAATTGTAGCCCATACTGGGCACTCCGCACCAACTTTATAAAACAGAATGGTTGAAATCTTAGAAACTAAGCGACTCGTTGTTTTAGATTGATTATACTGCTCGTAACTTGGGCTGTTTTAGATTCTAATGTCTCTCAGTCACCGACAACGTAGGTCTAAACATTTAATTTTGTACATCATACAATCATATACGAACATTCGCGACATATGCGGATCTAGATGTTACTTCTTAGAGCTGTTTTATTAGGAACGAATTGGTTTCGAGTCGCCTTGATGAACGCGAACAATTATCTCAAGTTCTATCCAGCGCATTCTTGTTCTTTCTTTTTCTCTTTAATTTGAGCCATGAGTAGAGCCTGTAGCGCATCGTGTTAGATCCGTTCAGTTGATATTCCTCTCACAACTGAGATGTATACACAGCTCTCTAAAACGGGATGGAGCACAGCCTGACAAACACATGAGCCCTATAAGCAGCAATCGGCATCATCCTAGTATCGAAACTATCGATGCATTTGTTGCCTAATCACTTAATCAGCCATTATTGCTTGGCTAGCTAAGGGGATCAGAGATTGTCAATTAATTCTGTCAAAAATGAGGAGGGATATTTGGAAAAATTTGACAATTCTTGACAGAGGCGTATAGGCCTACTAACGGCGGACTTCAACAACCAAACATTTGTCTCGTATATACATATGTATTATGTGTGACATACTGTATATTTAAACCAGAGTCAAATCATTCTCATGCAGATGTAATAGGCGGCGTGTCATCAAAACTGTTTCCGCAGTGAATGTACGTTTGCTCGCACCCCAAATTTACCGCCTAGTTTAAATACAAGGTAACCAAAGTTAAAAACGTTGATTGTCACTCAGTCAAAGATAATTATAAAACTTACGAGTTTAGTATAAAGCTCTTTTTAGCCTAGTGGCGGCGCTGGCTTTGAAGATTTTAGTACGCAATAGCAGCAATACACATGTTCCGCACATGATGTTCATTTAAAAAATATTGAAAGATGTAAAATAATGACATTTTTAATTTTAGTATATTGTAAATGTAGGCCTATAGACCACTAAGACCAGTATGTAATATGCCCAAACTATAGCATTTAGGCCTAATAGCAAAACTCTACTGACTATCACATTATAGCAGAAAGTCTACAACTAGTAGTGTTCCTGATATATTTATTTGCACGCATGCGTATGTCAAGTTTATCAAATTCTTCTCTCTCAACCGATAAAACCCCTAATGCAGGTAGTCGATCCTATCCCATTTTGGTTCGGAGATGAGCCTCTTTTAACCTAAGTTAAACGCCCATTCATTCATTCTTTACAGTACTAAACTTCAACTTAAAATATCGGCACAATTACATCTAACAGTTTAAACAAACTTGCAATTTTAAAATGTAATTTAAAAGCAAAATGAAAGCAGAACGTTTCCAAACAGGAAATGTTCCATTTATTTCCGCTATGGAAAGCTATAGGCCTAGGCCTACTGAGTCTCGAAAACATCAATACACCTTAAGGAGGCTACTAAGTAAGTTTGTTCTGACTTAAGTTGAAAATTTCATTCTACTTACAAACTTTTTGGTTAAATATTTTAATTTCTTTTATTTCGTAAAAAAATTGAAATATTTTTGGTGATCTTTTATCTTTCTTTTGGTACGCAATAGCGTATTTTGCTTCCATGCAACGCCGCCACAATTTTAGCCTTTGGTCGGGAAATCCACTGCGGTTCAAACGTCTGCTGGCCAAAGGTTCTGATCAACTGGTGATGATGATTATATTTCATTTTCGACAACTGGATCACAAGATACACAATGAAGTTTATAATACATATTAATTTAGTATTAAACATGTCCAAGCGTGTAGACCTGCTATAGATGAGCTCAGCACTCGTTCCCATTCACCAGATGGCTAGGCCTACATTACCATCTGCAAATTGATCTGACAAATGTATCCACCGTGTTTGACAAACACCATGGATCTCTGCACAGCAACACGTCTCTTTCATTGATGAGACGTGACTCCAACTGACGTTAATTAGCTGGTACCTAAGCGCGCGATTTTCGAGTGGCGCTTTGGAAGCGAATCTGCATGGTATCCCTGCTATGGAAGAGTTCATTAGTCGCTCCACCATTGAGCTGCTTCCACCGAGCTACTGTTCTAAAAGTCACAGGCCGTTGCCGGTTGAGTTCGCCACCAAAAGAGCAAGAAGGACAAGAACAAGATAAACAGAAAAACGCTACAGTAATTATTTCACACGACCATGCAGAACAGCACAAAGGCTGACCTAGTTATCATCATCATCCACACACATCACACAATAGCCTGCAGAGGTGTAACAAGGTTTTGAAGGTGGGGGGCATAATTTAAATTTTTTTTTGCCCTCCCACTTTTTGAATTTTGCCCCCCCCCCCAGAAATTTAAAAAATGGAGGGGACACAAATTATCCCTCTCTGACCCCCCGCTTGTTACAACTCTGATAGCCTGTTGTACCGATAGACACAGACTCACACGAATCTCTAAAGTAGCCTAGTGCCGCATGAATGAGCAATCTGTTTCCTACAGGCCTACGCTATATTGTTACTAGTCCATATCATTTACGCATTCACAGATGATTGCAAATCATGAAATCCCAGTAGACGGAAATAATAAGCATATATATATATATATATACTCGTTTCAGATATGCTCTGCATATATATATATTTATAGAACACTGAATTTGATAGGCAGATTACTACGCGATGGAAGATAAGCTGGAGCCGGTGGAGATGGAGCTTTGGCTACGGAAGCTGCACACTGCTTGTGCCGCTGATCTCGACTTGTGGCTACTCTCGTGAAATCTGTTCATATTCCTCGCAACGCACACCCAATTATATTTTTGATAAATATAGACCATACATATGAAGGCACAAGGCTTTTATGCCATGACCTAGCCACAGTGTGTATGCCTAATGCCTACTCCTATCAATGAACACTGCTTTCAACTAAACTTAGTCTGCTTAGGCCTACGTACGCTTTCCACAGATTGTGTGTCTTGTTAGCTCTCACTGGCTGTCTATCTCTCTCTAATTTAGACTGGAGTTTAGTATGCAGGCATAATGCACAGTATGTGATAGCATGTTCTTTAATACTGTAGTACAGCGTTAAAACGGCTTATCGAAAGTCGGCGATTTCATGACCTGTTTCTATTGCTGTGTTCATGGTACCAACGCGTTCTTACCCTGTATAGAGTGTTGATAGATAACGACTGTATTGGCAAAATGTAGTCTGCATTGCATACTACGTGTATAGGCTATATATATATATATATATGCGCCATTGAAGTCTGCTCAAAGAATCATTGGTCAGGCTTGCATGAACTGTATACATAATGTGATTTGCCCTCGGCCGTTTGTCAGTCCAAAAGTTCATCTGCCAGAAGCTGCATTTTACAAGGCTGTTGCATTCGCTAATGAAGTCAGTTCTGCCACCTGCATTGTGACTTGCTCGTTCTTAGCATCGCCCAATGCGTGGCTGCAGTCTATAACGTGCTTGAGTGCTTTTCTTGTTTGAAATAGAAACTTACTTGACTGGTGGCAATGGTAAAACGTAGCTTGTTCAATTGTGAATTTAACTTAATGCACTCTGTTTGACTCATTTGATTCTGAATAATTCTGGCAAATAAAATCGTCTTCATAAGTGAACAAGCTACGTTTGGCTATTAGAACAAATATGTCGTGTAAAATAGGCCTGTAGACATTTGAGAATCTCAATGGGCTTGTAGATCAAGAAATCTGTTCGCTTTCATTACATCTTATTATGCCGACAGGCGTCTGCGAGCCTTTAGAATATGACATCACTTTCGACCTATCAGAGTTTCGTTTAAAGGGCAGCAGTGTGCTTGTAGGCGAATCCGTTAGAGCCAACGTCAGCCTATATTTATATTAACATATATTTTAGAACTATACATTGGGTATTCCGTTCAATTCTTTCTTGAAACTGTCGACGATAGGGACCTACAACTGTGACTGATCACAGAACATTTTTCAGTTTATTGCGATCTGCCATTATTGAAACTCTGCAGAGCTGCAGGGACCAGAGCGTCTAACGAGAAGGCTATACCTACATCGCTCATTTCAGTGACTGCGTGGTCATTGCGAAGGCTTATCGATGGGGTCTTCACACTGCATAATGGCAACTGCTTCGCTACCGTACAAAGTCATGGGATGTAAGTACACTCTGTATTCAACGTTTACTTCTAATCCAATTCTTCAGTTGAGTGTAAAGTATTTAGCAGCTAGTGCCTTAGGTGAACCTAGTTATGAGATAGATTAGTCGGTGTCGGCGCAGAAGAACATTAATCCTGACTATAGATGCCATAGCGTATACGAGTCGCAGTGGAGTTGACCTATAGGTTCGTTGAATCTAAACCTTTAAACGTGCATAACAATTATTATACTAGGCTTCAAATCGATTTCCATTTGCAATACAATTCATTCATTTGCTCGCTAAGTCGCATCTGCATTTCTACGCCTATCCACTGTCTACGAGGTTATATGAGCCTAATGCTTTCGTGCCATGCAAAACGCACATAACTAATGAGCAGACGCCATTTTCTGCTAAACGCAAAACTTGAGAGAGAAATTGTTATGTTTTCGTCTCATCGTTTCGTACACTCAATAACAAATCGATAGAAAACATGAGGATGAAGCTTAACTAATCTAAGCTGATATCTGTTGAACATGGACATTTTAGTTTCATTAGCCTCCATACCTCATACTTTAGTAGCCTCCATTCCGCCTTTTAGAGACAAGTTCACCTCGTAATTTCTCACTTTACCTGCATCTTTAAGGCTTCTGGACAGTAGACAGGCTGTAGTTTGTTTGCTATAAAATTGGCCTGCAAGCTTTTCGGCGCTAAAGGCAGCATTAGGTTAGTCCTAATTTATTGCTGTATGGAAACGCAATGTTGTGTGATACAATCTATAACATTGCGAGTGTTAGGCATATGCTATGTTATATGATACATGTGAGAAGCTGTTTGAAGTCGGCGAATGTTGTTTCGAATGTGACTTAAACACAAAGGCCTAAGATGCGGTTTAAACCTATTCTAATGTATACCCATTATTTGTGAAGCAACATTGGCTTTAGGTCTACCATACATTAGCCTTGTTCTACCTTCGAGATTTAATACAAGGCGCTTTATATGAGGTTAGAAACATGTAAATCTACTGCTCTAAATATAATATATGTATAAAATTGTATATATATAACCACAGTCGAAACCACATTCGTCAACTTATATATATATTTATATATATACAATGTTATACATATATAAATATATATATATAAGTCAGTATTCGAGTGTTACACCCAGAGCCATGCATACATGCTTGATCCCAAGCTATGTGATTCGAGGCATTATCCCAACATCATAATTATCACACTTGTTAAACAAGTTATTGCTTCTTATAGTTTTATGCTGAGCCTATCCTTTTGCCTCATTTGACTTTAAATCAGCCGGTTTTCATTTTTACACACGCAGCGCCATTCGTTTTTGTCGAATCACATTTAAGAGATTTGATTTCGCATGTGTTTTGAGCGGGCGTCTATAGCTGTAGGCTCTAACCGCTCTGTATAACAATGCCATTATACACATACGACTACGATTACAATTTGAATTATGAAATTATTCATAGGCTACGTATACACCTGTATGCATGTCCTAGGCCTATATTGAGATTCAGTCGATTCTAATTTGAGCGTCGTTTAGTTTGCTGGTGTAATTAGTGTTGTACATGTTAGTGTTTGTTGCTTGCATTCTTTTTCCGCCCCAAAACTCAGGATGTCCTCAAAGCTAAGACTGATTTGCGAGATTTTTACAATACGAATTGACAACGGATGATGGTCCTGGATAGGATACCAGGTAAACCGTTCAGTAGACCTGATGGTAGGCTGAGGGATAGGCCTACAGTTGATGGGTTACGGCGATGCACAGGAAATCCTAAATTTAGAGAATGACCATATGAGTTAAACAAAAACTTCTAACACAGAGACCTTTTCAATGAGAACCATAAATCTCAAAGTATGGTTCATGTCAACTAAACGGTCGACCTTGTACACGTAGGCCTATGCCTGGAACATCAAGAACTTAATTTAACCTTATAAACTGTGCATACGGCATATAAACATAGGCTCTATTTTAGTAAGCAACTGTGAATAAGACTATAAGAGGACTTGGGTCCCAACAAACTAATCAGATTGATTTCGGAAATGAACTTTGCTAGGTCAAGCTGGTCGATATTTATTCGAAGACGGCTAGACATTTTTAAATTTATGTTCTGTGTATGGATCTTAAGTTGTTGAAGAAGCAGCAGTTAGTCCCATCTCATTCCCATTTCCTGTCTCATCCCCACTCTCCCATTTCACGCTCACTTTCCTATCCCATCCCCACTCTCTTATCTCATCTTCGCTTTCCTATATAATCTCCACTTCCTAGATCTCCCTCATTAGACACTCAGACCACTGAGGTACTGTGGGGGTGTATTGTCTAATTGACTTTTCTGAATGGATATTCCTGTATCTTGTTACAGGCTGCCTAAGCATATATTTAGTACAACAACAGCTCTAGGTCACAGCCTTATTTATTTCCTTTGTTAAATAATAATAATATACAAAGTAATATGACCTTGCCATGCGGCAAGAAGACGCATGAGCTAAGTAAAGACATAAACAGCGAAAACTTATGAATTGCGAGAAACGCAATTCATACAATGTACACCAACAGCTAGTGACACCAACAGACGGTAAAACGTAGATTAGGCTACTCAAGGAGACAATGGGACAATTGGTCATACACGACCAACGACTGTAACCAGGCTTGAACAGAATTAAACACACCATCTACATCATTGTATATGATATTAAGTATTAAGTGGCTGATTTTCTCGCACAACTTACTAACTCGGTCTTATCGCAATAGGTCGTACCTACATAATAACATAATTATACACATAGGCCTACATGCAAAAATACATGCTAAGGCCTGTACATACATTCATACATACATGCATATACACTCATATACAATATACATTTCATACATGCGTGTCATTTGCGCCCACTCGTATATAAGCAACAACTTGCAATATATAGCAGGCGAGTGATATACAAAAAGGATCGTTAAATTGCAACATTTGAGCTGACTCCTATTTTCTATTTCAACAGAAGGCAAACAATAAATGATACAGTACTATTTATTTGTAGAATCTATTGTCTTTCGTTTATATTTGCTATAATACCATTTGCCTTTCGTATTTTCATATTATATAATGGTCTAATGGATGGCATTGTGGCACAGATGCATGCTATCTATACAGCTTGGATGGGGCATAGACCTATTGGCAATGAGTCATTTTTGTCACGCAGCACGAGCATTCGTCATCTTATATTCATGACCAATGAAATGATCGATTTGCCAAGCTATACATGCATACAAGGATTGTAGCTCAATATAATTTTATTCCACGTTGCCTGTCATATTGCCATATTGGTGAGGAACTGAAATTGACCATTTGACACAGGACAATTTGTCTATCTTGCCCATCTCGACTGTTAATTATACCTCAATCTAATCGTCAGCTCTTCATTGTAACTGGTGCAAGCTTATGCATAGGCCTTACGAATGTAACCAAACTTTTATGAAGTCTATTGTAGGAACTCCTCAAAAGCGCTTTGAACATGACCGCTAAGATGACTGGATAGCTGCATCTTAACTTAAGATAGCTAATAACGGGCTTTGAGCGGAACTAAAAGGGACCGCTCGAAAATCAATGGAAGACTGTTAGGGAGACGGGCATTGCACGATAGTACCAGGTACCAGCGTACCATACACGACATGGTACTGTCACGTTAAATGTTTTGCTTGAAGGGTCAATGATTAATCTGGCAACGGAATTCGGACTGTTATAGGGTTCAGCATAAACCTATAATATTTATGGTAACTAACTAATATTCTCCTAACAATAAGGTAATGGTAATTTAGATCTACCTAATCCCTCGCAATTGTAGGCCTACATGTGAATTAGTTTCCTAATGTTCTAATGGACGCAGAAGCGCAAAAGCAATGAAAGATTTACATAAAAAGCAAAATGCATTGGCCTACTGCATGCAATGATCTTTAGACAGGTCAATCTGAGCCACATCATTATGTGCTGCAATAACACCAAATTGCCTGTGGAAATGTTTGCCAATTTTAAAAGTCACAATCATTTGAACATGGATTGGTATGTTATTGTATAGCCTAGTATTTCTTTTGATAAGTTGTGAGTGCGTCATTGAAGACCTCTATAGTTCAATTCCTTAATGCAGTCATTTATTGAAGATATATGGTGATCAACATGCTCTTACGATGAATCCATTATATGTCCCATGCTCCTTTAAGACATAATTTATGATGGAACAGAATTGTGAAAAATGTCCCCCTCCCCATGGCATCAACATGCATGGTGTTGTCGTTGGACGTAATAATTCATCTATAGCTTCCTACGTCCAAGGGCGCATGCACTCGTCACGTTTTGCGGGGTCTCTCCTTCAATCTGCTGCAGTCCTTCTTAGTCTTCGCTCATTGTACATGTGTGGACCAACCGTTTTCTATGTCGTCTACTTACTATTCCTATCGGGACTCTTTTCTCCTCCACCAGTTGTATTATGTCTTCATTCTGTCCTTTTGTCCTGCGTTACATCCATGTGACTCTCACCATCGTTCGCCAAATATCTTCATAGCCTCCAATGTTATGACATCTACTGTCGGCATGGTCCGTGTTTCCAATCCGCATCATACCACGTACACTGCCTATCCTAGACTTAATTTTTTATGCGTTTCTTCCTTATTTTTTTACTTTGCCTTACGGCAAAATAGCAAGCAGTGACTGTTCATCTGCGAATCTTTGTCAAACTTTCTCCCATTTTAATGCCCTCCGTCGCCCCTTCATCGCTTCTAGGATCGTTCCCTAATGTAGGCCTAGATGCGATTAATTTTGTTTTGAAGAACATTTGACAATCTTATTACTTCGCCCATTAGATTATTCAGCCGCAATAGGCCTACCTAAGTTCACTGTGCTCCCTCAGGAAATTTTCATCAGCATTGGAATTCCGCGACAAATAGGTCTGACATGCGGGAAAAAATTTTCATCGGTTCTAAAAAAAACATTCTCAGGTAGTTCAAAGACCTAAATGATTACAGGTGCTTAGAAGACTCGAGTGATAGTGCAAAATACTCATGACGCTGGGGATTTACGCGGCTTGCATGATCTGTACGCCAATAGAGGCCCATTTTACTTATTGCAATTTTACTATTGACAATCTTATTACTTCACCCATTAGTCAATATGCGACAGTAGTGAATGCTGGACTTCCCAAGGAATAGTTGTGTTATCATTTAGTCTAATGTGGTCAATTCAAATATTGCTCGATCGCCCCAGTGAACTGAAAGGTTCTTTGCCAATTCCATCATAGGGCCCACATGTAACACACTGTTCTTTGTCACACATGCAGATTTTCATACAGCTGCTGCTGTTGCTGCTACTACTGCTAATCTTGTTAAAATAATCAGTCTCGGCTGCAGACGGTTGGTTGGCTGATTTATTTGTCCAGGGCACATGAAATGTAAGACGTGTGCTGCCCCTCCCCTACCCCATATAGTGGTCACGCGCCGAATAGGAAATGGATCCGGAAGGCCGTGCCATTAATGGAGTGCTTAATTGATCTCTGAGACTCGAATGCGACGCATTGGAACAGAGACCGCGCCCCATAATCCCCATAATGCTCTTCGGCCGACCACCATCTGATCCGAAATCCAATTTTTCGCATTGAACAATCCTCCGTCTGCATTCACTACAACGAGCTCGCCTGACCACCGATGGCACGGCTCTGCACCGACAGCCCCTGGCGGCCAAGAACAGCAAGTGGGAGGAGGAGGAGGAGGAGAAGTGGAGGAGGAGAAAGTGGAGGAGGAGAAAGTGGAGAACAAAAGAAGGAGAAGGAGAGGAGGGAAAGGTGGGGAGGAGAAAGAAGATAAGGAGGAGAAGGAAGATGACGTGGAAAGGAATGATGGGAAGGAGAAGGAGAAGGAATGAGGAACGGCCAGAATAAGAGAAGTACAGAGGAAGAGGAGAAAGAGGGCGAAATGGGAGAATTAGGAAAGTGAGGAGCAGAAGGATGAGTGGTGAGGAATAGTAAAGAAAAGAGAGAGAGGAGAATGAGGAGTCGGAATATGAGCAATAAACTTGAGGAAGAGGAACAGAAAATAAATGAGGAGGAGGTGGTGTGAGAGCTAATGCGGCAATTGGGAAAGGGTGGGAAATTGGAAGAGAGGACTGGTTGGGTAGGGGCTGGGTGGATAAAGCTTGATAATCTTGCACCGCTTCGCCATTGTGTCTCGCTGAGTTAACACGTATAATGGTTCTGCGTCGAGGGACGACTGAGACCTCAGCATCCGCCACCAGTGACCTCCTCCACCAATGGCCTCCGCCACCAGTGACCTCCGACCGCGATGCTGGAGCGGTGGTAGCGGAGGCGCTCGTGTGCAGCTGGCCTCTGTAGAACACGCGAAGCCTCGTAAAGACGGTGAACTAAGTAGATTATCGATAAAAGGTCAGATATTGAAGAAGGCCGTAATGCGGAGACCAAACGAGGCCCTGCAGGGATGGACCGTACGGCCAGTACATACGAGTAAGAATATCACTCCAGAGACGATGTGAGTGCATGGGCAGCATAAATATATCACTGATATTCACGCCATTTAAATTCGATGAGCCAGAGGTTGTATAAAAGCCAGAAACAGGGCCGGTAATTATGTGGGTAGGCGTATCTACCGACATAAAATGGCCTACGCCGGTGTAGCGAGTTATGTTGGTAATTATAAGAGCAGCGCAGCGTTTTACGCTTGGTGTAAGTCTACTCCGATTCTGAGGCAGGAGCAAGTCCACTACGCCTAGCGTACTGGCGATGTAAACAAAGATGACAGCGCTTGTGATTCGTCGCATTCGACGACGTTTTAGACGTCAAAAAGTGTTTAAGAGGTTTTATAATTAATCCGTCGCCTTCACCGACGGCGAAATTTATACTGCGCCTCATTTTTGCAGTCAAAGATGGTAAAATTTCACACGGCACCCGACGATATTGCATTCGAAGGGTCGCGCCTGTATGCTGTATATTATAGCATGGATAAGGCAGTTAGGCCTGCCTAACGTTGATTTTGTTTAATTGGTTCCTTCTCCAACCGTTTTATCCAGTTCATCCTCAAATTAAACCCTTGCCCTGTGAGACTATAATAAAGCTCGAAGATCAAATGGAATTGTCAGGGCGAGAGATATGGTCACAAATGCACACAAAAAGGCTGAAGGATGAGGACTTGGAAAGTGTAATAAGGGCTATGAGAGTGTATGATACTTCAGCTCATTGATGCGTTTTAGAATTTTCTATAGGCAACACAACTAGAAATAGGTTTTTAGAAATAGGATGTCATCATAATTTATAGGATTTAGTCTCAGGCTGGGAAAACTAATTGAATGAATTGAATATAGGTCATAAATTTAAACTAGGCAAACAGTGTCAATAGAAACCATAGAGGGCTTATTTAAAGGCTCAGTGTAAAACAACAATTGAGGGTTAAAAGTAGTTCAAAAGACTTTTAGTTTGTGCTAGAGCCACTGCAGTATTTGACCTGGAACATGATTAGAATAATAGCCCAATTTTCCAAGCTTACTCTTAAAAGCAGTGACAGCACTATCATCCAAACTATTCAACCATTCTACAACTCTTGAACTGAGAATGTACTTGTATGCCTAGGCTCCTTTCGATTTCTTAAATAATTCATGCCAATGTCCCCGAGGCGCCTTCCTAATTCCAAAAACCTATGTGACTGCATGAGTGCACAGCCCCCTTCCCAATAACAATCTTGTTGGCTTCAGTTAGGGCTCCGTTGCTCATCGTAATCTCCAATGTTGATAGTGCACACCTATTCAGCCGTTCTTTGTGGCTTGTAGCCCCATGTAATTTTTGTAGCTCATCTTTCCACTTTCTCCAACTTTGCCATGTCTAGCTCTAAATATGGAGCATTCAAACTGTGGCTTATTTAGTGATGTATGCAACCTCAGTCTTTGGTGACTTATTGCCCTTCTAATCATGCCTAGTTTTGTTATCCTTCTTTGCTGCCTCAGCCTTGCATGTTTTGTACTCTTGTGCATAATCACTCCCAAGTCCCTTTCTTCCTTGCTCACTTTCAAAGCCTTACCCTATTTAATGAAAACTCACTGTTTCTCTTCCCATATGAATTACTGAGATTTTTTCCCAGTTAAAAAGCATCTGACGGTCATATGACCTTCTGAACATTCTTCTAAGATTATCCTGCAGTATCGTCACTTCTGTTTCACCACCCACTGCTCTAAATAGTTTTGCATGTGCAAACTTACAAACTGTCGATAAAATTCTGTCATCTATGTCATTACTAAAAAAGTATAACTAGCAATGGCCCAAGATTATTCCTTGAGGCACTCCACCTAACACTGTCATCCAGCCAGACAACTTGTTACCTATGCCGGTTCGACTGATCTATAGTTAGACTATGTGCCATGTGGTTCGCTTAAGTTTCCCTTTTTAAGCACTGGTACTATGAAGGCACACTCAAACATGTAAGGATTTATTGAAGTTCTATGCTAAGACCACTACAATTTCTTCCCTCCCTCCAAGCAAGAATTAAGGATGTAGTTAATTTACTCATGGACTTTTGTCAGTTTCAACCATTTCAGCTGTTCTACCACACTTTCCTTAGAATAGGGCATATATTAACTGTGTGAGCCCTTTACTTCCAATGTCAGAAATGCTTGAATGGGCTCAGAGATGGTTCCTTACTTTTCCTACAAAAACAATGATCTTAAGTATTTATTGAATACTTCAGTAGCTCCCACTTCAAATAACTTCCCTCTTCTCTCGTTCTTTTCCAACGGCCCTACCCTTTCTTTCCTTTTCTGCCTGTTTCTAATATATATATATATATATATATATATATATATATATATATATATTCTCGAATCTTTCTACACTGTCACACTCCCGTTCTTTGATTCCTTCTTCAACTTTTGAAAATTCATCCAAAGTTTAATTCCTTGCCCTCCTCTTTCTTTAAACCTTTCGTGTTACCAAATGTCTCCTCTTATTTGTGCTTTGTGTTTTTATATGATCTCCTTAATACTGTCTTTCATAACTTCCTTAAACTCCTTCCACGTATCATACACTCTCATAACTCTTATTATACATTCCAAGTCCTCATCCTTCAGCCTTTGTGTGCATTTGTGAGCGAACTTTTCCTTTGGTGTTTGTATTGCCGAAGATTAACATCTAAAGTGTCTACCAGTGTCGGACAAATTCGCCTACCCATCGCGAAACTTCCATATTCCGAGAAATAGTTATTTATCTGTTATAAGTCATTTTTCTTTTATGCCAAATATTTATTTATCTGTTAAAATTTTACTATTCTCTCAAGCCAACTGCTTTTTGTCATAATCGCTCAGAATTTGTACGAATCACGGCACCCAAACTCCATTATTATTATTGTTTTTATTCGTTACCAAGTTGACAGCGTAGACCACTCTTAGACGTAGACTATAAATAATTATGCGCATGCGCTTAACCTATAACCACTTAAATAATGACGTCTGCAGGAATATTCCCGGCGCCGTTCTGTCTGCTGGCGAAGTTATTCCACGGTGTAGCCTACTCCAACCTTTGCGAATACCATACAAGGCGTATCTTTATTCTCGGAGTACGTATTCGCGAATAGGAGATACGCGGTAGTAGGCTATTCCATTTTTCATAACTTCCAGCCCAGGTCAGATTTATGACCCAGGGATTTGTAAGATCTGCGTTGAGAAAGCAACGAGATAGCACTAGTTAGTGCAATTACTGTTGATGATTGCAAACGGAAGCCTGTGACAGACACAAAGGGACATTCTGGCAATATTTCAGTTTTATTTTTGGGGCGTGGCAGGCAGATCATATTTTGCCTCCTGCTAGTTTGCCAATCCTTGCCCCTAAATTGCGAATAGCTAGGCCTAGGCCAAGTCTTATATAAAAAGTCTATCTGGCCTTTGTGCGTTAATTATAACTATTTACCTCCAGGTTTATTGCGATTATCTGAACCTGAGCAGAAATCAATTACTGAGTTCATTATTTTAAGTAGCAATAATAGAATGCCCCGAATATTTAATATTCGAAAAGATTACAACCTTTGGAGGACATTATCGTCGTCGTCATCAACATCATCATCAAAACAATTATAACCTCAAACAAAGATCGTTTTGTTCAGTCATCATGACTTCCTCTTCACCAAGGCACTTGATGTGAGAAGCTCGCTACAAGTTTATACAGTATACAATACATCTAATGTTCAACTTTCATATTAAGGCAAAGACACTTAAACGGCCACAACACCTGATGATGTTGCATCGGGAGGGGGTGTCCGTAAAGCTAATGGTGAACACACTGGAGCGCAGAGCTAAGGAACTGAGTTCGAGACCCGCAACTCCCGCAAGGTTGACCAGTCCTTCTTTCGCTAGGCGGTGGCATTAGTTGAAATTATATGTATACAGCATAATGGACGCTATGCGTGGCTGCCGACAGTAAAAATTCGGTTCCTGTAATTAGGCCTATTTGTCATCATACGCTCATACTTTACTTGTAATAATACTGCGTTTTGTTAGTTTTAAATTAAAGGAATATTATTATTCGTACGCTACTTGTGCTAATTGAAACCATACTGGGTAAGTCGATCAAGTGACGGACTGTATACTTTAAGGACCTATAATATTATTACTGTCCAAAGCTGTAAATGAACACAAGATATTATTAAGTTAGAGCTAAAACACCCTAATTTCTTAGCCGGGGAGTCAATTCCCCCCTTGAGTGATGGAGGCAATCCCCCCGGTACCACATGCCAGGAAGGCAAGATATTCCCCCTAAGACGAAAAACTGTCCCCTCCTACCTGAAATTGGAAGCATTTGCCTCCGGAACCCCTATTTGGACAGCACTGTTTCTTAGTGCAGTATATCCCCTATGAGTATTCACCCTAAAGGGACGCTATGTAAATTTTGGAATGAATGAATGATTATATACGGCCTATCATTATCAAAACCTTATTTACATGTAGTGCCATCAAAATTATGCAATGCCTAAGCCCTACAGTTTATTTTATTTTTTACCGAAATTTGATACCGCCCTTCTTCCAACATCTTTTTGCTCAGAAGTGCATACACACGCCTCGACGGCGCAATTGCAGTTGTACTGCAGAGCAATTGTTCACGAAGGACTTGCTCAAAGTCCCTACACAGTGACTGACGCCCCGGAAGAGGGTCGAACCCGCTCACTCGGCTCCTACTGAACGTTACGGGGCTGACTGCTCTAACCGATCGGCCACTGTGCCTGTTTGCTGACTGTTCAGTGGAATCCCTTTTGTCTAGATAGCGAACCAATCTGTTCATATAGGTCTTGGACACTCACAATGATGACATTCAGTATTTTGTTATTACTGTTTATTTAGACCCGTTAGTTTTCTAATTGTGCCTTCAGGTCCTAAGCACCCAAAGGCTTCGTGTACTAAATTCTGAGAGGAGATACATAGGGCCTATCTGGAACTATTCAGACTTGCCATTTATGATAGTGACTGTAGCCTAAAGATACAACGATAAGAGATCACTTTCAAGTAACATTTCACTTGATCTTTATTGGAGGCATTAGAAAAGATCACTTATTTCCTTCTACCTACTTTAAAATGGTGACGAGTTTGAGGCCTGTTAGAAATTCCCTACCTCTGTCATTGATTTGTGTAAACAACTCAAAGGCCAGCGGAATAAACTAATGAGTAGTGTAACGTAACTCAGGGTTGCTCTTCACCAAACAGGTATCAATTTGTGGTGAACCTCAATCCTACCCTTCGGTATCGGTTGCGGCAATTCTGGTTCACCTCCCCTTAATTCTCTGGTACCCTCAGGAGGTCGCAATATTGTTTTGCCCAGGTCCGACTATCCGCGAGGCAAGTCTGGCTTGTTGGCGCAGATATGAGGAAGATTGCCAATGTCAACGATCGAAGCTCATTACAAATAATTTCTACTCGATCCCGACTGATTTATCTTTATTTCTTCGATAAAATCCACAGTCATCGAACAGTTATTTTACAGAACGCTGTCTTTACAACTACTCCCACAACGACGACTTACGACTGCCCTTTATCATACAGCGGCGGACTATCATAACTTCCGACGACTCTCTCTACTCCCGTGATTACTCTCCCTTTAATTTTCACTCTGACTTCACACACACATACACTCCACACACTTCATATATATATATATATATATATATATATATATATATATATATATATATATATATATATATACCCGAAGCGATACATTGTAGCGATACATTGTAGCGAGACGTTGTAGCGAGACATAGTAGACAACAATTGCTAATCAGCTAGGAAATTTTGCCACAGTAGGCCAAATAACGAGTAGGTCTATGCATTAACCAGCAATCCGTTGTTTATTTAGCGTCTCCGTGCAATAGCAGCAAGTTCAGCAGCTCCACCACTCGACAAATTCGAGGTTTTCTAGGAAGGTGCAGGTCAGACTTAAGGCCAATTAAGATACCATGGAATTGGGTTGCTATGCCATGTTTCATGTATATATATATATATACCATTGTTTTCTTTATAGACTAGATGATGGTGTGTTTGTTCTTTGTTGATTGCAGTTCGAAAGAAGGACTTAGACGACAAAAACTGGGCCCAACTGGTTGTACGAGTGAACAATCTGAACAAGTCTCGAGATAAAATAGCTATTTCATACCCAAAAGAAAGGTTAGTTTCAGCGGCGTGGAGTGATCACTATATATATATACACATATATTATATATATAAATATTATATAATATAATATTGGATAGGTAGGTGCATGTACGTGTGTGCGCACGGTAATTGTATCTGAGATATTCTTGCATTGGTCTGGAAGGTCTATGCAGGATGAAAACAAGTTGACCCATTTAAGATGGATCCGAGCCTTGAGAGGCACCACCAATTAGGCTAAAGGGGTGGAAGAGTTAGAATCAGTTGCTGGAGGCTTTAGCAGAAAATGATCTATAGGAGCCGTGTAGGCCTATAGAACTGGAACCAGAATATAACTCGTGCAGTCAGTACCAGAGACGCCAAACAAAAGAGCTAGTCGATAAAGATGAAGGCTTTAATCAATTTTGTCGAATACGGCGTTCATGTACCGTAGGCCTAGATGTCGAGTAAACAAAGGCAGGAGAGATAGGCCTACTAAATGGCTGCATGGGAAAGATGGTAGAGTTGTAGACTTGTGCATGGTGAATGACGGTAGAGACCGTATTGTACATCCTGCTAAGTGGCGTCACTTGTTACGCAGCAGGATGTAGGAATTATAGACTTTTACCACAGAAGTCGAACGACCGTTAATGTTCAATAAATCAAGTTGATAGATTCTAAACGATGAATAGCCTAAAGTTGTTGTATATCGTTTAGGGCGTTGGCATTTAAAACTCCAGCTCGTTCAACAATTAGCTGAGTAGACGCCGTGTATGCGATTGCTATAAATGAACGCGAAAGATTTAGATTAAAATTACATTTAATTCTCTTAATGATCGTTGTAAGTTTGGCGCTAGATAATACTCAACGCCAAGATAATAATTATTTCCCAGGTTGAATCTACTATTATTGCGTAGATCTACGTGGTCAATATAAACAACAAACCGCGCCCGGAAGCAATCCGGAAATGTTTTAGTTTTGTAGTATTTTAATAGTATTATATGTGAAAAAGCTGTAAATAAACAAGTCTGCACAAATACGCGTGATTTGAAAAGTATTCATTGCTTTCTGTGAACTTAACGGTAAAATTGTAGTTTGTCTCGCTTCATTCTTGGTGCACACATAAAGTGTAGTCTTTGTATAATACCATATTATTAATACACTAAAAATAAAATCCCGACACGAAATGTTTGCCGCAAATTTAAGAAGGGATAAATCTTCTGCGGCCGAAAATTCGGCCGTTATAAACACGAAAATTTTACTTCTACGGTCGAACCCATATAAAATTTTGCGGGAAAAGACCTCTGCGCATGCGCAACCTTCGGCGCAAGCGCATTGTCAAAAATACCCTAAAATGTATTAATATGCGTTGTTAGGGTCAGGTTAGACGTCGGGATGGTCGTTTAGGGTCAGTTTTAGGGTTTGTGTCATTTTTAGACACTTTTCTGAGAAATTTCGGCCGAAGAAGCTCCACGCTTTAAGAATACTCTGCGTATAGTGTAGCCAAATTACGTAAGAGTCTGGACTATTAAGATCTTTTGTATAAGGAATGAACATGTAGTAGGTTTGATGGAAGGCGCTTGTTTACGTTACCTAATGGTTTCCAAGGAAATTAGTGAATCGGGTGTCTAGTGAACACCGGTCTGGGCTAATTTTTTAATAGCCTCATTGCAGTGAGCACACCAAGACGATTCGAATTTTCATTCGCAATTACATACATGATTTTTGATTCTGGCATTTATAGATTCGGATATAAACCGTGTCTCAAAATAAAGTGTGCAAAATTTTTCTACCAGAACATCGGAAAATTTCCGCGGATTTAAAAGACCTTTTGTAGATACATGGCAAAATGACTGAAATTTTATGCTATATATAAATGTTCCACCTCACCTGACTCATATCATGGCACTTCCTTGTTAAATACAGATGTACCAATTTTGTATGTAATGCTTACATTTTATTACTTGCAACAAACTATCTGACGACTGAATTAGCACGCGGTAAAGTAAAATATGGTTTACTTAGCAGAGTTTTTAATTGTTATGACAGATCTGCTTAAAAGTGTTAGAATTGGTGCTCGAAATGTGCCCTGCTGACACGGACACAAGCGCTTAGACGGCGACACCATTGGCAGATAGCAGCATCAACGATCGACTGATCAAAGTGCGCCCACTCGTCAATCAGACGTGTTTTGAGTTCATCGACGCTGGCTATTCTGGAGCGGTAACCCTTCTCTTGCAGCACACTCCATACATGCTATATTCGAGTGTGTTAAGATCTGGTGAATTCGGCGGCCACAGTGTTGGAGGGATAAGTTGGGCGTCTCTCGCTCCAGGAAAGAGACAGTGTCGTGTGCTCGATGCACCGGGGCGCCATCCTGTTTAAAGACAAAAAACTCGCCCTGGAATATTCGGCGTATGACTGGCCGTAGCTTCTTGGGCAAGAAGTATGTCGCGATTGCTTGCCCCATTCACTTTGACACTCTGCTCAATGAAGTGGAGCTCAGTGCAGCAATTGCAAGTAATAAAATTTAAGCATTATACAAAAAATTGGTACATCTGTGATAGTGCAAGGTAGTGCAGTGATATGAGCCAGGTGAGGTGGAAAATTTATATATAGCATCAAATTTAAGCCATTTTGCCATCTACTTTAGGCCTAACGCTGAAAATGTGTGAATGCACGAAAGCGAAGGGTTAAGAAACTATGTGAAACAAGTTGCAATTTGTTCCTCTCATAATGAATGCTCATATTTCACCTAAGATATTTTGTTTGTGAACCATTCATTGTTACTTGGACGAAAGTAGTAGTCACAGCACTGTTCTTTCCGAATCTGCAGTGGCCATACTGCTTATTTTGTGCTAAGTCACCACCGAACCGATGTAAACCTCTACCATCCAAACGTGTGAATTATCGAGTGATTTAAATATCTTACCAACTAATCCATACAAACGAGGTAATATGCACGGTGACCATCATGGTTGCCAGGCAACTAAGTCTCCAATTTTGGTGATCATCCTTTATGCTGCACAAGCTTTGTGGAACAAACTACCAGTCATCCCTCTGTCAGTGTTGATTTCTTCATTGGCTTGAACTTTATTTTGGAGCATTTAATGATTCAAAGTTTGCCTGATCCCAGTGTTTCATTGTCGTAATTGTAATTAGATATGTTTATAATTAGTGTCACTTCAAGGAAGTATTGATCAGAAGCACTTGCTATAGATGCTAGCCTATATGATGTTAAGAAGATAAATTTCAGCAGACAGCAAATGGTGCCAAGAAAGCTAGAAGGGTCAAAAATGACAGTACCCCAAATCAATCCCAGCCAATGACTTCACGTCATAGCTGACAGATGGCATCATCTCAGAGTCTGGGACCAAAGTTCTGACCAAACTCTGTTGATAGTCATTTCTGTCACTCAGAAAGAGCAATCGTCATTAATTGTTATGTGCATGACCATTGAAATGGTCGATATGCCAATCTATGCATGCATGCAAGGTGTAAAATTCAATATTGTTTGATTCCACATTGCCTATCGCTGGATTTTGATTTGGTACTAAAACTGATTCAAGAGACTGGATTTTGATTTTTTCCAGATTACTGAGTTGGTGAAATAGCTGTTTTATTTGACATGTCTGTGTGTCCTGATATTGTGATGATGTCCTTGACATTAAATTGTAGTTGTAATTTGAAGTTGTATTGCACCACTTTTGACTTTATAAAATGGTTTGCCATGAGACAGATTTTAATTTAACGCTGAACATTGCTGATGTATACCCATACAAATTAGTTCAGCATTAAGAAAATTAATTAATTATTATAATTATTACAAAACCATGTTGTTATTTGGTTCATTATACAATTTCCAGATGCAGCCATTTTAGAATTTGTGAGGTGGGAGTCAAAACCCATCACTTGTCGTTTTTGGCTTTTTATTAGATCATTTTCTACAATGCATCTGCTTCAAACTCCTTTTTACAGAATCGAAATAGCTTTTATCTTACTTAAGTTATAATAAACTCGTTTGACTCTTTCATTAGTATAATCTTAACAACTGAGAAAATCAAAGTTTCAGAATATTCATGTCATCAAATATCTTAGCAACCATTACTTGATTACTACACAACTTTGCTGGGCAACAAAAAGTGCTATTGTCTGTATGAGATCCGGCATGCTTCATCAAAATCCGTTTGCAAATTATGGCAGATTGGCGTATTAAATCTTGGTCATTCACCATTGAAAACAAGCATATTTTACCAATGCAAATCTAGACACCATATGAATTAAAAGTCATTTTTCTCCAACTAAATATTTGAATTCAACATTTTTAATTTCGGATATTGAAAGTAGACATATTGTTCTGTAAAAATATACCATGTTATGTTTTTGACTCCACTCACCTATTTCAGCCTTTATCTCAATTATTAGGAGCAGATAAAGGGCGGACGACCCCCGGCCTCACATTTGTTTGTCTTTGTTCAGCTCTTGGTATGTCTGTCATTTTTTTTAAACAATTTGAAATGACATGCTTACTGAATGCACAAGAACATTTAAGTGCACCTAATAATGATGAGACCCAGTTTCACGTGTCATGTGTGCTGGCTCATTTTTATGTAAATAGGACACTGTGTGTGTACTCTGTTGCAACGTTGCTGAACAGGTCTTGGGCAGGGTAAATAAGATCAATACATTATAAAGCAGGAAATTGTTTCACAGCCTGTAGAATGTGGCCCTTGTTCCTTTTCAAGCTCAGAAGTAACTATGGCAACAAGAAATGTTTGATTTCCTGGGGTCCACAATTAAAAAACAGGGCAGCAAAATAAGAGTAAATTCAGTAGAGCATAGAATTATTTCTGATTTATATTTAATTGCGTTTGTAAAAAATGTATGGTTGATGGTTGCCTATTTATTTAAGGGATTTGTTACTAGTTCTAAGAGGAATACTTCGGATTTGAAATTTTTCGACAGATGTTCCAGCTGCAATAAAAAGTAAAAAAGTGGAATGGCATTCCTTTCTAAGATTATGAATGACTTACAAATTTAAATAAAACATTTGCATTAAATCAGGATAAAATATGCAGACCTTAAATGTAGCTGCCTGCATGTGCTCAAAATTTGAGTGTTTGCGTTGATGCTTCTAATCACCAATATGGTTGTTTGAATCACGATGTTGCATTCAACAATATGGTTGTTTGAATCAGTGCTGCTGATACATGCTGTTATAAGCCCTGTTGATTTCTATCACATGAGCTATTTAATATAAGATTCAACCATTACATTTTTTCCTTGCACTGGAAGAACTATTTTGCACAAAACGTAATCATGTGAGTGTGCACTTATGATCCTGGCCAATGCAGTGATATTAAGACAAATAAGGTCTGGTTGGATATGTTTCACATTGTCTTGTGGCATTATGCAATTAATTTAATGGACACTTGCATTTTTAAGGTGCTAGATTTTTTTTAGCTTATCCTGAAATTTCAAAATTGTTTTTGCTAAATAATTATATATCTGATGTGGTCCTTATTTGGTGTTTGAAAATATTATTTTAGCAAATGTGATGGCACACACCTATGTTTTAAGAATTATAATGTATTTATTGTTTAAAATTGTATTCTCTGATTTGAACAGATTTTATGTAATTTTGCCCAGAAATGCCTAAAGCAACTTCAAAGAGGGGAGCCAGCACAGCATTGACTAATGGGATACAGACTACAGAAGAGTCAGATTCTGGCGATGAGGTGACACATTCGAGGTCTCAGCTGACTCTCACTCAGGCAGAAAAAGCCCTTGGATCTATGTCTGGTGTCGAAGTCGAACAATTGGTGAATGATCTCGTTATATATCTGTTGATTGCAGATCAGAAAAAAATTCCCATCAAAAGGCAGGACATCAACAAAAATGTTCTTAAAGACAACAAAAGGGCATTTGCTGGTATAATGAACAAGGCAAAAGCAAAACTAGAAACTGTCTTTGGCGTAAAACTGATTAGTCTTGAGCAGAACCGTTACATTCTGGTGAACTCCCTGGATAACCCTGTCGCAGAAGATGTGGATGTCGAGGACCATGCCAAGACTGGGCTTGTTCTTGTCATTTTGGCTTTGATATTCATGAGAGGCAACCAGATTGGAGAAGACGAATTGTTCGAAGCCTTGCGGAAGCTCGGTGTAGACGTCGACCAGCAGCACGAGGTCTTCGGCGATGTGCGTCGACTCATTACCGTGGAGTTCATTCGTCAAGCGTATCTCGACAGTGCGAGACAGCAGACGGTCGACCCTCCAAAGCTTATCTTCCACTGGGGACCAAGAGCAAAGGCAGAAACGACGAAACGAGACGTACTCGAATTCGTGTGCTCGATTTATGGCAATAAGGAGCCAACTGGATGGCGGACGCAGTGGCGTGACAGTGTGGATGAAGAACAGTCCCAGTCCTGACCGATCAATATGAGTAAAGTGCACTGACTGAGTCGTGGGAAATTCTTAGGAATTTTAATTCCATTTATCAGTAGCGTTTTTTTAATTAATGCATGTTTTGACAAACGTTTAGATGCACTTGATTAGTCTGCATGCCAGTGTACAGTTTGATTTTTTTACGGATGCTGACATTAAGTTTTAGGTTCACTGAAATTTGTCAGAAAATAATACTTTTGATTTTTTAAGTCTTATGCAGAGACCTCCTTACTGCAGGTTCATGTACACTTTCATTGCAATCTTTGCTATAATAGTGTGTGTTTTTAATTATGGCTTTTCAAAGGGTAATCATCTCTGTCTATTGGTGAGTGGTGACAATACAGATCTATGCGTTACTGTCTGTTGAAAATGGCGGATCCAAAGTTGTGTTTCCAAATGTTTAGAAGTTCCCTCAACGTGTTACTAGATAATCAAGTATAGGCCACCTATGGTGTGGGCAACACCAGATGAAGGTAAAAGAAAGCATGCCCGGACAGACACCGAGTAGTTTTCGGTGTTTGTGAATGCCAAGGCCATTGATGTTGTCGTCCTCCTTTTCCAGGCTTGGAATTGGCAATATTAGAGCAAAGCCAGTGATGGAATTTGAGGACAGACCTACTATGACACAGACCTACTGCATGGCAAATCAGTAAGATGAAAGAGAGTAAACATTCTGACTTGACAGATTCAATAATAGCAATGGTAAATGCAGCCTGTTTACCAGCTTCTCTGCCTCCCTGCTGACATCCTGGAAACCAAACTCTGATCTCCCACAGACTATCCTTTGGACAACCCTTTCGATTTGACGCAGTGCTTATGAATAAGCTGGTGCCCTGCGCTTGGCTTTCAAGTGGTGCTTTAAAAATTTGGAGATTACAATTAGCTTAGATGACAGAATTTGGAGGCTGAATCTTGCTAATGATCCATCCAAAGTAAATCCAGTTATAATTATGTATTTTTATGCCTATCATAATATAGCCAAGGGTTGACTAATGGACCAATCATGGTTCATCCATCCATGTATCTTACAATTTTCATACCTCATCCATCCATCAGGGAAAAAGTTAATCAAATATCTATAGCCAAACTGATATGATATAATATTTTTATGTTAGAAAAATCTGTTGCCTATAAATAGGCATCATGGTGTTAATATTTATTTGTGCACCATTGCATTTAAGTCCATCGAAACTGAATTTCTCAATTTTGGAGCTTCACAACAACCGAACAAATTTAATTGTTTAATTCTGCCTGGTTTGAGAGACCTTGAGCATGATCACAGTGGTGCTATAGAAGTTATTATTTTAAATGTTGTATATCAGTTGACATGAATCCATTTTTTCATTGTCACAAATACTTTCTAGACCCAAAACTTTGTGGATAATATTTCTGCATAATTTTAATATAACTGGCTTACCGTATTTAGCCATGTGCTAAGAACCATTGGTAACTACTCACTATCTCTACTAAGAAAATTAAATAGCAAGAATACATAACAATTTGGTAAAGATGCTACGGTATATCTATACAACATATAAATCAGTCTCTGAACTATTTTTGAGAATTTTTATAAGCCAGGGTGTAACCTTAGTTGACCTCAGGCACCGTTTTTTCATTTAGTGCCATTGTAGATCTTACATTTACTTTTCTGTGCTTCTATCCATATAGCAAGTCAATTTAGATCAGTCAACAAGGCCAGTGACTTGACTTCAACCAGCGTATGGTTCAGTGATCAGCTGAGCACGCCCACGCTCGCTGAAACCTGGTTTGAAGTATGTGACTGTATATCAAACATCATAATTTAGATCTGGAACCGGAACGAAACGAGGAGCTTGGCTTTTTCCGAATTGATTGGGTAATGTGCCAGTGTATTGCTGGTTTCCCTTACCTGGCTTTTGTGGGTGCTGAGAAATGTTCAAAGATTTGTATTTTGTTACATTACATCCTTTTGGCAACTTACAAGGGAATTACCTGCCTTTAAGGTGTGAGACTGATGATAAATGGTACATAACCAAGACCAATTGTGGTGACATTGATTGTATGGCTTTATTCTCTACTTTGTGACACTGTGGCCTGCCTTGCAACACAATGGTCATTTCTGTAATTTGCTGGGTATGTAATTAAATTGTTGCAGGTTTGAGGTTGCTGAGCACATCATTTAACTAGTCTTGATAAGTTGTTTGCTCACAGCCTCAAGCAGTAGATATCACTTTTGCCGGTAGCACAAATAACAAATACAGATTATGAAGCCAATTATTTCAAAAGTTGTTTAGTCAAAATGTTTGTTTCCAGAACATAGACCTACCATTGCGATGCAAACATGTTTTTTGCTGTCTGAGCTTGCCATGATAAAATGGGGTTTACATTGGTTGTCAAGTACTGCCATGTAAATTGACTTACAATCATAGCCTATGTTAGCAAAGATTTTCCAGACAAAAACCTTTTTCTGAAAGGTTTCACACATGCAAGTCTTACTGTTCTCTGATGTCAATGAATGTTGCTGGTGACATACCGATGTTGCTAAGGAGCCTAATAAGAAGTATAATGCTAAAATTGAATAAATAATAAGCAAAAAAACAAGAAAATTTCTGCTCCTTTTCTATTTGTAATTATTTTGTCAAAACAGAATTTTTTTAAAATTTTTACTGGCTGCAGTACTGAGGACGATCCAGTACATGGCATTATTAAACTATATGGCAAGTTGCGAGTCACCCAAACTAAAAGGTTTTTTAGCATCTACAGTAATTATTGATGCCGATTGTTCTAATAATTAATAGACCTGAACATGCATTTCAGTATCGGTACAGCTCTGTCACACAGACCTTGATCAACTAATTCAGATTTACTAACCTTACTGTAATAAGTGTAATGAGAAGCAAATGCTGTCATGATTGGGTTTCGTGTTGGAGTAAGCATGCTGCGCCAAGCGTGTAATGCCTTACAGCCTGCAAGGTTCTTTACTGACTGGGATGGGATGTAGAAAGTAGTAATTAGACAGGCTACTGATACATTATTATGCAGGTGACATCATCAATATGTTTGACACAGTGATGGGTGACCTACCTCAGATTTTACTGCTGCAATGGTCTAGAAGCTCAACAGACGGTAGATACTTTGTTACTAGTGTTGATCAAGTGCAAATTCGTTCAGCTCTTAAGTAAATTTACCTGTATGTGAATTTATCTATGGTAGTTTTCTATAGATAACTGCAGTGGAGCGCTGCCTTCCCATTCTTGGTTGAAAGGGAGATTTTTAAGCACTGAAGATGTATAAAATATGAGAGCTCGAAACTTAATTTTGTTATCAAACTTGCTATATTGTGTCTTTCAGAAATGAACCATTAGAAATACGTATAAATGAAGAGCCTATATGTACAAAACTTCTACCAGGATCAATCATCCAAAGCCAATGTTCCTTTAAGGTAAATGGTGTTTCAAGATAGTTTAGAGTTCATTCAGTCTGGTGACCAGAATATAATTATATGAAGTGCATTATTTTAACCTCTGGGACTAATTTCTTACAAGGCAGGATTGTATACCATTTGATTAGACTATTTAACTCAATGTTTAATATTAAGCCAAATATCCTACATTAGGATAAACGCACGATCTAAAGACCTGCCTGAGCAATTTATTCTGCAGAAGTTGATCTGCAGCAGATTTTGGTATGCTACCTAATTTTTGTTCCATTCTGAAATCTGTCTTGTTTGGCCGATGTTGGACCGGGAGCGATCCTGAGTAGATTTCTTGAAGAGGTGCTATATTAGGTTTCATTGATCGATTGATTGATTGATCGATCGATTGATTGATTGATTGAAGTGGTCAATAACATCTGAGTCACTTATGTTACAAACCAAAAAGGGATAACCATGTGCCGTGGTTTTGGTAGCTTGACTATTATATTTTTTCTTGCTATTTGCATTCACTCACGGGATTTGGAATCCGGTAAGAGAGGTTGAAAAGCTTTTGCAAATTAATATATATATTCACTGCATTTCTAAAACCGTCTTAATTATCGATTGTGAGATTTTTATAGCAATAGACTGGTCTGAATTTGTTTTAAAAACGGAATCATTATTGGAAAGTAATGGAAAAGAAATTTATAGTAGAGCGCTATAAAGCCAATAAAAATTGTTACATATTTCAGGAGCACGGTAATCACTCAGTTCACATAAGACTGAGGTAGTATATTGCTAATATGTTTGCCTTTGCTGTATTCATATGATGTTTAGGTAGAGTCATGAAGCAAATGTGATTTTGAGAAGTCTGTATTACCTAAGCCACTTGTACCATTATGGAGCACGTTGTCCAAATGTTGGATTGCCATAATAATGGTTACAATTGAGCTGGAGATATCCATTGCTATTGGGAACACATCCTTGAAAAATATGAGAACTATTACCGAGAGGTGTAATAAATGGGTGTGTATGGCAATGTACATTGACCTCATAATAGCCATTTAGAAATACATTCTATATTGTTTAAACTTTTTGTTCTAGGTCAGTTATGGGGAGAAGGGGGAAATAAGCTTGAAGCTGAGGAAGTC
This sequence comes from Bimastos eiseni, assembly GCA_959347315.1. Lineage (NCBI taxonomy): Eukaryota > Metazoa > Annelida > Clitellata > Crassiclitellata > Lumbricidae > Bimastos > Bimastos eiseni. The sequence continues at coordinate 23,522,963 of OY365806.1, read as the reverse complement.
GGAAGCGGAGGATTGGATGCATCGGTGGAGTCCTTCGCGTGATGCAGTACAGCAACCAGCTATAGACACGAATCAATGTTGATAAGCAGTTCCATGTATTGTCTCTTTCTGGAATGGACAACTTGTACAGCAGTTCCATCGTATTGTTTGTGTATCTACTTTGAGGATATTAGTTTTTAACTGCCTCCACCTGCATCTGGTGCAAATGAGAGAATAAAGGATTAAAGACTCAAATATTTTGCTCTCAGTATGTCTATAAAAAAATAGCAAAATGAATCATTAGATTAATGAACCATGTAATGTTATCCTATTAAAATGATTTTAATAATGAAGCTAATTAATAAATAAAATTTAAAGTTGTATTCCATTGTTTAAGTCATGAGAGTAAGTTCTGTTCAGTGTGTTATAATTCATAAGTAGACCAGAGGGTGAAAGAAGCTCATCATTCTGTCAGCCAAAACATTGTCAATTTCAGCCGCACTGACACGTCGGTGATCTACCTATCTAATCAGGACCGTACCGATGGGGCGTGGGGAGACCAGCAGGGCGGTGGCCCAGGGCATAAATGTGGAAAGAGCACAAATTTCAGGATGGAATAACTTATTATTCCATAAAATGCACTATTTTCAAAATGTGGGGGCGCGAGATTGATGCTTGTTGATATAAGTTTATTTAACGACGCATCCATAACAACGATGATATGCGTCGCGAGATTGATGCTAGGCACAGGGTGCAATTATAGCTCGGTACGGCCCTGTATGGTTTTGATGCTCCTGCAGTGTCTTTTGTTCTAACGAATGGCATCTATGTCATCCGTTGTTCCTCACTTGAAGGACTTTTGGGTGTGGAACATTGCAGCTCGCTTAATAGAACCTGAACGTGAACACAGACTGCTATCGTCATCGTATATATCTGAACAGATGTGAAACATGAACACATTGACAATTTTCAGTAAATTATCTCACATGACCAATGTGATGCAACCGGAAAATGTCAGCCGCATACTTGCCTGAAAAGCACACAGACGTATGACATAAAACCATACACACAAACATACACACATACACATATACACACATACACATATACACACATACACATATACACACATACACATATACACACATACACATATACACACATACAAATATGCACACATACACATATACACATATGCACACATACACATATGCACACATACACATATGCACACATACACATATGCACACATACACATATGCACACATATTGTATATAATTTAAGTCATTAGCGAAACTTTAAAAATTTGATCCCATGAAGTTTGAAGTTTTTTGCACGACAATTCAAAGCCCAAATAGAATATTTACAACTTCAATTAATTTATAATTCTATTGATATTTTAAAAAATAGATCCCGGTGTTTATTTGATATATATAGTTTAATTAAATTAAATAGTTTAATTTTGAACCTGAATAATGTTGAAGTGAATATTCTTAACTCAAGGAGGTCGGCTCTATCTTGATCCTTTGAAGATAAACAGCAGTTCGTGCAGATTATCCCTAAAAGAATTCATTCCTGCAGAGTGAAGTGTCTCCCACCTCAGTTTTCTTGGCATCGGCTTATGAGTGTAGATGTCAGTTCTGACCCTCGACCCCGTTGATATTGCCAACGATTGCTTCAGTTCAAATAATCATTTCACAAACGAGTTTGCATGAGGACAGAATCTTGAAACTAGCTTCTGCTCAGTCTGCTATTTCAACCTCGACCTCTTGGGTTGCAGTTCAGCACGCTATCGACCAGGCCATCGCTAACCCACGCACAATAAGCCTTCTGATGAAAACCAACATGTGGCTTCTTTAGGCTGAATGGAATCGTTTCAAAAACCATGTTAATAATAGTACTTACTTACATACATTTCCACATACATATCTGCATACAATACATGCATACATTACATATACACAAATACAGTGTGCTTGTATTCTTGAATGCATTGTTTCAACACGAATTCATGCATACATAGGCCTACATACCTCAACACATGCAAACATGCACAGTTTACCCACACACACACACACACACACACACACACACATATATATATATATATATATATATAATTATTATACATAATTTGATTCATTTTTAATACAGATACACTTACATACGTGCCAGCGTACCTAACGAGATCCTGCAAGCATACATTTCTTGTTACCTGGTCTACACGTCTAATTTTCCAGCCTATAATTACGATTGCATCAATCATACACAGTCAACCACACTGCCAGACATACATAGCAGTACACACAGACACACACAGACACACACACTAGCAGAAACAGGTCTTTGACCCAAACATTCGATGAGCAGTGTTCATCTGCAAATGCAGTTCAGCAAAAGTCATTTAAGTTTCGACAAAGTGAAAAGTCACATGAAGATAATTCCACTGACACTGTCAGCTGACGCTTTCGTGTTTTCGCCTCATAATTAATTACTCTGTATCTATAGGCCTACTGCACATCGTGTGGGTCGTAGTTGAATAAACCAAAAGTCAAACGTCGCAAGCATCTATCCAACTTAGACGGTGTGGCTGATTGGTTAGAGCGGTCGGACCGCAACACTCAGTGTGTGCTGAGGGAGCGGGTTCGAGCCTCGTCCGGGGCGTCAGTCACTGTGTAGGGACCTTGAGCAAGTCCTTTGCGCACAATTGCTCTGCAGTATACAACTGCAGTTGCGTCGTCGAGGCGTGTGTGTGTGCACTTCTGAGCAAAACATGTTGGAAGAAGAGCGATATGAAATTTCAAGAATTTCAATTTCTCATAGAATCTCTCGGGACGAGAAATTAATATTATTTTCATTTTGATTACTAAGTGGCAGTATTTCTATTAGTACTACTACTACAACTAATATTTTCATTATTATTATCATTATTATGATGATGATTATTATTATTGTTATTATTATTGTTGTTATTATTATTATTATTATTATTATTATTATTATTATGTCACATATAGTGTTATTCATCATTGGCATTGCCAACGGATCTGTCATCAGGCCATCTGGGTCGCCGCTTGCCAGTGGATTGTAATCTTGACATAGTGCCCTGAAAAGCCACCGCATTGAAACGTTGGATCAATGCCGACAAGTTCTGGAAAAGGAAGTTTGTCTCTCGGGTGTTATTATTATTATTATTATTATTATTGTTATTATTATTAATTAATAATAATAATAATATTAATTAATAATAATAATAGTAACCTACCAGACACTTCCCGAACAGCAGGCGCTGCGACAGAGAGGGCGGCAAACAGAAAGACGGAAAAGTACAACGATCTGGCAGTCACACACTTATATGCCCCAATCGCATTCGAAACTTTGGACCCGATAAACAGTGAAGGCCTAAATTTCCTGTCGGAGCTGGGGAAAAGACTCAGTTGCTCCACTGGGGAGCCACGGGAGACACCATACCTGTACCAGCTTCTATCGATTACCATACAACGTACTTGTAACGCTATAGCGTTTAAAGCGACTTTCGCCGCTCAGGAGATCGATTAGCGAGGCCATTCCAGACAACAAACATTTTAGGTTAGTTTTATAGTCCCTGAGGGATCATTTGTACCTAGGGGCAATAATAATAATAATAATAATGCCTTGCCTGAGATTCCACAGTCATCGATACCCTAGCAGAGTCATACCGCACCAGATCAGCTGAGGATGCAGATACTGCTGCTGAGATCGCAGCAAACAGAAAAACATCAAAATACACTGCTATTTTGTCATCATACTGCTTTGTGCCATTGGCCTTCGAGACTCTGGGTCCTGTCAACCGGGATGGCCTAGCACTGATCAATCTCCTTGGCCACCGTCTTGCCCAGTTATCAGACGACAGGAGAGAGACCACCTTCCTCTACCAGCGCTTGTCAAGGACAGCGCTTGTCAAGGACAGCGCTTGTCAAGGACTATCCAGCGCTTCAACGCAGTCGCTTTTTGTAGCACTTTTTCTACCAATAAAACCATCTGCGAAGACTAGCCATTCCAGAACAACGACCCCTATTTTTTTAATCCCGAGGGATCATATGTACCTCGAGGAAAAAATAATAATACTAATTATCATAATAATATTGTTAGTGCATGTATTAGTATCAGTAATACAAATATAGTACCACGTGGTAACCAAAATTATAATAATATTAATTTCTCTTCCCAAGATATTTTATAAGACTGTCTAAGTAGGTTAGATGCTTGCGACGTTTGACTCTTGGAGTATCATAGGCAATCAGAAGCGTGCACTATATATATATATATATATATATATATATATATATATATATATATATATATATATAATATATATATATATATGTAAGTAGGTTAGATGCTTGCGACGTTTGACTCTTGGAGTCTGTAGGCAATCTGATTGCCTATGATATATATATATATATATTATTATGATAATTAGTATTATTATTTTTTCCTCGAGGTACATATGATCCCTAGGGTTGCCAGGTGTCCGGTATTAAACCGGACAGTCCGGTATTTAGACAGACTGTCCGGTCTGAAATTTCAGACGTTACCGGACATGGCGGTGTTCGGTAATTTGTGGCAAATAATTACTAACTGTTGTTAAAATGACAGTTAGTTTGGAAATACAAAATACACGTGAAAAAGCGAAAACTGAAAACGTAGATTTCGTGGAGCGCTGTAGTCTACACGTTCTGTGTCTCTTCCCTTGGAAGCATCTATTATATTGTATTTATCATTCAGGATCTGCGGCCCAATTTTCAGCCACAACAGATAAAAAGTTAAAGCTGGGAAATATGATGCTTAGCCAAATATGGTTTGAAACGGAGACTGTAATCATAGACAAAAATGAAAGAATTCCTACAATTAAAAACATAGTAAATCAAATCACTTAAGCCTCACAGGTTTTCCTCAGTTAGAAAAATGTTTCAGATATTTATGGGCCTCTGCCATAGAACCGGGCCCTGGGGCATCAGTCAATTCTGACCCCCTCTCATCGTCCCGTTGTCCGGTAATTTTCTCAAGACTATCTGGCAACCCTAATGATCCCTCGGGATTAAAAAAATAGGGTGTCGTTGTTCTGGAATATATATATATATATATATATATATATATATATATATATGGTAATTGTATGAAACCTATAATACTAAAATCTTCCTCTTCTTTGTTCTCTTGAAACCCTACAAGCACGTATCATTCGTAGGCTATTGGTCTACAAAGGGCAGCAGCCGCCAATGTCGGCCTGGAAAAGCGTTTTGGTTAATAGGGCGGGGTTGAAACAGGTTAGCCTACCTGCGAACTTTTTGCAAGCCCTGCTCCATCCATGTAGCCAAGGCGTCGCTTAACCAGTCTATGCAGCACCGCCAAGAAGTGAGTTCGAGGCTGTTCTAATTTTATCGTGGGCCGTCAGCAACCATCCCTCCCTCCCTTCTTGCGTCTGCAGCTGACGCAGGAGCTGCAGACGATGTTGTACGAGTTTAGTGTTCCACTGAATCCACTCCCTCCCAGAAACGTTGAAAGTCTGGACCGGCTGCGGATCTGGCGAAGCCGGATGCAGTTGGCTCCAGGCGCCGGCGTACGGTGCACGCACATTCCAGCTTTGTACAACTAAGAAGTTCGACTTCCACGGCACATTATACGTGTATCGTCAGGCCACCGATGAATCATCCTCTTTATGATTAAATGTCTTCATTAGCAGACGACTTCAAGAAATTCCAGTTCGTTTAAGATACGGAAACTGCTGTTCGCCGTTGCTGCCTGGAAGTATCCGCCACTTTTCGAAGGACTTATAACGTGAGACAAGTTTAGTAACCGCGAACATCTCAGGCACTGTTGCAACATGCACGACGGAGAGCCTCACGCCACCTCCAGCAGCGTATGTAGATTGTAGGCCCTGTTCATTGTTAATCTATGCTTCTATGGATTTCAACTAATTGTTTGAACGTTGTCTGGAATAAAAATAAACAGACGTATACCCTAAACTGTTCTAGTCTGCCATTGAATGTCCACTGCATCGCCAAGGCCAGACAAAACGTGGCAGTGAACAAAAGGAGAAATCAAGTCAAGACTGGGAATTATTCTGAGGCCTAATTGACGCATAGTAGTCTCACATCGAACTTAGTGACGGAGTTGGACTATAAATGTTAATAACTTAATTATCTCAACTTGTCTACGTTAGATGTTTCACATGTATCAACTATGTTCTAGAATATAGTTTGGTTATTGCTGGTATGTTTCCTTATCTTGGACACGATGTAGAAGATAGACTATAGATTGAATCTGTCGCTCATTAGAATTTTGAAATCGAGTCATTATTAGGAGAAATCTTCCTAATCAATGTCAGCAATAACATGGTGTTGAAATAGTTTATTGTAGACATACGGATGCTGCAGTTCACCGTTGCGACCTGAAAGTTGCCATGTTGTCCCATTTTATTTGTTCAAAAGTCAAGCTGATGATTCTTCTCCATCTGTTGGTTACATTATGCTGTTGATTCATGTTGTTCATTATTTTTATCCTAAGGATTTATACTTGTAAGATGAGAGAAGAATGGTAATCAAGAATTGAAGAAACAAAATAGACTACACAAGATTGACAATACGCATGATTAGAAAAGAAGTTAAGAAAATGTTAGCTCAAAATCATAAACTAACATCTGTCCTCAAAATGTATTGTGTTTGGATCATTTTTTGCCTAAATGAGAATGCAGTGCTCAACAGCAGTTTAAGAAGACTAATAAGAAGCTTTTCTGCCAATTTTATGAATGACTTGTAGTAACATTGTCTCTGTACTTAATTGGATGTCAAGTGTATCTAGAATCTTTATGAAAAGAGTTATCCATAATTGATCTCATTTGATGCTGTTTGAGAGTGTAAAGTTTCAGCATAGCAGGTAGCTGCAGTCTGGCCTGCTGACAGAAATTCAGGGCCCCTAGGCAAGGCATCACAATGTGTATTAACTTTAACCAGAATATTTAGTGCGTGCCTAAACTGGACCTCTGAATCTTCTGGATGTATACCTCCTTTCCCCTTCTTATCGGGCCTGGCTGCAGTTACACACTAGTTTGCTCTTGCCTGTGAATTACATCTTGGCTTATAAGTGAAGTAGATAGGCAGGAAAATCATGACCTCTTTTCAGAGGATATGTTTCTCTGAGTTATTTACCTTGTGCTCTGCCAGACTCTGCAGTCACTGATATTAGATTCTTTCTTGGCCTTTGTGAGCCACAATGGCCTGCGCTGCGTCTTCAACTGCATTCAAATAAACTCTGCTGTGCTGTGCACCATTTCTTTAAGCTGCAGTTCCACTTTCTTTATCTGCTCTGGTCTAAATGGAAGAAATGGATGCATGAATGTATGTACTGATGGATGAAGCAACGTGGAGAGTTTAATATGTTGCACATTAAGTGGTGGTAGCAGCATTGTGGTCCATTTTCTCATGTCATTACACTTGTTGATTGTGTTACTTAGCCTAAATTATTCAAAGAAAACGAGTTCCACTGGGTTCTGTAGATGTACAATAGCTTCAGCAGTTAATACACTCTCGTCCTCATCGCTACTCTGTCAGTTGGAATCCAGTAAGAGTAAATGACATCTCAATTTCATTGTTTTGCATCTGTACAGTAGTATACACCTTTGTTATATTAATTTGAATATTGAAAGCATTGTGTGGAAAGGTGGCTGATTGGTTAGAGCGGTCGGCCCATAATGCTCAGTGTGCGTTGAGTGAGCGCGTTCGACCCTCCTCCGAGGCATCACTGTGTAGGGACATTGAGCAGTACAACTGCAATTGTGCCTTCGAGGCGTGTGCACTTCTGAGCAAAAAATGTTGAAAGAAGGGCGATATAAAATTTCTGAATAAATTGTATTTTATCAGTTGACTATTCATTTGAAGCTGCCTTGTTTTATTTGTGCTGTTACAGTCTCGAGTTGACGAACTCGAGGAAGAGCTCAGAGCTGAAAGAGTTGCTCGCAAATGGGTAAGATATATTAGAGAAATCTTGTCATTGTTGTCTAATGGTTCACTGCACTTTCGTATAGTGTTGCTTGATACTATGACCATGCATTTAGAGTCCTCATGGTCTCTCTGGGGTGTACTTCTATTATGTTGTACGGGCAACCACACTGGCCCGTCTACTATATGCATCCCCTGCTTGGTACGGTTTTACTAATGCTGCCCATCACACTCGACTAAATGCTGTTTTGCGTAAATTGTTATGAAATGGGATGCTCCCTTCTGATCAGCCCTCATTTGATGATCTTTGTGATCGTTCTGATGATTCCCTCTTCACATCTATTATAGCAAATTTCTACCACATACTAGAAGTTTTGCTTCCAACGATCAATACCTCAACTCCCTATCTGCGCCAACGTGTTCATAATAGGATCATTCCTCGCGCGGATGACTTTACATGTTGTGGTTTTATTATAAAAGTATGAATAGCTCACATATATGATATGCGATGTGACTCATGTCCTGTCATTAATTGAACTTTTCTACTACTAAGCTTTTATTATGTGTACCTTGCATGTTAATTGTTTGTGTGTACATGCTGTGCAATTGCAGGCGTTTATATCAAAGAAAATACTTACTTACTTACTATGGGTGTAGAAAGTCATTGAAGTCACAGGCCATGAAAGCCTTAAAAGGGGTTCAGCAAGTTCATAAATCTTTGTGTCGATTGAGTTTAATGTTGTTCTCTTGCACTGGTTTTTTATGTCTGTTCTATTTAGGCTGAAAAACAGCGAATTGAGCTGCAGAGAGAACTGGAGATCATAACGGAACATCTGGAGGATGCTGGTGGCAACTCACATCTACAGGTTAATGTGATTTGGATGTCCAAAACCTTATCCACATGCCATGTTTTCTGTTAATAAGTCGTTTTAAACTCAATGCACGCTGAATAAACAGATCTAAACTGGATTTGTTTACAGAATAAATCGTAAAGAACAAAAGTTCTTACTGTATTTCCTTGCTTTGGAACAAAGTAACAAGAAGTAATCTAAATATTTACCTAGCTTCTAAATTTGCACAATTATACTTCATGTTAGCCATCTGCCATATGCTAAATGTACTTTATAAAAAGTTATAGGTTATTTGTTGGAGGCAGTAGTATTAGAATATAATTCAATTTAATGACTAATGAGTTGCTGCTTGATTGAAATTGGTTAGACTCCGAACAGCCTGTTTTACTTTGATTAGTTGCATTCTGCTGCATGTTTAAGAAGTGTTGAAACAACTATCATGGAAACTTTGCTTATGTTTTATGTCTGATGTATTTTAGGAGCATGAATCTTAGATTCATTTTTCACTCTTTTTCACTGAAGAGTCATATATTTGTGTAATATATTGATTTTGTTTTCAAGGTGGAAATGAATCGAAAGCGAGACGTTGAGTTGCAGAAGCTGCAGCAAGACCTAGAAGATGCTCACATACAGCACGAGGCACAGGTGGCAGCCTTTCGCAAGAAGTTCCAGGAGCTGCAGACTGAACACACTGACCAGGCAGAGCAGCTGCAGAAAGCTAAGCTCAGGTCATCTTCATTCCTTTTGTTGACCATAACTATGTGTTATTGTTTAAGCCAGTGTTGAGTTTGATGACTGCTGTGCCAAGGACTACTGTCTGATACAATTAACTTCTTTATTCTAATTTGTTTTATGGGTGGTAGTATCTGCACATACAGCCCATCACTTCTTATCTAGGCCTGGAACAGATGAACCTGTGGTGGAGGTTATTTGTTACTTTTTATAATGTTGGGGTAAGATGAGGTAAAGCTTCATGCCTCAGTCAAAAATAGTTCAACAGCTGTGAGACTGAAAAATATTTTAACTGAAGCCAAATAGGGCAACAGAAAGGAAACAAGAATGCGTTGCAGATGGTTGAAGACTTTGACAATAGCGGTTCCATTGAGAAACGAAAGTTCTCTCGGTTTGAAAATGAATTGTGAAATTCACATGATAAACTGAGAATTTGAAACATAGATGCATCAATGGTAAAAGTATAATTTATTTCTATTGCACTAGTTTTTTTATGTCTATTCTATTTAGGCTTCAAAAGCATTCATGCATTTTAAGCTTATAATTTGTTATTAATTTTCTGTGACAGCCAATTAATTAATGTTGGGCAATGTTTCTTTTGTATGATGTCAGTACACTAGCAACATGATTCAGTATAATGCTAATTCTCTTCTGTTCCATTTGAACATGTGTCCAAAATGGTATTCAACTTTGGAGTGTGACTTTGCTATATTAAGCAGCTGTTGGTATAGAATCCTCAGGTACCAATATTAGTATGGTTCAGTACATGTTGTGATTTTATTTAACCCGTATTTGTTAATGGGTTATTGGTGTACAGACACATTCACTGTAATCAAGTTTGAATTACCTCAAGAAACTGATGTTGAAACAATTCCGTTCTTTTGTAGATTTGAGAAGGAAAAACAACAGTTGAAAGCTGACAGTGTTGAGCTTAGTGGTCAGGTTGAAAATCTGACCAAGTTAAACAAGGTAAGTTAAAGAGCCTTCATACGGCCGTGCCTTTAAGATAATATTTCTGGCTGTGGTCATGGTTTGGCAGCTTAAGACAAAAAGGGCCATTAAACATATGCAATTGAGAACTGAGTTGCATCCTCTCTCACAATTATTATTGAAATGGAACTGCAATTAATCACAGATTACCTGTTGCTGGACAATATGACATTATAAGGCTAGAAAATGAACCTTTTGTAAAATCTAAGTTTGAGAAGTTCACAAATTGTATGATTGAAATGGTACATGGATTATCAACCAACATTTTAATGGTTTGATTGTAATTATTTGGACCATATCTTAAATGAAGCATTTTAATGGTTTGATTATAATTATTGTAACTTTTGAATGCTGTATTAAATTAATTAAGAACTCAAATGTTTTAGCAGTATCAGTTAAGTATTGTGTACACTGTACATTGATAGCCATCTTTAAATTTAAAAACAAGGGTTGAAATAAATATTTAGGGGTATTGATCGGATCCAATATGTCATCATAGTCTATTTTTATTCCTTTCGATAACAGCAAAGAATTGTCTAATTAACCAAGTAATTCATCTTAAATTGCTTGGAATGGCTAACAAGCATTGTGACTTCTTGCACATGCTGATTGGGTCGATTTCTAATGCCTGCTACTGTAAAGGCGTTTGAATTTCACTGGTCTTGTACTGATATTCATTAGGCAATTACCGAGAAGGCAGCAAGACAACTGGAAGTGCAGCTATCAGAATCGAATAACAAAATTGCTGAGTTGCAGAAGGAAGTCAATGACTTTGTTGCACAAAGAAACAAAGTCCAGACAGTCAATTCGGAGCTAGTGCGCCGAGTGGAAGACTTGGAGAACCAAGTCAACCAACTGCTTCGTGTGAGGCAAGCGCTCAGCCAGCAACTGGAAGAGGCTAAAGCGAATGTTGAAGATGAAGCGCAGCTACGGACAAAGCTGGCCAATGAGCACAAGAACCTCCAGGCCAACATTGAGCACCTCAAGGAACAGCTGGAAGATGAACATGGGACCAAGGCAGACCTTCAGAGGCAGCTGACAAAAGCAGCTGGAGAAGCCACTTCACTTCGACAGAAGCTGGAAGCAGCAGAAGCTGGAGTGAGACCAGAAGAGCTGGAAGATGTGAAGCGTAAGATGGGAGTGAGGATACAAGACAGTGAAGTCCAATTGGAAGCTGCTCTTTCCAAAATTGTTGGGGCTGAGAAGATGAAAAACAGACTGCAGTTGGAGGTGGAAACTCTGGCCTCTGAGTTAGAAAAGGTAAGCACTTTCTGATTGTATAATCAGGACTCTTGAAAGCCAATATTAATTTAAATGTATGATGATTCTATGTAACTACTTGATCTGGAAAAACTTGTCTTTAGTTGTCTTAAGATGTATTGAAATGCTATTTAGTTAAATCAGTGGAAGGCCAACATGAATTTGGACAATACAACATTGTGCCTTTTCTTTGGTTGGGCCATCTACTTGGAACAGTCATTTAGATCAGCAATTCCCAATCTGTGGCCTGCGGTCCTCACAAGGTGGCCCTCAACCTATCAAGAAAAAAAAATAATCATGTAAAAAATAAATATTTGACATAAGAATTATTTTCTATTATAAATTATTATATTTTGCTGATATTTATAAGTAACATCAAATGTATTTATCTATGTTTAATTTGATTCTATTCTAAAATAGAAATCTGTTAAAATAATAAATAATAATTTTTTGACCTTGTGACCCATCATGTCCTCCAACTAAAATAAAAGTGGCCCTAAGTCAAAAAGGTTGGGAACCACTGATTTAGGTCTACACGTGCCTCTTGCTAGGGATTCTATGGTGTATACATATTTTATGAATATGCAAAAACTGTTACCTTTTGCTGGGCACTGACTTGGAATGCTTCCAGGAGCATATCTGGAAAGGGAAAGGTGCTGTGAACAAATGAGTGAATGAATTAATGAGGGCAAATTTTGTCTTTCATATTTTTGTATTATAGCAATATTGAGTACTAAGATAGCAGATGAGGGTATACATGATCACCATAATAAGACATGGTTCAAGGATATTTAGGACATTTAAATCATTATTTTCTTTTTGCTTCTCAAAACGTTTTGTAAATGGCAGTATTTGGATGTTTCTGTGGAGTTTATATTTTCATTTTTCATTTTCTCTCCTCCGTCAAGCTTGCGCCGACGATGAGGCCTCCACAAAACGTCTCCATATAGTTCTGTCTCTAGCCATTTTTACCGTCTCTCTCATATCCACGTTTGTCGTCCTAGGATCTTCTCTAACATTGTCCATCCAGGTTTTTGTTGCCTCCCTCGGCTTCTTGCTCCCTCTACATGGCCATGTAGTGCAGCCAGTGGAGTTTATATGGATGTTTGTAAATAATGGTATTAACTGACCCCATTCTCTTTGCCATGACTTTAATAATGGAGTCAGCCCTGACTATTATATCAGTGTGGTTTCTGACTAGTAATCTGTTTCTAACTAGATCATTTACTTTACAACCTAGGATAATTCGTAGAAAGATTTTGCTGATTATGTGGACAATGTTATTTTTTTGGTTACTCCCATAGTCACAGGCATTCAACGTTCAGCTGGAGAAAAGGCAGAGGCAGTTTGATAAAGCAGTCGAAGAGTGGAAAATCCGCTTGACAGAACTTCAGGCAGAACTGGAAAAATCGCAGAAGGAAACAAGACTACAGATGGTTGAGGTGCAGAGACTGAAGGGAGTGGCCGAGGAAACACTTGAACTCAGTGAAACCTTAAAGAAAGAGAACAAGCGCCTGACTGGTCAGAATCTTTCAGATGACCTTTATTTTAGACTTTCCTGGTCTGAATGTTATTAAAACAAGATAAAGTAGATTTAAAACTCTGTAAGATGCCATGACCATAGGCTATTACACCTAATGTCTCAACCCTCACACATTTGCTAGCCATTCGCCATCCAATTCTGCACATTCCTAGTTGTACGTTTTTATATCTCTGCCTCCAGTCTCCTCTGCTTTCCCTCTTTCCTGAAGCTTTGACTGACGCCTGACGACTGAAACTGAACTCTTCAAGCTATCTTGTTCTGGTTATACTCCTGCACCATCTCACAACCATGATTATAATTCATTCTCACCATTGCTCCATACTGTCTTCTTGACATTGGAACAGAATGGACCAAACAACCTGACTATTATGGACTTGATTTGATATAATGCCTGAGAAAAGTCGGTCTGCCTCATATGGTGCTGACAATTGATGAGGTTTACATTACTTTATGTTACAAGAGGTAATGCAGTTTGCATGTTGTACTAGGTTTTATATAAATTTCACTTGCTATTCATCATGTCTAAGCTAAATTCTTGCAAACATTATATGTGTATATCTAGATTCTTAACATTTGTTTATGTTCCATCGATATTAATTCGCTTTAAAGTGATATAAAACATTTTAAAATAATTTCAGATGAGATTCAGGACTTAACGGATCAACTGGCTGAAAGCAGCCGAAGAGTGGTGGAAATGGAAAAAATCAACAAGCGACTGGAAATTGAGAAGGAAGAGTTCCAGGTTAAGCTTGAGGATTCTGAGTTGGCCATTCAGCAAGAGGTTCAAAAACTCCAGCGCATTCAGTCAGAGATCAGTGGCATCAAATCAGAGCATGAAAGGCGTCTTGTTGAGAAGGAAGAGGAACTTGAAGGAATTCGGTATGTTATTGAACATTAATTATTAAATTGAATTAACCGTTAATATGCAAATGAGCAGACCGTAATTGTGGGACAAAATTTCTTAGCTATGTTTGAGCTAATACATAATAATAATAATTTCTGTTTCATTTAAAACTGACAAACTGCAGTTTGAATACAAGTACAGCATGAAAAAATGAAAAGTTTTTACAGGAGTTGAATTTAACCGTCGACAGCCACGCAGGTCACCCATTATGTTATACATCTAATTTTTGACAAATGCCGCTGCCAAGTGATGGAAGGAAAGAAATCAACCTTATGGGGGATACGGATGTCAAATTCGGCTACTAAGCTCTGCGCCCCTGTGTGTTCTTCATTAGGCCTACTCGACACCCCCCCGAAAGGAGTCGTTTATAAATTTATTTATTTCACAAACACAGATTTAGAATGCTAATAGGAAATTTCGTATATTGGTAAAGAAAACTAGACAAAATAAACTGTCAGAAATTTTGCTCAATATATTTAATTCATTGTCTATATCAAATTATTATCCCTAGGATTGACGATTACATACTGTAACAAATGCTGCATGTCATTCTTTAAAACTGACATCGGTTATGTTAAATATAATTGCTTTCTAAGATGCTTCAAAATTGCTATAAATTCATGCATATCTGCAACATAATTATTGGACTGCGATACATAATTATATAGGGCACAACTGACAAATTTTGGTGGATTTATATATTAACATGGAGTCATTTTTAGAATTATTATTGAGTCATTGTGAAATCGAAATCTATTGTATGTTTGACATATTATTGTTTCATAGAAAGAATCACCAGAGAGCATTGGATGAGCTGCAGCTGAGTTTGGAGGCCGAGGCTCGCGGTCGAATGGAAGCATTGCGTCTGAAGAAGAAGCTCGAACAGGATGTCCTTGAGCTGGAAGCAGCACTAGACAACACCAACAGAGCACGCAGCGAAGTCGAGAAGAACTACAAGCGCTACAACCAACAGATGCGCGAACTTCAGGTCATGGTAGAGGAAGAACAGCAGGCGGCTCAGGAGGCAAGGGCCGAACATTCGGCTGCCGAGCGGAGAGCTGGTCTTCTCGTTTCTGAACTGGAAGACACACGGAGTCAGGTGGAACTCTTGGAGAAGGAAGTAAAGACCGTGCAGGGTGAACTCCATGAAGCGGTTGAGAAAGTGGCCGAGTTGAGTACAGCCAATGCTGCGTTGGCAGCTGCCAAGCGAAAAGTTGAGGCTGACGTTCAGGCATTGAATGTGAGTGAATTCAGGAACTTAAATTTAATGAATGGTTTATTTACTGCATTTCGGAGAATTTTGAGTAGGAGGCTCTTATTCTTATAGAACCTGCATAGCATTACATTTAATTGAATTGGTATTTGTTATCGTGCAGAAGACGGGAGATGGCTATGCTCGGAATGTGTATGTGCATAGCATCTGATTGACTTACTTAACTTTGGATGCATCTGGTATTTGTATGTAATGTATATATTGGAAAACTTAGTAACTTACTTAGAAGTTAGACCTAAGTAAAAACGTTTTCACATTTAACTTTTTATAGGTTATATGCTGTGATTCCGTTAGCACCTCAATTCAAACATGTGGAATCCAAGCAAAATAGATATGCGTCATTGACTCCACACCTGTCCGTTTTAAGAGCTCCATAGGTCAATTTAGCTGTTAAAAAATTTTAAAATTCAGATAAAAGTGATTAAGACAAGGATAATGTATGCTTTAAAGATAAAATATTGGCCAAAATTCAATCAAAGTGATACTGGTTTGCATTTTGATTTTCACCTTCTTAAGGGGGACCTGGTAGATCGACTGACAGAGCTGAAGGGAGTCGAAGAACGTTCCAAGAAGGCTGCAAGCGATTCAGCTCGCCTGACAGAAGAACTCCGACAAGAACAAGATCGTTCTGAGCAGTTGGAAAGAGCACGTCGGACATTGGAGAGCCATGTCAAAGAGTTCCAGGCGCGGTTGGAGGAGGCAGAGGCTGCAGCAGTGGCTGGAGGAAAACGAATAATGCAGAAGATGGAGGGACGTGTGCGGGAACTCGAGGTGGAACTGGAAAACGAACAGCATCGTCATGGAGAGTCAGTGAAGGCAATGCGAAGACAAGAGCGCCGCTTGAAGGAATTGGCTGCGCAGATTGATGAAGATCGTCAGACGCACGAGAAACTACACGACGTCATAGAGAAACTACACCAGAAACTGAAGAACTACAAAAGACACGTTGATGAGACAGTTAGCCTCATTCAGTTCATTCATCATTATTACCATTCAATGTATGTTTCTGGCTTTGAGAGTGCCTTTGAAAACCTCACTAAGATGTTTTTAACAGGATGCCTCAACATGTTATATCTTGTAGCATGCATTGACTACCATAAAGCAATCCCAGAGTCATGCAACTGTTACATGGCACAATAATGAACATGCATTAGATGAATTTGTTTTTTAAGGGGCTACATACATTTATTCTAGAATAAAATGAGGGTTGGTGTGAAAAAATAACTGATGACAATTTGATGAAGTTGAGGACGAACCATTCGTCTTATCATCAATTAGGTAGCAATAGGTCTGGGCATTAAACTTAATAAGAACATGATTTTTATGCTAGGAAGAAATGGCCAATATGAACCTGAACAAGTACCGTAAGCTGCAGCAGGAGATGGAAGGTGCAATTGAACGAGCAGACATGGCAGAGAACACCCTGGGGATGTTGAGAGCCAAGAACAGGTCGTCATCCGTGGCACGAGAAGGAATGACGGTAAGTGCTGCTGCCAACTAGGAATTTAATACCCTCTGCTTCTTATGACACTCCTGTGTATCATAAAATCAACAGGTGGTCAATAAGAAGGAATGATTTAAAAGGCACTGGATGGTAATTGTTGAATTAAGCAGTTAGACGACTCTGTGGTCACAGGTAATAACAATTTTGAAATTATTTTTTATAATAATAATCTTTATTTAATTACATTTAAACTGACACAGCTACAGTATGCTTACAAGTCATAACATGAAGGGATGATCACAAGCTATTACAGGAGTAGAATTTAACTGTATGTCAGTCATGCATGGCGGCCATCATGTTCTACATCTAATCTGACTAACGCCTACTAGGAGATGGACGACTAGTCAAACTTATGGATAACGGGAATCAATCTCACTTCCTACTACTATTCACACCAGTGTGTTATCCATTACTCTATGGCCATCCCTATTGGCTATTCTTTCAGATTGCATTATTAAGATAGCGATCAATAGTGGTGTAAGTGGAAAATAATAATTGCAGAAAAGTGGTGGTCGATTAACTTGCTCTACTGCTAAGCGAAAGCAGAAACTGAAGCTTTGTATCTTCAGTGGGGTGATTATTTTTTCAAACGTGAACAGCATCTACTGAACAGCAACTGACATGTTGCAACATTATCTGTGGTGATCGTTAGTTTCAAGGAAATTATGTGAAATTGTGGGATTTGGGGAGGCACCATTTCAACCAATGCCACTTTGTGAACTTCTCGGCCAGTTTTTCTGTTTGTAGCATTAGCCTGTGTTTGATTATCTTTCAGCCAACTTCCTTCGACCGATTGCCTTTAGGATTGAAGGGGTCACGTGCTCTCCGCGCTTCTTCAGAGGTCAACTACTAAATTAGTATTAATACTAACAGCAAATAAGATAAAATAAAGTAACAAAGCACTGAATAATAATATCTGACGATTATTATAAAGACGTTTCCTGCTGACGTTTGATTCATTTGGCCAAATATTATGGACAAGAACTATAAAACGCATATTTCTTGAATAGGATAAAATTATTCTTTTCGTATTTCTTTGAGACTGAAACATTAAACTTTTGCGTGATAAGTCAAATAGCCTAAGAGCGTGTTTGTCAAGCGCTCTCCGTGTTTATGTATTTGTTTTAGTAATTAAGCGATCACCAGAAGTACAGAATTGTCTCTAATATTGCAGAGTAAGTTAATGTTATTGTGCCTGTAATGTGACAAGAGAATGTTTTTTGTGTACAACAATCGCCGTTTTTCGCATTGTTTTTCGTTGGTGCTATGAACGTGTTCAATTAAAACTATCCTAGATGTGGAGACCACTTTGGGAACTTGTTTAGGCATATCAGTTCTGCTTTCTCGCTTATTTGAAAGTCAATCAATGCCAGATGAAATGGCTGTCTACATGTTTAACAAAGCAACATCTTGATCCACACCGTGACTTTCATCCAGTTCCGGCCATTGGCTGTTTGCATGAGGCAACATTAGCAATAATTTAGCAAATTAAATTATAGCCTACTAGGTCTAAGCCTCTAAGACTTAAATTAAACATATCCCTAGCAAAATTGTTTATAACTTCTCATATATATATATATGTATATATATATATATATATATTGCAACAGGTAGCCTATTTGATTGAATCACACATAGGCTACCTGTTGCCTTGACATAGTGATGTTTGGCGTCAAACCCTTATTCTGGCCTCAAAGAATAATTTAGTGTCCTTGGCCTTGTTGCTTCTGTCCTTGTGATTCGTGGCGTCTGGCTCATGTGGTCATTTTGAAATTACATTTTACTTTTATTTAATATAATGGAAATATTAAATAAAAGTAATATATATATATATAGCAAAGGAAATTTTAAATAAAAGTAAAATGTAACTAATTATTATTGAACACTATTGTACATGTGTAGTAAGGCCTACATCAGAAACTCGTCCTAACACGTGCTGCATTTTAAGACGAACTTCAATAGAACCCGGTCACTGACCGTGACGTTGAGAGTATAGACTGCAGTCTCTGACCGACGTCTATACTCCCAAAATCCTATTTTCTAACTTTTTATAGGCACAGGGCCTACGTGCAACTGGCTATATGCGTATCATATAGTTGGACCTAATAATAATTAGTGACTTTCAACTTGTGTACTGCAGATCTTAGAGCATTTCTCTGCATCCAAAAAATTACCAAACACCTGTAGGCGTAGGCCTATGCTGTAATAGACCTATGGTAAGACAATTATGCTCCCTGATAAACAAGAAGTCATTATTCCAGCTGAGCGACCCGGCCGGTTATAGAGTCGACAGCATGATAGGCTAGCCTACACATAGTCATTTTTGCAAGCATTAGGCACTATTTTTCGCATGAGTCATGACTTAATTAACGATTTTGGCATTGCATGAAGGCTGTCTTAATTACGATTGCTATTAACTAACATTGTACTTTCATTTAGTAGTAGGCCTATTTGCTTTGTGGCGACGCTACTGTGTCGAAACGAAGATCATTAATGTCCCTTATTCGTTTTTAGGCTGGGGACTGGCAAACTAAAGTGTTTCACGCTAGTTTAAATTAAAATCATGCGTATGGTCAGCACCCAATAAGGAAGATGAGAGCAGCAGTGTTACTAGAGTTGTGAGCATTTCCTCTAGACTATCAGTCATCTGCTGCTGCAGTCCAGCCATTGTTGACGATGATCGAGTTCGTGAACTTTGGCCCTTTTCGGCTGAGGTGTCTAGACTTATTTCCTTAATCTGTCTGGAGAAATTAATTAGAAAGCTTATTCGATGAACAAGGGAGAACCGAGGAATTGCGAAAGGCGTCTAACTGCAGTCTTTCCTGTTGGATGGCACATTACAGACTTCATTCCAGGTAACAGAAGAAGGCGACTAGGCTCAGGCCTGACCGTTTGAATGATTGGCTTTAAATGGGAAACCGTAGGTTGGAGGGTATGGAAACGGAGTTTTGTTAGGTAGATATTAATTACTCGTTCAATTTAAAGTTCTGGTTGTGCGAAAAATAATTATAAATAGGCAAACAGGTACAGAAGCGTTGTCGTTTTAGCTGCATTTGGAGGGATAGGCCTAGTTGAATAATTACCACTTCATAAATACTAAATAGCTATTTTGGAATAACTATTACCCTGTTAGTCTTATGGATATCTTTTCTTAAGATTCGTATTTCCGAATTTCGTGGGTTGATATGTACAGGGAGAAGTAGGCTTCATTCGTGTCTCATCGGCGGCTACTAGGGTAGGCCTACACATCTCTGTTGGTAAGAGCGACGCAAAGAAGCGGGAACAGTTATATTAAAACGGTTATATTATGTGGGGAAAACGGTATTTTGGCATATTGAGAGCAGCCATTATGAGGTAGCCTCTTAGTAGTCGTCTTGAAGGGGCAATATGTATTATATTCAGAGATAGATGGATGGATGGATGGATGGATGGATGGATGGATGGATGGATGGATGGATGGATGGATGGATTGATGGATGGATGGATGGATGGATTGATGGATGGATGGATGGATGGATGGATGGATGGATGGATGGATGGATGGATGGATGGATGGATGGATGGATGGATGGATGGATGGATGGATGGATGGATGGATGGATGGATGGATGGATGGATGGATGGATGGATGGATGGATGGATGGATGGATGGATGGATGGATGGATGGATGGATGGATGGATGGATGGATGGATGGATGGATGGATGGATGGATGGATGGATGGATGGATGGATGGATGGATGGATGGATGGATGGATGGATGGATGGATGGATGGATGGATGGATGGATGGATGGATGGATGGATGGATGGATGGATGGATGGATGGATGGATGGATGGATGGATGGATGGATGGATGGATGGATGGATGGATGGATGGATGGATGGATGGATGGATGGATGGATGGATGGATGGATGGATGGATGGATGGATGGATGGATGGATGGATGGATGGATGGATGGATGGATGGATGGATGGATGGATGGATGGATGGATGGATGGATGGATGGATGGATGGATGGATGGATGGATGGATGGATGGATGGATGGATGGATGGATGGATGGATGGATGGATGGATGGATGGATGGATGGATGGATGGATGGATGGATGGATGGATGGATGGATGGATGGATGGATGGATGGATGGATGGATGGATGGATGGATGGATGGATGGATGGATGGATGGATGGATGGATGGATGGATGGATGGATGGATGGATGGATGGATGGATGGATGGATGGATGGATGGATGGATGGATGGATGGATGGATGGATGGATGGATGGATGGATGGATGGATGGATGGATGGATGGATGGATGGATGGATGGATGGATGGATGGATGGATGGATGGATGGATGGATGGATGGATGGATGGATGGATGGATGGATGGATGGATGGATGGATGGATGGATGGATGGATGGATGGATGGATGGATGGATGGATGGATGGATGGATGGATGGATGGATGGATGGATGGATGGATGGATGGATGGATGGATGGATGGATGGATGGATGGATGGATGGATGGATGGATGGATGGATGGATGGATGGATGGATGGATGGATGGATGGATGGATGGATGGATGGATGGATGGATGGATGGATGGATGGATGGATGGATGGATGGATGGATGGATGGATGGATGGATGGATGGATGGATGGATGGATGGATGGATGGATGGATGGATGGATGGATGGATGGATGGATGGATGGATGGATGGATGGATGGATGGATGGATGGATGGATGGATGGATGGATGGATGGATGGATGGATGGATGGATGGATGGATGGATGGATGGATGGATGGATGGATGGATGGATGGATGGATGGATGGATGGATGGATGGATGGATGGATGGATGGATGGATGGATGGATGGATGGATGGATGGATGGATGGATGGATGGATGGATGGATGGATAGGCAAAGACAGACAGACAAAGACAGACAGACAATGACGGACAGACAAAGACAGAGAAAGTCAGACAGACAGACAGCCCATTTTGTAAAATTGTCTGTTCTGACATAAGCTACTTCTAATATTAAAATTGAGTTTCTTGTTTGGAGTTAGCCTCTCGATCAGTTTCCTATACGGTATTCTACAGCTGTATCAGGAACATATGGTTTATCTAAATTGTATTTGAACGCATTTTCTTTAAATAGGATCAGGCTGATAATGGTAGGCCTACCATTAGAATCATTTGACAATGTAGGTGAAGTGATGCGAAATTGGTACCCAGCCCGGGCTACCCCACGTTTTACACCAAAGTTGTGCCTCAGAAGATGAGATTATATTTCAGGGTTAATTACCTATAACTAATTAACTAATTACTTCTGATAATAACTGTGCTTAACCATTTGACTAAGGTGAGATCAGGATTGGGGTTAATTCTGTGATGTTTGTAATTGATGTGACAGATAACAGACTGTATTAAACTCTGATGGAAAACTCAGGTCCTTGCCTTCATTTAATGTAGATGGGAGGAGTAAAAAAACACTGATTTGGCCTCTCAAGTTGTTCAGTTGATGGTTGGTTGTTCATTCAAATATTGACACAATAAGGCCACGCAACGACAATGGATGGAAACTAAAGAAGTGAACAAAAAACTTAAAAGTTTTCAAAATTCATATAATTTTGTAGGCCTACTTTATCTGCAGTAAGATAAAATAGGTTAATTCTTTACGTCATGCTTAAATGGCCACCCCAAAGACCTTTGCATAAACTGGATTTTTCCACAAGGGAATAATAATTTAAATGGGAACAATAATTTGGAAAAGGCAATTATTGTAGTTAGAGTCTTATTATTCATCTTTGCTTGCCTCTGTGGTTCTCTATCTCTAGTATCTTTCCTGAAGGCTGATTTCACATTTCCATATGTTTTGTCTAACTGTATTTTGTAATAGAATGGAAGATTGCTGAAGTATTCTGCTTCTGTTCAGATAATTTCGTCATTGTGCAGTTTAAGTAGGCCTATAGCAGCTGCCATGTTGTTTTGTAGCATTCCTATTTACTAATATTCCTCTGATGTTTTATTTAATTTATTGCCAATACAAGCACAAATATTAATACTGTGCAGTATTATTGTCTGAATGACGATGATATTTATTAAAAATCTTTATTAAGCCTTATAATTAAAATCTCTGTGGGCTGATTTGATTGAAGAGTAGGCTATTGCATGAATGGAGCATTTTTAATTATATGATTATTTCTGTCATTCCTTCTGATTTCATTTGGTGTGGAGCCTTTAATGTTCTTTCCATCTGATATGATTATATCCGTAATTTGATGCCAGCTGCTGGTGATTTGCTTCCTGTCATCTCAATATTGTTCAGCTTATTTGCTGCCACAACGGAAGCCTGTCAAGTTATTTTCAATTTCTGATGACGTCTTCTTGCTGCACGTTGGACGATGCAGGTGATTCAGTTGTTAATTAGAGTTGTCGCTGTTTGCACAGAGCGATCGTGAAAATTTGGTAGGCTTACTGTCATTTGCGATTTAGATCTGAAGCGGATACAAATTTTGGGTTTTGGTGTCTGACGGTCGACTAGGTATGGAGTTACGATTAAAATCATATTTAAATATTGATTTTTGTATTATGTTGGTTATAATTAGGGAAAATAATAGTAATTTAATTATTGTTAAGAGTATTGTTATAACATAGTGTTGCAATTGTTCGAAATTGAACGATATAAATCAGAACGAGAATGCCTACCAGTTTAAAGTCAGAAGGATTTAATGGTTAGAACAATTGGCCATGGTTAAAACTGACGACTGTGACTATATCTAATCAAACACGTTTATTGACAGCATGCACACACAACCGGTTCGAGCATGGTCAATGATGAATAAATATACTTGATGATTGCAATGCATTACTTATTTTTTGTAACAATTGCCCCTTGATTATGAAGTATTATAGGCTATGGACGATTCTGCCTAAATGATTGTTTGACAATAATGTTTAATTTTTTGTCTATTAATTCAGCTTGAGAATGGAGGCAGAATTAACGGAGACGTCGAGATGTGATTGCACTCTTCGACAGAGGAAAAGGATTTCCTCACAGAAAGAGCCAATTGACACGAGTCACAACAGCAAGAATTGTTTGAAGTCCTTCAATTCAAATTTCAAAGAATTATTTGGGTTTTGTTTACATGACTTCCGAAATTGGAGCCATTTTGTTCAACTGATGATCAGACCAATGGATTCAAGCTCACTCGGAATTCTACGAATTCTGTTTGGTAAGTTATACCTGTCAATCATCAGCTTAAAGTACTTAAATTATGTGTATGTAGGCATATATATGTATATATTTGTAGGCATGTATCTGGAAACTTACTATAGCGCGTTTTTTGTGTTGATCTTCCATTCCTCTCAAGAATGCCATGAGCAACTGGTCTCATTTCAGTTTCTCCGACTTGACTTTCAATTACTGACTGAGAAATTCCCTGCATACACATACTCTTCTAATGTCCTTGACCTGGGCGTCACCTTGACTCCTCCCACAATCCTCCCTTATGTTCAAAAATGACATATACATGTATCTAATATAACCAGTTCCTGATACTTTCGACTGAGTCGGCTCAGAGCCATCAGATGATTGGTCTCTGCTTCAGTCTTTGCCACCATAGTTCATGCAGCAACATACATTTCATGCATATTTCCCCTTCATTTGCTTTTTCCTTCTTTCTCTCTCTTTCTCTCTCTCTCTCTCTCTCTCTCTTACTGTCTCTCTGTCTCTCTCTCTTACTGTCTGTCTGTCTGTCTGTCTGTGTCTCTGTCTGTCTGTCTGTCTGTCTCTGTCACTCACTCACTCACTCACTCACTCACTCACTCACTCACTCACTCACTCACCCTCTCTCTTTCTCTCTCTGTCTGTCTCTCTGTCTCTCTGTCTGTCTCTCTCTCTGTCTCTCTCTCTCTGTCTCTCTCTCTCTGTCTCACTCTCTCTTTATAGCCTTCAGCTAGGCTAATAGCATGTCTTTACATATATGTTTAAGTATTGCACTGGCTTCTTATCACAGGTTTTCAAATTTTCAAAGCACAGCAAGGAGTGACCCAAGTATTATATGCGAAAAGGGATTATCTGCAACCCCCTCTCGTTTCTTACTCTCTATTGATCCTCTTGATCTATTTGTTACCAGGATTAGGACTGTGTTTGCCCAAGACCGGGCGTTTGCTGTGGTGGGTTCCTCTACCTGGAGCGACCTTCCTCCCTCATTAGGTGCTAACTAAACTAATGTCTGGCTTCTCTTCATCAACCTCTCACTCTTTAATGGTGTTTCTATTCCCTTGGGTTTCTGTGCTGAGAGCACCTCTGAATATGAAGTAGCTTTGTATAAATGTACAGTTTGAGCAAGATTACGTTTGAATAATGAGAGTGCAGGTTTGAAAACTCATCATCTTCTTGTTTAAGATTTCAAATGGCAATTGAGCTGTTGGGCCGAGGACCCCATTAGGGAGTCGCAGGGCTGGGCCCATCCTTAACCTATGATTGTGTTATGTTATCAAATGTGACCTAGAAATATAAGGTTATCATCGCATATATCAAGATATTTAGGACTTTCCAATCCATGACACTCATTCAATTTCAGTTCAATAATGTATACATTGCTCAATACATCATTTGTAAACTGTTTGCCTAACCCAGTTTTTACCACCTTTGACCTGACTTTGCATGCACATAAGTTTATCTTAAGCACTTGTTTAAAGCTGTTTTCAGCATTCTATGGTTGTGCACTTGTGTCTGGATGTTCTTCTGTGAAGGGTTTATGATGGTATTCGATGCCGTACAAGAGCGTGGAATGTCGTATGCAGAAGTCAGGTGGGGTGATTCAGACGAGTGTCGCTTTCCCCTCTTCAACTTCCTTCCCACACTCTCACTTAGCTGGATGTACATGGTCTACTTAGTACTGATAATCGGTAAACTTTATGCTCAGCCTTTCCTTTAACTTATGTAGCTCATTGGATAATGCTAATGTTTAGCGTTTTGATCATTGCTCAGAGAGTAATTTCTGTGTCGTTTACTATGAATGTCCACTATATTACGTGTTATTACAATTTTAAGACATTATAGTGCAACTGTTAGTGGTTTGTCAAATCAACG
This sequence comes from Bimastos eiseni, assembly GCA_959347315.1. Classification (NCBI taxonomy): domain Eukaryota; kingdom Metazoa; phylum Annelida; class Clitellata; order Crassiclitellata; family Lumbricidae; genus Bimastos; species Bimastos eiseni. The sequence goes on along the minus strand of OY365806.1, from coordinate 23,496,825 downwards.
TTTTATTTATATAAATATTCAACTGAAGATAGCTTAAATTGTTATGCAGTTCTCTGAAATGGTCATTATTAGAGTCTGTTAAGAGTGGCATTGAAACTTGGTTACATTGTATTTAATTACATTACAATTCTGTATTTGGACATTACATAAGAGGTAAACATGCACACATGTTCTAGTGCCACTGTATCTTCTGTATTAGCTTGCTAATTAATTTTATCAATTAAATAATCAGCTGAGGTCCTTCACCATTCAGCACTACCAGTTTGAATATGTGCCACTGTGCCACACCATTAAAGATCCTTTTGTGCAGACCCATGCTAGCCATGTCTGTATGAGATTTACTGCCTCTACCACTTTAACGACCTACTGTGTTGGTTTCCCAGTCAGTTTTAATACCCTCTCATATTTTAAATACCTCATGAAAGTGCTGCCTATACTAGTGTAAACAAATATTAAAGTTATGAAGAGCAAAGCGTGTGCTTATTATGTTGATTACTAATGCTACTGTTGTTGGTCTCCAAGTAGATCTACTGTTTCTGAAGCGCTCGTGAATAAGTTGGTGCCCTGCACTTGGTTTTCAAGTGGCGCTTTAGTGGTTTGTAGATTACGATTACGATTCTGTTGATTTGCTGGTTCTCTGCTTTCTTTTGTTTTCCTTCTGGTGCGTTTCTCTCTTATCTCTTATCAATGCTTTCTTGTTTCAGGTGCATTGGGCATCATGATTGGTTTATTCTACAGACTGAGTTGCCTGTTGTTTGTCATTCCATATTGGTATATCCTTCTCCTTGATAAAACAGTCTGGAACAATCATTCATATCTCTTCGGTCTGCTTGGATTGCTATTCTTCTTCACTGATGCACACAGATACTGGTTAGTGAACAGTCTGGCATAATTGCCAACAGCAGAGAATGGGGTTTACAAAGAATTTAATCAAGTTGACAACCGAGTTGGTCAAAAGGAAAGCAAATGGCAATTATTTCATATGCTGAATTTTTTCACCTTTTTGCATCAGCATCATTGCATCATAGGTATGATAATTACCATTTTAGTTCTCATCTGTGACATTATGTTCATTATTAAATCAGTACGATTGTATGTGGTAGCATAGGTAGGTATGTCAATCATTCATTTGAAGTGTTTTTGTATCTTTGAAGGGCATGTGTCATTGTTATGATGATAGAATAGATATCATTACCAGAATCATCAAGGCAGCATGGAGGTGTTCTAAAAATGTGCTATGAATAAATAGTGAGATGCCACCATCATCATCATGAAAGGAACAACCATCCTTTTCATGAACAAAATGACCTTGAATCTTAAAAAACAATCACCTGTTCATGACAACTCTACTGCTGCCAACACCACCACCATCGCTACTACAACCACCAGCACCATCCGATTATTGCATTGTTGTCATTTTAGAAGAATCTTTCTTCTGGCTGGCCAACGTTGTGCTTGGAATACAAAGTAGAATCAGATTTTATTCAGGTCACATCAGTCTATGTTTGTAATAACAATTCTGTTGGAGCATCCTCACTACTGTCATTCGCCTAGATGCTGTTTGGTGGAATTCGTTCTATTTGACAAGATTCGATATATAATTGCTGCTTTTCCAATTATTTGAATTATTCACACATTTAAATCACAATTGATGGCAATAGAATGGCAAAGTCTCTTTCAAATTTCAGTTGTTTAGCAACAGAGAATTGTAATTTTATTCTTTTTGGCTATTTCAGTTCAGTGGATGGCTTGCGAAGTAGTAACATCCAAAACAGTGCTGTTCCTTTGTGGAATTATTGTCTTTTTCGAAGTCAAGTAAGTTGATTGAGTTTAGATATCAAGTTACATGGGGTTGTTGAAATTTTATTGTGTATTTAGCACATAATACGCTGTTTAATTATTTAGTTATTTTGTGGGGTAGATTGTTTTAAGAATTTATGTTAGACTTCTGGGAAATGAGGGGATTTCCTTTATAAATCGCTCATGTGCACACGTTTCTTTGCATTTGCATATCACATGTTGGAAGTGATTTAGTTATCCAGTAATTTTTTCTTGCATCTGAAGCAATGTCTTCGATTGCGAAGCTCAGCCATCAGTTTCAACACCACGTTATTTAAACTATTGCATAATTCTTATTTTTAGTAAATGTTTCACAGAGAATTTTGTGACTCTGAAACAAGGGCTGTGTTTACTTTCAGATATTTGTCGTCTATTTCATAGCAGGCATCAAGAAATTTGATGCAGACTGGTTTCATGGCTATTCAATGCAGAAATTGTCAAGTCAGTGGGTTTTTTCTCCATTTCAGTGAGTGGCCGTGCTTTTCTAAAGTAGACATATATTTAAAAATTACAAATGTTAGTAAATCTGATTACAGGAACTGGTGAGCATAATAATTATTTACATTTAATTCATTTATCCCATGGAAAAAAACAGGTTCATACATTTTATTGAAAATAAACATAATTGTGTAGACAGAACTTCTGTTATAGTTTCCGTGTGCTCTTGTGTAATGTGTTGCGTTCCGAACTAACTTACATTAGGAATAATCTGAAAGCAGAAGGAAGAAATCATGTGCAAATTGATGGATAAATTGACTGATTTGTTGTTTGTTGAATGATCAATTTTCAGGACATGGAAAGCATAAAATTTTGATCAGTACAAGAGAGTATATTCTTGAACCTCAAAACTGTTAAGTTTTATATTTTAATCTACAATACTCTGTATTGTAGGCCTGTAAGGGGTAGGTCATCATGATCATGCAAAAAATTGTTCTCGGGGCATTTATTTTCGTTGATTTAATGTACATTTATCTTCTGTTTAGATAATTCTACCTTTAGTTAATCTTTAGTTGGAGTAAACCTTGGGCTGCTCTTTTTCATTTCAGATTGCTTTTGACAAAAGATCAGATTGACTTATGGATTGTTCATCAAGGAGGACTGTTCATTGACTTGCTCATAGGCTTCATCCTTTTCTTTGATGCCACCCGATGGATGGGACTTGTCTTTGGAAGCATGTTCCATCTCATGAATGCACAGATGTTTGCAATTGGTTTGACATTTAATTGTTATTATGACTTACTGCGGTTTAGAAGTTTAAAAAGAAATTTACAATGTGGAAAGGAGTCTATATTTATGATATATTAACTACATGACCTGTTTTATGGCAAACAGAAACTTATTCAATAGATTTTAATCCAGTGAAACCTTTTATAGTTTTTGTTATTTACATGTGCTTTGTGGCATTGTGTGGATTGTTCATCTTGCTGAAAGAAAAACTGCTACCTGTTTTGCAGGGATGTTTCCGTATTTGATGCTGGCTACATTGCCATTGTTCTGTTCTGCTGATTGGCCTAAGAAGCTGTTTTCTCGTGCACCTTCTTGTATTTATTTTATTCTGCCAAGCGTAAGAGATGCCAAGTCATCTGGCAGCATTGTATACTCAGAAAAACAACAGGTTGTCAAAACAAGCAGAAAGGTCTGTTGCAATTGCTTTCATTAATTCTGAAGCAGGCCTAGTTAATATCAGAATTGCTTATTTTCATAATTAGTTGACTTTCAGGTAAACTAAGTAATAATGCATGCCCTGTCAGATAGTTTTGATAGCAACCCGCACCAGATTTAGACCATAATTTTGGGGCTTTGAATGAAAAAATATATCACAGGGAATAAAGGAATTTGTTTATCATGTCTGAGTCGTTGAAACCTGTTGAAATATGGCAAACAATGTGAGTAAAAATATGGCAAATAATAATGACAAATACAGACGGGTGCAAGTTATCAACTTTGAGTTAACTATAAACACAAATAGCTTGAAATGATCTAATAAAGAAGAGTATATAAGCATATGGTTCTTAAGATATAGAATTTATGTCGACTCTATGTGATACAGGGGAACCTGAACTTAGGTAATAGTAGCTTCATGGTTAGTTTGTGATTCATCATCTTAGACTTTTTTCAGAAATACAGTCAATATAAGGTGCTCAGAGTACGTTTGTAATGAAATTTGCAAGGATGCTACTGTCTATAATATAGGAAAGATAATTGCATCTGGTAATCTATATATTGCAAGTTGGTGATTATTACATTGATGACAGTGATGAAAATGTTTTTTAATGTGATGATGATAATGATGTGCACAGCATTGCATATACTGATTATATTGTAATCTTTTATTTTCTCAAATGAGGAGGATAGTGACAGCCAGAGTTCTGACAGATCAAAACATCCAGCTGATGATGATGATGATGACTGTAAACCAGCTCATCATGTAGCTGCTGCAGCAACTGTTCTGTACATCTTGTCTCAATTCTTCCTCCCATTTTCACATTTCCTTACTCCTGCAAGTATATTTCAACTGTATTCTTAGACTAGAGAATATCATTTTATTAAGCTTCCAACTAAGTGGGTTAGCCACTATTTAGGTTCCAGGAAAAGAACCTCATTCATAGAATTAAACTTGCTTTCTAAAGCGTTCTTTAAAAAAATAATCGAAACCTGTACCAATATCCTAATTAATGTTCATTTGCAATTGCTTTAATTGCAAGACGGCACTGTTTCATACAACTCTTGGAATAACTTTTTATTAAAAAGTAGTATATTGAAGTGCCATAAGGTAGTGGTGTTTGGCAATAGCTTTTGATAAATTGAGGACTGTATCTTTGCGACCTCTTTGTAGCATCGTATTGAAATAAGGTCATGTTTTGTCATATCAGGGCTACAACACTTGGATAAATGGACCTTATGGCTATTCCTGGGATATGATGATTTACAACTGGAAAAGTCAGCATATGCAAATTAAATACCACAACAGAGATAACGGCGATGTCGGCTTTCTCAACCTAACTGTAAATGTTTTATGCTAATGTTTACCTTGTTAATTACATCATAAACCTTCTACATATCCAATTGCCAATTTATATCAGAATTTCGATTTTTCACTTAGTGGTCTTTTATTCCTGATAATAATGTCTTCAAATAAGTGTCTTAGTAAGTTTTGAAGAAAGTCTCGAAATTAGTAAAACATATAATTTGTTTTCCTACAGAAGTTCAGGTCAACATATCCGCCTAGCCGACATATGATAGTTAAGCTGAAATCAAAATTATTTTGTGCACAGAGAATCAGAGATTAATAAGTTCAACAGTCCAAAAGCCAATAAAATTATCAATGGTAAGGAAGCAGCAATGTTGCTTATTGAATTCACACGTGAAATGGCGAGCCAATATAAATGTTAAGACTTGAGACAAAAATTGCAGACTTAGGAATAGTTTCGATGATGTTGGAGAATATAATTATCTTGTAAGAGCATGTTAGGATGAATTGTCTATTGAGTATACATGGTGAATTTTGGTGGTTCTAACACAGGTCAAATGATTTTTGAAACATGTAAAAACATATGTTATGTTTTTATGTTAATCACTTGTCTTGTTATGTGCAACACAGGCTTGGACACTGAGCAATGATCGTTGGAGCTCAAACGCTGATATGGTAAAGCAGTTGGCGAACTGCATTGACAGTAAACTCAAAAAAAAGTACAACATGTCTAACACTGGACTCTATTTTGATGTATGGAAATCGCTAAACAGCAGATTTCATCAAAGGTAACAGTAATCATTACAGTAAAAAATTGACTAAAAATTAGAATAAAGAAAATAATGTCTGCTTATAGTCACAAATCTTACTTTTATCCAACTGAATGACCTCAATCACAATTTAGAATCATATGGATGGTGTCCTTTGCAATATTATTATGTCACTTTGTGCAAAGAAAACATGATTGCAGATACCCTATGACTTTATAAATGTTTCTTAGAAACTGGTTATTCTTAATAAATGTATTTGGTAGCTCCTAAGTAGTGTGTGCTCAATGCCCATGGAAACTCTTTCATAGCATACCTAATTGCTCAACGGTCTCTCTAATAGTGCCAACAATGCAAACTGTTTGAATGACTGACAAATTGTTTTTTATATTCACATCACAATTCTAGATTCAGATTGAAGATACATAAATTTGCGTGTTTCTATTTCCGTGACATGGTGTAGTGCCCCATGGAGTTGCAATTGATTCTACCATACCTACAGCTTATGGCCTGTAGTCTGTAAATCTGATTTACCAGTAATTTATACTTCTAGTAAACATTGTTATTTTAGAATTGATTGACAATTATATGATGATCTTTGGTCACAATAGAGAGCAGTCTGTATGTACTTACTTGATTTAAAAAATCTATAGCCTTTGTTCCTATTGATACAGTGTATTCTGTGTTGCAATGAGCAAATGGTATAATACATGATATTAAGAAAAGGAGCAGAAGCAGAAACCAGTCACAGACTCACAGGCAATGTGTAGCAGTAGAAAATAAACATGATTGTATGCATGGAATGCTATGAGTGTAGCAAATCATCTGTTTTTATGTTCCTATGATTGTGTAATCAGAATGTTTGATCCTCGTGTGGATTTGGTGGACGCTGAGTGGAGTCCATTCAAACCTTCATCTTGGGTGTTGCCTCTGTTGACCGATCTCTCAAATTGGCGACTGCGGTTGGCAGATCTTGAACAGAATGCCTACAACTTAAGTAACAACAGTGATGTCACTTTCATTGCAGATTTTCCAGGTTAGTGCGAGCTTTGATTTGGTCTCATTTGCCTCCATGTCATTTGTGAGGTGTGAGCAGTTAATGAAAACAGAGCTCTCACATTTGTCTAATTTATGAATTTAATTTAAATGCCCTTACTCTTGGATGGTTAAATTGACACTGTGTTTTGACCTATGTTGACCTATTTCTCTAGTGTAAAGTGCAGAAGCAGAGTAACATGTTGAATGTCATCCTGTCCCTCATTTTGACTTGATTTTAGTTCACGTGGGCCTTGTTTGGAAGTTGACGTAATGATTGGTAGTGCAATGTTAGATCTCTGTTGTTAAGGTTCTTCTTTGTGTAATGCAAAGCCATGATATTAGATTATCCTTCAATCTGAGGAGCAGTGCAAAAATACGAACATGATCCAATTGTTGAGATGCATTTTAATGCCTTATGGCCTAATGTTTTTGACAGTGTTTTCAATAAATAACGGCAGAAATATTCTCTTTTGTAAAATATGCATAGTAATTTTTCAAAACTTAATATTTGTAACATATTAAACATGTAATATAATTTGACAATTTATGATGGAAACGACGCATTGTGTGTGTTCTTTTTGCTATATATATATATATAGGATTGCATCTTGAGAATTACATTCAGCCAGATCTTGACAACGTTGAAATCAGAGTTCTCAGTGGATCTATTTCTGTTGAACTCTATGATGATGCCGACATTCCGATGAATTTCACCCTGATAGAAGAAGAGAAGCTTCGTGTACCAAATTCTTTTTAAAAGTTGCTCATTTAAAAAAAATTATGTCTAATACCTTGGATTTATTTTAGCTTTTGTTTCCACAGAACGAGCCAAAATACTTAATTCCATGCTGGGTTTGTGTTGTGTATTGTATTATATTATATTTACAGATTTTATAGCGCCTACCAAAGTACAACCTAATCAGAGGTGCTCTGATTACACATCTTTATATACTTCAAACACCAGTGTAAAGATGTATAATCATAGCACTGCAGATGTTGTTGATGTAATCCTGATGAAGATACTTGTTTGCAAAGACAGATAGACTATATAATACTGTACTATTTTATGACATAGGGCCTACCTATGTTGGCTGTAGTTCAAAATTCGTTTTCTTGCATTCAAGCAAGTGCAACAAATACCCTCACAAACCGCTCTTCAGATATATCTCGTTTCCAGGATGAGATTGAGGTGGAAGCATGTTTACATTTCACTTTCTTTTATCTTGGTGTATTTAAGCATTTGTTTTAATTAGTATTGTTTTCTATGCTTCATTTATGGCTTTTGTCTTGAACATTTCAGATTCCATCTGGCCAATTTCATAAAGTGTACACAGTGTCCAATCGTCCATCTTGCTATATGTATGTATTCATAAACAAGACACTAGAATCGTCAAACACTACTGTAAAGAATAACACTGCAGGCAAGTCTATTGATATTTCTGGGTTTTTTTAAAGTAAAATCGATTATTCTTATAATGCTTTAAACTGGGTAATTCCTGAGTACCTCACCAAAACGCCTTTTGCTTACTCAAGCTAAATGACTTTAGACTTCTCACAGAGCAATAGGTGTGTCTGTTATACGAGCAGTGGATTGTGTCGTTTTCACTTACTCTATTCTCTAGGAACCTTGCATGTATTTAGTCTATGCAGTATTTATCTGAAAATTGAGTTTTTTGTGATCTGTCTTTGCTCTTTTCAGTGTTTCATTTTCTTTCGGGTCTAATACATCTAAGTATTATCTCTTGATGATTATTTCGTGAGCTCTGTATCAAAATGTACTTCACTTATCATGTATGTATAAATCAAATCAAAAGAAGTTTATCGAAACCATCAATGTAAATTTGTTACAAAACAGATCATTCAACTTATATGAATCTGGCTTATTAAATCAGATATTTAGTTATTTAAGTTAGCTATTTAAATGTACAGTATGTTGCAGTTTTTAAATGTAGAGCCTTCCTGAAGTTGACAGTGTAATCCTTTCATTTGTGAACATTTGTATTAAAGTTAAAATGTGAAATAAAGAGTGAATTTTATTTCTTTGTGACTAGATAATGCGGAGGATGCGTTAGAAACCGTTAAACAAGGGACACTAATGGAAAAAGACGTCAGCCTTTTGTCTGTTGAGAAGGTTGAGAGATTTATTAAAAGAAGATACCATGAATTTTCGAATGCGTAAGTATTCGTAAATATCTGGTTCTTACAATATTGTGGTTAGGTTTAAAAAGACCGCAGGTAATTTAATTTCTATATTAGATATAAGTTTTATACTGACATGTTTTTTTGCTTTTGATGATTGTCGACTATCTTTTCGAATAGAGTGAGTTTTTAAACTTTTTATTTGTTTTTATGATGACTTTACCGTTTTCAATTAATTTGATTTCAGCTATCAGATGACAAAAATTGCATTTGTGAGTATTATTACTGGAGAGCCGTTTGAAGCTATTCTTGACAAATTCAAGAACTGTGAAAATTGAAAGTTCTCTGCAACTGTCCAGCTTTGTCTGAGTTTCTCTCATCTTTGTCATTTATTGTTATTTCATGTTGTCAGTAAACTTTGTTCCTAGTCAACATTAGAATTGTGCTGCTTTATCTAAAAGTTAATAAATTGTTTCCTATATACTGTATTGTAAAGAAGATTAAAATTGAATGCTTTGTATTATTTGACTTTTAATAAATGGTTATTGAATGTAGTGTAACACTATATCCTGCTTTGCCCCATTTTAGATTATTAAGTAACATTTCTGTAGCAAACTTGATTACTTATGGATTAAAATGGATTAAACTTTTGCAGTTGTACAATTGCTTGTCATTCAACACATGCAAAAAGAGGTTTTGGTATTATTCATAACTTTTGAACCAGTGGTTTTGTAGATATATGAAATCTTTTAATTTCCTCAAAAATGTAGAATTTATAGGTGTACTTTTAGTTTCAAATTTTTAAGTGAACATAATCCGATACAATTTTGCAGATTTGTTCCAATTACATCAACATCTATAATTATTGGCATATTTAATCTAGAAACCAGGTTTAGTATCTTGGATCGTTTTCTCGTAGCTAGTCACATGTATATCGTATTATCAGAATTACTATATATTTATGGAACTGTCCATTTTTCCATATTGTCAATGAAAGGCTAAACTCTTTCTATTAAAACTTTAATTCACATTATTTATGAACATCTTGTTTTAACGCATGTTTTAAATTATTCAGATTGCATGCTGTATATATGATATAACCCAATATTCTTGTCTTGTGATGTTTCAATCGTATTTATGGGGGACGTTGTAGTTGTTGTTGCACTCTGGAATGAAGTGTACAGCATCAAGCTGGAATCAGAATCGATTCCTGCGAAGGTTGACTAGGCCTTCTATTTGATATGAGGCTGCGTTGGGAAATTAGCAGTAGGACAAACTAATGCCTTGAAGGCTACTATACGCTTACAGTTAAATTCAATGACTATTAAATATTCTGTCTTCTGTTACTACTATAATTACTCTGTTATCTTACTGTGTACTTGATGGTTTGAATTAATAAACGAAATAAATATTACATATTGACATTCATAGCATGATATCTTCTTGGGATTGTAATGTAAACGTTGCTAATAATATCAAGTGTGTGTGTTCTGCTCAAGCATTCTTGGTGTTTGTATACTGTCGTTAGGCCACTTGACGTTCGTACCGTGGCTTTAAATCATGCATATGCGTGCATTAAGATGTTAATTTATGCATGAACTACCCGGCAGCTTATTTATACACGAATATTTAGGCATTATAGATATACATGTACATATAAATTTGTTTACACCATTGGTTGTACTAAAAGCTTATATCGTGACCCTGATGGATAAATATACAGCAACGGTATAAGGTGAAAGAAAGCGAATGGACCATCACAGTAACGAACCAAGATTGCTACCTTGTCAGGTGTGTTGTAAAAAGCAGGAATTGGTCATTTGGTGGCATTTCAGTTATCAAGGTTTCAATTACCTCTTTGCTTCCAGATAATTTTCTGACTAAGCCCTAACTGTGCTACACTTCTGAAGATGGTATTGTAACCTGTTTTAGTTTCTCTGAGTTTGGGATTTGTTTTATCCTACCTGTTTCCAAGGCAACCAGATGTTGGGGAAGATGAGGAGTGGCTTCACAAGACGAAATGGTATACATGGCAATTGATCGACCCTACTAGTCTTCACTCTGTCTTCGATTTAACACAATGGCATTAGCTTCAGTACTATGGATTGTTAAAAACATTTATTCTAGTAGCCACTAGAATAAGCTTTGCAACAATCCAGGGTCTATAATTTAGAGGAAACAGTCGATCGCACGAAATTGAATTGTATTTAGCTATCTATAGATTGTTGCAGTTCACTCGTGAATGGCCTCTTGAAATTATGCTCAACCACTTCGTATATGTGTTGAATGTTTCACGTATCTTATCGACGATGTTTTTTGTTTCTGTATGCTAAGTGTGGCTCACGGCGTCTTAATTAAATAAGCACTTCTTATCAATTGGTTCCTTCTCTTTGTTCTTCTTCCGCTTCTTTCTCCTGCCTGTGTCTTGATTCTTGGATATCTCTTGCTGATCAACGTGTAGGCCTTACATCAAGTAGCGTAGGCCTACATTATGAAATGCGAAATGAAGGTCATGATTCCTATGAAGGACCCAAGGAATGCATAATTGGTCCTTGCGAACGACCTTAATTGCTTACAGGTTTAAGTGTGCGTGTATGTGTGTGTGTGTGGTAATATGGTCATGACCCCGATCTAACATTGGGGCTGGTCATTCCACTGCCGACAGAAATTGTAAAATAAAATGTATGGTAATACAGCCCAACTATTAAAGATAACAAAGTGGGGAAAACCTAACAAATAGGCCAAAAAGAAAAACATTAATAGGCCTACATGACGAAAAACCCCAGAGGATGAAATGGATAATGTACAGAGAGGTGTATGAGTAAAAAATTAGAGTTTAACAGTATGCCGTCCCTTTTCTATATTGACCTATGCATCTGATTGTCGATTTTGTTTTGACTGAGCGCCTGCGAATAAGATCGTTCTTATGACTTAGATTTTATGGCGCTAAAGAAATCTCCATACAACTATGGGCCTATTTTTATTATTATTGTTATTATTATTACTTGTATTATTACTTTTATTATTATTATCACTTATTATTACTAGATTTTTATTACCACTAGTGCTATAAGGTGCTAGTAGTTACAGGCTAGAGTGGTTCTGTGGTTGGAAAGTATAGAGACTGAACTGTATACCTAGGCCTACCGAAAAGTTACTATGCATTGGCGTTTCTGGGCCTTGCATATTAAAACTATTAACTTTATATTAACCTAATTTGCAAACGGCTTTGGGAGTTTGGGATGTGCAATTTGGCCTACATGTATATATTGACTGCTATGGAATAATTATAACAGTGACGAATATATCCGACCAGATATTAGCTCTAACATCATAAATGCCCTATCAATAGGCCCTATAAATATATTTATATATGTTTTAATTATTTGTAGAAATATAACAATGTCTCTAACAGGGCAAGCATACGATTATTTGCTTCTTTATGATAATATATATATATATATATATAATATACATGTTTCTATACATTTTCTGCATTATAGGCTATGTATCTACGGCAGCATCGTGCTTTTGGTATGGTTCTGTTTAACCTTAATACATGAATGTATGAGGCACACAGGTCTAAGCATGTACTATACGTATCGTAAATTGGCATTGGATACCAATGGCTATAATAGCAGTGATCGGTTGATAATCTCTGATCTGTAACTGGTTTAAGCGACTGGCCGATCGTCGTCTGCTCTGGCCCTGTGTGGCCCAGGGGCCTCGCGGCCCATCGGCCACATGTAGCGAGCCAGCAAGACGAGTTCAAACTTGCAGTTGCGATAGCGATGGGTAGTTGGCGAACACCCAGACCTCGGTCGAATCGATTAGACGGTAAGAAACACACAGGTACTCGATACGAAAGACGCCAAATCGATCGATCGGACGAGATCGAATCATTCGAACGGTCGTGTCAAACAGAGCAGTCTATACGCTGACCTACAGCACAGGAGAAGCGATAAGACATCGCTGTTCACAGAAGGTTTAGGTATATTGGTTAGGCTGTTGCAGAGGAAGAAAGGTAGAGTTAGAAGCAGCTGATAACATGGCAGAGAGTCTGAGAAGAATCGTCGAAATGGACAGCTTTACTTTGCTTCAGGAGAAACTGGAGAACTGGTTAGACGACTACGATGTAAGCATAATTATATAGGCCTACTAGCAGTTGTTCTCAGTTTACACATATGCATTATAGACCAAATTTACACATATGCATTATAGACCAACAGTACATGTGATCCACCGTATGTTCTAAGAAATAGCCATGACGAACAATTCAGCTCAGTTATTTTGTTAAGTTTTCAGACCATACAACATTTATTTGATGTTCAGACTGCACAGTAAGCTGAAGAAGAAGTACTCAAGTTTAATCGCGTAAGCATGTAAATAACAAGGAGTTAACATTAGATGAACGACGCTGTTCGAACTTGCCTGCTTTGTTTGGGTTGGGAAAGACGCGATTGGTCGTAGTTCAGCTCAGGTCACTCTCTCGCATAAGCCTACGCTGCTTTAACAGGGCCAACTTCCGTTTCCGCAATTCCTACGATTCCGACGTTGCGTAATTTACATGTTGAGCCTTGTTCACGACGGGTTGTAAGATACATGGGTTGCCAAAGGAGGACACAGAATGTCGTAAATGAGGACAAAGGAGAAACATATTGAATGTTCACTCCGGAATTATAAGATGGTTTCCTATTATAAGTGTCCAAGAAACGAAGTCACATCGAAAAATATAATTAGGGCCTTGCTCAGGAACAGTTCATAGATAGCCTACATTGTAACATTACTCAGATTATGAACTAAAACGCCTGGAATAAAAATAACTACAATAAGAAATATATGAGTAGGCCTAAACTATTGGCATGCTATGCCTTTTTGCTTTCAGGAGAACATGGTTACAGGATACGTGGTATAAGTAAGCAAAAATGCCACAAAATAATTACCCATAACCCACTAAAACAGACATGAAAACAGCTGGAGATTTTCCAGAGTTCACTCTTTGGCTGCCGAATAGAATAGCTTCTACATAAGATCAAAAAGGAGAACACAAACAACTCTACATACGTAGATCATGCAGCCATGCCGATATAGCATGGGGGCCTGAACTATGCATGGGCCTACATAGGCCCTACTATAGCTGCTCGGTTTGATCATAATTTTCGGAAGTTGGTTAGCAGTCCGGTCCAGGTTTCAACTTAGGCTTCATGTATAGCGTCTCTGTCTGGTATTTTGATCATTCAAAATAAGTTATTGTAAAAGGGAAGAGAAGCGTAAGGTGATCCTCGTCACTTGACCTCTGAAATTGAGTGTCTGCTTTTTCTATGAATCAGACGATTTGACCTCCGGCCGGGTCATCGTTCTTCTTCGGAAACGGCTCAGTCATAATTACGTCAATGACTTTCAGTTCCCCTCTACATGTCATCCGTCGGATTGCTTTTTCCCTCTCAGTACCATGGATTACTATATTTGGAATCTCACCTTCCTCTCCAAGTATAGGCCTACTCTGTAGGCTACTTCTGCTGATGTCAGCTCTCGCTCATGAAGTGTGGCCAAAATTAAATCATATGAAACGCTGAAAATTGATACACATTTGTCGATCTACTCATCCGTCCATCCATCCATGCATGCATACGTCAGGCAGACTGACATGGCAAAGAATTAATTCTTCCTCTGGTGTTTCAGTTGCGGCCTGCTTTTTATTGGAGTGCAGTGATTTTATGGGATAATTTGGGGTACCGGACGCTGGTTCTCTGAATTCGCGTTTTACACGCTTAGGATTGATGCTGCTGATTATCAGTCAATCAATAAAATAACATCAAATTTATGAAAACCATCGTTCCACATTGATAAATTATAACAAGTAGAAGTACATTGTCAAATAGATAGAATTAGTTCAATTAAGCAAATAATAAAATTATACAATTGAAAAAGATGGTCAACAGGAGTTCCAAAGGGGATTGAACCCCGCTAAAGGAACCCCTAATCTCTCTGTACAACAAAAAACTATGACAATGGTGAGTTTAGATGAAAGGTACTGGAATACAACATAATAGCAAAATATTAAAAAATGACCGAATTACTCATTCTGTTCGTCAGGTGGTACGTTGAGTGAAAAACCCATGAGTTTGACAATGGTTACAGAAGAAACAATAAAACTACTAAAACACAATAAGCAGGATTGAAAAAGAAGATAAATGAAACCTTAATTAATCTTAAGCTAAAGAGTTCCTGTCCCTCTCTCAATCCTCATCACCACATTTTTAATAATAGCCTATACCATAACAATGTGACAAACTGTTACAAATGCGAGAAAATAAAGCCAGATGAGAAGTGTAGATAATCTCATATTGAATTGACAAACGTTATTGGAGATGCTATAATCGGTGGGTTTGGAATCATAGACTCAGTGCCCTACTCTGAAAAGACGATCTAAAGAGAAGGAGTTTCAGAGAGAGAGTTTAAGAGAGCTCTTAAACGAATTACGCCTATAGGAGAGTTTCTAACCGCAGCAGAGAGGGCATTCCAAACCAGCGGACCAGTGGACTTAATAGAAAATTTCCGTGTAGTAGTTCTAGAAGCCGAACTGTGTTATATAAGTTGGCCAGTTATGGTAATCGTTGTATCCCATCACATTATAAGACGCCAACAAATCGTTTGAGTACATGGACAAATGTTTGATGTTTTCAGTTGAATACTTCTGACCAGAATGTCGATCGATGCGTGGAAGTAATAGAACTAAATTCTCGAGTTCAAGCGCAGCTCTTCCGAATCCTTCACATCTCAACTGCTGAAGGTTCTTACAACCATACAATACATTCGTCAGCTTTAATTCGATAGAACTATTGTTCTTAATTGCAATGGCACAGAATTTTTGACTCGATGTGGATTAACAGGTCTTCTGGTGTAGCTTCAGCCTGCAGGACAAACGTTAACTTACACAATGTCATGCAACTAGTGGACATACATGTATTGTGGCGTTCTTCTCTATGGTAGCCTATTGTAGTTAATTGAACACGATCCAGATAATGTGAGAGGCGCTTTATAACTACTGTGAGAGGCGCTTTATAAATCCGCAAATAGTAGAGAATAATGCATAGAGAGGACAATAATATTACAATTCATAAATATATATCGTAGCATTGATCGCATGTATAATAATAGTCCTATAGGACATCGAAGGCCTCTGAATATCACACGGCGTTGTGTTTAGGTAGTACGTACGGAGGGACAGCAGCCATCAAGGCCCGTCTGCTGCCCTGGTTGGGTCACGGGATCTTCACCCATTCGCCCTACATTGGATCGGTCGATGCAACTCTCAAGGCGCTCTCCGAAACAGCGGCCAAGGACCGCGAACTTGTCGATCTTGAGAGGTCGATAGATGACCTTGAGGCTGACCTACATTCCGTCCAAGACGAGGCTCATCATCTCAAACTGGAGTACGTATATCTGCCCTGATGACAGGCCCATTACATAGGTCGTAGGTAATTTGCCCTGAGCCCAACCTTATAGGGCTCTATTGTAATGATGGGTTTTGTTCATCTTATTTTAAATCAATGTCGACAATACGAAGGATCTGAAAGCTTGAGCCCAACCCGTTGAGTTCCAGCCTTCACATAACTAGGCTGGGAAATTGCCTGCCTTTGCATCCACAAGGATTAGCCATGCGAAATGCACCATTTAGCAATTTTAGCAATTATAGTTGTTGCGGCAAGTCATACTCTATCTTTTCTACTTCATTCCTATTTTTCTTCTTTTTTCCTCTCTTTCCTATTACTTTTCTCCTTTCCCCCTCCAACTCTTCTTACTCTTCCTTTCCTTCTTTTTCATTTTTCCACTTTCTCTATTTCTTTTTCCTTCTTCTTCTTCTTACTCTTTTCTTCCACTTCTTCCTCCTCCTCCTCCTTTTCTTCTGCTTCGTCTTCCTCCTCCTCTTCCGTTTCCTCTTCTTTCTCTCTCTTCCTTATTTTCTATTTCTGCTTCTTCCTCTGTCCTCCTCCTCAGTCTCCTCTTCTTCCACTTTCTTCTCGTCTTATTTCTCTTCTTCTTCCTCTATACATATATATGCGACTGAATGCCGTGGAACTGCTTCGAGAGCCGAAGGTACAAATGTGACTCTGTTAACGAGATTTGCTTTCCCTTCCGGTTTCAGCTTTGATTGACTACTAATACTTTCCTCGAATGACTATATTCTCAGTTGTTATCATTTTATGTTCATTGAGCTGAATGATTAAATTTTGATAACAAAGCAGCTCAACTAGTTTTTCTTAGCTCATATGCATACTCGCATGTACACAAATACTCATCTACATGCATAAGACATAAAGAATGCATAAATATACACATATAGTCCGATGTACAAGCATGCAAACATTCAAGCATACGTACATGCAACCAAAACATACATATAAATAAACGCATTATATATAATTATACACGCACGCACGCAGACACACACGTGCGTACATACATGTAAACTACACACAGATATATATATATATATATATATATATATATATATAATTATGTGTGAGCAGTGTGTGTGCGCGTGCGTGTGAAAACTCTTACATAGAAAGATGCAAGCGTAATTATGGATGATGTTGTCATCGCAGATTGACGGAAAAGGACATAGAGCTGGAATCAGTGAAGCGCAACTCAACGAGTGACAAGATGTTCGCAGACAATGAGCTACAGCAGCTGAGGAACAAGTAAGTCATGCGTGTCTACTTACAGAAAACCAGTAGAAGTTGAAGTCAAAAAGTCTTAAAGAGAGTAAACTCAAATTAATGACATTTTAGAAGCGTAGACCATACATAAGTATGATTTTTTGGCTGTTTGTTAATTCACATTGTACGATTCGTAATACCGTGAATGCACCGGGGTTTTCAGGTTGAATCTGATGGAGGAGGAATTGATCGTCTTACGGTCGCGTAGTCATATGGTCGACTCCTACGAACGAGAGATCAGACGCCTCAGAGACGAACTGATCCGACTGACTGTGGCACTCCCTAAGAGTCCACTCATCAATGGGTTCGTTCATTGACCTTTTAAACTAAATTAAAACATTCGGTTGTTAATTGAAACAGGTTCCTCTTTACTTAAGCCTCATATAAAGGTAATACAAATAGCTCATATATATATATTTATATATAAATGCTTCTGTAATTAGGACCTTTTATTAGGTCTATTATTAATTTAAAATAAAGACAAATATCAACGATAATATAGTCAACTCTATATTATTTTTTATAGGTCGGAATGCCTATATACGCCTATAGTAAACTATTCTACGCTATCTAACAAGTAGGCTATTTATGAAAAATAATTCTTATATTCCTTAAGAATAAATTTGCAGAATTTAAATCTGAGCATGTGCTGTAAATGGACTTGCATATATTTTCTAATAGTATAGACCTCGACTTTGATAAAACTACCAGCTATGATAGTCTGAATTCCTACAGCGTCATGATCAGCTCACGTGGCCTATACCTGTAGCGATTTGCATACTCTACATAAACATGTAGGCCTGCAGATCATTTTGGCAAAATCGTGTCAGTATGCGCTTGAACTCGTCTGATCCTTTCTACCCATAATTGATGGCAGCGATTCCGAACTGTACCTTGGAACAAATAATCATGCCTCAACGATGACAGTCGTATGCCTCACACGAGTTCTAAATTATTGAAGTTTTCTGACTATGCTCATGCTGCATGTACGCGGAGGCATAAGCAGAAGATGTACCTATTGACCTACTTAGTCCATCTTTTCGGAGAGGTTATGACTCATATATATATATATATATATAATACATATTATACATGCCTGTATAATGTGTATAATAATAATAATTTATTATATAGGCCTATAATGTTGCAGAGATGTTGATGGACTGAAGAGCCTTCCTTCGTCGCTGAGCCCAAGGCCTCTTTCTCCCACCGTCCTTGGACTCCTCAGTAATGGCTTGGCAGAGGATGAGGCACTGGACGTCGATCACGGTCTTTCAGATGACTCTCCTCATGGAATCGTCCAGAAGTATCGACAGCAGAGACTAGTCTCTCGATTTGACGACATGTTCATCCGCGATCGACTAAACGCTCTCGACATCTTGCGACAATACTCCGACGACCAAGAAACCAACAAGAAGATCATCTTCCGTGTCATCCAGGTACGAACTGAGAGCAAATGCGATGAGGTCAGGTCAAGTCAGGTTATGTCAGGTGACCCATGTCATTTCAATCAAATATGGGTCCGTCCATAACCTTTCTGGTCTATTATTATAGGCAATCAGAGTTCGTGTTATATTTGACATTATATCCCTATTCAAACAACAGCTATCCAAGAACACGAAATACGCTCCTCTTCACAGATTCCATGTTTCAACGTCGTAGGATAAATTATTTCCTACGACAAAGTGCACGGAAAGAAGTCGTGACGATCGATTCTTTTGAGCATTAAACTTTCAACCGATATTATGGAACAAACGTTGATCCATGTTCTATAACTTTCTTTCTTCTCTGCGTCTGTGGCGTAGGAGTCTTTCATCGTCGCTCGATTGGCGTTCATCAGTTTCAAGATGAGAATCCGGTCAACGCTGTCTTCAGTCCACTCAGGTCCTGGAACACTGGAACAGGCCGTCCAGGACTACGTCAACCGCAACCCAGACCTCTACAACATCTCCGAAATGGTGGCCGTAAGTATCGATGCTTTCTTTCAAGATGTTTGTTGACCATCAGGACTAGTCAGAAGACTAACAACAGCGAGTGCATCTGGTGACTGATCCAATAAGATAATGTATGATGGCAATTAAGTGTTGAATTTCCATTAATGATATTAATATTATTATAACGGATCTGTTGATTTACACAGCTCGATGGTTGATTCATAAGCAGTTGTACATGTAAGTCCTCATGCATTGGATGCTGAATGGCATAATTATTAATTATTATTATACGTGAACACGTGCAGTACGAAAATAACATGTCCGTGTAACAAGAGGCGCATTTATTGAATGACGCGACGCTCCGTCAAGTGTTTAACGTCACACGCATCGTTGATAATGCATGCATACAGCGTAAGCTTCACATGCACCAGAAAGGTAAAACCGATTCATATGCTGCGCTGGAGAAACGAGATCCTTTGCCAGAGACAAGTGTGTCAACATATCCAACACGCTTTCATGACCGCGCATAAATTATAAATCTTTGCTCAGACGCTTGATTAAGAGTATGGTCTACGCACAGACAGTAAGTAGGCCTACTGCTCTGCTGAAGTGCCACTGTATTGCTCTATTATGTTTGCCAAGTGTACTTATGTCTCAGTCCGAGAGACTTATTCTGCATGTGTAGAATACACTAAAATACGCCAAAGCGCAGAACTCTAACAATGGTCGAATAAACAGACCCGTAGAATAAACAGAATAAACAGACCCGTAGAATAAACAGAATAAACAGACCCGTAGAATGTTCTCATAATGCGTTCTTCAAACTGTGTGCTTATATTACCTGTGAATGTCACTAGTTACAAAGTGATGTACACGTACGAAATCCCATTGAAGACCAAAATTCGTTTCGCAACCCTTTTCAACGTGGCTAAGCGTTCAGTGTGTTCTAACTACTGAATACAGAGATTTACTTAGCGAGGAAGGCCGTGCTCAAGTTTCCTCAATATATCTAAGTGATTGGAAAACAGGTTGCTCTATTCAGGCATGTTTAGCAGCCTGTATGCATTTTCTATATATAGATAAAGCGATTTTCTACTAGACTCACAGCTTAATTGAGGTATTTCGAATGACTGCAATGATGTCATATTAGCCTATCATATGATCAACGAAGATTCTGTTAAGTTATGAATAAAGTATATATAGTGGAGTCAGTCAGTTCATAAATTAGTTAGTAAAATTGTCAGTCAGTCAATCAGTCATACACGCGTAGCTTCAATCTAATAATCATGAGGAATGTATTCGTAATGCGTTGTTATAGGATGTAGTTCGTAACCTGGATCGTCGAGCCGATCTTCCAGAAGGTGTGTCTTCGATAGTGCTTCAATCGTTTATTCGTGAGGCGTGTCGTCTGGCATGGTCCCTGTCTGCTCTTCCACGCCCTCTCGAGACGTTACCTGCCAGCGAATATGAACTCTACGACGCATCAAAGTAAGTCGACTAAGGCAAAAGCAAGACAGAAACGATCACTTGGGCGGGGTGATGGTTAAAATGGTGAAACATTTGAACGAAGATCAGAAGGACGCGGTTCGATACCCACGTGTCACATGCAGTAGGACATAGGCCTAATATGTTAACTGGAGTTAACTGCATGGAAGCCTGCAAGACGCAGATATTATTTGCGTCTTGCGGGCTGGCATGCAGTTGACTCCTACCAGACTTGTTACCACCTGTTTCTACGCTATCATATAATTGTATTGCGCAATAGTTTGAATTAATTAACAAAGATCAATATAGATCTAATCTTTAGCATCGGCATTATTTCCTTACCGCGGGCAACTAATGAGAGCAGGACTTTACTGTCTGTAGTAGCATAATGGATGCTAAATAAATGTTTGCCATATAATTGTGATAGATTGTCGAGGTATTTGGTGTTGAGTAAAGCTTTCTGGAGTGAAAGCGTTGAACAGCCTGTAGCATAATGGATGCTAAATAAATGTTTGCCATATAATTGTGATAGATTGTCGAGGTATTTGGTGTTGAGTAAAGCTTTCTGGAGTGAAAGCGTTGAACAAAAATGGTTGATACATAGTAAGAGTGGCGATCAGCAGAGACATTGAGTCGTGATCAGAGAATATAACCGACGATGCAATCGTATATTTTTAAACAGGTATCGTCGCAGTTTCGATTCAGACGTCATCGCTGCGCTTGTTCTCTTTCACGTCTGGCCTTGCCTAGTGCAGGGAAAGCGAGTCGTGGCCAAGGGAGAAGCTTACACTGCCAAAGCAGGAACACTCGTGAGTATGGATCTATGCAACCCCTGCAGTCTGATGCCCGTTAGTTATAGACTTCGTGACTTTATTAAAGAAACGAACTAAGGTGGATCTTGCAGCGTGTCGCCTGACTTCGTCGTTGATTATCGAGTCCACCATTTGGACAAGTTATCTCTCGATCTCTTATAGGCCTACATTTACGTGTTAACAGTTTCTTCTCTGTCTTTCTTAACTATTCAATGATCATAATCTGGTCAGTTTTCTGAATTATTCCTTCTTCTTGTTCTCCTTCAGCAGTTCCTCTAACATTGCAAGTTGTTTCTATGTCAGTTTAGTCCAATTTCACATCGGAATAGCGATCAAGAGCCATCTAAAATTAACACAATCACTGTAGCAGAAATTAAGGCTATGTTAAATTAAGTAACTTCGAGCATTGCTACCTTACTGTAGCTGATGCGATTGTATCGAACAAGTAACCAATGTTATAGAAATACGTTTTGCCCTGACAGTGTTGAAGCTATATATCCATCATCCTATCCGTTCTACTATTCATGCGCCTTTGCTCCCAACGTGTGTAAAGGATTAAGGCAGTATTATGGTCCAACTTCTCTAAGCTTCGAGAGAAAGTCGGGTTATTTCAATGATTTCCATCACGATCCGATGACTCCATCGCATGGACAAGACTAGTGATTATGGGGCCTACATTTCTACTGTAGAAAAACAAATGCCTCGCGAGCTTCAAGAACAATTTATCAGATCTGTGTTATGCATCTGTGTATGTTGGGTTACATTATGTAATCACTTTCCAGAGTCCACGTAGGAGCCGAAGTCCCAGTCGTTCGCCCAGTCCAACGACGTTTGGATCGTACAGGACCAGCAGTCGCAGTCGGTCGCCTAGTCCGAGACGACTGGCAGATGGCTCCAGTCCAAGTAAGTGTCACTGTCGGGTCAGTGATTCACTAAGGAACAGTAATAGGCTAATAACCTGTATGATGTCTGCCGAAACAGAACAGTCTAAATGCTTTAACAGGAACCTGTTATCTTTTACATTCCTGCTGACATCAAACATGTCTATTCACAGTGAATTATACTTAATTTGAATTTTTCGTGTTTCTTGATGGGTATGCCAAACGTTGTAGATCTACAATTTTCCATTTAATTATATTGTCGTATATGGAGTTGGCCCTTGCAAGCAGCAAAGTGGTGGTGATCTAACTGTGTGACCAAAATGCCCAGTTCACACAATTCAACCTGAAAAGTGAAGATTTGTCATGGCAAAAGACTAATTTTATAGCTTGAATGTTATAGAAGAATTGAATGCTAGCGAGATCTTGTTTTTAATTTCAGGACGTGATAGTTCACCAATCAGATCTTCGTTGAAATAATCGGCCAATAAACGTTAGACCGCTTCGAACGAAAGACTAAATTCAACGGACTAAACAAGACTTGCTATACAGCAGAAACTTTCGTATTAGATTATTGAAGCATATTATATGGAGGTTGAAAAATAGACAACAGCGTATATATACGGGGTCGTATGCATGGACATAGATACAAAGTCTGATGATATAAACCTACTGCACGAAATCTATGATATATCAATATAAGAAGATATGAAGATATACAATAAGTATTGTTAATAAACGGTTATTGCATCCACAGAGAGCAATGTCTGTAAAAAATGTGTATCAAACAAAGACATTGAGTGAATTAGTTACAGTAGGAGCTACATGTATGTAGAGATTAATTTCCCAAGTAGAATCTGTGAGTTTATTCGTTCTATCAATGACATTAGCTAGCAGAAAAAGCTATGACGAGTAGATGTAGATGACTGTGTTTTTAGAGCTAGTTCTTGATTAGAGTTGAAATATTCAATGTGATGTCGTTTCAAGAAGTACGTGAAGCAATGCTGCGTGAATATGATGTTATTATCATAAATGTAAACATCGTTGGTAAGTAAGTAAGTATATTGTTTAAAATCGCCAGTTGTCAAACAGCACTCTGCCGAACAAGTATCAGATATATAAATTTGCACATGCATTTAAGTTGAGCGTAAAATCCAGGTTATACAACATTCTGGCCAAAAAGCTTCCTTATTTGGCTATAGATCTGCTTTTGGTAGCACCCGGTCATGGAGATTTGGGTGGAAAGTGTTGGTTTCACTTAAGAAATTAACGCCCAGAGCTCGTGAAATAACATTTGCTCGTTTCATATATATAAAATCAGATTAAAAAGTTATCTTAGTTAGATTACCCAAATTCACTACGGCTTGGAGCCTTTCCCTATCTTGCTGTCCAGCATGACCCCCATAGGCCGAGGCAGCTTATTATATTTATAGGCAGAATGGCCTTCGTAGCTCGCGAAAGTTATACGTTGCATGACATGTCTGGCCTGCAGGGAACAGATTATCCATGGCTAAAGGAAGACTGCGTAAATGATACCCTTACAGAAGTGTTGTGACTTCTAAGGTCAATGAGAACGTGTTGCGTACGCAGAGTTGTCCGCGGGTCCAATTTTCACTACCCAACCCAATCCGACCCATTAAAAATGGACCCGATCCAACTTTTGAAGTCAAATATCTGACCAAACCAGATCCATGCCGTACATGATCCGACCCAATCCGACCCGACCAGATTTCAATTTATTTGATTGTAACAGATCAACATTATGAATAGCACAGAGTTGAAAGTTAAGCTCTGCAAGGTATTTGTGGGTGAAAACGGGTCAGAGTTTTGGACCCGGCCCGACCCGACCCAACCCGCCTAATCTTCAGATATTCGTCACCCGACCCTACCCGACCCGACCCGTGGACAACTCTGTGCTTAGCACTGTCTACATCCCTTATGTTGCTATAACGAGGTGACATTCCCACTAGGAGTGACAACGGTTCGCTCGCTATAAACCCGGCGACCTCTAATCGCTAATAGCAATGAAATACAAAAAATATATATGATGCCTACAAATATTCCAAAGCACATGTCATGTTACTTGCCAGGATGTAATTTTGTCAGTATGAACAGACAATTCAAAGCGTGGGTCATTCCCACCCCCCGTTTATTTGTATTTTACGAGTTTTGTCGATCAGGACCCCACTAAGCATGATTGCCACATTAAATTTATAGGGATTTTTTAAATATCGTTTGGCCTATTACTTTGTACAACAGTTTTAAATTACGCTATAGGCTTACATATTTCTCCCAGGAGCAAATGTTTGGTCAATTTGTAGCACGTTTGGTGACCCATCGCTAAGAATCTAGCGAAGTTAGCCACATAGGGTAAAAATCGATAAAATGTGAGTGGGATGTACTGTACACAGGGGTCAACAAACCAAGATATTCTAGAAGAACAATCGTGTAGGTTCTCTTTCGAGGTCACTAAGTGATCCGATCGCTCTCAAAGGTGGTATTCTCGAAGAACAATTCATTCATTTGTATCAAAGTTCAGATCAAACAGTTCAGTGGTAGAATATATTATCAGAAACATTTACGACGCCTGATAAAATTATGATAACCACCAGAAAGCAATACAGTGTAATACAACCAAATATATATATATTTATAAATATATATATATGTGACGTTCTGCCGCCCGAGCGCCTGCCTAGCGCTAACGGTGTCGACTCCAGCTTGCTGACACGTCTGGAGTCGCCCGAGTCACTTTCTTATCAAATCTCAATGCTAAATGGTTGCTCTCTATATCTACCAGGATGATCGCTCTCACCCGTATAGATTAAGGATGGGCCTCTTCTCCAAGAAAAGCAACACTGTTCGAATTAGTCACGAGGTTTGACTGCCTATTCCGCGATCGCCGGATGGGCAACGTTCTGAGGATGGCCGTACTCAAAACAAGGTTCGTAATCATACCGGCAAGAGGTCTTACTCGTCTTGACTACCTTCCTTGCCTCTCCTTCCTCTCTACCTAACGTCATACCATTCAGCATCTTGCGACTCTGAAACTATCGCCAATAAGGGACACCAAATGTTCTCTTAAGCTACGAGGTTCAGAATGATATACTTGAGACATGTCCTAAGTCATATCGACCTAGACAATTATAGGTAGCTAAATTCAATGTCTTGTACTTCTAGACATTACTGTTCGCAACTCTCTAAACTCTGCCGTCCTAGACACTATAAGTCGCACAGCTCTTAGTCATGTCATCTTAGACACTTATCTACCGGAGTCCGTATCTTCCACTCGTCACGTGTCTCCCGGTTCACTTCCGTGTGTGGCATACCGGCCCCACACGTATATTTTGTCATGCACCACAATTGACGGAGTAAGTTCCCGTCCTTTGTGTTGGCAGTTACCCACCAACACTGATATATTCTGTTTCGATAAAAATGACTAACATGGTATTCACGGACTCTGATAGTGAAGGTCTTCTGTTTCTAACCTTCGCTATCTACACACAGGTCTTCGATCCAACCCACGCACAAGGGGGCCCGGCCTCGCGCTTCAGTCGGCTCTCAGAACTGTGTGTCACGACAAGCAAATATGTTTTCATCTGGGTACCCGACTACCCAAACGTACGCGTATCGATCAATTCGATCAGACACGCAAGTAGATATACTTCGGAAAAACGGGAGCAGTAACTATGACAAAGGTAGGTAGCCAACAGGAATATTTACGTGTCGATCAATTCTTGGTCTGCTTATTATCTTTAACCTGAATTTCAGACAGCCCAGACATTCACGTGCCTCTTGGTCCATTTCCGACTGCCCAGACTTTCACGTCTGCGTTCATCTGTTTCATACGTGGGTATCGGACGACAAGGGACAACCCAGACTTTCGCGTGCCTCTTGGTCCACTTCCGTGTGTGGTATACCGGCCTCACACGCATAAGTTATCATGTACACGATTGGCCGTCCTCTGCGTTGGCAATTGTTCGCCAACACCGTAATATATTCTGAGACTTCGGGAAACTGTGAGGAGTAGCTATGACCAACGTAGGTAACCAACAAGTGTATATATCGAAAGACTCTAAAACAATTCAGAAGACATACTGCGGTTGTAACCTGAAGGTATCAATCGGCACCAGTGTTTTCTCTTGTTTGTAACGTGCTCTTCTAACGTGTTCACCCTCCACGTGTAATTCCAGCGGGTCCTTCTGAAGTTTCCCGGTATTTCTATCGAACGGCCACCCGAACTCATTCACGGCCTGTACCACTCTCGGCCACAATGGCCTCTCTGACTATATGCGATCGCTAATCCTGGGACTTACCCAGTCTGTATCTATCACGACCACCCGAACTTCCACGGTCTCGGTCACACGAACTTCCACGTGTCCGAGTTCTGCTGGAAACCTGGGTGAGTAAATATGACCACGCAAGGTAGCCAAGTATATATATTAACGAAACCGTACAGGGAAAAGAATAAGCGGAAACATCCGCAATTATTGAGGTCTTCGGCACCAGTCACGACCGTTTCTTGTAATCCTCGAACGCACCAATTGGATCGCCTTCCCAGTATTTATCGATCGTATCAACTGGGGAACTTTCACCGTATGTGCCAACGCTCCACCGGCAGCTCTCTCGGTCTGTATGGCTGCCACTCCAGGAATCTACAGGAATCTACAGGAATCTACCCGATTTGTATCTCTTGCGGCCACCCGAATTTGCTCGATCTCGGCCACCGGAACTTCTACGATTGTGGTCACCCGAATTTTTACGTCTCCGACAGCCTGCTGGAAACTTGCAGGAGTAGCTACAACCGAACTAGGTAGCCAACAAGTATATTTCTAGGCCTGCTTTAATCTGTTATATACTTTAGTATCCGATCACCCAGACTCTCACATGTCTGTAACTCTCATGGACTGCGTTTATTCCTCCCATCGTAGGAACATATTTGTACCCGTCACCCAGAGATCTGACCAACGGTAATGCACTAACTCTCGTTTCTCAGACTCGATTCTCTCACAGACACCTGATGTGTCACCACGTTACCTCCATGTTTCACACAGGGAAACCGCGAGCAAAGATGCTGCAACTAGACACACAAGTAAATAGATTTCTGGAAAACGTGGAGGAGTACCTGTGATCAACATAGGTAGCCAAATAGAATATTTGTCGAAAGACCGTAAGACAATCAAGAAGACATACTGTGGGGACACCGCAAGTACAAATATTACGTCTAGTAACTCAAGTAAAGATACGCGGGAAACCGCGAGCGAAGGCATTGCGATCAGACACGCAAATCAACAGATTGCTGGTAAACGGCGAGTGTAAATATGACCACGTTAGGTAGCCAAGTATAGATTTGTACGGGAAACAGTAAATAGAAAAGAATATGCGGAGACGCCCGCAATCGATGAGGTTTTCGGCACCAATGGGAACTTTCCCTGTATCGAAAGTACTAATGGGGTCACCCTACCCGCATTTATCGAACGTATTCATGTGTCCCAGTATGTGTCCACGGCTTCACCGGTAGCTCTCTTTGTCTGTTTCCAACGGCTTCACGAGGCCGCCCTCCCCGTCTTTAACCAACGTGCTCACTGGGGAACTTCCCCGTATGTTGTCTCCACGGCCGCCCAGATAATTCTTTCTCGATTATAATCGCACCTCGTGGATTTACCCGTTATATTGTATCAACGGCCACCGAGGCCTCTCTCTATATAAACGTTCGGTTCCTCGGGGCTGTACCTGATCTCTATTTCTTACGGCCCCCGACGGGGTCACCATCTTCCCCGTATTTCCGTACAGAACTGTCATTCATTTATTTCCAACGATCGGACTTTACCGCACTCTCGAACGGCACCCAGACCTGTGAGCATTTCTCACGATCGGTCCTTCCCCGTTCAGCCTGTTGACTCCTACGATCAGGGCACAGTCCGTCTTGCGATCGACGGCAGAGAGGCCCACCCCACCAGATCAGCGAAAAGCAGCACCGGCCTGACAGCGAGAGCGGCTGTCACTAGAGGTTGTATTTATATGGCAACACGATCTCTTGAGCGGTACGAGAACCACTCCACGTATGAAGCAGTACGAACCACTGCTCCACATATATAGCAATGCACCGTATGTCAGGCTATACTCAAGCCAATTCATGCGTCTGCAAGCTATGCACTGAACTAAAAACCGCCGATCGGTCCTCCCTCCTATACCAACACTGTAAGAAAATACACGTTAAATTAAGCGCTATGGCGAACCGATAATTTAAATAAATCATTCATTCGAGCCTTGTGGCCTGACCGCCACATATATATAGTTATATATATTGTTAAGGTCCCGAGTTATTAATAAAACTAGGGTATGATAAAATACTCTTTATTTACCAGAAAAATAACGCGAACATAAGAACTCACGGTAGAAAGGTCCGCACCACCGCAGTTGCATTCGGAAAACAAAACACGGAAAACGGTAGACGCCCACAGCAACGTATACGGAAAACTGTACAGCCAACTCTGCCCAACGGCTGCCAGAGGAAATACAACTGGAGAATTGACGGCTTAACTAAAACGACCAACGAGGTCGGTACCAAACGTCAATCTCCCCGATTACTGTACAAACGAATCTTAAATACGGCATTGTCTGACCACTCCTTTTCCAACAGAATTAATGCCCCGTTCCAAAACGTTTTAAATACGCATGTAACTCCAGATCACAAATGGTACACATAACAATATATATATGGAACTGTATTTGATTATTATATCCCTCCTTACAAAACTCTGGGGCGCACAGAACAGCGGTGACGCTGAGCAGTTATGAGTGAAGTAATAATAATTATTATTGAAAGTCTCTAAGCGCAGTGAATGCCAGCGGTCGGCTATATTTAGTAACAGTGTTTACTATATTTAGAATGACCGTGGACTGCCTCGGACGAGGTTCGAACCATTAGGTCTACTCTCCGTGTCATAGGCCGAGAGGTCCTAATGGGCCGTTCACATATTATATAACGCACAAAATCTCAATTTTTTACCCACCTCTACCCCTAATAACTTTATATAACAGCGGCTGTGACCCCCACCCCTATATTATATAACAGATTTGCTACCTACCCCCTACCCCACCCCAGCGTATAAGCACATTAACAGACATACAATCGACATAATTGTATTGCACAATTTGATACTTTTATAACAATACTATGTTAGTTAGCACTTTAATAGTAGTGATTCAGCTGATAATTTCCAGTATCTATTTCAAGAACTGCAGTAAAAAATCATCACACGCGCAATTAGCTATGTAGCAAATTATAGCCATCTTAAAATTGGGGACTCTCTAGCTCGTGCCAATGATGATTAGACCGGATGTATGGAGTTCCTATGCATCTTAATAATCAGACTTTTAATGGCACTAGGTTCACATTTTATTACGGTAACTAATTGGGTAGTCGACGATTTGTTATCATGTATCTACATGTAGGCCTACTAATACAGCATGATAATACATGGTAGTGATGTAAATTCTATCTAAAACACCATTTTAGTTTCCGTCCTGTTTGCAATAGAAATGAGGATTACAGTATCACACAGAATGGATTGTCTTAATGTTGCACTATCAGGTATTTATCGATAAGTTCGCCGTACAACTCCACCTATTTAATAGCGTATGATGTATTACAGAGTGTACACTACAACTACAATTGGGTATCTAAGCAAACATAAACTATGTACACATACTATAGAAAACGAAATCAAACATCTTGATAATACCTACCAAAATAATTATTTCAAGTGAATTAATTTTAATTTAAACCCGAATCAAAACAAAGCATACAGAATACAATTTAAGAGCGTTTAAAGCTATGCACAGGAAATTGTAAAAATTGTAAACAGGAAATTGTTAAAGTGGATTTATAAATAATAAGTAAGAACATCAAATCATTTCGCCAGGTGGCAGCTAATGGTGCTAGTTTTGGTTCACAACGTATTGTGAACTTTGATTAAACAATGAATTTCCGTGGAACATGGAATTTCCAATTGGCAGGCAAACAGGCAAAATAGCATAAGCTGAATTGTTTTATACAGGGGCGCAACAAGAACATTTTTCTAGGGGGTGCTCATATTGCAAACGCTGACGGCATGAAGCAGTGCAAAGAAAGCACCCCTAACCCCTTCAAAACAGGAAACTCATCGGATGTGGATCAGTTTCAGTTTTGTTGGTCAACTTTTATATCCAGAGGTGCTCAAGATTTGTGACCCCTCCTTCCTCGTCACGAATCGTCACAAAATCATAATCTCCCTCCAATATGACGTCACATTGCTCGGCATCCCAGAAGAAAAAAACAGATGTCCAGAATTTTATGTGCAAATTTT
Organism: Bimastos eiseni; assembly: GCA_959347315.1. NCBI lineage: Eukaryota > Metazoa > Annelida > Clitellata > Crassiclitellata > Lumbricidae > Bimastos > Bimastos eiseni. The sequence continues at coordinate 23,465,888 of OY365806.1, read as the reverse complement.
CTTCTTATTGTCAAAAAAGGAAAATTATAACTAAAGAGGTACTTAGAACTATATATTAGAACGAAGGAAAGTATAATTTTTCCCTCATTATGCATTCCACAAGATGAAAAGCTCTGGTAGAATCATTATATTTATAAAAAAATATGTTTAATAACATTAACTTATCTAAAACTTTATGCTTCTTCATTCTCTCATGGAGAAGCAAAATGCTCCTTCGTGGAATAAATAGGGAGCATAGCATGGATCTTGTCATCCTGTTCAATGGATATTCCATTAAGATCCAGCTCTTCCTCGTCTATCCAATCTACACTCTCCATTTTCTTCGATTGCGATTGCAACCATTAGTTCACATTGCCGACGTGCAACGACTCTTTGTGGCCTGAAGCACTTTGACGGAGTAATTGATTCCTGCTTGTGTGTTATAGAATGTCTGCCTCACGTACCACAATCCCAAAAATGACACAAAGCGTAAAAGTGAACAATCTAAAAAGTTAGAATGCAATGAACATGATTAATGTTAAATTGTGGCAACAATTAATGCTAATTATGTATAACTTGTTTAATTGAGTGAAGGTTTTAAATAAAGTTATGCATTTTGATGTTTGTTTTGTATGTTGTCAATCTTCGCCATGCAATCAGCCAATTGGTTGATTGCACGCCCAGAAACCACCACGTGGAGGTGTTGACAAAGGTCTCCGCAGTCCATTCACTTCAGCTCCCAAAGAGCAGAAATACACAGCTAGGACGCAGAGCTTATCGAACAAATATTGGGCGAATAAAAGAAGACTGGGTATAATATGTAAAATTGAATTGGAAAGTCAACAAATCGAGAGAGAGAGGACAAGACATCAGCGACATCGAGTGAAAAGTGATAGATTAGTAACAAGCAAGCGATATATTATGTCAGAGACAGACGGAAAGAGAAAAGTGACATCAAACAGAATGATACAGACAAAGAATATAAAGATCGATGATAGACAGGCACTTAGGCATATATAGACAGACAGAGAGATAGACAGACAGACACACCGACACACAGGTAGAGAGAGATGCAGGCATACATGCATACATACAGAGAGTTAGACAGTTATGCAGGCAGACAGATATGCAGGTGAACAGACAGACTTGCATATAATTAGGCAGACAGACAGACAGACAAAGATGCATACATACATACATACATACATACATACATACATACATACATACATACATAAATACATACATGCATACATACATACATACATACATACATACATACATACATACATACATACATACATACATACATACATACATAAATACATACATACATACATACATACATACATACATACATACATACATACATAAATACATACATACATACATACATACATACATACATACATACATACATACATACATACATACATACATACATACATACATACATACATACATACATACATACATAAATACATACATACATACATACATACATACATACATACATACATACATACATACATAAATACATACATACATACATACATACATACATACATACATACATACATACATACATACATACATACATACATACATACATACATACATACATACATACATACATACATACATACATAGAGACCGATAGATATACATATAGACCTATACATATATAGACAAAGCCAGATAAACAGGTAATTAGAAAGACAGACAAATAGAAGAAATACTAGTGTGACGACTAAAGTGGTTATGTTGACTAAGATTCAACAAGCATATTAGTAAAACTTAAAAAAAACAATAATAAGGGAGATACACAGTGAGTATTGAGAACGAGAGATGTAGTTAAAATAAGTCAGCGATTAGAATTTCTACGAAGCAGAGATATATAATCACTTTTGTCATTAAAATGCGCGTAAGGGCTTAATGATACGTGACGATTTGGTTACCTTCGAGTCATAAGGTGAAAATGGAAAGTAAAACTGCTTGAGAGACTTGCCGTGAATAGACTACCCAAATGCATTTATTTTGATTCTAAGGCCCTACAAAGAAATGTGACGCATTTGGCTATCACATTTCTCAAGAATGGACTTAGAAGGCAGTTGTGTGTTGATCGCATACCTCAGGTCAACACCGAACTATCTTTGAACTCCATGATCAAGATCTCTTAATTTCAGACTAAATAAACCGATTCGTTCGACAGAAGCAGCAGATCTTGCTGTTCGTAATGACATCGTGTGCTGCATGTAAGGCGAGCAGATGGCAGCACTTGCCCTTCAAGACTTGGCAGCAGATTTGCATACGGTTGGCCATTCTCTACCGATGTATCTAGGTATCTAAAATGGTAAGTTAATGAATTGTTGATGTGTGAATACAATCAACTGAGACAATGAAAAAACCACGGATCTTAAACATATGTGCATTCACAGCAATCCCTAAAAAAGGCAGCAATAAAAGAGGACACTAAAAAGAAAACAGAGTCGAATTAAGAAATAAAAGAAAATAGAAATTAAGAGATCTAAAGTAAAACTGGGAGTACAACATATTACACCAAAATCGGAGAATGACAGTATTAACATATTAAGTTGTTTACAGAATCTAACCCAATGGATTCGCCTTCGGGACAGATATCTAGAACATAGAAAATAAACTGACGGTCAGAAGAAATGACCTGTCAGGGATTGATGGTGCCAGAGCTGACAGAGCTGACAGGCGGCAAGGGCGGGAAGTATCAGAAGTGCCGGAGTTCTCTGACCTGTGTAATTTATCAATTATCAATTTATCAATTTATCATGGACACACATGTATAGGATATACATGTATTCTTGGCAGGTTCATTTGACTGAATGATTCTGGTTAAAAATGATGTGAAATACGTTTGAACTTGTTCGGCATTTCCAAGGCATCTGATGTGGGGTGAGGCGGATGCCATATGTGCAGCACCTACAGCAGGCAGATGGAGCCTCTTTTGTGTAAATTTACATAGCGCTTTAATTGAGTTTCTTAAAGTCGACAAAACATTGTAAGGAAACTAATGTTAGCGCCTACAGGTTAAAAATGTCTTAGGCCTACATGCATAGACTGTTTGCTAGTGTTGTCTGGGTTTATGAAGTCCACATTTTTTTAAATGTAAGGGAACTCGTTGCACAGCTATGCCAATCGCCATTGGACACTAGACGTTATTAGGCCACACCTACAGCAACCTATCCCAATACTATAGATACTGGACACCAACATCAGCAGGCCTATACATCGCATTAGGTGCACAGCAAGTCAGAGTGTTATAGCTTAACCTATCTATTCTGTACATTAGTTGGTACCAGAGGTGTAACAAGTTGGGGCAGGGCCAGGGGGCAGCGGCCCCAGTTCTAAACCTGGGGTCGAAACCTATTTGGTGCTCATTGCCCAACAGTGCCCACAAATCTGTCCTATTTTTCTGTTTTTCCTATCGCTCACTATATTTAATGATTAGGGTATTGTGGGTGAATAAATCTTCAACGGTTTAAAGTTTCATTTTACAATTTGCTCCTGCTTATAACGGGTATAAAAACTGTCATTTGCATAATGGAAAAAACTGTCATTTGCATAACGGAAGAAAGATCGAGCGTGCACAAGACCTATGTAGAACTACAGAGCGGCACAGTCTTTCATCAGTCTACATCACCAAGAGAGCAACTCCACGTAAGTCTTCCATGCTAGGAACTTCTCATTACAGAGGAGTTGGCTAGGAGGCGTATGTCCTAACAAACATTTCCAATCAAATTTGAGCCCAGGCAGTTATATGAGCCCCGACTTCAATACTGTAGACCAACCAGGCAACCACTAAGCTACTCTGCATGCAAAGATGAATATTCTACTGTCAGAAATTTTCTGTATTTTGGTTAAGAACATTATAGATAAAATGAATAACCAAACATGCATTATTCTCCTTTGCAAATGACAATTTTTTATACCCGTTATAAGCAAGATCAAATTGTAAAATGAAATAGTTTATTAACGAATTGAAGCTGCAATTAAGTATCAGCCAATTATTAAACAAGCAATGAGCTTAGGTCTATACAATCAAGCCAAGAAAGATGACCCACTACACTTGAAATTTCTAATAGGCCCTATAACTCAACCTTTTGGAATCATAAGAACTACTTTATACCGAGGTCGTGCTAGGGAATTTGTGGACGCTTTAGAAATCTCGAGATTACGCGTATAATAGCTAAACTGATAGTTGAAGTTACTCATCAGCTTTCGGTAAGTTATTCATGCTATTTAGAGGTAAACGGATTTTAAAGTATCTCCAAAGTGAATAAGGCTGCTTAATTAAATGGCTGTGCACGCTAGCCGGTATTCGCTATATAGGCCTAGAACTATAATTAGCCCTATAAGTCATCGAGTCTAAACGGTCTGCGAACTATTTCAAGACTTTTCATTTGACATACCTAGCCTAAGCCTATAAGCCAAGCTGATAGACCCATTTGAAACATCAGCATAATTAAAAATTCGCCTCCTGCAGCCGAGATTCTTCCGTTTAATTATCGTCCTCCTCGTGGCTCCAGTCGATAGAAGCAAATCGTTTTCCGATGCATTCAGAAGCAAAAAATAAAATGGTTTAGGCCTAATGCAATTTTTTTTAATTGCGCTTAGAAGTCACCGAGTCTCGATAACTTAGTCTACTCAAAATAAAACAAAGAATTAATTTGATATAGGCCTAGACAATTATCATAAGAAATTATATAAATAGACTTAAATTCAAAACTATAAAAGCATGGGCTACTTTGATCAACTTATTCATCTGAATTTAAATATCAAATTAAATTCAAAGATGAGATATAAAAACCTCATCATTAAAATTTATCTTGTCGTGTAAAAATTCACTGACTATCACTATAATATTATAGCTTATTCATATAAAACTCAAGCATACATTTTTTATTGTTAAAACTTAAATTCAAAAGCATATAAATTATTTCTTGAGGCCCTACGGATGCCATAATGGTGTGAAGGAAACGTCTTTTAAAGAGCGAGAAGCCGATTCTAGAGAATTCAGTCGTTAGTTTAGTCCTTAAAGATGGAGGAAAGTCATTCCAAGTATATGGACCCACAACTGGTGTTGGACGAGGGCAGTCTTAGTACTAAGCACAAAACAATCAAGACGATCAACAGAGCGCAAAGAACGAGATGACGTTACAGATAACGGATTTCGCAAATAGTTAGAGAGATATCTCGGGGCGCAGCCTAGCTGGGCTGTGGAAACTACAAAAATGATCTTGCAGTGGATACGTGCTTTTACAGGAAACAATCCAATGCAAGACTTCAAGCATACAGAGATGTGTACAAAGCGAGGGAGTCGGGCTATGAGAATACATGTAGCTGAAGCATTTAAGACCGATTGAAGGGGAGAAAGACGCTGTTTCGGTAGGCCCATTACCCATTAGAAGTGAGTTGCAGTAGTCTAGGCGGGAACAGCCAAACTGATGAACTATATCTGGTGGTAACGACAGAGGAAGAGACCGATCGTTGATGGCACAGAATCGCCTCAGTTAAAAGTATATCAGGAGCGAACATATAAGATGCAGACACGCAGACATACAGCCAGACGTACATAGGCCCCCACATCATTTTATATAACGAAACCTTCAACCTACTCCCCACCCTACACAATATAACGCTAACAAAACAGGAACCCACCTACCCCTTGAGCGTTATATAATATGTGAACGGCCCCTAACCAATCGGCCATATCTGTTAGTTATATGCAGGGGCTCAACGAACCGCTTCCAATATCAAATGGCCTTCACCCTACATGCTGCAGAGCCATGATAGCTTACGACAGCACCGGGTTAAATGCCGTGACAGCTTGTGATAATGATACCCTTGCCTCGCTTATAACCGCGGTGCATGGGCAACATATGCCAGTGACGTAGTAACACGCAGGTCTCGCGTATAATTTAAGGAGTCTATGGGTGTAAAGCAGGAGTGATTAACCTATGACCCCGTGAAATGTACAACCTGCGCTGAAAGTAGATTAAGTTACCTCTATCAACCACCTGTCTTCGAGTGTTGATTTTATTCCAGTCACTTGAACCGTCTGAATATCGACTGTCATCAGTTTCAATGTAGCAAACACGGATTTTATAACAATTAGGATCAGCTGATTAGCATTTGGCTTAGAAGAAACTATCGAATCATCTCCTGCAAGTCGTTATAGAATAGAATAGAATAAAACAGAATAGAAAATAATAGAATAGAGTAGAATAGAATAGAATATTCTTTATTATAACCAATAATAATTATTGTGTACGGCAAACTAGTGTAGAAGTTAAAATATTCAAAGCATATTATAGGAGCCTGCATCGTGTTTGATTATTGATACATTTCATCATTAAGTCCAAGTCTATAAGCCTATATAAGAAGTTTCGAAACGGGGGTCATCGTTAAACCTTTGGTAGGCATTGGACAATTGTGCTGGAAGGATTTGCTCAAAGTCTGTTCATTGAGCGTTTCATGGGAAGCTGAATGACCTATACGATCATGTCGCATGACAGAACAGAAAGGTAATCACACAATGTACAGATGCCGATGGACACATTTACAGACAGACAGGAAGATTAATAAGACTTTGACAGAGAAGTTAACAGACTCTTCAATTTTAGAGCCACCTCAGTTTCTTTGATTGCATGTGAATATCATGATTGGTATTATTGTCTTAAGTTTCATCAGGCTAATTTAAGCATCAACATGATAACCTACGCTGTCGTATTATTCTCAACATCATGCCACTAAATCTCAACAACAAAATCAGCTGAACGACGATTGCCCAGTGGTTTTGCTGAATCTATCATGAAAAGTTCACTTCGAAGGAGACAGGTAACTATCAGTCTCAGACAATATATTATATTATATTATATATATATGTATATATATATAATATTGTGCGTGACAACAATATATTATATATATATGTATATATATAATATTGTGCGTGACAACTTTGCCTGTTTGAAACCCTCTATATTGCTATGAGCTGTATTTAATTATCTGATAATTAATTCTGCCCTACATAATGCTACGAACCTTCTGTGAAGGAATTGGGCCTTTTGTCAATAATTATTATTAGTTGACAATTTAGTTTCAGCTTCATGAAAGCAATGCACGTTGAATATAAATTAGACTTAGGCAATAACTGCTGGCTGAAACAACCTAGCATACACACCCTCACCACACAGACAAAATCACAGACAAATAGAAGGACCACAGGATCGAAGTAGGTATAGAGAAGGATAAATGTGGAACTGGAAGGAGCGCGGATAGATGTGTAGAAGTACAGACAGAAAGACGAAAGGAAAGACAGACAGAAGCACTAAGAAACAGACAGATAGACAGACGGAGACAGAGAGGAACAAAGATAGGCAGAAAGAGGGATGTCAGAGAGTCAAAGAAGCAAGGGTTGACAGAAGGACTGACTGGCTGTGACCAGAAACAAACGAAGCTATTATGACGGTTGGTAGCAGTGATTGCAAGCGGAAACGTCAATGCAATTGATCGCAAGCGTTGACAGTTTCGTGAATGGGCTTAGACTGCGTACTTCTATTAGATAATCTAGGTGCTGAAGAGAAAATGGAATGGGCTCAGACGTGACGAATTCGGCTGTCACGCGGGTCAGGATTAGGCGATTAGATCTGTCATCAAGCACGCAGCTTATTTACGTGACCTACGGTCTCAGGCAATACCCACGAGACGACGTCGGATTCGGATTGTCAAACTTCAGTCTTCGTTTATAGTGAGCTTTTCACGATTATGCATTGGTTCTTGCGTTATAATATGGAAACATTTGTTTTTAAACCAAATTGGTTCAGCGGACATACTAACTCATTGCCGTTCTGATTGCAAAATGTGCAATAAATTGCAAATGCAACAATGTTACAAAAGGATCCTTAAGTAAATTCGAATCGTCAACAGTTGAATTGCAGAACACGTGTTCTGCCAGACGAAGTATAGGCTATATATGTCGACCACTGATCAGATATTCATATGTAAAGATTAATTATGGAAAGTCTTTGTTGCCTTTATTGAATTCTTGAGACTTAGCTCGACAACGGGAAGCAGAGGTACAGCGTCAAGTGTTCTGCTTTAGCGTTAAATGGTTTGCTATTTATAGAGGGCAAAGATCGTGAAGAATAGCAATCGTATACATCACGCGGATACAGGTCGACCTGAGACAAATGAAGGCAACATTGTATTTAAGATGACGTTCAACCTGTTCGAGGAAGTAGGAAGTAGAGACACCGAGGACCAAAGACGGTAATAACAGATCAGCTGAGGAAAGATCGACAAGGAGATTGCAAAGATAATTGGAACCGGACAAAAACTCTCAGCTCTTCCTCTGTCCTCTGCCCTCTGCCTCTCTCTGTCTTTTTGCCACGGTCTCTATATCTCCTTATCTCTCACTATCGAGCTGTAGCTCTCTATAACTATCTCGTTATCTATCTCTCCAACTTTTATATATATATATCTATATATATCAATTAGTCTCTCTCTATTTATTTAACTATCTATCTAGGCTGTTTAAATAAGTTATATCTAGGTTATGTATCTACCAAGATAGCCGAGATAAATATATATATATATATATATATATATATATATATATATATCAAATACACACGTATAATCCTTACATGAACACTCGCTCTCATTAGCTCATGACGAATTGATTCTGTGAATGGGCTGCGGATAAGCCTGCAACCAAGTGCAGTTAACGCTCTAGATTTAGACAGGCGGTAACGGAGCAATAAAATTATGCAGTTTCAACTCAATACGCCTTCGCTTCAAGTTGAGAGCGGAGTAGTCCTATAACCAGTAACTGCGATAAGCAACAAAACATCGAAAAGGTTCAAGATGTTGTTTTCAGTCAAAGAGTGGTGTGGTGTTCACCGACTCTACTGAAGGACCACTGCTGAAGGGCACAGGCTTTTTGAGCGGTTTAGCTTATAGCACAGACGATTAAAGGACCTTTGTGACGCGCGTCAATCTGGACGATGGCGCTATATAAAAGTCATCGATCGACAGCAGAGGCGTAGGAGGACTACGGATGAGAATGTCTACCTGACACATGAGATGGGAGACATCAATGGGCTTCGCCTGAAGCAGAAGGCCTCAATACAGACACCAAGGAATATGCAAATATCAACGGAGTGTCAAGCAACCCGACACCTCGAGGCGGACGCCTACCTCTTCCATCTCTACGACCCACAGACCAGAAACTCATGAATCAGTTGAAGATTTGGCCTGGACCGGCTGGTTAACACGGATCATGAATAGGGGACAATTCCGACACGAACGGTGCAAGCTGTTAGGCGGCATAACTGTAGTAATGGAATTCATTGTCACTAATAAGGCCCAGCCTTATTACATAACAGCCGCTAGTCAAACAATAACTGGACGCCCCTAGGAATCTGACGTTACGCTAGGGACGCCAAGACCCGTCCAACCAGGGTTTAGTAATGGTTTCTGCAGGTGACCTGTCATCCAATAGAGATACGAGTTTTGCGTTTGGGATGGCGAAAAAAATCGCCTCTAGAAGGATTTATATAGCGTAGCAAGAAAAGGAACAGGAACTTGTTTCGGAACTGGGGGAGACGCTAGGTCGTTCTGACGATAAGGGTAATCAACGTAGTTGGGAACCCCGTCTCCAACGTAAACCAGGGAAACATTTCAAAAGGAATCTAATAACTCCAGTAAGTGTAGATAGGATGAGTGGTGTGTATATATTTAATTAAATATACATATTAAAACCATCAAGTGAGTCGTGTTGCTGAGCTTGGTGATAGAGCAAAGAACCAACGGATACTCTCGTCATCAAGAAGAAGGAGTGGCGAGAGTGGTAACCCGCGACAACGTTCTTCGTCTTCTAGTTCTTTGCCTCTTCGGCAGGTTCAAATGGCCGCGATCGCCATACTTCTCGCGGTTGGGTCTCTTTTTTCAGTTTCCATATCCATCTGTCATCATCCAGTCAAGCATCATCTGTCTTGGTCTTCCTCTTGTCTGTCTCCCCTTCAGTTTTCCTTCTATGACTGTTCTTAGTGAGTCTCCTCTCAGTGTGTGTTCAGTCCTATTTCTTTGTTTCGTTCCTATTGTGTGTATCAGGGTTCTTTCTTCTCCATGGCAATATTTTCCATTACTTCTTCATTTGTTTTGTGTTCTGTCCAGTTAATTTTCTCCATTTTTCTACATGTCCATATGTCAAAAGCCTCAAGTCTTCGTATGTTTTCTTTTCTTATGGTCCATGTCTCTGACTCATACAGCACTACACTCCATATCAGAGTCTTTATCATTCTAATCCCTAGATTACTGTTTAGTTTTCCTCTCAGAAGTTCTCTCCGTCTTGAGATCGTCTTTTTCCTATTGCAATCCTTAATTCTTATAATTTCCCTATGGCATTTGGCATCTGTCGTTATCATATTCCTCCCTATAGGTAACAAAATTCTTTCTCCGGTTCTATTTCTTTTCCTCCAATGTATATATTCTGACTACAGTCTCTTTCCTTTAGGCTACTTATCTTCAGTACCTTCGTCTTCCAGCAAGGTGTTCACTTTCATTCCGTATTCAGATGATATTAAAGGACCTCATGACGTAGGCCTAGAAAGTTAACAATAATTATGATAAACACAAATGGAAATGATATACTCTCCAAACTGAAAGCTCGAGAGCCTCAAACAACGTTTTATGATAAGCTACACCAAATAATTATATATATATATATATATATAACACATAGATAATAATATAATATATAGAAAACATAACGAATATATATATATATATACGTTACTCTCTGTTATTTGAGTCATTTCAGCAAACGTATACATTCTTTTCTTCGATCAATGCTTATGACAGAAGATTTTCCGAAGATCGACTCTGAAATTCTGATTCATAAAGGAATAGATGACAGGATTAGCGCAGTTATTAGCAAAGTACATATAGAAGACGATGATGTTGTATGGTATGAGCTCCAACGCCATAAGAAATGCCGGCAGGTAAGTAACAACGAAGACAACAGTCACCACAAACAACATGGCCGCCGTCTTCATGTTGGCCAGAAATGTCGTGTCTGCCTTGCTCGACCTTCGTGCACGCCCATTGGCCTGCAGCAGGCCAATCTTTCCGTCAGCCACTCCTCCCTCCGCCCCTGTATTTCGTCGTTTGCCTCCGACATCAAAAGCAGCGGGAGACGGATCGGCTGTTCCAACAACGGCGCAAGGGGCAGCAGTGGTGTTGACGGAAGAGCAGAGTTCGTCAACTGGTGCTGCGGAGGGTGGCAGGACAAGGATGTCGTCCGTTGTGCTGGTCTCGCTGAGGCGCCCGCCCGTCCGGCGAACGGCCGAGGTGAGGGTCTGAACGAGGGCAAGGCTTCGGCTCTTCTGCTTCTGTCGACGGTTGCGTCTGTAGAGGACCCTACGATAGATGAGGGCGTACAGCACAACGACTATGACCAGACACATTGGGAAGAGCGCAGTGTAGAGCTTCTGATAGTACCACTGGAAGTCGACGCTGATGATGAGGTCAGTGGCTATGCAATGATCGATGCCAAGCACGGACCGCTGTTCATCATCCGTCGAGGAGCGTGGTTCCCTCTGGCCAGCGTCGTCGTTGAGACTGGTCCTTTCAAATGTCACTCTGTCCAAATGTGGCACCGACAGCAACATCATCGATGATGTTGGGCCGTCGCTGCTGCTGCTGCTGCTGGTGTTGAGAAGCAGAAGCGTTGCTATAGAGGAGTCGTTGGATGCGTAGACTGGGTAGACGCCGTGGATGAGGGACACACAGATGCCGAGACCTGTGGCGACGGCAGCGAGGACCACAATCGTGACCTTTGCCCTGGCGACTGTCATGACGTGTAGGAAAGGGTGACAGATGCAGAAGTATCGGTCGACGGCGATGGCGACCATGATGAGCGCCGAGAAGGGAATGTTGGAGGTGACGAGGAAGAGGTAGAGCTTACAGACGACGTCTACATTGACGTGGAAGTCCGTGTACTCCATGTAGATGGTGTATGGCATGACGACGAGGCAGGTCGTGAAGTCGACGACGGCCAGAACGAGGATGAAGAGGGTTGAGACGAGTGTGTCCTTCTTCTTAGCGTAAACGTAGAGGACGAGGCCATTGCCCCCCGTTCCTACGACGCTCAACACAGACAGATAGGTCATCACGACCAACAGTTCTTCTGGTGACACTTTGCTACCGTCACCACTACCTGCCTCCTCTGCTGCTGCCGCCGTTTCTTGGCCTCTGACTCCGTCGTCGAAGCCAAGGACGGCTGTCGTCGAAATATTGTTCTCGCAAGAGTCACACACGTCCATTATGACGCTGTCTTTTATCTAGGAGACAAAAAAGAATTGTTTGATTAAAAGCAGATTGATGTGTGTGGGTTCGGCCGTGATTTTGCTTAGAACTGACAATCGAATGATGCCTTGAGTCATCCTCCACAGAGTCGATAATGTAATGTATTGTAATGCAATGTAATGTAATGCAAGTCTTCGAAAAATTCTCAGCGTCCATAGAAGTTACGTCAGGGAGACCAGCCTATTCACCGGCGCTATACTAAATCAAGTCCGCAATAGCCAAGCTTTTCGTTTCTTTCCGGAAGCTGAGGAATCACGTGGCTCCTCTACATAAAAGATGCGCTATATAAGTTTTCTGATCGATGCCATATAGGGCATTTGCCAGTCAGCATCGTCGTCGTCGGCTGCTAACGCTGTTTACGCTGCTTCGATGCCATTCTTTGTCTTCGTCGCAGTTCCATCTATGAAGACTGAGTACGTCTTAAGATGCGTGTGATCAGTCATGGATGAAGTTTTGTTGACGCGGCGACCAATGGCAATCGACCAAAATAGCCCACGAACATCGAACATTCAAAAATCTAATAAACCTTCGAACGTAGATATAGCGTATCAAACTATTTTAAGACCAGAAAAGACCTGCATGCACCGATTGCACCGTTCACAGAATAAGTAGCTTGAGCCTCGAAGACGAACGGACGAGTTCATGATAGCGAAGAAGAGGAGCTACGATGAAGCAACTGCGAAGAAATGACGCCACGTGTGAAGACGTCGGTTGGAAGGACTCTGTCTGGGCTTTTCAATGGTCGGTCGTTACATTTTCCAGCCTGAATTGCATTGGAGTGATGACTATAGCGGTTATATGACTGATGCATTCGCTGTCGACCGAGTCAACATTTGCCAATGAACAGACAATCTAGGACGCAGTGGGCCAACGTTGGCTAATCCATTCGCCCGTTTTTTATCCCCCGTAATGTATAAATTTGTCTTTAGATAGGAAGAAGGAAGTTGGAATAATTGATCGGTAGAATGAATGACAGTTTGTCACCTGCATCTCGCACCCTACGCACACACATTTATCACTTGCATGCATGTCTTTCAATGCCTCTAAGCCTAAGGTGTCATTTTTCATCATTTTGTTGGTCACGAGCAAATGTTGCTGGGTAATGTTTTCGTTTTTATTTCTGCTGTGACCTACGATTCGACCAGTCAATTGGACTGCAAGTTGTCACGTAACACTCGTGTAGTGTCAAACTCCATTTGGAAACCAATAAGGGACATTGGATTGGCGCTGAATGCGTCACGCTTTATGAAGAATTACAAGTTGCAAAGATTGTCATCGTCCACACATTAGTTGTGGCCATGTGTTTTACTTTCTAAGACTATCTTAAATATCAAACTTCCGCTTAATCTATTTTTCTATCTAAGGCATCAGGAGAAACAACTTGTGTATTCCGGTGTGCACTGAGTAGGCCTGCGCAGTCCTACCAACTCCTCAACAATTCGGCGTTGAGACTAATTGCGGTTCTTCTGTTGAAGCAAGTTGTAGTACCGAATAAATGAGTAGATCTATAGACTACTTTCGCTGAGATTCAAGCCTCTGGTTAGCACTAATTGGCAAGCATGCAAGTGTATTTTTTGGTAGAAATCCGCTCTGCTGAGTTTTAACAAATAAACTGTGTGGTTGTGACGAGTGTAGTCATGCCTATGAGATCATAGCGTAGCAGCTGCCATAGACTATGTTTTTGTCAACTTGCAACGACTGGTTTGGGGTTGCACGTTCTAGAACGCCTACAAAATCGAACGGTCGGTAGCTATTACCGTTCGATTCTGTAGGCATTCTAGAACGTGCAATCCCAAACCAGTCTTGCTAGTTGATAAAAACATATGGCAGCTGCTACGCTATAATAATCTTATAGACATAACTATCTAGCAACAAGAATCTCGAGACAGGGAGGGGTTTAGGTGAAAATAGGGTTTAGGTGAAAATGTGGTTTAGGTGAAAATGTGTTTAGGTGAAAATGTGGTTTAGGTGAAAATGTGGTTTAGGTGAAAAGAGGCTTAGGTGAAAATGGGGTTTGGGTGAAAAGGGAGTTTAGGTGAAAAGGGGATTTGGTGAAGAGGGAGTTTCGGTGAAGAGGTTATTTGGTGAAGAGGGGGTTTAGGTGAAGATGAGGTTAGGTGAATGGTGATACTCCGGCACGACAGCAGATGATCAGATTGGACGTGGGATCGATACCCGCTATACTCTACCAAAGGTCGACTAAGCCTTTCATTCGTTAGACGGTGTTTTGCTACAATGAGCAACAGGATTGACGACGCCTTGCATGACTGACATACAGTTAAATTCGACTCCTGTAATATCTTGCAATCATCCTTTCATGACTTGAGATCATTCTGCAGTGCGTCCTATTGATTTAACATCAAACACGAATATATGTTATTTTATCTTGAGATTCATTTGACGTCATACTTTAGTCAAAATTTTATTTCAATTTAACGTAAAATAATAAGGATGGCATGTCTGCTAACTAAACATAACTTTAAGTTATGCTTAGTTAACAGATATGCCATGCATCCTTGTTAACTAGACATTTGACTCAGTTATTAACTTAGTCAAGTGTCTAGTTAACAAGGATGGCAATGCCATACACGTGTCTCTTAACTAGACATTGTCAAACTTCGCCATGTTAGTCTCATATTAAGTAGACATTCTGTTAGCAAGTCTCCAAAATAATCCTCGATCGACGACTCCCACTCTTCGTGTCTTACGGTCGTAAGACACGAAGAGTGGGAGTCGTCGATCGCCTATTTACGAAAAATAAGCACGCTGTTCTCATGCCCCATGGACAAAACTAATGGCTAATTCTAATTGGTTGATCTATTGACTTTGATCTCATGTTATCCGAAATGCCAGTTCTGTAGTTACAATGAGAGCCATGTGCCTGCCTTTCTCCGTTAGTGAAATCTGATCTCTGAATACAACGACCGAGAAACTACGTAACCGATAAGGAATGGTCTAACTAAATATCGCTTCGTGTGGATCGCCACTCAGCAAGCTATCGACAACATTACTTGCCGCATAAACAAGGACAAGGCGGCTTGGTTCAAAGAGCCACGTGCGAGAAACACAAGGCGCCATGCCAATGTATAAATCGCTTCGGCTTGCTTCTCGGAAGTTCGCTGGCACTAAGAGAGGCGTGAGTATTAATCAGATGTCTCTGATACCGACAAACCGATTAATCTTTCCTGTCCACAATCCATTACTTCCAGTGTGCCATTTCAATGGAAACCCTCCATATGCTTAACTGTGCTCTTACTTGCTTACTTGCACTTATCATCAGCATGACAGCCCTTTGAACTGCTTAATATAATCACTCATAGGGATTGCTATAAACGGACTTTCTTGACTTTCTTGAATCCATCTGATTCCAAACGCCTTCTTAGCAACGTAAACAGCCTTATTTGTAATATTTGAGCATTCATCTTAATTCAAGGTCAACTTACCTTTTGAGTCAACCTTTCTATCACAAGTCTATGCGAACTTCGAAGACTTCTCTCTACTCGATCACGCTTTTTGACTTTCTCAATCTGTCAATTCTATGGACAGAGATAGCTTTTTGTATACAGGAGAGCATTTCTGTTGCTGGTCCTGCGTAACATCTGACCTTTGCCATTATGGGCCTTTCCACTCGGAATTACCATCTTCTTTCTCCCTCATCTGACCGCTGTGCACTTAGGAGCATTCACGCTAATAACAACTCTGAATGGCTTATAATTATTGTATGAAGCGCTTTACAAATTCTCAAAATGATACAATATATCTTATATGCATATCAATCAAAAAATCAATCAAAAATACTAGATATAGCGCCCCTTCAAGATCAGAGGCGCATATGTACAGGTACTATACCTTGAGTTGAATAGATGTTCAGCTGCATCCTTGTTTCACACGAATCCGTCATCAATGACCCGAATAGTTACATGCATCAGTGGATCTTATGAACTTTTAGACGACATTTGTTCGCTTAATCCAAGCGATGTTTTTCTGGTATGATTCTCTTCAGACGTCATCGTCGTCGGTTGTCTAACTGAAGCCATTGACACAGAGACCGTCATCAGCCTATAGCATACGCCACACACACAGCACACGGTCACTCATACACACACATACATGCATAGCGCACACAGATGCACCAGCTTCCGGTCACTCACACAGCAGCAGCAGCAGCAGCAGATAAATAGGACTACGCCGTGCATCTAATCCTTTTAGCGTCCAGGTACACAGCGTACGGAAAAACGCAAAAAAACTTTTCCTCCGTCGTTGGGACCGGTTGTTCTTATTAGACATTAAAGAGACAAGAATGCATTCTGTTAAATACGTTTTATTAAGTAATATCTGTTTGCTTCTTCTCATGTAGCCATATTTTTCAGTTTTTCCACTACTGTGAACTCATCACCGGTCGTTCTGAGCTGCAGCTGTCTATAAGTTTCGGTTATCAGGCCACTCCTACTCACCACATAATAGGCACTACACCAGTTGTTTCGATTATCCTCTGATAGGCCAATGGCTTCAATTTTCTTAAATATGCATTCATCTGTTGAATGCGTAGTTAAATAAACGTTACAGATATATTTTCATTTAGCAGTTCATCTCCCAAATACGTTCGTGGCGTCTGTTTTCCAAGTATCGTCGTCTTGAATGGCATTCAACTAGTGTTGTTTTCGTTAACGAAAACTAAAACTAAAACGATAATTAACGAAAATCAAACGTTTTCGTTAACGAAAACTAAGACTAAAACAAAATCGCAGGACCAACGAAAGCTAAAACTAAAACGAAGTTTGTGGTAATTAAAACTAAAACGATATTTAGCCGAAATAAAACAAATATTTCTGCTTGAAAATATTCCTGACTTAGGCGCCTATTCGTTGTTTGCATGATTTGTACATAATTCTGCAAATGATGTAACGTTATGCCATACATTACCTTTTCTAGTAATTGTTCATCTATGTTAAGACACACGAGGAGAACGATATGTGTCTACCTCCGGATACCGTTTAATGCGAATTCGAATCATATGGTTTTTATTTAGCAAAAATGTACGGTACTTACTGCGAAAAGTTCACTTAATTAATTCAGAAATGTTGACATTTCTCTCGTCTTTGGCCTCACGTGCGACGAATGTCAATGGTAGACCATAATAATTATGGTCTACCCCTGACATTTTATTAGAATTGAAATATAACTAAAATATTATTGCTATAGCTTAAATTGATATTAAATTACTAAAGCTGTAATTAGCATACTTAAGCTAAACTATAATTATAATTACTTATAAACTATAGTTAGCTTACTTATACTAAAATCAGCTACCTAAACCAAAACTTTAATTGACAAAGCTAAAACTAACTAAAACTATAACTGACAAAACTAAAACTAACTAAAACTATATTTGAGACATAGAAAATACAACTAAAACTAAAACTATAAATGACGACTAACAATCATAACTAAAACTAAAACTAAATTTAAAACATTATTAAAACAACACTACACTCAACTAGTTTAATCATAATCCGTCTGAATGATTAAGACTGAATGTTTCTTCAGTTTATGATTTTGGATTTGATTCGCAACATGGTAATTTTTCCGACGCTGGTGGGTATGGCACCTGTTTACAGTGAACCGAGCAACATTTCCATACGTCATCTACTACATTCTTCACAACATCTCATCCTCGAGTCCGTCTCATAAAGGATGCTTCGCAATATAGGTCGTAGAAGCAATCGGATGAACTCAGAAATTTTAGGTCGGTCATGTTGCTAAGAAGCCGAGTGCGATGTGTCAAAGGAGTCTATCGTCAAAAGCTTACACAGTAGCCTGAAGAACGCAATGGCAACTAAGAAGAAGTGTTGTCTAAGCTGGACACGCCTAGAGGTATCCAGCGATCACCAAGATCATCACCTTTCAGATCAGAGACAGTTGGCTTTCGACATGAATGGGACCTGTGATATAGGGCGCCACTCCCATCAGTGTGCACCATCTATAAATGAGTCTAAGTATTCTCAGACATGTACACCATGTTCAAATGTTGCATCTAGATCTATATTAGTTCAATCTAGCTGATAGTGATACCATAACGGTATGAGGTTGATTATTATGTCGCGGAGCTCACCCGATGACGCCATGTAAGTCTGAAGCCAACCGAACACTAAAGGTGAATTGAATACAAAGCGAATTCGAGCGACTGCATTTTACACGTGCAATTGAACCCAACTCCGATTCCTTGAGTTGTGGTCAAGATAAGGCAAAACATGCGTTCTGCTTTCTTTCCGCTATTGGTAGGCCTATGCATGCCATTGTCTGATAACGACATTTGGTTACTTTTATCATCAACATTAAAACTTCTATTATGCGAAATTCGACATCGTCAGTATACATATTCAGCGCAATTTAGCTCTAACTCTTCCTATTAAGTGAGTATAAAGCATGTAAATATGAGCTTTCTTCAATGCACCTGCTATAAGCCCTAGCCTATGGCCTAAAACTACCTGATTCGAATCAACGAATAATGCGTCGTCATGAATAACTTATAACATCTGATCAATATTTCATGCGAAACATCATCGAAGGACTTGTTTAACGTCCCTTGCTATACACAAGCAAATCCTCGGACGAGGATCGAATCTGCATTCTCCGCATTACAGGCCAACCGCTCCAACCAATCGGCCACCTACTGCATACAAATGTAGGCCCACACCTATATGTTGTCTACAGACGCTCGCATCCGAATTAACCCAGGAGTTGGTTTCAAGTGCTCAACGCAGCCCTTTGCACCGTGCAAATTTCATTGG
Organism: Bimastos eiseni; assembly: GCA_959347315.1. Taxonomy (NCBI): domain Eukaryota; kingdom Metazoa; phylum Annelida; class Clitellata; order Crassiclitellata; family Lumbricidae; genus Bimastos; species Bimastos eiseni. The sequence continues at coordinate 23,446,713 of OY365806.1, read as the reverse complement.
TTTTTTGCGTGATGTACGACTAGTTATGGCCATATTTTGTTAACAACAGAGAAATCATGAACACGGAGGAGCGAGATAAGCAAATGCGATTAAACGAAATTGTGTATAACGTTCGTCACATTGACAAGACACAACCATCAAGCTTAAAAAGATGCTTTCGAGCAAATGTGGCATCGAAAGATTGGTTAATTGCAGTTTAACGACGCTATGTGATAAGAAAGACCATTAGCGTCGCCCTCCTCCTTTATCCAGGCTTAGGACTGACACTGCCAGAGCGCAAACAGTAGCGGAGTTAAGCATCCAAAGAAGTAGAAGGCAAATGCATGTATACAGTACATGTATCAATGCATTTCCACACGGACATGCATATCTCTACAGTATAAAGATCTTACCAAGTCCAAAATTGTCAGGTTATAGATAAACGTTTTTTGCAGTTATTTGAAACATCTATTAAGTACCGGGTAGACTTTGTATTACAGAATAGGCCTAGTAATGAGATGTCTTCTAAACAGTAGGCCTAGTTCAGTCGTTCTACAGTACGTTCATCAATTGAAACGGTCAACGGAGTTTGCCTTTACTCACCTTACACTTTCTTACCTAGACGACAATAATTGGTCGACCAGAACTATTGCAGTAGTCAATACTTGTCTTCAGCCAACAAGCTTTAACCTCAAACGGATGCACTGTAAAAACAAAATTATGGATGGGCTACTGCGCATGCGCGATGGCTCATTTCTGACGCATCGCTGTAAGAACAAGAATGAACAGCTAACAAAAACAGCAAACGTGAGAGGAGAGTCAATCGCGCATGCGCCAAGTAGGTCCATGGTAAAGCAGGACTAATATCATCGCTTCATCGCCCATGTTCCCAGTAAACGTTACTCTGCTCTTGCTATCTGAATTAATAATGCTGGAAAGCTGCATGTAAACTGTGCTGGCAGAAAAGGAGAGAAACATTTCGTTCGTTTTGACGCATAATGCGGCATAAATGGATTCTCGTTTTAAAGGCCTCATTTAAATTGTCTTTAAAAGTATATTTATAATATATATATATATATATATATGAAGAATATGTATATATAACTGCATATCGAAGTCATTTGACAGTTAATGCGTTCATATAAAAGCAACCACAGCACAGCATGCATTCAACAAGCAGTCATCAAGACGATGTCTCTGTAACCCATTGAGTACATATGCCTAGGTGCATATACTGTGGCGGCTAGCAGCTGATCTTCTGTTCAAGCACTTTGTCATGCCGTCCATTCACATATTGCAGCGCAGATGGAGATTGATTGGGTCAAGAAATGGGTTCATGAATATTCATTTTTTGACCTCTCTCAGTAACACATGAACCGTTAAATGTCCAGGAACAGATCTTACAGCACGCGTCCAACCAATCAGTCATCAATACGATCGATCAACAACTATAGATGGACCCAGATCAACAAATATGGACCTATAATTATATCCAGTCAATCATCTATTTCCTTACCATATACTTATGCCTGCAGCATCAGAATCAAGCTATGACAATTTGTATTGTGATATTCTATAGAATGCCAAGTCATACATACATGCAATACATGTATAAATACGCGCATGCAAACATATATGCATATATATATATATGCATATATATATGTATATATATATGCATGCATAAACGCATTCACTGGAAGTAATGGCTATTATTGTCAGTTCTTGTGTGAACTCCGTGCTCTACATTTGCTCAATGACCGGCGTCAAATCTCTGATCAACTTTATCACAAGTCAATGGGCGCTATAATAACTTGAAGGATTAGACTGATCCTCGAGTAGCACAGGTTGAAATGAGCAATTAGTCTTAGTGATCGACCGATTACAGATTTCAGTGGCAACCAATGATCCCTCTAATATTTCATAGATAGTGTGCGCAATATATTTTTGTGTGCAGCATTTTATAAATTCCTCATACTCTTGTGCGCAGGTCTGAACTGAGTGCACGATGGTAGTTAAATTAAAATCATAGTCGATGATGATAAGTTCTGGTAACCTATATGAAAAGTCCCTTGTATAAAGATCAATAAGGTGACGCATCAGCCAAGGAACCAAAGTTTCTGGAGAAGAGTATATATGCCGCAGCCGGAGACTTCATTACTTAGATTCGCAACAAGTGAAAGTAAAAACATGAATTTTTCTTTACCCTCTTTTATTGACTTTTGGTAATCTGGTATATGGCGCAATCGATCCATTTTCTTAAGAGATCATTAATGTTGTAAACTTGCTGGATAGGTGCTCGTCAAGGAGGACTCGTTCGAGTAGGTAAGCGATATTTAATTTTTTCATTTTTTCAATTTGTGAGTTATGTCCGTAAAAACTTGATACATTGCATTGTCAAGCAAGCGCGACATGTGTGCAAAATTTCAGCTCTGTTGGTCGACGGGAACATACCGAAAAACGAATTGAAAGAACTCCGACGAACCGCAGCTTAGAGGAGACATGCGACTGTCTGAATAATCCATCTGACCGTTGCACATTTTGTAAGCAGCAACAGTCCATAAATTAGGTCAAAATGAGATGTTCTCTGTGCGAAGTCTTATGGTATAATGATCAAGCGGTGCAATAAACCATCAGAGAAAACAATCTTGGCGATTGCCGAGATTGTGACTCAATTACATACAAATACTAGTATACATTGCACGGTGAACGGTTAGATCTACATAAGATGTAATATTACTAATTTAAACCTGGTTACCTAGAAAGGCTACAGTGTATTATATAATGCATTTATGCATTAGGTATAAGCATCTATATATATAGGCCTTAATTCATAAAACTATATATATATATGTATATATATATGTCCGTTTCATTTATATAAATATATATATATATATAGTTTGATGAATTAAGGCCAACAACGTTGCAACAACTAGGCTAACTTTCTTCAGCATACTATTATAGTGACCCTGTTTAATAGTCTTGCAATACTAAGCAGGAACATTAATGGACTTCTGAGGTATATTAAAATTACATTTGATTATAAACGCTCGTCAACAGAACACGATGTGCGTGTAGAGAGGGAGATGAGCGGACCAGTTGTATTGGTGTCATCGTCGACCATAAACAAAACAAGCGCATGTTAAGTATAAGCTGCAACAGTCATTTCTGTTGCCAGGCAATATATTCGCATCAGTTGTAGACGACGTCGATCGTTCTGCCGACGCTTCGCTTAGGCGCTTAAGACCCACATCGATGGATGGCAAGTCTATGCGAGGAGAGAGTGTTGCATCGAGGGCTGGTTATGAAAATGAAGAATGTGAACAATGTCCCAGGTTAATCGGTTCTAGAGGAGATATATAGCTAACTGGCATGACTGTCCGTTTCACTGCTTCATTTGCTTTATGTCTCTGTCCGTCTGTCTGTCTGTCTCTGCAGGCCTCGTATATGTGTCGATGTGTGCGAGTCTGCGAATAGTTTGCCTCATTCGATATTATGATTGATTTTCCTACATTATATTACAATTATTGTTATACATTTCATCATGAGTCATCTGCGCAGATAATCGCGAAATCGACCAAATCCAGTCAACCGAAAACTCAATATGTTTTCTGTTCACTGTCAATCAGTGTTCGAAAAACGGGAACCAACGAGGACAGGTCAAAGGTCGAACTTCTTTCAAAGCGCGTCATATGTAGTTGCATAAAATAATATAAGCATTAGCCATCATACATATTATTTTATAGACTAGTCACAGAGTCACTCACAAGTAACCTAGCTCAGACATATCTGACCTGGATATAAATCTGAATTCGGCAGAGCTTATAATAGCTTCCTAAAGATTTATGCGAAAATGCGTCAGACAAACTGAGTGGAGGAACTAGAGATTCCTAGATACGGCTATAAACATAGACATAGAGACTTAGACGGGGATGCAGACACAGATGAAAATAGCAGCCATAGATATTAGACAGATGCAGAACGTACATGAACACAGAGATGGAGAGGCAGGCAGACAGACAGATAGGCAGACAGACAGACAGAGACAGTCAGACAGACAGACAGACAGAGATATAGTGAATGAGAGAGAGGTAGCGAGAGAGAGAGAGAGAGAGAGCGAGAGAAAGGTTGTGAGAATTGGCAGATACAAAAATTATTCTCAAAATGAGATCACACGATAATTTGCGTCGTAACCTTATTAGATTTTGAAAACCGAACAGTTCGTAAATGTATTCTTAAATCGAATAATGTCTGGAATGTAGTTTATCGTTGATCTCGCCACCCCAATAAACACACAGTATGGTATGAAGTGTGTTTTGTTTCACGGATTGCTTCGCTTAGTGTCATGACATCAAAGTCACCCAATTAAATTTGTGCAGAAGGATAAACATGAGACTGGGACCCATCGTCACGGCCTTATGCAGCAAACTGTTCTGGCATCCACGTTTAATGTAGCTCGAGTTTGACGCACATAAAGCCTGCCTTCGACCATCGAGCAAAGCTACGTATTGGCTGGTCGAATTGAAGTGCTACCAAGTAATTGTGCAAACGAACAAGCAATGATTGATTGATCAATTAGGAGAGTCGCATTCAAGGTTTCAATCCATTATATACTAATAGCCTCATACAATAAAGCTTCAAAACACGTAATCTAATAATCAAAACACGTAATCTAATCACGACAATAAAAGTCACTGAATAGAAATCACAGATGAATTGTATTGCAAAATGAAATATTATGCATCGACGCTCGTCTGCGGTAACTAAGTGCACAATTGGTTGCCTAAGATTTCCAAAGATTTTAATGGTCCTTTTGAGAATATAATGGGGCATGCCACTGGATTTGCCCTTACATCCAATTGCTTGAAGTACAGCTAGATCCGATTTATTTCCAATTTTGCCAAAAGACTCAGAAATCTGATACAACGATCACTCACAACAGAATTGGTCAATTTAACAATCCACCCACTTGTGGCGGTTGAAGGACTAGACTCAGTCACGCAGAACAATTTGTTATAGCATCGAACAGCATGTCATAGCATAGAACAGCATGCCATAGCATAGAACAGCGTGTCATAGCATAGAACAGCATGTCATAGCATAGAACAGCGTGTCATAACATAGAACAGCGTGTCATAGCATAGAACAGAATGTCATTGCATAGAATGGCATGGCATGACATGGCGGAGTATCGCATAACATAACCTAACATCATTCGGGCCAACTTTATAGCTTAACTATAGCTAGACTATTGTAAGCGAGTGGAAACAGCAACGACGTTCATTTGGGAGAGCAACCCTTGAAGGGCTTTAGACACTGCAGCCACGCTGTGAGAAACTGCCTGCATAGGGCAACAGTGTTCGATTGACTTCTGAAACTGCCGATAGTAGACTACTGCTGACTGTAGGAATATTTTTTCCTATTATATGGATTTAGCGCTTCTGCCATGGAATTTAAAGCTTCTTGTAGTGGTTGATAAGAACAAGCGAATTCATTAATTGATTTACGCCTAACATTATCCTAACATATCGCCATTGTCTAACATCCAGAGTTAACTCAGTGTTGACCTTTGCGATAGCCAATTCGGACGCCCAGATGTCGAAGAACGAGTTGGTTATATATATATATATAATTATATATATACACATATATAGAATAAACATGTCTTAGCCATTTTCTCATTTTGAATGGGGCGCCCTGGGAAACTCCGCATGAGGACGCTAAGGAGGCCAAGGACTCCGCCCGAAGTCACCAAAGAGACTAAGACCAGCGTTGGATCTAATTGACTCTACATCCACACGACAGAATGACGCCCATGGACTTGGAGGCCAGTGCTGACTGTAGAAATATTTTTTCCTATTATATGGATTATTGAGCGTGAAAATGCTCGGTCCACGAGTCCGCTTCTAGAGTGTTTGTAGTATACATTCCGCAATGAAAACACTTTCGCTCTTTATTAAGACCTTGAGCCAGAGTTGTATGGTCTCGAGACAGTGTCTCGGTGTCGAGACGTCTCGAGATAGTTTTTTAGTGTCTCGGTCTCGGAAGCCTGCTGTCTCGGTCTCTGTCTCGAGGTAGTGTCTCGAACTTTTAGAAAGTGTCATGAAGTGAAAGTCTTGTTTTATCTCGAACAAGAGATCTCAATAAGTTTCGCGTTAACTGTCTTAAAATCTTGTGGCAATATAAAAACTGTTCTCAGGAATTGGTACTATGCATGTATACATTTTAAGTTTCAAATTGAAATTACGAATAAACCTAGATTACATATGGCACACAATTCACAATCAGTGCTTGCCAGGACAACGCATACGGTCAGCCACAGACAGTTGCGCAAAACGTATATTCGAATAAGGACAAGGAAGTTGATTGAAAGACTCGTCGGTGACATTATGTCCAAGCAATGAATCTGATTCGTGCAAATGTCTGTTCATTGATTCTAGTAGAGATGAACTTGAGGTGGAACTTATTTCCAGCTAAATCGTGTTTACGAGAACACCTTGGCGACAGTGCCGTTGAGCAGACGGATGGCGTTGGTAAGATTCCTGCTGAGTAGGACGGTCATCTTTCCTCTCCTCCTCTTCATCCGGCCTTTGCTACGATGGAAATTAACTTCCTTCCGCCGTAGGCAGATGTTTCGCTAAAAGAAACTCGCTTTGATCTTAACAAACACGAGCATCGTTCCTTGTGGATAGATAACTTTGCGCTTAAATACAATTTCGGATAAACAACTCGCACAGAAATTGCTTGCGTTAACTGAGTATATATATCAGTTTGGAGATCTTAAGAATATAGCCTACATAATATTATTATATGCCTGATCAATATTTATTTGGATCATCAACTATTATACATAAAGTTCAAATCCAGTGCATAGAATGACTTAAGGGATAGTTTTCATCCGCTTAGCAAAGTGTACGTCCTGAGCCTCATCATGGGAAGTGATATATAAAAAGCTGATGGGCTTCTTAGAATTCATTAAAAGACGGGATGAGGTGGTTATTGATGTGAAGTCAAAGCTCTCACATCGTAAGGTTACGAACGGCTTCTTTTGTACTCATCCACGGTCAAGGAAAGCCGCTTATAACCTGTCCTTTTATATCGTCGAGCAGAGGTGACTTAACGATTCTGAGTCACTCCATCGTCGTTTAGATCACTAGTGTAAATGCTGTCCCTAAAATCTATTTCTTTAGCACGACCAAGAATTGATTATTGATTTGGAATGGTCGTCAAAGTTGACAGTTCAGGGAATCATAACGAAACTGATGAACAAACGCAAAGAAATTTTAAAATCGAGCGAACAAATAACAATGTAAAAAATGTAAAACCGTTATAATGATCGACTGACAAAACGAACAATGAAACTCCCTGCGCAAGAACTGGATCCTCTCTTCTGCGAGTAATCGCTGGAGACAATGCGCAAAGACAATAGATGCATTTCATGTTGCCTTGGCATTACTTTATCCCTATATCTACAGAATCTTGTTTTCAAAAATCCAGATCGAAAATCGATTATTAATCAATAATAACGGACGATGCATCTGGCATTTCCCTGCTGCACAATTTCTCTTTGACGTATAAGCCTATACTCCCACTGTCGCTGTTCTGCACATCGTATCTGCCGACTTGCTTACTGACTTCAATAGTAAATAGAATTGTATTCAATAATTCAGATGGTCTGCTGATAAAGTGGCTTGAAGGGCAGACATTTAGATTTTGATTTCGATTAACGATAACTGCTCGAACGCCGGGTTTGTACGTCGTAAATTGTGGATAAACTGCTTCACCATTAATGCGATTACAGGGCCTTGATAAGGAGGGTGCAGCGTCGACGCAGGCTTTTATGGGTGGCAAAACATGATTGAATTGATTGCAAATTCTTGGTATCTGTCCAAGTGCTTTTTCGTACCTTGCACAGCTGTCAACTTGATATACTACGTTGGTTCAAGGCTGAGGCAATTGGCGCAACTGTTGGTTTACTTTCAAACATAAAAATATGATTGCTCTGGCATGGTGTACGTCAATGTATTTCAATGGGTTTGCATTGTGGAAAACTGCGTCTGATGCTAAAGATGGATCCGCTGTGTTAACCGATTCAGCATCATACACGTAGGAGGCAGCGCTCGTGAATAAGCTGGTGTTTGTGTTTGTGTCTTGAGCTTGGCTCTTGAGTGGCGCCTTAGCAGTTTGGAGATTACCGTTACGATAAAGAGACGTCATAAATGAACAGAAACTGCAACGATGATCTCTGAACAATAGCCTAGGTTGACCGATGTAGTTTACAATGCTAATCCAATACAACACAACTATAATTTTAAAATCACAAAACGCCTAAATAGACTGGAAGAGGTAAGTATTAAGCATAATTATTGCGAAGGATAGTCCCCACAAGATATGGTTTTGATGGAATACATTTTATTAAATCACTTTATTTGCGCCCAACATTGCTCACAAGTATCAAGAAAACATAAAATTAAACTATAATCAGCCGGCAGCAAATGGGGATCATGTATTATTATATAATGATATGTATATATATATATATATATATTATATATGTGTGTCTGTGTGTGTGTGTTTGTGTTTGTGCATGACTGTGTGTGCGTGTATGTATGCGTGTGTGCGTGAGTATTTGTGTGTGAGAGCTGTTGTGCGTTGTCCTATAGCTGGTATAATGACCTGCTTATGATGGCTGTTTGCTGCGGGCGATATGACATATCAGGATTGTCCAGTGCTTATAGTCTCAGAGTTGACTCTATCGACAAATGGCCAATTTTGCCACTTGCACCAACGAATAGTTTCTCTAATATACAGCAATTTACAAGATGTAATCTAGTATTGCTATATTATAGGATGTAGGCCTACGGCTTCACCATAAACAGTGCCGATAGCGCAGTGGAACACAGAGACAGAGACAGAGACAGAGACAAAGATAGAAACATAGACAGAGATAGAGGCATATACAGAGGCAGAGGCAGAGGCAGAGGCAGAGGCAGAGGCAGAGGCAGAGACAGAGACAGAGGCAGAGGCAGAGGCAGAGGCAGAGACAGAGGTGGAGACAGATGTACACACACAGACATAGGCACAGCGTCAGAAACATAACAGAAGCAAAGCGAGAGAGAGACAGGTTGAAGCAGAGAAAGGAAGAGAGCGAGAGATAGCAACGCATGGTGAGCATTTCATCATCTTCTTCTTCTTCTTCTTCTTCTTAATCTCGCAATTCATCGATCAATCAATCGTGCAATCAGTCAATGGGCGGAAACGAGATGACCCGGCTATAAATAGCACGTAGCTTCGTCAACACTCATCGTCGACCAGCGCAGAGGACCGTGTCTTTCGCATTAAAACTTCTCATTGCTCACAAAATCAGTCAATCAATCACAGTGGCTCCATGTGGAAACGCCTGCTCCCTCAGCCTCCTCGCTGTTTCATGTAATCAAACACTTCGATCGCAGTATCATAGATGTGAGAAAGAATGTAATGACTTTTATAGCGCATCTATAATATATACATGCATATTGCTTAGGGCATCGGTTGATGGTAGCTTGAACCAACTGATAACCTCTGTTTGAAGATAAGTAGAGGAAGTTAGAGAGTTTTTAGCACTTCATCCTTATTATGGATGTGTCTTTAAATAAATTTATATCATCAGCTTTTAGCGCAACTTTCTTCATCTATGGCTGAAGTGTCCGCAATGGTCGTTATAACGGAGAAATTACGAGGTAAACGAAATTCAATGTATTTAGGTCAGTATTCCTATAGACACAAAAATGTGACGCTCTTATTAAATTTATACCCTCTGCCTAAACGAAGATGTATCCGCAAAGTAGTGCTGGCCAGAGGTGTAACAAGCGGGGGCATAGAATTGAATTCGGGGTTCAGATCCCTGCCAGGGCACAAATTTGATTGGAATTTGGAAATGTCTGTTGGAACATGCACCTCCTAGCCTACTCCGTTATAATGAGAAGTTCCTAGCATGGAAGAATTGCGTGGAGCTTCCCTCTTGGTAATGGAAGCTGGTGAAAGACTGTGGCGATCTATACATGTGGTTCTACGTAAGTCTAGTGCGCGATTGGTCTTTCTTCCAGCCATCATCCGGCCAGAGTCTACAATCGTGACCCATGACTTCCATTTTTTTGCAATCTGATTATCTGAGTATGACAAAAATTGTATCCCGAGGATCCAATTTACGAATCGAAAGTTGTCCCCTTAACCAAGATGACCCCGGATTTGAATTGGACGAAAAACTCACTCATTTGGAAATTGGCAATACTAAATTAGTTTCTGCTATTGATTGCAATGTGTCAGCCAAGTGATTTCACAATAAACGAGTGTTACACTGACGTAACCCTTCAAGTGGGAAGCTCCGAGAGTGAGTGATGAATGGGTTTCCACTTTCATATGCAGAAGCCATGGAAATAATGTACAAGTACTTCATACCTTCATAGCAATCTTAGGGTTAGCTCAAGTACTGCTCCTCCACCTAAATCCCGACATTTTTAACCAATTAAGTATCTGCCTATTTAATTTTGACATTTGATTTGTTAACACCAGCCAAATGTACTCGACCATCTTATAGCCACATTATAGTTGTTTATAGTCACTGATTAAACATGAAATCCTAATCAAAACTCTGACATATTAAGCAATTGTGAAGGCGCTAGAGAAATGTATGAATACATGCATATCGAATATTAGATCTAAATAACTTATACGTTGACATGAATCTTACGGCAAGTTAAAGCTGAAATTTATTTGGCATCCAGGCTATGCGCTGTTGCAATGACCATGTTACAAGCCTTATGCTGATGGAGAAAATTAATTTGCATGCAATTTTAGTGTATATTGTACAAAATAGTCGGCCTACATACTAAAAGCGTCCTGCATATCTCATTTCTATGGAGCAATTATGTTATGATGACTTTTCTTAAGATAATTTGTGCCCCCATTTTTCAAATTTCTGAGGGGATGGGCAAAATTCAAAAAGTTGTGGGGGCAAAAATGTTTTTGGACTTCGCGCAATATTTTTTAAATCACGCCCCCCACTTTTTAAAACCTTCTTACACCTCTGGTGCTGGCCTTGGTGACATTTGGAATTGATTATTGACACTCAGTCTTTTACGATCTCCCATTATTCACCTTCCGACCTCTTACCCCGAGACTCATTATATTAACTCATTAAGGAAATTTATATAGCGCCCCTTCTGGTTACTACTCAGGAGTGCTCTCAACTCAACATCGGCTGAACAGAACGGTCTTAATTAAGGCTACTATAAAACGCGCGTTAGTAAACCCTAGGCATAAGACGTTGCAAAGCTGATAAAAAACTGGAATCTTTATAAACATGCCACTCACCCTTCTTGTTCTACATTGGCCTCCCATACTTTATACACACCTGTAAATCTTGTCTTCTCATGTATCGAGTCTACACTAATTCATCATCTTCTTATGTTTCCTTACTTGTTACACCATGTTCATTTCACCACTATAGACGAGGACTACGATCTTCATATCGAGCTGATTTTGCTGATTTTTTAACTAGATGACTTCAATGATTTGGAGACAGTGCATTTGCGTTTGCCGACCAGAATTAACGGAATCATCTGCAGGACTTTATTCGCATAAATGTCGTCATTATCCAGCATCAAAACTTACCTTAGGAAATTCAATTGTTCAAGATTTATTTCGCTAGACTTTCCTGTTATGCGCTTTGCGCAAGATTCTTTTGTATGTGCGCGTTACAAATGACCGTTTAATAACAAAAATAATAATAATTATTATTATAATAGTAGTAATAATAGTGGCAGTAAAAATAATAATAATAATAGTAAACTAATATATAATATGTAATGATATAATGATATTAATACTACTAATAATAATTTAGACATAGCATAGTAGCAATGTTTATGTAGAATTCTGATGACCCACACATAGGTTTGTGATGACAAACTTGGCAAATCGACTTCCTATTTGCTGCGAAAGACGCTTCTATTGAAATCGCATTATTACCTGTTTTCAATCAATCAATCAATCAACGAAATTTATTTGGCTGATCTGAATATTATATATCAGCTTACAGCGACTCCACAACAAAATAGTAAATAAGTTTAATTCTAGTTGAGAGACGAGAGAAGGAGTCGTGGAGTGAGTAGGGAGGATGAGATTAGCCCAGGAGACCCAATTAGGGACCAAAGGTCCTGCAAGTTAGGGCCACCTTGTTGGATAGGTTAAAAAGAAATGTGAGAGCCGGTAAGAGAAGATTAAAGGAAGAAGATAATAGATTCAACGGTGTGTGAACATAAAACTTAACTAGTCTTAACTAACAAAGTGAATCCACCAGGTGAAGAGTTAGGTACAGCAACAAACGCAACAGAAAATTAAATGATACATGTTATCTAGAGAAAAATATATTCATGTAGCCAATGAGAAAACAATTTTTTCAGAGCCCAGGGTTGCTCAGTACCCGAGCCAAGATTGAACCAGTACATTAATTTATTTTATTTTAACACTCAATCAGTCCAAAGATTGATTGATATATTCATTTGACCCACACCCCATCACTCCCTAACCCCTCTGAGTTAAGGATCCCAGCCTTTCAATTGTTCTTATTTTGGTCGAGAATATGAGATATCATTTTGGTTCTAAAGGATTTAATGTTGTATGACAAGTAATTGGTGGCTGGAATAGCATTCCAAAATCTGGCACCTTGGCATTTAATAGATACTAATCTAGCATTAGTTCTGGCATAGGGAACCATTAAGATGTGAGGACTTCTTATGGCGTGGTGTATGGAGCTCATGTTATAGCAAAAGTATTGGTGAAATATATTTGGTACTTTTTTTCGACTACTTCGAAACATAAAAATGGCTATTTGTAATTTGTAAATCTGGATAAATGATAGAAGCCTATTCGTTTTAAATACTTAGCTAGTGTGAGCATTAAATGGCAAGTTCTACACTAATTCATCTTCTTCTTATGTTTCAATGGCAATGGTTTTAAGTTTAATGCCACAAATGGTTAATCAGAGAACAAACTGGCGACCACATGAGGTTAGTTAGAAAAGTCGGTAATGCAAGTGCGTCGGGTGTGAGACAGATCAGCACAAATCTCTGTATGTCATCACTATTCTTTTGAATTGTGGTTAGACGCTATGCAATAACCACATGTTGCGCCGTACGAGTGAGTAGTTGAAGTTTAGCGACGCTGTGTGACAGCGAAGATCATTAACGCCTCCCACTTCCTCTATCTAGGCTTGGGGCTGACTGAAACTGTCAAAATTCGAACAGTGACGGAGTTAATTAGATGATTAATGATTAATTAGTTAATTAGAGTTACTCACGACACTGAATCGGTTATTCATTATATAAACATTCTGTAAAATAGTTTATGTTCTGTGTCTCTGCTGTTGGAAAGGCGTATTGTAACTCCATAATAACCGATGAACGCCCTTGATTCGATTTTGAATAGAATAATTATAATAATTCTCATGTAGATATTTCTATCATGAAAGCAGTTGAGAGAGATTGTACTGCCTGTATTCACTCTGTGCATCTGTTGTTGTCATCCTCTCATCTTCTTGGACTCGCCTTGTGGATACAACTCAAAAGCGTAAATCGATTCAAACAAAGTAGGCCTGCACATGTAGGTCACACCATTTTACGGTGAGTGGTGTAAAAAGAGGGTCTATGGCATTTGCCCCTGGACATTTCCCCCCGGACATCTCCCCCAGACATCTCCCCTCTGGACATTTCCCCCCGGACATCTCCCCAGACATCTCCCCCTGGACATTTCCCCCCGGAAATCTCCCCCGACATCTCCCCCTGGACATTTCCCCCCGGACATCTCCCCCAGACATCTCCCCCTGGACATTTCCCCCCGGACATCTCCCCCAGACATCTCCCCCTGGACATTTCCCCCCGGACATCTCCCCAGACATCTCCCCCTGGACATTTCCCCCCGGACATCTCCCCAGACATCTCCCCCTGGACATTTCCCCCCGGAAATCTCCCCCGACATCTCCCCCTGGACATTTCCCCCCGGACATCTCCCCCAGACATCTCCCCCTGGACATTTCCCCCCGGACATCTCCCCCAGACATCTCCCCTCTGGACATTTCCCCCGTAGGACAAGTCCCCCCGTATTTTTCCCCCTGTGACCCAGCTAAACTATTTTAATAGTGCAAATAAATTTAGACAGCAAAACGAATGAACATTTATTTTATTTTAAACTTTATTTTTGATTTAAAAGGAATCAAACTAATGGCCGAAAGATCTTTATATTTCACCTTTGCTTTACATTCACTTAAAGCTGTCCCTGCACCTCTACAACGTTCGCACTCATAACTAGGCTAACGACGTAATTTGTTAATTTTTTTTGTTTAGCATAAACATAGCCGTTTAATGCAACTCTGTTCCTTCCACGTACGCTAGCTACAGTTTCCACCTCCATCTCTTCATATTTCTCATCTAATAATAATTTATCTTACAGAGTAATGACATATTATACAGCAAAAGTAAGGTTAAAATATATAGACGTTGTTAAATATTTACCTAAAACATCAAAGTGAGACACATTTGATTAAGTAAGGTTGTTGATTGTTCGCCAGTTAACCATCAATTAATTAAGCAGTACACGCCTCCATCATCAACTATTCTTCTGTTTTTTTTTTGATTCAACATCTGCCTTAGGCATCAAAGTGAGACACGTTGAATTAAGGTTGCTCGCTGTGTTTTAACATCAAACCCGTTTTTTGATCACAGGGGGGAAAAATCCGGGGGAAATTGTCCTACGGGGAGAAATGTCCGGGGGGGGCGTGATGCCGGGGGGAGATGTCCGGGGGAGGAAATGTCCGGAGGGGAAATGTCCGGAACCCGTAAAAAGTTCCCCATGGCCGTAAACATCACATCACACCGAATCAACAGATCGTTTATTATACGTTGCCGACCCTGTTACAACATAACAGCTGAACAATCAATAAATCAGCTCATTAATTAGAAACACGTTGTCTGGACATAAAAGCACTGCAGAAGGCAATCTATTTTCTCCTTTGCTGTCAGCATCTAAACTCAGCATGTTCAATCGTGCAATATCTTGATGGGATCAGAATAAATATGCATTCAGAGAAAAAAATTGGCTGCACTCATCCGAACAACATTCACCAGCTCACATCGAACATATTTAAGAGGACACGCCTTCAATCTCTTCTATTTTTCTAATTGAGAGTCTCGATCTTTCTCTCGCTCTTATTTTATTCTGATTCAACAGCAGTCATTGGTTGTAAAGATATATAATTGGCCAGACTGCAATAATTCTTAGCTGCAGTCGTCAAAACAGTGCACTCCCATCATTGATTGTCACTTACCCTACATCGTGCTTTCGTTCCCTGTTTCTTGTATATTCTCCATCGAGTTGTTAACCAGCTATCTAGCGCAGCTCATTCACATCGCGCCTAACAATCAACTTTCAGAAAACAATTGAATTGGACCTAAACGACTTACTTACTTATTTGCTAAATTACTTATGCATGGATGTACAGCTAGCATATTATTATTAACGTACGTAACCCATAGGCTTACCTACATGCTGAAATTCGGATCAAACTTGTTTATAATAAATTCGTTAACAATTATTTTTGCTAACCCGGTGCAATTAAATAACGTAATTAAACAAAGAAATAATTAAACCCGCTGGGAATGCGTATTCGAATGCTTTCCTCTTAATCTAACAAGGAGATTTGCTTAATTGAAACGAAGGTAATCAGAGAATGTTGAGGTAACGAAGATCTGGTAACGATAGTGGGCACCAGAAGCACAATGCTTTGCATTATGTCGGTCGCTGCTTCGCTTTCTGCGCTTTCCTTGTTTTCTTCGCTTTCGTCGCTTCCTGCACGTCTTCACCTGTGACTCGTGTCATATTCGTGTCACTGCTTGTCATTTCTCTACATTCGGTCGACATTCGTCACGAGTTGCATGATTGTGCTTCGTCTTCATCTCCAGTTCGTCTTCCGTTTCACAATCGACATCCAATTGCGGCTTTCTGTCGATACCGAGGGTACCTGACACTACCTGCAGTTCTTAATGTCGGCCATGACATTTGATTTGTCCTACCTTTGATTACCTTCCAGTACTTACTTCTTTCTGAGTTCACAAGTTTTCCTTTCTGTCTTGTCACGCTGTTTGCTTTATATCTGCGCTTTCATTTTCTTATATAGGCCTATATTCTGCTCCATTTCCCCTATGATATTGTATTGAATCATCTCTCTCTCTTTCTCTGTCTGTCTCTGTCTGTCTCTGTCTGTCTATCTGTCTGCCTGTCTGTCTGTCTCTCTCTCTATACCTTGCTCTCTCTCTCTTTCTTTCTCTGTCTCTGTCTGTCTGTCTGTCTGTCTGTCTGTCTCTCTCTCAATGATGAGGCCACATCACTACTCCACGAGGCCGATGTTGCTCGACAGAATAATCTGTATGGGGGACAACGTAAGGAGGAAAACGTTTTTGACAGAATGTTTTGTGTTGCTTAATATGTCATCTAAATCAAAGGGCGGTTAGAGCGGTTGGTTGCAATAAATAATATACTTACTTACTTCTCAATGTTATCTCTCGCTGCGTCATCTTAACATCCCTGGTTTCCTTTCTCTGCTTGTTTCTCCTAAATCACAACACATATCTTTTTTGCAATATGCTTTATGGACACAAACAAAGCCTGAAAAACTCGATGTGATTGCTTCTCCATTCACACCATTGCTTATATATATATAGGCCTAAACGCCGGCAGAACAACGGGTATGAGGAGATGACGCCAGCACCG
Organism: Bimastos eiseni; assembly: GCA_959347315.1. Classification (NCBI taxonomy): domain Eukaryota; kingdom Metazoa; phylum Annelida; class Clitellata; order Crassiclitellata; family Lumbricidae; genus Bimastos; species Bimastos eiseni. The sequence goes on along the minus strand of OY365806.1, from coordinate 23,429,928 downwards.
CCGAAAATATCTCGTCTTTAATAATCCTCAGCGTAATGCCGTCCTAACAACGGAATAATTGAGTTCGGACGGGTGAGACTCGGATGGGACTCGGATGAGACGAGACTTTTAGCCCATTTGACATCGGTCGGGTTGGAACCAGGATTGGACAGCGAGGATGCGCCACGTGTGTAGAATGACGCCCAGATTCAATTATGGTAGCATGCATTTCTGGAGACAGAAACGAGACTTATTAGCTGCTGACCTGGCGACAAGTAACGTACTTCAGTGGGACACGATGCGGCAGATGAAAGGAAGACACGAAGACATGAACCTATAGAAATGATAACTCAAACGCAGCTATTTCTGTCCACCTATCTACCGACAGACAGGGTGTAGGAAAAAAAACCTCTGACAAAAACCCCCTCTGACATGATCCCTCCCTGTTTTAGACAGGACATTAACCACCCGGACTAAAAAAAACCTATTGCCCTAACTAGCTTCTGCAATTAGAAGCCATACCATAATAACTGACACTACTAACTAAGTCTGCACAACATTACATGTGACACTCAGTACGACTATTAGTCTAACTAATATCTTGACTTCCTGACACTTGGAACCAGGGTGTTTGCCTCCATCAGTTAGAGGGAGATTGACGCCACTGGTCAAACTTATATAAGAAATCGTGTCACAGATAACACACATGCGCTCTGCACAGACTCACCTGCTGATGTGTCTGACAAGCCGTGTCACAGATAGCCTATGAATTACGCACAGTGGTGCCTTCAGTGTACATAGCGTCAAACACTAACAACAAAAAGACAAAGGAACTAATTAACTGCTTGCTATTTAACTATTGGACAACGATACCTGAGTGACGGCATCAGACTTTGAAATTACATATATGACACATGCTTTACTTCAGACTTTAAAGTATACACACGTTTCTAAAAAATAAAAGTAAAAAAGTAACAAAAGTTTATTCTTGGGGAGATTTTGTCCTACTTAGGGGGGTTTTGTCGGGGGAGTTTTGTTAGGGGGGTTTTTGTCAGAGGGGTTTGTCCGCGACCCCGACAGACAATGGTGAACTCGGACGTAGCCAAACAGCAGGTCACGTGAGCAATACAAACTAGAACCCAGTCGTAATAGTAAATTCTGTCTTTCCTGCCGTAAGTCAAGTTCCCTATAAAGTCTGTTTTAGGCCCTAGTAATATCCCACTGCAGCCCTCTCCTTATTCAACGAATTCGTAGGTCACTTGGCTTCACAGCCCCCCCCCCCACAAGGGCCTCCCTGTCCATTATTTCTATCTTCTGATCAAGTGATCCTCCATCAGGATCTTACCGTTCGCTATTCAACCATTTTCAAAACGTGAATGTTCCTGTTTAAAAACGTTAAAGGTTGTTATTATATGGGTAACTGTGTGTTGCTTCGTTGCCATCATTGACCCAAGGCTTATGAATTTATATGAATTTATGTCAAGACTTGATTGGAATTAATATTATACATATATATATATATATATGTATATATTATGTGACAAGAGGGTCTTCGATTAACATGTCGGGTTCAGGAACTCATCATACCATATCATTGGAAATAAGTCACAAGTCCCTGTACAAAGATTTTGCATTTTACATTCAAATCCATGACGGGCAGAATTGTTTTCAAATGCCTGCTGCACTTGCGCCCCTAGCGAACGAGGCTTTACAATTACCACACTGTCCGTACACTATAAATATTAAATATTATATGGAATATTAAGCGATAGTAGTTATTACTATATATTAGGAGAGGAATCATGAACGGTCATCCGCCACTGTATGCCGAGACTAAGAAAGCAAAGTCGTTTGTTTTGCTCGTTTTGTTGGAAAAGCATAGTGTCGTGCAATTGTATGAAAACTATAACTGTTGCAAATGACAGTCAAAATCGCCCGACGAGCCAGTTCACCTCTGCTAGTAGTAATTGGATACATCCGACCTATAATGGACGAGTCTTCTCTTCTTCAAATATATAATAACTTAATATATTTAAGCGAAATTCGCCCTACAGAGGTCTTTTTTATAAAGTGAGAATGATTATTTTTCTATTAAGTGATAGCTACTCACTCAGAGAAACAATATATACCGCATCGTCCAGATGTCAATTCAACATGGCTAGTCTAGCAGTCATAGCTTGTATATAAAACTGACCAGTAGGCCTATAATATGAAAACTATAACTGTTGCAAATGACAGTCAAAGTCAGTCAGTCGCTCGACGAGCCAGTTCACTTCTGCTAGTAGTAATTGGATACATCCGACGATGTAACCAATTAAAAAAATCGACATTCTCCGTGGATAAACAAAGACAACTATGCAAAGAGTAATGTAAAAAGTGGATTATAATAACTTGTGTCATTCACGGTAGCGTTATGTCACGATGGAATTATAAAAGGTTCTTTGCAGTCTCAAATCTCTTCTGATAGACATATAAGTTCCGCTTGAAGGGCGGATTCAATAAATCAGTTGGCATAATATTTGTCGGGTGAATTTTCTTAACGTCAGGTATACTTTATTCTAAATTACGGATCAGGCGTTTTGAGAGTCAATTTATCTTCTCGTCCAATCAAGCGTCGCGTGGATAATCTTCGTTTGCCATGTGGAATTATTGGTCGCCTGCCGGTCGCCAATTCTGGAAATCATTGGTCCCCATATGGCACGTGAGCCACCGACGAAAGTGTAAGCACTAAGCAGTGACGATGAATCCGCTTTGCCTGGGCGATGATGGTTACAGCGATAAAAGCAAAGGCTTTAGCAGGACACGCCAGTTGGACACTGGATTCCTAATGATTAACTGCTTGGGTTCAAATTCAATTCAATTTCGTCTATTCTAATACAAGAAGCCAGAACGCTCGTATACAAACCAGAAGCATCGTGGTCTGCAACTTGACCTGAATAGTTGATTAACCTATTATGTACGTTCAATGTACTGCACTGAGAGTCTGATGATGTCTACCAACACCGTATTAGCAATTCCTTAGCGGCATTGAAGTCGCCAGGTGGCTGTCGACAGCAACTTCTAAGAGCAAAATACATTAAGACGTGAAAAGCAAGTAAACGGTGAACCAGATGAAGTATGTCTTCTCTTCCTTTTGGCTGAAGGACAATCAGAGAAACAGGTTAACAGAACACATAAAGAACTTTTTATGGTGCAAAAACGATGTCATTACGGGATAATTAAATGGCAAATCAGACATACACTTCAATTTTGCACATTCATTATGCTGCCAACGGATTGAAATGTAGGCATACGTGAGTGTTAAAAGACGACGATATAATTATTAGACATACAAAACTATCATCTTTTGTCTGAATTTCCTTTGATATTGGTGTGTTATTTACTAATTTAATGGAAATCAAAACATAAAATGTAAGCATTAGCATCATTTACTAACAAATACTTCCAAATTAGCTGTCCATCATCATTGTAAACATCTATTGAAATTCGGGATTCTTCCTTTTGGGGCCTATTTGTTCCACTATTGCTGGGCTATCTATTACCAAATATTAATTAATATGATATATTAATATTAATATGCATGATATATTGTTATGTGACTAATATGAGACGAGAACACTAGTTGCTTGTTATGGAAACAAATAAATGATTGATTGATTGAAGAAGTTGGCACAAAAGAATAAAATGCGTATACATAGAAAGTTATGACACATATCGCCGATAAACAAGTTACAGATAGTAAAAACTAAACAAAATTAACACTGACAAGCGACCAATAATATTGCTGCTTCTCAGCTGTCAGTTATTGATTACACAATCAAAGATATGCTTTTATGCAGCCATTAAACCAGAAGCTGTTCTGCTGCATGTGAGAAACTAATCTTCCATAAAAGCAATGGTCATCGTCCTGAGTATACGACATGCATGACATACGAGCATTCTTTCACAACGAAATATTGTTTTTCACAAGACGATGCTGCTCAACGGAAAACCAATCGTCCTGATGCATATTCCAGAAGCTTTATTTACTGGAAGTAATAATATTATTGAGAAACATTTATCCACGGTAATACGGATTAAGCCATATAGTTTGTCATCCTGCTTACAAGTTATAATATCAAGATGGACAACGTTTGCATATATATATATTTACCAGATAAGTACATATACATTCACCAGATACATTTTCCCTGGATCAAACAGACGCCTGCTTCAAAACTAGTGCAAAATAATATTTTGACGAGAAGTTATTGAACAATAATTTATAGAAAAGAAGAGTTATTTTTTCCAGAACAATTACAGAACATGGGTTTACAATAGCAAGAATGTCATTGCAATTCCAGGCTGTGTTATGTAACACTCGGTAAAGCACAACAGAGCCGAGAATTAACATTAGTCAGATGCCAACGTCAGGTCCGCAGGCATCGAGAGGTAGAAGGGAAATGCATAGAGGCCCCCCCCGGCCAACGCCGGTTGTCTTGATTCAAGGTCTCCTCTAATAATCGTGAATTATTGTCTGCAACTAGGAATTACATTCAGATATCGGAGCTCACGGCTAATTTAAAGTTTGGGATTATAACAGTGGCGTTGCTGATTTTGGCCGAAAATATCTCTGAGCTGAGACTAATCGTCGATTGAATCGTGCAAAAATAGCTTATCTTACTTATCTATAGTTATCTGAAGCTTGCCTAACTATAGGCCTAAACCTTGGTTCATATTAATTTACCTCTACTTTCCTCAACTGGTATGTATACGACACATATCACATGTAACACTAATCATGGATTCATCGAAACGACATAAAATAGCAAATGTCTTTGTAATGGCTTGTCCAAGGGTGCAAAAAAACAAGATTTAAAAAAAATTAAAAAGTTGTATTTTTGTTTTTTTGTTTCATTTTTTGTTTTGTTTTTAGTTTTCCTTTGGATTTTGTCACACCAATTTTGTTATAAAAAGCATCAAAACGCAGCATCAAAACGAGTTCCAACTTGTTTATATAATTAATTTAGCTTTATTTCGGACTGAATAACACGCAATTACTTATATAATAGTAATATTAGTAAATTGAATAAAAATATTCTTAAAAACGAAATTTAAAAAAAATGCCATTTTTTGTTTTTTTCCATAAAAAACCAAATAACCAAAGCCAACATGTTTGCAGCTCTGGCTAGGTCTCTGCGGTCTTTCGACAATTCGAAAATGCCCATCTTGCACATGTCAGTAATATACGGTATTCATAAATGCTGAATTCGCATGACGGGCACTCGGGCAGTCATGCATTGAATTCCATTAGTTGGGTTCAAGAGGTGTGCACGGTAAGACGTACAATCATTCATGTTATATCGCCATTTGACACTAGATCATAAAACAGAAAGATTTACATTTGGCGTTATCATCTCCTTTGATCAACTGATAAATTGCTTTCACGGTGCCATGAAAGAATAAACCGTTGCAAATACTGCCGTATAATTTATATGCGCGTTTTTTTTATAACACAAACGTTCATCAGGCCTACTCTGTTTTTACAACCAAAGAGATTTTAAAGAAACTGTTATGCCACCGATAATTATTAACTCTGTAAATAGAATCGACAATCTTGTGCAACTTAAAACTCTCACATTGGTCTATGTCGATCACTCAACAATATAACGTGTCTTAAAATATTGTAATAAAATTACGTATTTGGTGATACGCTTTACTTGAAAACAAAGACCTGGCGGTGTCCTATGTCCTATACTAGGTCGATTCCTTTTTACGATCCATGTTCTACTCACAATTGCAGAAGCAGTGCAGTGACTGACTGATTGTACGATTTCCGTCTGATTCCTCTTATAATAGTCTATAATTATGACCCTAAATGGTCGAAATCCAATAGCCATGGATCCTTACCACACTGCATCAGGATAACAGAAGCAGACTCGTTGTCTCAACAAGATAGCAAAAGACTGCTAATACTGATTATTACTAGACATAAATGTGAGGGATGAAGTGAGAAAAGACGACCTCTGGTGACGCTGTGATATATACTTAAGCTTGAGAGCGCTGGAATAGCCAGTGGAGCACTTTCTAATAAATCGATAATGATCGTTGGAAGCCTCGTCCGTCTGTCCCAATCACCGATCCATAATGAGTCTCTCCAATGCGCCTGCTCTTCTAATCCGACCGACAATTTCGACGGAAGTCATTCACTGACGGCATGTACCACCTAACGATCGCTCCATTAACTATTCGCCAGTAAATCGCTGATGGATCAACTGGGCCTATCCCCCATTTATTCCACTTAAATTCCAGTCGACGACGCTCTGACTTCGATCGCCTGCCAGTGTTCGTATCATACTACAGGACAGAGAGAGAGAGAGAGAGAGAGAGAGAGAGAGAGAGAGAGAGAGAGAGAGAGAGAGAGAGAGAGAGAGAGAGAGAGAGAGAGAGAGAGAGAGAGAGAGAGAGAGAGAGAGAGAGAGAGAGAGAGAGAGAGAGAGAGAGAGAGAGAGAGAGAGAGAGAGAGAGAGAGAGAGAGAGAGAGAGAGAGAGAGAGAGAGAGAGAGAGAGAGAGAGAGAGAGAGAGAGAGATGGAGAGACAGAGACAGAGAAAAAAGAGAGGACAGACAGACAGACAGACAAAGACTTATACAGAGACAATGATAAAGACAGAGACAGAGAGCATTTGCAAGTCAAATAAATTAATAGAATATACAATTACTTACTTACTCAGCTTAATCTCATTATCATTATTTCTAATTAGTCCTTTGTTTGAAGCTGCGTCAATTTGTAATAATATTCCATAAATTCATATACTCAAAACTGTTTGCTGTTACATGTAGCTGTTTCCTTAAGGGTAAAACTGTGTTGCTATTACGCAGTTGCCGTAGACGTGAGCGTAGTGTCATACTTGTGCCTTCAGGCTTTCATTGATGCTGGTGCTTTCAATAAACGACATCACTGGTAAGATAGAGGAAAATAACTATTAACTACAATTTAACTTTACGTTTGTGCTTTGGTTAGCAACATGGCTGGAACCTACAAAGACGAGAATGAAATTAGAATCTATTTTAATGATGACAGCCATTAATGTTATTTACCAGCAGAGCAGTAACCCCGATGTAACACCGTAACATCGATGTTACTATGAGTGCAATTCAGGCCAAGATAGACATGATGGAAATTTGATGTAGTTCCGCTCTATAGGGTGAAAATATTATTATTTTGTTCTTATCTCATCCCTTTGCATTTAGTTTGTGCTTGCGATGGCTGCCTCGTACAAACTAGTATTCGGAACTGTTGACAGTCTCACCAACTAAGAAGCTTGCGACTCCGGGCACTCCTGTTTTATAGTTTCGAGAGTCTAAACTCATGTCCAGACAGCTTAATACCACGAAAGGAACAACTCTTATGGACGGATGACCGTTGATGAACTCATAGATTCCTCGATGGACCGCTTCTATGACGACCGCAACGATGATAATCGCAGTTATGGAGATGTTCAGATCATAATTATTATTATTGTTATAGTGGAACTACATTTGTCATTCCCAGTAGAAATCTTTCAAAGAGGCTTGGCAGCGATCAACCTATTTCTTCCCACGCTTTCAGTGTTTTAACCGGCGCGCTTCACACTTGCAACGCAGGCTATCGTGAAGCCATGGCAAGTCTTCCCTCTACACATTAATGGCCTTGACAGAGTTTATCTCCACCATCAGTGTCATCTGTTCCAAACCATTCTTCGTAAATGCATATAATTATATGCTATAGAATGCAAGCAAACAAGCGACGTCAACAGTCACAACCAGTGTTTGAAGCTTCTGGAGCTGAGCGTAAACAGTTCAACTGGTCAAAATCAGAGCACATGAATAAGCTGCAGTGACCTGCGTTTAGTGTTAAAGTGTACACCATCTCTCATTTTATGTTTGATAAAATTCATTTACTCCTTCTCCGTGCTTGCATACAATTTAAAATTCTCATTCTAATCTTTAAAGCTCAGCGAGATCTTCCCCGATATATCTGGTTTACGTAATACTTCGGCCTCATTCAGCTACCTTCCTCCGTCCACTTCGCTCGTTCAATAGACTTGACCTCTTGATTCCTCGATCTAGAGCAGCTATGGCTGAGTCTTGATCCATTGCTTTAATTATAGTCTATCTATGTGGAATGCGATTTCTCCATCTGCTGGCTCTAAATTTCGATCTGGCAGTCTATCATTCTCTTTCGCTTTCTCAAAGCGAGTCCCATGCGCACTGGCAGCGCTTTTGCTGAACGGTTTGTAAATACGATGGCAGTCGTATAGAATACAATGCAATTCGGACGCACTTCACTGTTACGCATCGCTATTCGATAACGGCTTAACTTAAGAGTTTTAATCTCTGTGTGGCACGGTCCATATACGAGGACCTTGGATGGTCTATTCAAACTGGCTTAAGGTATCCTATAACATACCATTTCATAACAAAATGAACAAGGTCGAGGTCACATACGGTCGCTATAGAAAAAGCGCGAACATTTTGCACTTACATGGGACAAAGAACTGGTTAATAACAATCTATACGGCTATTTGCCTACAAGGAAGTTGACTTTAATACTCTCTATATGAAATAGACGATCATTTAAAATGTATTTCTATACAGCATTAAGCGATGTTTGTTATCACATCAGCCAACATTACTGGATGCAAGTATAGGCTACTCATTAGCAAAAAGGAAACTGCATGAATAAAAACGTATAGGCCTATGCAATCATCTGACCCCATTGTACACATCGCATATGGCCTGCCACTCACAATTTTTACAGAAATATACCGAAAGCGTAGGAGAGCCTCAGAGGTACATTCTTCATCGTGCCTTTGTGTCTTGGAGACTGTCATGGTAATTCGCAATGCTATAATTGCACATAAGAGTTCTTTAGCGAATGCCTTAATCGTGCTCTGTTGCAATCAACGTCGGCCACTTTATAGAAGAGGCCAGTAGCCGACCAGTAGGCTATAATGGTAAGGCGCCAAGAGCTAATGTGGATTGCAATCTTTGTATGATGACAATATGAGGCCGGTCACCATGGGAAATTTTATGATGGCATTTAACCAAACTGCTGTCTCGTGCCAAACAGACCAACGGAATCGTGTCGCCATATCAAAAAAATCAATGAAATAGGAAGTGAAAACAAAACTTATGCAGACAACTCAAAGCTAAAAGGTCTGGCTTCTTATTTAGACATTTTAAAGGCAAACACTGATTAAAATTAATGGTGACTTTTGACAAGTATATTTTAATGGTTTATAGAAACAAAAGCTGACCGTGTGCATTAATCAAATGAAACGTCGTAGTATGCGTCAAAAGAGTCTCTCAGAGTTGTAAATGAAGTAATTTAAATAATAGGTTAATTTCAGTAACGTATTTTTGAAACAGATTCAGTACATAATAATTAATTGTTTGACAAGTTTGTGACAGGCAGTCGTGAGCAACATTTTACCATCGAATCCTAACTGCACAAATTTCACGAACTTATCGAATACACGTCTTGGCAGCTTATTAGGCGTCCACTCATTTTTGCAGCTGCCCCCTAGGGAATGAAAGGTTGATGTAGCCGTGCTACTGTATCGAACAGCGTCTTTCAAGGTCTTTCATTTGCTCCACAAGCCAAAGTCAGACAATTTTGACTATCAAATCCCAAGGTGAATATCAATGTAAAGTGTGTGAGTGATCTCTTCTTGACAAATGAGAAGCGGTGTAAACCTAGCCTATCATCACTAAAGAGCAGACAACATTATCGTCGTGCACAACAAATAGGCATGCCGAACATAATCCTATCGTTAACATAATGCTTGGCATAACCATGACCAGATTATAATCAGGGCCGTACCGAGGGAGGCCAGAGGGGCCGTGGCCCATGGCGCAAATGTGGAAAGGGCGAAAATTTCAGGATGGAATAACTTATTATTCCATTAATGCACTACGAACATCTTCAAAATGTGGGGGCACCAGTTTGATGCTATGTACAGGGCGCAATGTTAGCTCGGTACGGCCCTGATTATAACAACACATTCAAAAATTGTTTGCAGTAAATAACACAAATTTACTCCGAGAGCTATTGAATGCTTCTAATTTCGCTAATGGCTACTCAAATTAAGACATTCCACAGAAGACGATGACGATGTCCCATTAACAACTGACTGGCTTAGAAGAGAACCATAGTGAGTTGTGGCTCTTCAGAGGGGGACTCCTGGGACCAGTATATACATGTATAGACCCCACTGCCAGCGTGCAAGGCATTCTGGTCGACGTCGTCGTCTCACAGATCTGTGTAAAGCTTTTAGCGGAGTTTTCTAGCGCATCAACTCACGTTACTAGATGAGACAAGTCACATTAGAGAGAGACGACGATGCCTTCTCTGCAGGGATCGAATGTCGAGAACGGACGCTCACGGTGCGGTCATTTAGCAGCTAACCTACCGCCAGGATTTTGCATCTCTCTCTCTCTCTGTCTCTCTGTCACTGTCTTTGTCTTTGTCAATCTATCTCTCTGTCTCTGTACCTATCTGTCTCTCTGTCTCTCTGTCTCTCTGTCTATCTATCTATCTATCTATCTATCTATCTATCTATCTATCTATCTATCTATCTATCTATCTATCTATCTATCTATCTATCTATCTATCTATCTATCTATCTATCTATCTATCTATCTATCTATCTATCTATCTATCTATCTATCTATCTATCTATCTATCTATCTATCTATCTATCTATCTATCTATCTATCTATCTATCTATCTATCTATCTATCTATCTGTCTGTCTGTCTGTCTGTCTGTCTGTCTGTCTATCTATCTATCTGTCTGTCTGTCTGTCTGTCTGTCTGTCTATCTATCTATCTATCTATCTATCTATCTATCTGTCTGTCTGTCTGTCTATCTATCTATCTATCTATCTATCTATCTATCTATCTATCTATCTATCTATCTACTTATCTCAGGGAATTCAGTTTATCAGACTATGCTAATCTCAGTTGACAGCGATTTCCTTTCAAGACTCCATGTGATTCGACTGCTGTGACACCTGTTGCCATGAATCAGTCCTTTCCTTCGTCTGTTCGTCCCTCCTTTTAACAGTGCTCCAATTAGTTCGTTCGTCCACCTGTCCCTGCGAACATCCGTCCAGCCATCAACAATCATTCAGTCCATGTTAGACTGTTAGCCTACCTGCTGCTGGACTGTACGTCCGCCTCTTTGACTGTCGCTACCTCCATCCATCCATCAATTAATCCATCCACCCATAAATCCATCCACCCATAAATCCATCCACCCATAAATCCATCCGTCCATTTATCCATCCACCTACCCACCCACCCACCCGTCCATCCATCCATCCGTCCGTCCGTTCACTCACTGTCTGTTCATTCTGCCATCATTCCCGCCTCCTTCACAGCCTTTCCGTTCGCACTTCTCAGTGCCTCTCTCCACGCAGTTTCTCTACCTACCCTTACCTCCATCTCTCCCTCAGGGATGGATGGCTGAGAGAAGTATGGTTTTCTCTTTCTCTCCCACATTCTATCCTCTTTAATCAGGTATCCTCCCTAGATCTTCTTGTCTTCATCCATCCATCCACCCGTCCGTCCATCTGTCCATCATAATTTCGAAAGGGTCGTAGGTTACGCGGCTGCTTCCGGAACGCTGGCAAATATTTTCTCCAGACAAATTATTTCCGTCGAAGTTAGATTTCTGGTCTTATGCTGCGCTTCCGTTGATTTCTGGTCGAGTGAACTATATATAGCGACTGATGAATGACAGAACAACCGTCGAAAGATGTTATTAGACCGCCGGAAATTAACAGACATGAAGACATCATTCAAGTTATGACAGCATTCGCTGTTGTACAGAGTTTGGATAATAACACAAACGAATATCTTTGTTAAGCCCCATCGCATATATGAGCTTTTAAACAATAATATTTATGGGCCTAATTGCAATAATAATAGTAATAATAATAATAATAAATAATAATAATAATAATAACAGTATAATAATTAAAATAATAATAATATTAACAGTAGCAGTAAAAATAATTATTATTAACAATAATAACGGTAACAGTACTACCACTACTACTTCTTCCACTTCCCCTTCCACTACATCTCCTACTTCCCCAGCTGTTAATTGGTTAATCGGGGAATGGGAACCGAGAAACCCGGAAATCGGGAACTGAGAAACTTTTTTATTTTTGCAGATAAAGTCAATATTTTTACAGATTTGGCATCCTGATGTCATGGACATCGCCATGACCTATTTTGTTTTGCAAATTTCTGAGTACTGAGGAATGTACGTGTTTCTAGGGCGTAAATCGTGAGCCTGCTGTACCATCCGCCCATCGCACTACAACAACCTACGAAGCGCGGTTAAAATTTAATGGAGAACCTGACATTTGGTCTGAAATCGGATCAGCTCTAGGCCCATGTGGATGTAGCAATGCAAACTGGTGATATACCGCCCATAACAAAAATAAACTAGGTACGACAACGATGTTCATGGTGATTATTGTTGAAGATAGCGATGATAATGACATAATGACAATGATGATTATCATAATGTTGATGAGCCAAGTATGAAAATAGGCAAGTGACTTGTCTTTAGGCCCTACTTCATTTGCTTAAAATTGCCAATTCTGCAAGCCCGAGCGGGCCACTTAAAATCCACCCACGAGCGGCATGCGATCCGCGTGTTGGACAGCGCTGCCTTTCGGTCCAACACTACCTGTCAAGCTTCTGCTTTGTAATAATTTGTGTTTTTTTTGGCTGATCGGAGATTTTCATTCAAAGTCTAGCCTTCTCCCTTTGAGCACCCTAGCAAGCAACCAAAGACCCACTCTGTAGAGATTCAAAGAAGGGAATGTTACGAAACAGGAATAGCGGATCAGGGATGATCTGATCACCAGCCTAGGCCGAGAGCCAGTAACATCGGCGTCACGCAACCTTGGTTAATGTACGTATCAGGTATTAAGCTGACAAGTAAACGCTTTGATCTCAGCCAAAAGGTCGAGAAGCGACAACGACGTGTTTTCCAGAGGTCTTTTATAGCGTGTCTGGGCATCTAAAAAAAGTTTTCAATGACAAATCTTACTAACGGTAATAACTATTTAATTCGGTCATTCACAGAAAAGTTACTTCGAAATATGAAAGTATACAATATAATGCAATATATAAGTAAGTCATATGTCATTATAGCATTATTATTATTATTAGTAGTAGTAGTAGTAGGTGGAGTAGTTGGAGTAGTAGGTGGAGTAGTAGTAGTTGTTGTATTATTATTATTAAACGAATATTATTATTATTATTATTATTTTTAGTAGTAGCAGTAGTAGTAGGTGGAGTAGTAGGTGGAGTAGTAGGTGGAGTAGTAGTAGTTGTTGTTGTATTATTATTATTATTAAACGATTATTATTATTATTATTATTATTATTATTATTATTATTACTATTATTATGCCTGCAAGAAAGAGCCTCCGAAGGCAACTGCATTGAAGCGCTGGATGCAGACTTTGGAATAAGTAGCTAGTTTCTCTTGGGTCTCTGGTGACCTGTGTCAGGAGGCGTCCCAAGTCTTTGATAAAGTCCATTCAGTCGTTGTTGACTGGCTCCATGGTTTAAAAGGCCAACGGAACGAAGAGGTAGGTAGCAGCGAGCTGGCTGTACTTGATGGTCTTCCTGGTGGTTGCCACCACCGCTGCAGCCCCCACTGAAGATGACGTCGCTTGGAGATGTCATGGAGCCATGGTGTCAATCACTGTCGCATCCGATATCAGGTTACGTCCTCTTCGCCATGGAATCAGCGTCAGACCATCAGGGCGTTTGTCGTCGGTTCTAGAGAGTCCGGGGGTTCCTTAATGTTTGGGAAACCAGCGCGTATGAGGCTACGATTGATTATGTCATTTAATGCTGCGTGCCTGGCGAACCACCCTGGCCCAAGACCACAAGAAAGCCTGTGTGCTGCTTCCGCATTGACTCGTGACCCGCAAGGCATGCGTGTGGCTCACATAATGCGTGTCCCCAGACGGAGACCCACCGCATTGAACCGGTATCATTATATTATTATTATTATTAATGCTAATTATTGTTATTATTATTTCTCTAATTATTATTGAGGCGTGAATGAATTAGTAGTAGATGACGAGGAAGAGGAAGAGGAAGAAAACGAGGCAGTAGAGAAATTGGAAGTTGAAGGAGAAGAGGAGAAAGAAGAGAAGTATAAGGAAAAAGGCAAGAAGAAGAAGACCAAGTAGAAAACGAAGAAAAAAACCTTGATCACTCGACTTCTATGGCGTCTGATAAAATGCACATTTAGATAACGCTCACAATGGTTCAGATATATTCGTTCATTGACAAAATTAATAATTAGGTCACTCTATATGATGCAATGTTATTGATATCTGAACGTCTCTGGGCCGTTTGTATATTAGCGCATGGGTCTTTTGAAATCTCTAAAAGTGTTTATGCTGTCGAATCATTCGTCGCATTTTTGTGGAATCGACGCCGTTTGCGTGAGCCGACCTCCAATTGCGGCGGTAGAGGACTCCGGATACCACATAATTCTTCGATCTGACCTTCACGTAGTGTTTGATGAGAATATCATACATAGGGGCCTATTTAGCAGTCAATTTAAGTCTATGTTGCTATGGCTCACGCACCAATTCGTACACCAGTGTATGAGGTGCAATCTGGTCTATAGTATCGCCAAAAAGAAACTAGGTCACGCAGACAATCAGAATGAGATGGAAGCATACAACGAGACACACTGACTCAGACACATACTCAGACAGATACAAGCAGACGGCAACAAATCAACGACTATACTGGCGACTTAGTCACGCTTCAAACCAGGTGTTCCGATGACACCGATCGACACTACAGGTAACCGTTGTAGTAATCTCTGTATTTTTAAGCGCCAAGATGGCTTGTTCGCGAGAAATGAAGTTTGACAAAACGTTGGTCGAATGGTAACTTCTGGAAAAGTTGTGAAAATGTGTGATCACAAACTATTGTTACTAGAACCGCAAAACAATGAAATAAATTAACGTATTGCAATAAAAACAGATGGAAAAGGTAATAAGGTAAAGACAAGCCATTTGTTGAAATGTCTCCGTGCAGTCCCATAACCTTCCTTGAAGCGTGTAATCTTGTTGTTGAGGTAACACTTCGGAATAATGACAACACAAAGAGTATACGAGCCACCTGTTTCAGTGTATCTTTCGTTGCTTGGAAAGATTGAGCAGTACGAACACCAAGTTGACGTGACATTTATGCTTTGCTTTGCTTTGCCAATATTAGTACTTGACATTAGCAGTAAACTGCGGACGCCACAGTTTGTCAACGGATAAGGAATGGATAGGACTATTCACGAGTATCTCAGATTATGCCTTCAAGCTGTCTTGATATTTTATATATTAAGAGAGTGTGCCAAGGGGATAAAATTTTCTTCATCCCCATCCCACTTCCGTGGGTCTGTCCCCACCACACCTCAATCGCCATTAATTCTGTCCCCGTCCTCACACCATCCCAATTCCAATTATTCCAAATAAGCAAAATAGCAAGATACAAATGCTCATGTGCGTCAAACCGTTCTTTCTAAATCTTTAAGTTTTTAAATACGGAATGTGCGCGTGAATAAGCTGGTGCCCTGCGCTTAGCTTTCAAGTGGCGCTTTAGAAATTTGGAGATTACGATGCTTAACTGAAATTGAAAATATGTCTACTATCAAGTTGTCCTTGTCTAAATAATAATTTTTTTAATGGAAGGTTTACGTACATTGTAGGCAAGTGGTTTCCACTGGTGTCAGAGCCCTCATGTAAGATCGAAGCGAGACATTTTTGTGGATTACAAGGCGCAAGTCTTGATATAGATCTGCCAAACATAAAAGTACTGTTGATGATCAAGTCATGCAAGGCAACGGTTGATTCGGTTGTATAGATGACAGACAGAAACAGAACTAAGCCGAATTATTATGTGAGAGGTCTGGCAAGCAAAACAAACACGTGGAGATAGAATCCTTCAAATCCCTCGATCTTTGTGACTTTGAGTCTGATGACAATATCGACCATTGTTAAATGACAGACTGTAGTGTGCAATAACAGAGCCTCAAGTTACTGAACCGATGTCTGAAAGCGGATTAGAGGGATTTATGCGTCGCGGTGCATCACCTGCGGCCGATTATCTGCTCTGATTACCTGCTCGTTCTTTGCCACCGGAAGTGAACAGATGCGTGAAAGCTGTCACTGAGGCATCTCAATTGGTTATTGGACCAGAAATCCTGGATGGCTAACTTAGACCCAGAAATTAAACCAAATGTTGTCGGCAAGCGATTGTGCAAATCAACAAAACGAGTTCCTCACACAATCGCTGACGTACCTGTTTACTGCTGTATTGTCAACTTTATGATATTTATGTTTACGTTCAATCATTTGAATCAATCGACTTTATTCTGTATGCTTATTTTCAATCACTTGGAGATCGCGACCTATGAAATGGTATTTAGGTCTTCACTGTATGGCAAACTAAAGAACGGACAAGGCATTTTTTATTTTAATTTTCATTGTGATAAGCTTGAGTGCAATTTCCAAAATCTTTGTTTAATGACCATTTCGTGAAGCAACATAAAACATTTTTTGCTCAATTCATAATTAAATTCCCCAAAAATAGGACAAGTATATTTAATAAATTATCGAAATTCTTTGCGTTGAAATCGCCCTGCTATCATTGTCATGTGCGAATTATACATCTTGTGTATATCCCGCACAATTTAGCTGATGATGATGATGATGACGATGATGAAGATGAAGAAGGAGAAGAAGAAGGAAATAGGGAAAAAACATAAGAAATAAGATGAACAAGAGCTGAGGCATAAGATATAGAGATGTGTTGGTCAAATATCACTCCACCATTGACCAATGTCCAGCTTTCAACATCATATAATTATATCCATTTGCTTCTGTGAAATATCGATGTTCAGCCAAATGAAACAGAAGCGGAGCAAAGGACCGAGTCATAAGAAGTCATAAGTATAGAGACGATGGTAGAAAATCAGACAAAGCCATAAGCAGGAAGAGATGGTGAAAGAAGTAGACCGTTGATGAACGGAGACCGTACTCGACGAACGGTTTATGAGTTCATCTTGGCAGAGACGACGAAGACACGGTTTGTTCTAGCAGGCAATCATTGCGACCTGTGACAAGGTAGCCTACATGTGCATGTAGTTCGAGCCCCCCACAATCGAAGGATTGACTTAGCCAACGAAGACGGCAATAATTATAAAGATTATGCAAATTATGAGAACATCAATGTTATTAAGTAAATAAAAATATACTAATATACGGTACAGTGTAATTTAATGTATTAATTCTGAACTGCGATTTACTAACATGTTCAAAAGAGCGAACGACAATTTTATGATAGTCTGCACAGGTGTCTACCTATTAATAATATATATATACTTTCATTTGCTGCTACATAATTTTATCGCTTTTTAAAGTCGTGATGGATGCTTCATATAATCATATAGACTATCCAAATCGAGTAATTCATTCATGACGTCTGAACATTTACGCCTCATCTATAGTTGCGCCTCTGTTTCGCTGAACACTCCTCGCCATGATTCTGGTCCTCCTTTTTCAAATTTCACTACGGTTGACTGAAGATGTTGTTGTTGCTGTTGTTCGAAAAATTAAAGCAGAAGAATAAATCGTGCTTTTCAGAAACGATGGTTTAAGAAGCAAAATAAATGGTTTCAACTAAATAACATCCAGCAATGCTGTGTAGTGACGTTTGCCTTGCAGCTATGACCAATTTAGCTGCAATTTTATAAAAGGATGTACTTTCATACCCCAAAAGACGCTTGTTCATCTTGAATAATTGATTTGCCCGTCCTTCAATTCGGTCGTTAATTCATTTAGTTCATTGCTTCTTCGGCCGTTGACTGAACTCCCGCCAGATCTTACAATGAACTATGAGAGGCAGTGGAATTGCTCGATCGTTGGAGAGGAATTTCCCATGCAACAGATGAACGCGTCATCAGCCTCATCTTCTTCTTCCTCTCCCTCTTCATCTTCTACTTCATCGTCATCTCTTCTAATTTTGCTAAACTTTCCCCTCCTCTTCCTCTTCCTACTCGTCTTCCTCTTTTACTTCCTTTTCTTCCTCCTCCTCTTCTTTCTCCTTTTCCGTAGTGTCCTTCTCTAGGTCTCGCTTACAAACGTATCACCTGTATCGCCCCTACACTCAACTGCAGTAATAGCAGTAGTAGCTGACCGATCGACTTGAGTGACCTATTACTCCGGTCTTCAGCTTGGTCTTATTGGCGACGGCATTTGCGATTCAATCTCTTCGGATGATCCTATTTACAGTCGAATAATATGAGCTCTGAACTATGATCGACGACTTCGTTGTGTAGACTGACTCTGTTGTACTCGAATCTCATTGACGCCGTGTCCCTGAAGCGCGTTCCTTGGCCTCCTATCTGCATCTTGCGTGTCACTGGATTCCACCTATAAGTCGATAGGTTCTTTAGGAACATATAACTGATAAAAATAGACAGCCCAACGAAGCGTCGTCTGCGGTCCTGCGTTGACGTGCTCAGAAATGTGCCCCAAAGCGGTCGATTTGATGTATGATAATCTTCGGCTTAGAATGGCGACCGTCACTTAGAGCGAATAGAAAAGCAAAGCGCTGCAGGAAGAGGAATAGGCGATGTTTTAATGGTCGACAGACCTCTAGGGATGTCCTAATGGAAAGCCAGTCATGCGCTAGAGCGTGGGAGGCATGGAAGAATGACGAAAGTAGTCAATCCGCTCTGGATACGACAGTAAATTCTCTAGAGGTTCTCGGATTCTGTCAGTCGGGTGACCGCCGCACCATCCGCAGGCCGATTGAGTCCGCCCTAAGTCAGGCCGACCATCGGCTCTGATAACTTCCGATCATTTAGCAGGGATGATAAATTCGCTGCGTGTATTTGGACTCAATAACCTCAATATTCCTGGTTAGGTACGGTGGATCATGCGTCGGTTCTATGCGTGAAGCTATCGGTGAGAACAAAAATCGCGACTAAATTGGAGAGATTCGAATATCGACCTATGGCACGATCCATTCACGGGATCCTTAACTATTGTGGTTCCCATTTGAAAGATCTCATCCGACCCCTTTGAAATATAGGCGTGAAAAGTTCTCACACGGTCGCAATATAAACTTGGTTTAGATTTAATTTGCTAACGACATATCTTTTACAACGCAATCAATACACAAACATTTGGTTACTGAGATCGTAAAATTATTGTTTGATTGTCGTTAGGTCTTCGTCAACCACGTTGGGTTTAACCATTGCGGTGTATAGAAGGTGCATACTTATAATATGGCACCTGCTCATAAAACTATTTCTTATTATGTTTAACCCATTTGTGGCAGTCTGGAGTACATGGTTGGGCAGATTATTTCATGTAACTTGGACGGACGCCATGTTTGTAAAAATCATAAATGGACAGGATGGTGTCAATAGCGTCAATAGGTATACAAGTAGGCTTATATATGCCTATACAATTATGTTACAGGCAATAAGTCAAACAGGGATTTTTTTAAATGCCTGATTTCTTAGATTTCAGGCAACATGTAAAATAATCCATTTACGATTAGGATTAGAGTTAGGGTTCGGGTTATGGTAAGGGTTAGGGTCAGGATTAGGGTCAGGATTAGGGCTACGGTTAGTGTAGAGTTAGTGCAGGGTTAGGGTTAGTGTAGAGTTAGGGTTTTACAAACTGCTTAGTCATATTTCAAAATCCATAGTTTGACACATTGCCTATAACATATACACATTTGCTGTATGTGTACACGTATATACATGACGTTTTATGTGTATACATGTATGATGCTCGCTTTGCCTTCATAGATTTCACCAAACGGAGTCAGTCAACTCGACCACATTGGATAAGAACTCCATACATGAATTTGGGTAAAAGGTTGACGAAGACATATATGTCGTCATTAAATTCTATTGGCTGTGAAAAGATTTTGATTTGACAACGGACCTAAAATATTGGAGGTCATTTAATTGATCACTGATGATAAAGATAATGGGGCATTGGATCAGCGTTCTCGTCGTGCCCCTCGTCAGTATCCAGAGGTCAACTCTGGAGAAGCCAGTGATCCTACTAGCAGGACCAAATTTACTCAACATGAATCCTGGTCACGCGCCACACGCGGCCCCCGTCCATCCAGGGCCCGATGACTTCCAAGCCATTGGGCCGGTATTTCGAGTTCTACAACTGAACGTCGAGGACCTGTCAGCAGCCAAACGCACTCTCATCAGCAGTACTGGATGCCATCATGAGGTGGATAAATGACTCGGTGTGTTGTGCATAGGCTAAATAAAAATATAGTGATTAGGATCATGATCAGGACAACTATGGTGATAATGGTGGCGACGACAGCGCAAATCTCACAAGTGCTTGTTCGTGCGCGTTCACTGCCAATTCTCGCCGATGCTCCAATCTACATCCGCTTCCTCGGAAAAGGCAGATGAGATCTTCGATGACCAAACATCTTCCACGTATTGAGCTTCTTAAACCACTTCTCTATTCAAGACGCTTATGGTATCCATAAGAGTCTCCTTCCATTTGCTCCTCTGTTCTTCTGCCATTTCCCGCCACTGCTCTAATCTACATCCGCCTCCTCGGATAAAGTAGATTAATTCAATCTTCGCTGAACTAAAATGTATTCAGCGCTGTAGGTCGACGGGGCCCACCACGCCCGCGAGACTTGTTTATTTTCGTTTTGTTTGCATGTGCATTTAAGAAATGAACAACAAAGAAGTCACTATAATATGAGAAAGAGCTGCGTCTATAAAGGGCGAATGAAGGTCGATTCATTTTGTCTGCACGTGGTCCTCCCTTCCCCTCCGTCCGTCAGAAAGACAGTTCTCGAGAACAGATCGGATGACTCTGTTGAAAACGTCGTGTAATATATTCCATTACTTTGGTCGGTCTTCTCTGCATTCTCTACCTTGACTTCTCACTCAAGGAGTCTGTTTACTCCTCGACCCCGACGATGCGTTCCGAGAAATTGAATCGAATTTCACGGAATGCATTCAAATAGAATCACTCAATGTAGGACTCTCTCGTTACATCATTGCCGCCGCCTTCTCCTTCTCCTCTAACTGTCTCTACAAGTTTCGGTGTTTCCGTCTTTCTGTCTGTATGTTTGTCTGCCTGTTTGTCTGGTTGTCTTGCTTCGAACGTCGGTTGACTGAGATCTTATAAAGCGCGCATTGACTGATTTTTTTCTTTGTACACATCAGCTGAGAGACTGACAGACTGACGTCTGACATTTGACTCATCGCGAGTCTGAAATTTGAGAGATTGAAAATGATTGATTAATTTATTGAAAATTCTTATATTTTCCTTTCCTACTGTGCTACTGTGGGAGAACGTATACATGCATGCAATATTACTACACAAAGGATGGTTAGGCATCATCATCATCCGTTCTTTGGTAACGTCATCAAAACCTGGCTCTGGGCTTTCACAACAGAGTGGGCACCAAGGGGCGGGGAACCCGACAGAGGGGCCAGCTGGATGTCTGCTTTCTTCAAAAAGTGGACTAACATTTGGAGGGGCCAGAAGCTCAGCTGGTGGTGTGCTGTCCCCTTCTGGCCGCCTCTTTAGAGCGCACTGACGTTATAACCAACAGGCAATAGAGGTACACGGACTCCCTGACAGCCACAACAGTGCATGTAATAACACGAATAAGATATACATGTACCTCGCGACAGAGCAATTCAGACGTAAGGATAGAGACAGAGATAGAGATAGAAATAGGGAGAGAACAAGAGAGAAACAGACAGACATAGAGAGACAGAGAGGGAGACAGAGAGGGAGACAGAGAGAGAGAGTCAGAGAGAGACAGAGAGTGACAGATATATATATATATATATATAGAGAGAGAGAGAGAGAGACAGACAGACAGACAGACAGAGAAAGATGCAGACGAGCCGATAAAAATATTGCTGGGTTGTGATTGAAGTAGAAAGCGAAGGAGACTGCCTCTCTAGTATTTAGACACGCCGCCGCATCGATAGATCTTCTTCGTCATATAGGCCAAGACCGGCTATTCCCGCCCCTAGTGCTGATTTAACTATCTCCAGAGACGAAACGGAAAGTCATCCCAGCAACAAACCTTTGTTCACTATTCCAGATTGCGCTGACTCTTCAGAAAGCGGTACCCTAATGAAACGGGTTCATTTGCATCTGATGGTTGGGTTGAATACGTATCCGTCCTATCACCTACAGTATCTGCGCTAACAAAGGCTCCTGGGCGGTAGTCGAAGTCAAGAAGCAATGCTGAAAGATCTGATGCACCATTAGATTATGCAGACCAATCCTTAACACTTGACACCGCAAACGACATGGGCTGAATATTTACACAGCAGGGCGATTGCTTCGTTATAAATGTGGCAGTCTCTCTGCGGCCAATTCTCCTCGACGATATAACCCATGACTAGATTCCCTGGCGTAATACATAGACCAAGAACAGATGTGCAAGGTCAAATTGCTAAACCGCCCAGTCTTCGTTCGTGGCTATCTGCGTTTGGTAAAGCCCATCGAATCTGATGAATGAGATCTGCTTTGCATCTTTCCCAACAATTCAAATCAAATCATTTATTTAAAACGAATGACTTGGGTGGTTAGCCTCGTGATTCTGAACGAGTCAAGATCCCGCAATATTAGGGATGTATTCTCGAGAGCGCGGTATTGGTTTTGAGACGGTCTCGAGACCGGAAAACTGCGGCCTTGGTCTTGAATGCATCGGCCTTGGTCTCGGTCTTGGTCTCGGTATTGGTCTCGGTCTTGGTCTCGAATACGTCGGTCTCGGTCTTGGTCTTAAAGGAACGGTCCTGGGATTGGTCTCCGTCTTAGATTAGCGTTCATATCAGTGCAATTTTTTTTATATTTGTCGGTTATTTTTTATTATTAGAGACACCGGATGTTTAGGCCCTAAGCTATTGTTATCGATATGTGGCTTGCTGACCATCTATATAAACATGTTACTATGGGCAAAAAATGCATTTGCAACGGAGTCAGCTATTTCAAACTTTACAAATTTCAAGGTTTTGGAACAATCTAATAATTATGTGGTCGTCCACGTGTAGTGACTGTTAACCTACAATTCCGAGTACAAGTACACCATGGAAACGGAACGTTAATCTACTTGTTCAGATGTCTTTAAGTATTTGCCAATCGTATACTGTAAGTAATCTATAGTGTGATATTCTCAGGCCAAAGCCAAGGACTGGACCCGCAAAATTTCAGACTGTCCGGTAAAACTGTTGTTTGGACCAATATTAAGATTACTATTCTTCAGCAATAACGTTATTGCCTTAAGCGTTTCATTCCGTTTCAGAGTCTTAATAAATTGAATTGTTGATAAAATGGGTATCGGTCTTAGTCTTGGTCTTGGTCTCGGACCACCCGGTCTCGGTCTTGGACCTCTCGGTCTTGGTCTCGGTCTTGGTCTCTAGGTTTTGGTCTCGTGCCCGACATTGTGCAAAATATATACTTGTTCAGAGTTGCAATGGTTCAATGGTTGCAATAGAGTTTGATGAAGAAAGTCGATATTCAAAATCATGAATCTGAACAAAATACTCTTCATGACGAAAACACAGGCAGTCATTTAAAGTGATTAGCTATGTGTATGAGGTGGGTCTGCATCTACTCCTCTTAGATCAAATTGATCTTCGGAAGCCCCAGGTAAATTAGTTTTTAACAATTCGAAAGCGGCGAAACCCTTGAAAAGATGCATAAATTAGGGAGTCGCCTAAAGTAGGATGGGATTTCTTTCCAAAAGAGAGTCACTGTGTGTATTTCTCTTCTATAGACTTCCTCACAATATTTTAACAGTCCATTGCGAGGGATCTGTCGAATTAGATATAAGATGAGCAATTATCTTAATTGTTGTACAATAACGGTGTAAAGACGCTCATTGTATACCGTCAAAGTTTCAGTTTTAATAACAATCAAATTAAACAATGCATTTTATGTTCTGGATATGGATTATAGTATTATGCTCGTATTTCTTTTTATTAATCACTTCGAGTTAAAGCCAAGCCACTATTTAGTTTGCCATGCAACATTATCTTAATTAGCTAGTTAGAATTGATATAGTTACTATTTTACTACATGTTTGCTTGCTGCCATTCCCATTGTATATAGACAATAAAATTTGGTGGCCTTAACAGCGGGACTATATCCCTTCTGGGCCTCCACTTTGTCAACGTCATTAATTTTAGGGAATATTTCAAAGTTTGGTTGTCACTGTAATATTCGTGGCAATACAAAGTTTTTTTGGTCTTTTATTTGTTAACCTCTCAGAGTAATGCTGCCCCTAATCATTGCTCACAACCATCGGAACCCAAAACGTCTTTACCAAAGAGATGCTTTTCTTTTGTATCTTTCTCTCACTCTAACTGTTTAATTTTTTATCCAACATTTACTCTTCTGTTTATTGTCGACGGTACTTCCTGCCCCTACACAATTGCAGCACTGGTCGATTCGTCTCCTTTTTGCATTCTTTCAATAGGCAATTGCCAAAGTTGGCAATTTTGCATATTAAAAACCCGCCACAATAGTAAATATATATATCATGTAGACGACCGATCTGAGAGAAACAGATGAGAAATAATGTAGGTCTCGCTACCGAAATGTAAATTCGCAGAAATGTAAGCGTATAGTCGTAAATGTTAATGTAAAGTCGAAATGTACATGCAAATGTATAACCAAAATGTACATGTAAATGAATAGCCGTAAATGTAGCTGCATAGAACATTGTTCTACAGCCACCGTATGGCCTCGACCACGTTTATTGTCCTTGATTTGATCGGTTGAGATCCTTCACGACAACCGTTGCCAGTTTCAATGGAGATGTCGCTTCATTCTGTTCAATCTATCGCTGTCCTAAGCAAGTAATTTCAGCGTCGTCGTCTTCTCGCTATTTAATGCGCTGAAACTAATCTCCAGGAATTTAAAGAGAAAACATACAATTCTGACGCATAGGAATGTCAACGATTTCGCTTAGGAAACTGAATAAAACAGAAGATCGCTATGGATATAAAAGAATATCTCAAGTTACTGAAGAGATCTCGTCAAGTCAGCGATTTTCAAGAAGTCTGTCACAGATTTATTGTTCGGACGCTTCACAAACACAAACGTTCTTCGCTCTATATTCAACGAAGAATATGTCATAAACGCCTAAATATGCAGAATTATGACCCTTGTGTAAACTCGTTTGGATGAGTTAGTCGCTATCTGCTGTAAAGTAACTTCAATCGCGCAAGCTGTTCATCCTACATTGATTAACTGTCTACATCTAAACAGGAAGCATTGAGCATTGATTATAAGTGACACCTCAGTGCATCTGTATTCGAGGCAACCATTTATGCAGCGCCTTCGTTGAAACTTCTAAGGGGTTTTCCAGCTTTCAAATTCGATAGCTTCCTCAACCGGGCAATTTTTTACTTTTATGCAAACGAAGAAAATAAGGACTGGTTGGTTTGTTGCAGTTTAACGACGCTGTGCGATAACAAAGACCATTAGCGTCGCCCTCCTCCTTTATCCAGGCTTGGGATTGGCACTGCTGGACTGTAAGGAGTGGAAGAGCTAAGTAAGTTAAAATGAGGACTGCTTAAATCAACTAAATATCATCATTTACAAGTAATGAATCATAAGCACTTTTTAAGCAGCCAAGAAATTGCAAAATTAAAAAAAGAATGTTATTTCTTGCACGGCATTCAGGTTACGAAAACGCACGCAACGTTTCATCTTTAGAAAGACCATTGTAACATTTACCGTAAGCATGATAGACAAACAAATACACAACATTTCTGGATCTCGTTGCATTGCTACCATCGTATTCGCTCTACTGTCGCCGGGAAGTCTTCCCTCACTCACTCCGGCGACGAGCAGTTACAGAAAACTACGGCCAATTGGTCACAGCTGATGGACGAATACATACGACGCAGAAAGAGCAATAGCCTGAGGTTACTTTCTAACCATACGACAGAAGGAACACCGACGAAGTTTTGCCGACTAATTTGCTCTCGTCACCCAGGGTTTCCCTCATCACAAACAAACGTCTCGTGATACACGTTTGAAGTATAATTCTATATCACATTCTGAAACGCCTTTCATGTTCATAATTGGCCAGTGCGTGTAATCCTGCACAGCTTGCCTTTAATTATGCCTTTTATGCAATACGTCTTACATGTGTTCATATGCCCGTCCACATTTTCATGTTTCTGTTCAGCTCAGCCTCATCACGAACATATCTTAGTAAAAGGACATAATATAATTATTGCTGTGGATGACATTCTGTGAGTTGACTTTGAACACATCCGATGACTGAATTAGAACATAAAATAAGGTTACACTGGATCTATCAGCGAGCGATCTCTTAAAGCTTTAATCACACACCGTACACAAGCGACGTGCGAAATCAAACGTTGAATGACACGCAAGAGATTCGTTACCCACGTAGGCTAGAATGAGATGCATTTGGTACTTGTTAGAGTGTGTATACATAGCGTCTAAAGTCTGGTTGACGCTGGCTGAAAGTTCGTTAGTTCAATGCAATGAACTCGTTTACATCGGCATACTTTTGAACACGCACATTATGTAACCTGAATCCATCGTTCTCGATTTTCTACAAATTTTTACTTCACTTATTTATTTTCGTTATTTCAACGCGCGGGCTAAGCCTCCCTTTTCTGCTTCACAACACTGACGGCTGAGAACACGACACATTTAGAATTTCACATTCATCACCCTCTTACCAATCCTCTCTACCAACTCTTTCTTGTCCGTCTACGTCAATCTCATTGGAGCCTCAAAACGTCACTTTACATAATATTTACCCCAAGTTGTTATATTCTTTGAACCTTTCATTACTACATGTCATTTTAAGTTTTTCGACATCCGATAACTTGCTGGCAGCGTTTGCGATTATGATTGTCACAAAATAAAATCGACTGTAAACTTAGATTTTAACATCAAACTGGGATCATTTCTAATTTAAAAATATTATAGTCATCCTGTGACTAATAGGCCTAAAACCACTTGCTTATCCAGTGCCATTGGGCAGTTTACGATCCCTTTGATGTCAGCAGATAAAGAACTTTTCAGGTGATAGTGCTTACAGTCCAAATGTGCTAGAAATATGCCCCAGGAAAACAACTAAATCACGAGCACATTGTATGGCTGGAATGAGGGGGCGTGGAAACGACTGGAAGGGCTAAAGCGTGCGTAGTAGAGTGGATGGAGCGAAAGGGATGAAAATAATATGTTTGTTTAATGACAAGCTCACAGGACAATGTCAATAACCACGCAGGGCGCATTCCATAGAAGCTATTCATCTAATTTAAAAACGCTGCCGCCTAGCGAAAGAAGGGCTAGTCAATTTTACGGGGAATATGGATATCGAACTCGGTTCCTCAGCTTTGTGCCCCAGTGTCTTATCCATTATTCCACTTGGCGCATGGATAGACTCAATATATATAGCATGATGTCGTCAATGCAGATACGAAGTAAGTTTGTAGCATTCGCACCCCCATTTAGTCGCCGATTACATGGAGTTGGGTATCAGCATTTAGGCCTAGAGGTGGATGCCTACGCCATATCGAGAAGCTATAGCTGACCGTGCAGAAGCATAGAGGATGAACAGGACAGAGCCTATCAAATACATTAGATTCAGTTTATTTTCTAGATCTCTAGATTTGCTTCAATTTGGTTTCTTTCGAGAAAAGTACAAGACAATTTTGCAAATAGCCAAAGATTATCTTAAATAGATTTAATATTCTCTGCATCTGCCAGACGATTTTCTTTTCTGACACCAGAAGCAGCAGCAGCAGCTGTGTTGACTCCTATGGTGTTGAGAAGCCGTCTGTCTATTCAGACAGTTTTGCTCAATTTAGACTCGCCATAAGGCATAAGTAATTAGGATAAGAATTTCGGTTGACATTGATTTGCTGGTTCTCGAGCGATCACAGTTTAATGAAGAAGAGGAAAAAACGAGATGCAATAAAGTCCTAAATAAGACAGCAAAGCGAAAATGAGAAATTAGGAACGAGTGGAAGGGCACAATTAAGAAAGAGCGAAAGAATAGGGTTCGGAAGAACAATATAAGAGAGAGATACAGATGTTCAAGAGATGAGAAGCAGAGAGAGGAGTGACAAGATAAAAGGAAGAGCAGGCGGGTGTTACGGAAGTGGAATGCGACGGGTAGGAAGAGGAGAAGTAGACGAAGAGGAGGAGAAGGGTTTGGTTATGGTTGAGGAGATGAAGGGGAAATGCAGAATAGATTAGAAGGAGGAGGATTAGAAGGAGGAGGATTAGAAGGAGGAGGATTAGAAGGAGGAGGATTAGAAGGAGGAGGATTAGAAGGAGGAGGATTAGAAGGAGGAGGATTAGAAGGAGGAGGATTAGAAGGAGGAGGATTAGAAGGAGGAGGATTAGAAGGAGGAGGATTAGAAGGAGGAGGATTAGAAGGAGGAGGATTAGAAGGAGGAGGATTAGAAGGAGGAGGATTAGAAGGAGGAGGATTAGAAGGAGGAGGATTAGAAGGAGGAGGATTAGAAGGAGGAGGATTAGAAGGAGGAGGATTAGAAGGAGGAGGATTAGAAGGAGGATTGGACTATTCGCGATCGATGTACATAAAGACAAAGCGGGAGCAAAAGCTTGTCATGTCTATATATATAAAATTCATATTGCATATACATATATATATATATATAGCATATACATACATGCATGCATACATACATACAAACATACACACATACATACATACATAAAAACATACACACATACATACATACATACATACATACATACATACAAACATACACACATACATACATACATACAAACATACACACATACATACATACATACATACATACAAACATACACACATACATACATACATACAAACATACACACATACATGCATACATACATACATACATACATAGATGCATACATACAAACATGTACATTGTCCCATTGAGCTTCAGAACATCCAATGTCGTATAAAACGTTCATAAAAGATATGTAAAGCGTGGTACGTCCAGGATATTAGGCTAAGTCGCTCCAAAACTGACTCTTTCGCGTAACTTTTCGGAACAAAGAACAGCAAACAACTTTTTCTAAACTGCAAATGCCTCCACTTAAAATCGTTACCTTAATTAATTTTATAGAATCAGATCAATATATTGTTGAAATAATTCTTCTGCGCTTTAGTTCATTGAAATGGAAATGAAGTAAATTCTACATTGCAATGCCACCATAAATTAATAAGACAGCCATGATTTGGATAGAGCAGTGTCATAAGAACGTGTCATACGTTGTCATAAATAATTCAACATGGCCATGACCTGAGGGTAATTATAACAGGACAAGGCACTATAATTCCATGTACATTTTTTAGCTAACAAACTTTTCATTCGTAGCCAGTGTATAATAATTAGGCTAACATGATTTTAATTTGGCTCATGAGTGAGTCTTGTAATGGGTAGGCCTAATTTCACTCATTTATCGGCATTATACTTTCTGATGTCAGCTATAACTGGTCGCATGAGATTATTGCAGCGGGTTAGGTCTATTTTGAGACTGGAATCGTGTTAGGTTATTCTTCATGATTATTGCTGCTATTACCACAGGTATTATTCGTAACTACTTGGGCATCCTAAGGTTGACTGCAGCATTTAACCCTTACCACTCCTAAAGCCGTTGTGAGTGGCCAATTTTAATGCTTTTAATATGAATTGGAGGGGTAAGGGACAAAGGGTCAAGACAGACTGCACAAAGAACAGCCGAGCCCACTGCTACAGTCTGTCTTAAATGCTGCAGTCAACCGGATGACCGTCATCCCAATATTCACATATCTCCAACAACATGATTAATGAACCACACTGTTTCCGTCTTGAATCAAATATAAAGTCTTGTTCTTGCTTGTCAAGTCTCAGCAGGGTATATACAAGTATAACGCCTAAATATCTCTGCGAACTGATGCATGAGCCCCTCTCCGCATGGCCCTCTTCGCTCTGCTGACCGACTTGATCTTCCTGCATATCGGTCGATAACTTCTTTATCCCAACGCCGGGCATGTGCTGTTGTGATTTATTCAGATCAGTCTTGCCTGATTACCTGGATGAGGCCTTAAAAGCCATCAAACGATAATTGGTTGGAAATCACTTGAACAGAGAACTGAAGAATACATTGCACAAGCTTAGTTCTTAAATAGTTAAGGTAGGGATCTCATTGAAATGTTGAAGCTAGTTTCTATACATTGGCTGCTATAAAATATACTCTCTCGCATTGGCCCTAACTTTTTAAGAAAAAGTCAGTGCATTACTGTATTGGAATCAAACTTAACATGATACGTCATTAATTTATCGTATGCTAAAAATAAAGAATATCCAGTCTAACCTCGTCTTCGAGAGAAGACTCATCATTCTGAGCTGAGCAGCTAAAACACAGCAAGTGATGGGTCCTATAGGGGCCTATATGCATCTTGACTTTGATAGATTCTAATTTCGTGTATTTTGTTCCTTTACGCCTTTCATAAAGATTCATGCCAATTTTGTCATAGATAAATTATAATCTAACAATAACCCAAGCTGCATTAACTTTAACATGCACGTGACATTTATCTATTAAAATAATAAACTCTCCCCGGTCATAGTTTACTTCAATGCATGGGATGAAATAATTTCACTCTGGATACACTGTTTCAGAATATGGCCTATTGGAGGGCAGGTTAATTCTGGAACAGATCGGGTGATAATATATACATTTACGTAGGCTATATCCGCTGGAGAGACTTTTAGGAAGACTGATGCGCAACACCGTCGCATAGACTGCCTTTCTGTCCACTGTGAAGTAAATCTCTGATAAGAAGGAAGCGAAAATGTATTTAAAGTCGCCTTGTTTATAGAAGTCCCAAACATAATTATCCCTCGGAACATCGGCTCCAATGACTACGAATCGACGATAAGAATAGACCTCAAAAGTCGTCTCCCATACAAAAGGTTTTAAGAGCTTCTTTTTCAGAGGGCAGTTATATCCAAACTCTTCAATGACCTGTCTCCACTTGATGAGTTTATGTCTGTGACTGAACGTAAGTCACGCTCAACGTCTTATTCAGTCATTCATTCATCCATCCATCCATCCATTCATTCATTCATTCATTTGTTCATTCCGAGAATTTATGTAACACCTCTTCAGCACCACTACTCAGCGCTGCTCCCAGCCGAGTCACAAGAAATGGTCTTGTAAACCAGTTTACAAAAGTGAAGAAATTATTATAGGTGAACACGTAGAGTAATAGGCAGCCAATTCCAGGTGAAGCAATCGACCACCTATAAAGCTCTACGCAGCATTAGCGCCGTGTGCACCCTAGCGACCAGAAGCTAAACCTCGACTCAGAAGCACAAGACAACGCGAGGGCAGCAAGTCAGACATTAACAGGTTACAGCAGGTCACCGAGAACAAACCTCGACCAGATAGGACGGCGCACAGTGAGAGAGACAGCGTTGACACGTACTATATTTTAATTTCATAACTGTCGTTCGGAGATTCTGTTTGCGTAATAAGACACGATTATGCGGTTACAGCCAACCAAAGGAAAGGAAGATAGAGAAGCAGCGATCTAATCAGACGACTAACCGATCGAATGACTCAGCGATGTTTTATGTGGTCTCGTCTTATGATATTAGTGGATAATCGATCGAAGATCCATTCCTAGACCACCAAGCGATTAGTTCTCCAAAATTGTAGATGCGTCATACAACTGACCCACTCCATGGTTCAGTCTTTACGTTTCGACAGGTCAGCGGAGGACAGTAGATCGACTCTGTGACAATA
Source organism: Bimastos eiseni (assembly GCA_959347315.1). Lineage (NCBI taxonomy): Eukaryota > Metazoa > Annelida > Clitellata > Crassiclitellata > Lumbricidae > Bimastos > Bimastos eiseni. The sequence goes on along the minus strand of OY365806.1, from coordinate 23,398,030 downwards.
GTTATTCAGCCATTCTCTGCTTTCCTTCAGCGCCGAATGCGACCGAAAGATAAACAAGAGGCTGCGTCGGTCGGTCGGCCGTTCTAACACCCGAGATTTTATGCCTTAGCAGCGTTGCTGATTCTGTCCGTGCGATGCTAAGATAAACCAGCAATGCGTTGAGAGGAAGGTCGACACGGAGCTAATTTACACCTCGACTTCCATTAATACGTTCGTCCTTTGTACGGCTTCCTATCTCAAAGTATTCCTCTCTCTTTGTTCCTCTGTCCGGCATATCTCTCTTCGCTAGCTCTGGACACACCACACCTAACTTATCTGACACCAAAACACAATGCAAATCAACTTTTATTACAGTTCACCGACCATTAATATGCAAAGAGGATTCAAAGCCAAGGCCCGTGAAGAAGAGATGGGGAAAAACATGATCAACTGATCCGAGTTTCTTCTCTTCCCTAGAAAATCACTTAAAATGGCAATGAATACCTTGTTGCTAAGATGTTACATTTTTTCTATATCGTCAATTAAGAAATCTATTGCTCATTAGTTATAAGCCACAAGGGCCGATTTGTATAATCAACAATAATATTTACCGTCGTGACGTGCATGTGCTTTGTGCCATACTTTAACGTTTTACTTATTCACCGATCGTTTTCGCAAAGCTTACTGCGTCCGGTGCCGTCGTATGTAAATAGCGTTCACCGGGCGTTAATAATACCTTGCTGCATACGGTGCTGTTGCGTCCGTCGTATGTATATAAGGTTAAATGTATTACGGGCGTTAAATTAATAATAAGTTTTAAAATAGTTATATTGACGTGTATGAGTTATACATCGTGTGATGTAAGTCTGTTTGTAGTTATGAAAATTAAATGGAAACCTAATGGATGAAGCTCGCGAAAAGCGAGTTTCGGTTGAATCGTGAGCGAATGCAAAGATGGACTGCTAGCCGAAGTAAACAAACTCTTCAACTCCCTTTCATTTTACACAAATTAAGTACGACCTGTGAGTTTTCACGAATTAACAGCTAGTATTCAAATAACTAGTCAGGATTTAGATTATTAACTTTGATTGTTGATTATCTAGTTCAAAAATCATTTGTAGAGGGACTCCCAAGATCGGGTTTTTACAAGAAATTTGACTGAAAATGTATTGAAATATTAAGTCATAGGCCTATCAAAGATGTGTGAATCAGATATGTTAGTCATGTGAGCGCTCTAGATTATTCTACACGCTATAAATATTTCAATTGGGATTCACAAGAGCCACAGGGTAAAAGTTGTTGGTCTCGGTTATATGGGGTTCAGAAGAGCCACAAGGTAAAAATCGATGGTCTCGGTTATAGGGTCGGATTCCGAGTAGAGAGACAGTCAGTTTTGATTGCAACGGTGGTCGTCGATTAGACATCATCCTAAGTATAGCAGTAGTACTAGTTTCCGTTCTACGACACTGTGTGGTAATCATCATTATTGGCGTCGCCCTCATCCATTATCCAGGCTTGGGACTGGCACTGCCAAGGTGCAAACAGTTTCGGAGTTCTCAACCGATGTCCACTTGGTTGCTGGGGAAAATAACATGAAAAGAAACGACTTGTCAGAGAGAAGTCGTATGTATACATCTGTGAAGCCATGACATTTCCGTCACTTCGAGAGACCTGTCCACCGTATGATTAATAACCGCCGGTTGCCGCTCTTTGTTGATGCGGAGTTTATACTCAATTTGGCGTGTGTTCGAGAGCAATAATTGCAGGATGAGACGAAAGCAACGAAAGACTAGCAACCTTTGCGATCGTGTGTCTCGGAGATAAGATGAAAAGACCATCTCGACTGTTCAATTTCATTTTTCAATTATAGAGGCGTTGATTCCGAGTTTATCGAAGTCATCCGTCGCCCATTGTTAAGCCAAGATAGAATTAAACTCTCAGAGCATCTCAGCACTCGTCACCTTTCGACATCAGAATGATAGGCTGTCGTCTAGTCATTGTTGACTTCACGACAGGGTTCACACTACGATTAAACTACGTAATAAGTCAAAAATACAACGACATTACAATACAATGGAATGCAAAAAAATAAAATACGATGCAATGCAATTTAATACCTTGAAAAGAGAAGACAATGCAAGGCAGTACATTGGTTACTGTAGAGTAAAATACAGAACAAGAATAAAATAAGTCATTTACATATTCTCAGGAATTGCTGTTGATTGATACAAGGAAGACAATAAGAAAAATCGTTGTTTCTGCTCATTATGTCCTCATATTCCGTTGTACCGCCTCTACCTTTGATCACAGAGTGATGCAATTATTACTTTCACCACTGTATAGTGCATATCAAACTATATCAGTATATATATATAATATATATATAATATATATATACACGGTGTCTAAAATAATCTATGCAAAATGGTTTCTGTCAGAACTTCGTCAAACTTCCACCAATTTTAATAACTTTTGGTAGGTAGATGGAACATTGGCTGAAATTTTATGCTATATATAAATTTTCCACTTCATCTGACTCATATCACCACACTTCCTTGTTAAACACAGATGTTCCAATTTTTGTATAATGCATAAATTTTATTACTTGGCTGCACTGAACTCCATTTCATCGAGCCGGGTGTCAAAGTGAATGGGCCATACTATCCCGACAACCTTCTTGCCCAGAAGCTACTGCTAGACATACGCCGGATATCCCAGGACGAGGTTTTTGTCTCGCGACACCGTCTCTTTGTTGGAGCGAGAGACGCCCGATTTCATCCCTCCAACACTGTGGCCGCCGAATTCACCGGATCTTAACCCAGTCGACTATAGCATATGGAGTGTACTGCAAGAGAAGGTCTACCGCTCCAGAATATTCTAACACTTTTAAGCAGATCTGTCATAACAATTAAAAACTCAGCTAAATAAACCATATTTTACTTTACTGCGTGCTAATTCGGTCGTCAGATAGTTTGTTGAAAGTATGTGGAAAACTTATATATACCATAAAAGTTCTGCCATTTTTTCATCTACCTACCATAAGTTATTAAAATTGGTGGAAATTTGACGAAGTTCCGACAGAAACAATTTTGCAAAGATTTTATTGAGACACGGTGTATATACATATTATATAAATATTTATATTCACCAAAATAAGTTATGGTTGTAGGTCCTTTACGATAAAAAGGCATTATTATTAATATTATGGTGGTGTCGGCCTATTTCTGAGTTTTGAGGTTCGCCGCCCTCTCGGCCGCTGCGCCCGCTCTTTGTGATGTTTTTGGCAGATACGACGTTGCCATTGTATCTGAGACTGTCGCGTCCCATATCAAACACCGCCCCGCCCGCCATGGTATACGACTGAGTCCGTCTGGTCTTTTTTCGTCAGATCGGGTCAAGCCCACCGGTTCTTTGACAGTGTGGATCCATGCCCGAATTAAACTCCTACAAATAAGATCGCTGAGGGCCGTGTGTCTGATCCAGCATCCCAGGCCCAGGCCACATCAGAGACCGTGATATCCGTTTCCCTCGACCAGGGCACCGCATGGGCAGCAATAAGGTAAACAGATGGGTAGCCCAAGTCTGTTACCCACAGTCACCCTCAGAGACTCATCGTCAAGTCTCACCCCGCAGTTGGTAATCGGTAGGGCTAAGAGCCAGTCGCCTGCGTGTGGTGCTGCCACTGCTGTAAGACGTGCCTGATTCTGGGAATAAGGCATTCTGGTGGCGAGGTCTGTCACTCCGAGGGCAGGGTCCTTTTTGGGCGTTCCTCGCAGAATCCTTGTCTGGAGCATATCAGTGGCTGCGGCCGATGCCAAGAAGGCTGGAAGTGCCAGCGAAACCACTGATCGGATGTCCAGTCCTCCTCTTTTGATGGGCAGGGTGCCTCGTCGGTGAGAACAAGATTGAGCACCTCAGCGAGGCCCACCCTCAAGACCTTGTCATACTCCTCCAGTCCATTGTGGCCTTCGCATAGGTAGCTTCTGAGGGTACCTAATAGTCGGGTGGCACTCAGCGAGTATCGGAGCAAGATGAGGGCGTCGTGTGTGGCGATGGACGTTAGTTTTTCCATCATGCGCATTAGCTCCACTGTGCGCGCATTCAGAGTGTTCGTCAAGACCGTATCCGTTGACAGAGGTGCGCCTAGGAGTATGGCCTCTGAAGGGTTAGTCCATCTGAACTGTCTTAATGATTATTATTATTATTAATATATCTATTATAATTATTATAATTATTATAATTATTATAATAATAATAATAATAATAATAATTATTATTATTATTATTATTATTATCATTGTTATTTTTATTATTATGATTACTACAAATCTTAACCAAGGTAAAATAATATGATCCCTCGAGTTCCTTTAAATAAAAATTGTCTCTGTAGGTCACGACGTTATTACGTTTCGCGCAAACAGAAATGTCTTGAAAGAAGTGTTTTGTACCAAAAGGCTAACCAGAAATGATTGCGGGCATACGGCGAGCCACCTCTGTGATAAACTCGACGCCTGCGATTAATTGGCTCCAAAGAATGGAAGGCCATTAGGACAAATATGGGCGGTGAAAGGAGGATCGAGCATTGTTGCTATAACGGCTGTGATCTCAACTGCAATTCCGCCTGCTAGAGTCGTCCGATAGATTATAACGAGGCTGCACACATGTGGATGCTGGTCATATGATCCAATGCGAAGTATTTGCCCACCACCTCTGGAACGAGCGTTCTTCCATCCGGTCGTCTCCTGCAGTTATTATTATCACAATAAGTACTTGAACTATTTTTTGCACAGGAGCTCAACTTATGAGAGATATTGGGGGAAATTTCGCTGGTGTATTGTATGTGCATGTATGTATATGCACTTACATCTGAGTATGCATGCATATCTGTATGTGCGATCAATGCCAATATGTGTGGGTGATACGTGCTGTGTACAATAGTTTACGCATGAACATAATATGCATATTATGTATGTTAGAATATATGTATGTATGTATATATTTATGTATGTGTAATATTTTTATGCATAATATATGAGTGCGTATACTTGTATTTATGTATGTGTGTAAGTAGCATGTCTGTATGTTTGTATTCAAGAATGCATGTTAGTAAACTCACGGAGGTGTTGGAGTAAAAGCGATTGAATGACAGAAGAGAAGTACTGCTGCATCTGTTTCACAGCGTTCCGTTTTATCTGCGTTTTCCAAAACAGCTGCTTGGATTTCATCAATTATAGTGAGCGCCGCATGCAGTGGTCTACACTGGAGCTCATTAGTACAAGCCAACGTTCCAGATGTTACGAAGTCACCTCTCCGACCTATCCGGTCTGTTTCGGGCTATTCTTATTATGTATGCGTACAGGAATTAACACATTTCTTTTGTTGAATTATAAATTGTATAGTAATCGTATTATGATGATGACTTGGAGTGAATGGCGGCGTTGTGATGAAAAGCTTTCTTTGCTTTCTGATCCTATGGGCATTCGACAGATTGCGTTCTAGACATCAACAGACTGATGCATTTTTAATGAAGAATGCGATGGAGAGGATACTAACACTCGACTTCTTCTGATTCACATCTCACTTCTAAATGATTGTTTCACGTAAAGTCAAAGAAGCGTTATGTCGTCAATCTAAACTAATTCGTTTGGGGTTAGGCCTGTATACATACCAATACTAGTTAATACCATAAACCCATCAAGCCAATCAAGACTCAAGCGTCGAAACGAATTCGGCTTCTAAGCATCAAAATCTTATACATATAATTATATAGTCAGGGTTATGCCATTATCTTTACTGCTCTTATCGAACGTATGTATACATGGAATGATGGAAAAAGTGTTGACTAAGGTGGCTGTCTGTAACAGGTGGATCTGCACCTGTTGTTGGAATGCAAACAGAGGTTAGCACATAGAACCTGGCTGGCTCAAGCCTGGCTGGCGCAAGTCCACCATCCTTCGGTCAAACTCATCAAGGGACGTGTGTCTGATACTTGGAGTAGGCGTCTATGTTTATGCTTTGGCTGGGATGGTGAAGGGGACAAGTGCGAGACGGTGGGTGGAAATAAGTTACTAAATAAGTCGTCGATATGTTAACTAAAGTAAGCGAAGTGGAGTGGAGTGCATGGAATTTGCCTCTGGAGAAATGTGGTCTACTGCAGCATTTGATGTTCGGTTACCAACGGGAAAATGGAAGGGACTTGTGCTGTGTATGCTTGTACTGACTGGACCTCTTTACGACTACCCTCTTGACACGAGCTATGACAAGCATTTTACAACATGTATCCTTCATGACGCAGTTTGACTTTCCCAAATGTCGTTTGCGTCGTCTTCGAAACCTGTTCTGCAAAATAAATTGGCACATTGAGCAAATACTTGGATAATAGAGGAACTACTTATAAGCGCCGTTAATTAGTTGATGTGGCGCCCATTTGCCCTACACCAAAGTCTCTAACGCCTAAATGACGGGCCTGTAAGTCCTGCTTCTGTGTTCAAGGTCATTCGTCAGAAGCAGGTCTTGACGACTTCCATTATTTTCCATAATTATCATAGAGAGCATAGACTTAAGCAGCAGCTGCAGTAACAATGGGTCCCTCAATGATTGTTCACACACTCAATAAAAAGTGTTAATCGAAGGTTCTTGTTAAACACCGATGAATGAACTAACGAGTTGGGCTAATCAATAACAGCGCCCGCTCGTTAATTAATAACTTCAAAGAGTCGTGAATAACCGTCGCTCTTCGCTCTCGGCGAAGTCCTCCAGGTCGACTGCTGTAAGTCTTCGAAAGTCGGTGGGGTTGTAAAACCACAAACACACGCGCAAACAGACAGACCGAGACATAGAGGCGCAGACAATGCGACAAGCGGAAACGATAAGAGCAAGAATAGTGTCATAAGGGTCATAAGAGAAACATCGAAAATGAAAGATGGATATTATCAGAGAAAGAGGCGAACGCCCAGAGACACACGCACACCTACAAACATACTTACATACACACACGTACGCAAACTCGTCAAATGGTTGAAGTGACGCTACTTCGCGTCGTCAACGGTACTTAACGCGCTCGACTTCCGCTTCCGGTGGCGAATGGAGTCTCGACGCAGCAGCGCCCTCTCGAGCCAAATGCAAACACGACTGTGAAAGGTTTGACAGGATACACACGACGATTCCGCTGCTCGTGCGAGCAAGGGTCTCAAGTGCCCAGAAGGGGCGCCTCTCAGAGTGCCCAGAAGGGATGCCTCTCAGAAGCTACGAGACGAACAGTGATTCAGACATTTCGTTTCGTCTGTCTGATGATCCATCGTTTCGATGAACCTGTTCGTTTCAGTTTCAGTACCACCAGTAACTATTGCTTTCTATTTTCTGACAAAAATTTGCTCCAGATAAATTCGAAAGCCACACACAGTAAGATACTGCAGTAGTTTCTCGTTTATTATGCGCAGTTTTTACAGCGTCGATGTTAAGCAAATTTTTACTATCAAACAGCTGTTGGAAACTGAATTCTAGCCAAGCTTCGCACAAGTAGTGAATGTTACATTGCGATGTGTTTGCTCATGTGAAAGTCTAAGTAAATGATGTCTTACTCAGTAAGTCTCTGATATCGCGTGATTTCCATTAAATGTAGGTCTAAAGACAGTGAGTAGCATAAGCGTCGTGAAGAATCCATCTAATAGAAAATCGGTCATTCGTCATCTTCAGAATACTTTATCTACGTTTACTAATAACTTGATTTATGCCAAACCATCGTTGCTTGCTTTCGGTGTAAAAATCTGGCCGCAAAACGTATTAATTAATCATTTGGATAAATGCAGCGACCAGAAGCCTCAACTGAGTGAACGATTTAATTGGCCCAGTCATTTAATAAACAACTTTATGGATGAATGAACTTGCGTTAAACTTATAATTGAAATTCCGTGGCTTGCCTATTGTAAAGAATTGGCATAAGATGGAAGTAAGTGTTTAGAGTGCCAATTCATCATTTATAATACTGTATCTTGACGCATAAATACGTTGCCTGCGGTTTCGATGATCGTTATCCTCTGTCTTAATATATAGGCGAAGATTAAAATGCTAATTCTTCTTGCGATGCAACTGGACATTGATAGTTAGCGCTAACCCCGCTTATCTCGCGGCTGCCCGTCATACTGACGGACATTCCACTATCCGCCACCTGTAGACGCGCTGGGCTGAAGTACCTGCAGGTCTGCTCCATCATTGCCACAACCCGCTTGGTTGCTAGAGTTATAGCCGCAGCAGCGGCTGATTTGCCAGACATTGCTTGGTTATAAAACCATTCTACACTCAACCGCTGCTGTGGCTATAACTCTAGCAACCAAGTGAATTGTGGTAATGAACAGTTACTAAAACATTATTCGACGAATCTAGCAATAAATGTGCTTTTCTGAGACAAGCAATGCACATCTGCATAAGGTCAGACATAAAACTCGAGCTCATGTCTGTCACAATAGCTAGACCTATACAGACGCTGCACGTTGTAGAGCAACCAAGAAGCTCTTGTTTGCTGTTGTCTGTTCATCGACCGTCGAAACAGGCAAATTAATTGACAAGTGAACTAAATACTATTTGAATTAAATCGTATGCAACGAAACATTCCTTACGATAATAGAGCGACTCAGAAACGCATGAACCATAAAAAGCTATTGAACTCAAGAAATGTCTATTGTTTGCAACTGTCATTGAACATTTATGTGGCGCCGATTTAACTGAGAATCTATCTGAGGAGCAGGGTGATGGTGACCTCTGCGACAGAAGTGATTGCATCCGTTACCTGTTTTATGATGACAGCGAACGACCTCTGTTGACGGACGCAGATGAAGACCACGTGGATCGCGTCAGCACTTCGACGTTCACACAGTTTGTTGCCTCTTCTGCCTTCGCCTCTGTTACACATACGTGTTCTAAGTCAGTGGTCGGTTAGTCGCAAAGTAACTGTGATAAGAATCGTTTGGTTGTATGGAACACATGCGACACACGCACGCACTTATCAACATCACGCGACAGTAATTCAGTGGCAATCATTCATCGGATATGACAGCCATCGCTCTCTTAATTCGCTTCCTTCCTCAAATCGTCCTGCGTGTGCTAAGCGCCATTTATGTCCATTGTCCCGTACAAGTAACGACTTACATGTACGAGCTCTGTCGTTAACTTGACCCATAAACGATGCAATTGCAGTCGTTGGACCGACGTTGGTCGATGTTCCCACATGATGGCTGATGAAGGAAGAGACTGTGTGGTCAGCAGGAGGAGGATTGAGTCCTTGTGTCTTGTAATGGAAGCTAAATGTGGCGCCCAGTGGCTGACGACAAGTGGCTTCGATCGGTTGAGATGGCCTGTATGGCCGCAGCTTATTCACCGCACCGCGCGCTGATGTCTAGGAAGACACGAACACAAACTGAACTGAATTATATTATATATATATATATATATATATATATATTACTCTTCGCCGCGGTTTAGGATTTACCGGATGCTGATGCAGCGTAGTAAAACTGGTTATCATTCGTATTTGAGACGTTATCAAGCGCTTTTAGAGGCGTTCTCAGCTCGACGACCTTGAGGAATTAAGAAAGTCTTCAAACCTACGAAGGGATGAGGTTGGGACCTGGACTAAAATATCTGACTCTAGATTGAGGGGAGGTCATCTCACGTGGAAGGGCCCAAGATGCGGGGTTGAGTCGTGGCAGTCCTTGATCGAGGAACTAGGCATACGGTTTGGAGCTACGTCAAAGAAGATTTAGTAAAGGATGAGTAATGACCACAATCCTTCATTCTATGCTTTCACACAGGCTTATCAAGGATTCTGGTAGCACTAGAATGTTCTCAATTATGATAAATGAGTTTATCATTTGTCAATCGTTGGGGGATTAACTATGAATATCTGATTTTAGGACGTTTGGTCAACGGACGGTTGGTTACGGACGATTGATCAATGGGCATTTTGGTCAAGTGGACGATTGTTCATCAAGGGTCCTTTCTTCAAGAGGACAGTTGATAGGAAATTTTAATTTAAGATATTGGAGACGCTTTAAAACATGTCAATTCTCATAATTATGAGTACAAGCAACAGCAGTTGCACAGATGGAAACTACGTACCTTAAACTGTATTATTTCGAGGAATAATGCCTATCCATTTTATAATTAATTTTCAATCAATGATTTATAAACTATAAACTTTATAATCTCAGGGATTGCTTTATTAACTATACACTCTATACAAGTATTTCTTGAACAACCTCATTGACTACTATAAATAACGGACTATTGATCAACCGTCCTCTTGACGAACAGTCCGCTTGACCAATCGTCCGCTGATCAAGCGTCCTTGATCAACCGTCCGTCGACCAAACGTCTGTTGACCAAACGTCCGCATACCGAATATCTGAACTGGCTACCTATATAATTGTCCATCTGGCTTTGAATTTAGAACAAGTTAATTACTTAAGGTGTTGATTCAGTTACAAAATGACAGTAGGCTTATAGCCTTGCTCACCTTATGTATTCTTGAATCTAGACAAACTTGATTTCCTACCTACCTCAAAATGCAGTCCTGAAACAAATTTCTGAAGCGCAGATATGAATGAAGAAATATGACACAGAAGAACCGCTTAGGCCTACACGAGGAGATGTGAAGCTTCTTCAGAAATGGCGATTTCCTGCCATCGCCTTCAATACCTCTTGCCAATGATTTATGAGGATAAATCACCGCAAGACAGAACATCCTTTCCTGTTACCTAATGTACACAGTTGAAATATGTAAAAGTTGTCTGGTAAATTGATGTATCTTAATTTGGCTATATCTAAGTGTACATGTTTGTCTGTATATGGTCTATAACCATAAGCATTGCCAACAGGGTGTAACAAGCGAGGGCAGGCGGACACCGGCCCCCCAGTTCCAAAACGGAGGGGGCAAAGCTCCCAGTTTTAGTGCTCAGTGCCCCCATGTGCCTCCCCTTTTTATGCTTCTCCAGTGGCTTCTAAGATGACTTTTGTTAAAATAACTTGTGCCCCCCCTCATTTTTCAAATTTCTGGCGAGGGGGGCAAAATTCAAAAAGCGGGGCAAAAAATATTTTCTAAATTATGCCCTCCCACTTTTCAAAACCTTGTTACACCTCTGATTGCCAAGTGTTTTTATTGCTTCCAAATAACAAGCACAGCATAAAAAATGTTGACAATTTGTTGGGAGTCAATAGGGACTAACAGAAACTTTTAAAGGACTCAAGTCCTTTAAGCAGGGCCATCCTTACAATAGATGGGAAGTTGCAGCCGGTTATAGGTGTAAAACTATATACACAATTAGCATGTAGCACGAACTTTACTAGTTAACTATTATATGCAGTCATTATCAAAACTATATCTTAGCTGTTTCGATCCTCTGCTTCAGCTGTAGTTTAAAATATGAATGCAGCTCTACTGACTACAAAATTTCTTTGCATGTTACTTCGACAACTCTTCTGGATCACTTAAAAGCTGATTCTATTAGGGATTTGCTCTCCGTGTCATTCAAGAACGTCCGAAAATTCACGCAAAATGCTTATAAATCGCTGTTATTTCATTGGCGAAGTCTGGCCCCATGTAATAAAATCACGATACTTGGATCACATTTAATTTGAATAGGCCCCTACTCGTTTTCAGAGATGCAATAGGATTTAAACGCTGGATCCACTGTTGAAACTAGCACTGAACGATAAGTGAGTGCTTTCGGGTAGGGATTGCCTACATAGCTTGCTATTAGTCACATATGAACCGTTGAAGCTCAGAGGCAACTGGGACTTTGGACTATACATAACTAAGTTCATCTCGTTCTATACCAGACAGTGTTTCCTCGAACATTGAAGACGTACAAGGACATCTTTAAATTTCACTTCATTAGGCTTCAATCTGTGGTAACGGGCTCTATAAAATTTCCACGTAACCCGCTTTCTCACTATAATCAGTTAACTGCACGTCATCAGTAGACGAAGCCAGCGATGATTACCGACATAAATCCTCAATGAACTGTCAATATCTCACAATGAGCCAGGATCTAAACCGAGACACGCAGTGATAAAAGACGGACGCGTGTGCGCTTAGCCTCTAAACCCATGACACTCAAGGGATAAGAAAGATGTGAGCCATTGAAAGCGCTCCAAAGCCAGACGGAGAAATCCATGGCTGAATATGCGCTTAGGAATTTACTGTGTAGAGCGTGGATCCTAGATCTTGTGGACCCTCGTCGAGGGAAAACCATTTCTCAGCAAAATCGTCCATTTTACATGAGTTGGAAACCTATTTTTAAAATTCATGAACTTAGTAACCTAATGTAGTACACTAGAAAATTAAGTGCCCCCGCTCTATTCGTAGCCGCAGAGAAAGTTTCTTTTTCACTTACGTTTCTGCTTTCTTGCAGCCACTCAATGTTCCTCGTTGGGAATTAATTTCTTTTTCTTTGCAGGGGCAGAAGTATTTGTCAAGATTAATGCTTTAACGACGAAAATGTTGGCTACTACAACTGGGTAAAAATACATGGAGCTCGTAGTTTTAGTATAAATTAAAGGATTCGCACGAATGTCGACTTCATATTTTGTCTTCAACTTTCATCCTCCGGTTTTGGGTCCATTTCGTTGTCGTTACTTCTTACGGTTTCATTTCTTGTATTATCGTTCTATCGTTTTCCAATTATAGACCTCATAATCAAACTTTAGCCTACCTTTATTTTATTTGATTTTAGCTCGAGCGAGCAAGTTAGCGAACGCGTGAGGGATGATGATAACTATGATGACTATGACGATGATGATGACGATGACGACGACGACAACGACGATAATAAATGATGATGACGACGACGATGATGAATGATGATGAGTGACGATGACGAATGATGATGACGACGACTACGACGACGACGATGGTGATAATGATGAGTGAGTGCATATTAGACAGTTGTCCTGTTAAGCATGCATATCTGATCAATGGAAGGCAGCTTTTGTAAGACAAAATGAAATGATAATATCAGGGCGAACATTTTGTTGAAGCAATCATTATATTATTATAGTCGATAAATATTTTATTGCTGAATCGGAAAACAATGACGATGTTGTTGTTGTTGTTGCTGCTGCTGCTGATGCTGCTGATGTTGATGATGATTGCCCAACAGAGCACCGAACGAGCAACACTGTCGTCATCTGGTGACTGCAGAAGACATCAGCCTTTGATGTTCAATGCGTCTAATGGACGCGCTGCAACTGTATGCAATTTATTAAGACGATAGGAAGGAATAAAGACGCTCCAAACATTAATTTTATTGCTGAAGAATACCATTCTTAATGATGGTCCAGAAAATAGTTTTACCGGCCACTCCGAACTTTTGCAAGTTCAGCCCTTGGCTTCAGCCTGAGAACATCGCACTGTAAATTACTTACAGCAGGCCTACTATACGAGAGGCAAATACTTTAAGACATCTGAACAAGTAAATTAACGTTCCCTTTGAATTGCTTACCTGTACCACGGACCTGGAAATTGTAGGTTACCAGTGTCTACACGTGGCTGACCACATAATTATTAGATTGTTCCAAAGCCTTGAAATATTGTGAAAGCAAATCTTGAAATGGCTGGCTTCATTGCAAGTGCATTTCTTTCTGCCCATGGTAGCATAAAGATGGTCAGCACGCCATAAATTGATAACAATCGTGGGGTCAAAACATCCGGTGTCTATAATAATCGAAAATAATCGACCAATATCTAAGAAATTGACCTGATGCAGCAGATGACCAAGAACGCTAATTTAAGACGGAGACCAATCTCAAGACCGTTCCTTTAAGACCAAGACCAAGACCGACGTATTCGAGACCAAGACCGATGGTCCGAGACCAAGACCAAGCCCGATGCATTTGAGACCAAGACCACAGTTTTTCGGTGTCGAGATGGCCTCGAGACCAAGACAGCGGTCTCGAGACCACATCCCTGGGCCTACATGGTAAATTAAATAAGGCATACACGTATTCTTAAGACTTTATCATAACCAGATTAGTCATTTAACATTAGCTCAACAGAAACAAGGGTTGTTGGATATTTTGAGCATGTATTGCGAGAGACTTGTTTAGAAAACAGGATTATGCACATTGGTAGAACACGAAATTGGAATGGAATCACCGGCCACTATCTTTCTCCCTCCATGACTCAAATTCATTCCCTTCCTTCAAAAAAAACGATTCATAACTCACTATTTATCACATCCGCGCCTCAGATTCACATTTCGGTTTGAACCTGCTCGCCTTACAGATTCAATCAATAATAATAGCAATAATAGGCCTAATAATGATGATGATGATGATGATAATAATAATAATAATAATAATAATAATAATAATAATAATAATTAATAAATAAAACAATGATCTGCGAGGACTAGCTATTCCAGAACAACTCCCCCTAATTTTTTGAATCTCGAGGGATCATATGATCATATGTACCGCGGGAAAAGATAATAATAATAAGGGAAGGCGGCATTTGTAACACATGATTTAATGGTAAATTCGGGGCGAACATTCGTTTACGTAATTAACATAGTATTACAGCTAGTTAACGATTTTCGTGCAAGATTGCTGTAAATTTATGACGAGCGTGAATGTCATTAACAGCTTTTGGGTGAATTAATGTAAATGAGATTGCATAACATTAATTTGAAATCGTAGAAATGTGTTTTCGCTAACAGTGAGGTGGAGTAAATTGGTTCTGTCGTTGGTTCTGGTAAGATAAAAAAAATCAAGAAGGAATTGAGGGTTTGATTAATTTGGAAACGCCAGATTCTAGAAACATGTACGTACAATAATAGTCTATTGTATTGACAATCTCGCCTTGTTTTTTTTTTACAAAAGCGAAGATAAATTTAAAAAATGTGAACGGTGTCATTGTCAATTAATAGCAACACACTACCCGAAGTTAGATATTTATAAGTAGCAGTAGAGAAAGAAAGTTTGATTTAGGTAAAAGGGAATAAAGGGAGAAGACAATACGCATGCACGTGTAATGTACACATGCAAGCATACACATGTGTACATAAATTCATACATATATACATGCATGTACACGTATAGATTTAGACGAGAAGCATATGTACACACAGGCACATGTATGTATGTATGTATGTATGTATGTATGTATGTATGTATGTATGTATGTATGTATGTATGTATGTATGTATGTATGTATGTATGTATGTATGTATGTATGTATGTATGTATGTATGTATGTATGTATGTATGTATGTATGTATGTATGTATGTATGTATGTATGTATGTATGTATGTATGTATGTATGTATGTATGTATGTATGTATGTATGTATGTATGTATGTATGTATGTATGTATGTATGTATGTATGTATGTATGTATGTATGTATGTATGTATGTATGTATGTATGTATGTATGTATGTATGTATGTATGTATGGACATAGGCCTACATGCACAATACACATTTGCATGCATACATTATGTACATAATCATATTCGTGGCTATTGCATTGTATGTTAATCGAACGACAGGGATCATAATGAGCCCGCCTTTGAAAGCTTATAGGTTGTGGGTAGCATGCTGGAAATATATGTCATATTTCATATATATATAGATATGTTTGTATATATATATAATAAAATATATATACAATAAGATATATATACAATATATATATATATATAGCGTGTAGCCGGTCTCTGATATAGGCGTGCACGTGCACTCTGTATTGTATGGTGCGTGGGCGAGCAAACAGAGAGAGAGAGAGAGCATTGGTCGATGATTTCCTTCCTTTGAGAGTCCAGCATAAATGAGAAAGTCTGACTCGTTACTAAAAATGAAAGTGACTCAGCTCATGAAGCCTGCAAACTCATTTAGGCCGCCGAATAAAAATAGAAACAGTAATTTCATTCATTATAAGTAGACCTATAATTATGTGACCCGCAATCCGCTCTATCGGTCGGTCAGAGCTTGGTATTGAGTCTAGTTGCTTAACCAGCAAACACGCGATCGGATTCAAGCTGAAGGCAAACGTCATTCACTGGAGGTCAACAGGAAGCAACATTCGCTGCCTTCAACTATTCAGGGAAGAGTCGAGAATTTTACCGACATTACATGCAATATTATTCGGACGAGAGAAGGTTGACTCGGTCTAAGAAACGAATATTATTAAGCAGCCGCAGCTGCTGCTGCTGTCCTTCGTCATAATTTAGGAAGTGGTTGCTCCAGGAAACGTTTGTTCTAACGGCAAGAAGGCAAACCGAAAACAATTTACCAGAAACGGAACTAAGTTAATTGGCTGAGTTGTCATTGGCTGATGTGTTCTTTTGTCTTTTCCATTGTTTGGTAAAGCGGTACAAAAGACGACTGACACATATATAGAGTATACACACATAAAGAAGGAGAGTTCTACCGCGTGTCTTATTGTTAGCAAGGCCAAGATCTCCTTCTCAGGGCGGAACATTCTGGAGATGCCTTGCATGAGCACCATGTCTAGTGTTACGTCGAACACCTGGTCTGACCTCTACACCGTCTGTCCAGCTCCTCAGAATGGACTGTCGATGGTAGTCCAGCCGTCGTCGTTTCTATCGGCCTCCCACCCTCCATCAGTTGGTGCCGTCGTCTCTCAGTCAGTCTCCATGCTAAGTCCGGCCATCGCTTCCGCCGTTCCAGCGTCCGACTTGGCATATTGGATGCCACACAGTTGCTTCCACACGATGCCCACTGCCTCGTCCGGTGGAACGCTGATGACCAATTACAACTTCGTTCCAATCTACAGTCAACTGACCGAGGAACCAATGACCGGCGCCTTTGGTGCACACATTGTCACGACTGGCCAGGTTCAACTATTCAATCCATTAATGAATAGTACAAAGTAAGTGATAAAGACATTTCACGATTTAATGAGATGCATATTATGTAGCGGACCTATTCGTAATTTTATTTTTCGACCATGCTAATGCAATGAGTTTTGTATCTTCGGAAATTGCACACAACATGCATGCACGCGTAGGCCTACATACATTCATGTATACATACATAACATGATAACCATAACCATAACCAAGTTTTTTTTAATTGATCCCAAATAACAGGCACATGTACACAATATTGATAATTTACTAGGAGTCAATAGACTAATAGAAGCCATAAATTCTGTAAACAGGATCACCTCATAGAACTCCGCCACTGGTAGTACTCGGTCAGTGCCAGTCCTAAGCCTGGATAAAGGATTTTTTTTATCACACAGTGTCGTTAAACTGCAACAACCACCATCACCCTCACAATAGCTTGGTAATTACAGCCGGTTAGGTATAAAAATACACTGGCATTTTAGTACGAAACTAAACAAGTTAGCTATTATATACAATCATTATCAAAAATATATACACGCACATTTAGACAATTTATTGATTAATCAGATAATTTTGCAATTTTATTGTAAATATATGAAGATTATTTAGAGAGCGCAATTCATCCGGAATGACGTTCCATGCCTTCGGGCCAGCATATTTAATCGAGAACATTCTAGTGTTTGTTCTAGAAAAGATAGGTCTGTAGTGTGAGGTCCTCCTGAGACTACAGGCCTATCTTTTTTAGTAACAATTAAGGACAATTTGTTAGCTTTGAACCAATCGTTCCTTGTTGACAGTTTGAAATAGTTTATCATGAGATTTGGGAGATGCAAAAATGTTCATGTCATTAGCAAACAAGAGAAACTGAAGAATGGAAGAGGCATTTGGCAGGTCGTCTATGAATAATAATAAAAGGAGTGGTCCCAACATTGGTCCTTGGAAACCATTAGCGTCGCCACGGGGGGCAAGGGGCAGCTACCCCATCCCGGCCCAGGCTGGGTCTTGGGTTTCGTGCAAATCCACGGAGTTTTTGTATGGAGGGGGTACCGTGCGTGATTACAAATGGACATTTCACAATTAAGGTCCTCTGTACTTAGGGCCCTAACGTAGTAAAACTTTGTCCCAAACCGAGATTGTTTAGGTACATTTATTTTGAAATCATGGTTGAAAAATGTGTGGTAAACATGACCCTACAATGTACTCCATTTGGCATCAACTGCTAAAAATTGCACAGGCTTCTGGGGCGGAGCCCCAGACCCCGATAGAGAGATCCCCTAGTTCTTAGAGCTTTTTGCTTCTCCAACCTCTAAATTCTGGTGAAGCCACTGTATACACCACCTATTTTGCAAACAACCCTACACTCAAATGCTTTTTCAGATGAACCTGAGCTTTACTTTAAACACCTTCTGACGTCTGAATTGGCAGCTTCCTTACCCCTATACAGACACATTTTTCACACATCGAGATGATCCAGGTACTTTTAGTTCGAAAGAATGGTTTACAAATATGAGGTAAACAAGAGCCCAAAATGCACTCCATCTTGCATCAAAGGCTCCAAATTTTTGCATGCGCCTAATTGTTAGGAACTTTTGCCCCCCAACCTCGAAGCTCTGGCGACACCACTGCTAGGAACTCCATATCTTATAGGACTTAATGAAGACATAACTTCATTACACTTTGGTACCTATTGCTAAAGTAGCATTGAAGCCACTTAGTGCCGTACCTCGGATACCCATATTTTCCAATTTAAGAAGCAATAATTTATGATCTACGGTATCAAAGGCCTTTGCAATATCAACAAACATGCCTATGGAATATTCATTGCGATCAATTGCAGACGTTATATTGTCTTGAATATTGATATTACAGTGGAATGACTCAATTAAAAGCCATGCTGGAAGTTGCAAAGCAAATTTTGCTTTACATGCAAACCTTGCTTAACATGCATACTTCACATGCATGCATTCATAGGCCTACGGCCCTACGTACATGCATTTCATTTTTGTATTTCATTTTTGTATTTCATTTTATTTCGTTTTCATTTCATTTTCACTTTTAATTTTTTCGTAATTAATCAAAAATATCAACAATGTAACCAGATTCAGCGAAATCATTATAAATCTAATCGGGGAGCCAGTTACAAACATAAGCCTACATACTTACAAGAATGAAGTGTGCATAGATACATGCGTAGGTGTGCAAAACATACAATACATGCTTCTGAAAGCCGTCATTAGTGTACTTACATTATTGATGTGTTACACACACAGAAATAGAATTAAGCGTCATGACTTTTCGAAGCAATTTAGTCAGGATAATCTAGCGCACTTGCACGTGACTAATTAAGACTAATTAATAAAGACGATTGCATGTACCAACTCATCGGTCTTATCCAATGCAATTTATGTTCTTGTTAAACACATTTTCATATCCATTTACTTGCATTATAGAGAGGATGTTTCTGAAGAAGAAGAAAATAAAACCAAACAAAATATGTCACAGGTTTTGTTGATATGATTTGCATGTCACGAAACGCATATTGTCATATTCAGATTTAGACCGTTTAGCTTTATTTCTGTACGCAGATTCGCGTCAATTATTTTAAATTTCAGTTAACTTTTCAGTCTCAGTTGTGTTATAACTTTCCAGTTTAGTTATACCTTAAGTTGTGTACTCTTTTCAGTTGTAGTTTTAGTTTCAATCGTTACAACTTTTTAAATTTAGTTTTGTACACATTCCACAAAACGTTGTTACAATATATTTATCGTTAGTGACGTCATTTGGCTTAGCAACAACATTATCTTATCAATTGCGTGATGCTTTCATAATACTCACTGCTGAACAGCAGTCTGCAGCATTCGATTGTTTAGTTTAAAAAACAACGTCACTTGAGATTCATGCTAGATCGATTTCTTTTTCGAGCACTCAAGTCCCCACAAACTGAAAAACTCTTTCAACACATGCCTGCGATGCTGGTGCAGATACTAAATCCAGACAAAGCTAGCAATCTCTTGATACGGGCTGCTTCTTTCCAACCAAAACCGTATTGGTGAAATACTGTTAGCTTACAAGTTCTCTGTTTCATTATATATCGTGACAATTCCATTTCTACTGCCGGTGACTCAGAAGAAGTTGCCATTGTGACTCTCTCATTGAGTTTATTGTATGATTGTTTGGCAATTGAAAGGAATTATTTTATGTGATCTAAATAATCTCACCAACGCAGTTGCAGCGATGACCGATAATGCAAGCCTAGTTAATTTTGTTAACTCTTATTGTCAGCTTTCACTGTATGTGCAATAGCGGTTGCTGCTCCACAGGTCAACTCGGCCACAACTGTAGCGTATATAGGCCTAAAGAAAGGTCATATTCTTATGTATATTGTTAACTGGTTGAGATTATAGACTATAAAGCTTCTTTCGTGTCATCTACATGTAGTCCCAATAGCTGATGTAGCCTATTCGCGTTTGTGAAAGGGTGGCACATGTTAGAGCTCGAGAGGAATGAAGAGTTAAATTCATAGTTTAAACTTGTAAATTGGATCGAAGAAGTATACGTATCTCTTGGAATGCACAGACAAATGCGGAAGAGTCACATGAAAATTTCCGCATACGATTGAATCGCTAAATGGATTGACGGTCATTGCTAACTTGGGAGGTGAACTTTATACTCTAGTCGAGGGGCGCAGGATATCGATCGAAGAATGAACGTTAACGATGCTACGGACCGACAAGTTTCGTTCAGGGAAGAGATTGATGAGGGTTCGACTGAACGGACTTTTCCAGCCGAATACTTTCAATGGAACCGAGATTGGTCATCCTACCAGTTCTTTCGGATCCAACTCTCAGCCAGAGACACACTTCATTTCAGAAGCAGAATGTTTAATTAATTTAAGATGCCGTTAATTTTGAATAGCAAGCAATAAAACACGTCTACTTAATACATCCGAGTTCTCGCAAACGTTTAGACTCATTCAGATGCAGATTATAATGCGTCGCTTTCTTCATCGCTGGGATGTATTAACTTGTTCGCTGATCTACAATCTACATTTCAAATTTAAGCACGACGACAAACGTCTTCATCGGCAGATTTAAATTTACTTCTCGCTTTTGCCACATCGTTTAAGTCGGTAGCACGTGAGGTCATCAACCTAACGATTTGGGTTTCAAGTTTGCTGAATGTACTCTATGTAACAGCCCTGGAGAAATTGTTTACGCTCACTCGTCTTTGTGCTTAAAATTAATGATGAATTCTTTTTTCGATATTGCGATACTGATGTTCCCATAAATATTATTTAACACATCCATCTGCCCATCAAACAGCATTTGAGAATCGACATAATTATATGCGGCGACTATAGACCTATCGTCTTTCTCTTTGGACTTCTGATGCACTTCGTCAAATAATAATTATAGCGGCTGAAACGTTAATGCACGGCAAGATGAGGATGATTGTCAACGATTTATAGATACAATGCAACGATTTCAGGTTTCGAAGATCAATCCAGGGTCTAAAGAATAGTTGATTCTGTCTGGGTCTGAAGGCCGCTGCTTTGGTATATCCTGTTTATCTATGGGCAGAGAGATTGCGTGGAAAATGTGGCGAAAGAGAAATTGGAAAATATTACATGATATATCATGCATCATTACAACGATCAGGGCTTCATTTTCGGCCGAAAAGTAAACTAAATTGCCAAATATGTAATAGCGAGCAGTCTTTCATCATTATATATGGGTCACCTTCTCACTCCTCGTCTCCTCTCCTTTCCTCTTGTCTTCTCCTCTGTTCTCCTATGTTCTCCTCTCTATCATATTTGATCTACTTATTATAAGACCTCAAGGTTCCTAACTGTCACAAAAATAGCGAATGTGTGAAATTTGAAATTGCTTGGACGAATATAATTATAGCCTACGTTTTACTTGCCGTGCCTGTTAGAAACCGCTTGTTCATTTACAAGTATTTGCTAGTTAACATGATTCATTTATTTATTTATTAGCATATAATAAACAATAAACAAATTGAAACCACTACTGTGAACTTACAGCATGGAAGTGGTTTGGCACGAAAACTTCGACAGGCTATTCCGTCAATTTTCGCTCTACCGACACAAATGGCACCTGACCCCAACAGAAGAGAAGCCGGCGGACAACCAGGGTTTCCATGTCTTCAACGACAGCGCTAAAGTCAGGTTTCTTTGCAAAGTAAGCCCAATAAATTGCCCCATGCTGGGGGGCGGCTGAGATCAATTAGGAACTATTTCATGGATAAAATATTATATATTCCAACTCAAGCATAGTATTCAGGTCAAGCACGTCTGAAAGCAGTCTCAGCACCATACGCAGATACACTGGTTGTTTGCTCTACCCATGAGTAGGTCTACATGTGGTCTCAGGATGCAGGACGAGGGAGTTCGCATAACGGTTTGTTTTCGTCTGGGAACGGTCAATTATCACCTGGTGACTGTCAAGGGCTCGCAAGGTCTGGCGTGCCGGGCCGAATAACCTAATCTGCATGGGCCTCGTTCCAGATCTTTACAAAAATACTACTCTGGAGTTAACATTAATTGTTTATTAGTACTGGTCACCTGAGGAATCATAAGCAATAAAGATATAGTTAATATTACCATTTCTACTTTTTTTATCTCCCTGTTATTGGTGTCTAAGTCATCGAAGGTTCATAATTATGTAGGCCTATCATGGGAAATCTAAAAATAAATTTAAATTAAATTAGTAACTTTTAGTAGCACGCAAGGATTGAGAGAAATTACATTCAAATGTAATCATTTTCAAATTTCAAATTTGAGCAAAAGTTTCAGTTCAGTAAATTTAATAGGGGCCTACAAAAAGTAGGCTATAAGTAAACAGTGAACTACGTGTAATTTTTGCATTCTTCTGCAAGTTTGTAAGCTAGTAATAGAACTTATTTAACTAAACTTAGAAATGAGACGGCTGACACTGCGAACCTGCGATACGCCGATACCGTGGTACAGACAGTGGATAGTTACTTCAGTTCACTCGATATTACAGCAGCGGCCGCTTGTGCGGAAGCAGATGTCACGTAACCACTATTCGTAATCTATCCGACCGCTACTATTCGTCCGAATACCGAAAAGCTTTTTGGTCCGCTATTCGGCTCCGAAGCGAATACGAAACGACTATTCGGTACAGCCCTATTCATGTTATTCCTTGAAGCAATCGATGCGTATTGAGATTTTAATGATGGAGTAGATATGTTATTATTACAAACTGTAACCTCTGCCTGCCAATCTCTAGAGTCAGGGAATAAGGTTATCCTCTCGAGAATTTGGATTTTAGCGGTTAATTTCGGTGACTTTGCCACTACATAATCGAAATTGCAAAGCGACACCAAGACAGAATACGGAATCTATCTGTGCTGGTTGACTAGCCTACTGTTAGACATTGATTGACAGAGCTGTTCCAAGCACTGATCAAGCGCAACACTGTTTTTAAACTTGATTACAAAGTATGGGCCAAGTTGGGCCTATCCGCGTCTGTAGACTATGCGTTCTGCTTTCGCGATTTGGAATGAACCTGTATGTAGGTATGACAGAGGTAGATCAACACGTTTCTAATAAAGTTAAATGAAATGCAAGAATTCCGACGCCACCAACTAATTAATAAAAGAGGTGTCATTCTAAACACCAAGTTGCTCTTTCAAATTGGTGGTCCACTGTTGTCAGCGCAGGATAATCGTGTTGTGAAAATGGTTAATTCAGTTAGGCTGAGGCAAATCAAGCAAAAACAGGCGTTGAGTGAGAACTCTTATTCTAGGAGAATGTTCGAAAGGTTCGGTCAAAAGATCAGTGTGACGCACTGATGGATCTGTGTAGCCTACATATGGCAGTTATCCTGCTTCGAAGTTTATGTATTGCTTGCTTGCATTCACTACTTGTACAAGACCAAACAATGGGCAAATAGCTATGGCTATTAGTTCAATAGCTAACACAGAACCGATACGGACCCTATAGACCAGTCTCAGAATCATTTTAATCGATACGTGCAATGTTCTTGGTTTAATTCGTCAGTGTTTAATACGTTTTTATGGACATTAGGAATGCCGAAATGCTTGGACATCAATGAAAGGCCGCGTGGTATTCTGGTATCGGTTGAACACAGAATCGAAGAAGGGTGAAGTTCTTTTCAGACTGTTCGGACAGCAATGCCAGAAGTGCACGCCTGGAACATTCGAGCATTCGATGTGGTACCCAGAGGAAGTCATAAAGGTGAAAAGCAAATACTATTCTGTTTTGGTTTCATGTTAATACAAAATAAAATGTGTCATCCACTTTGGTTCCAATAAATTACACGTTTACTAATTCACGAAGCCTTCTGCGACAATACAATATCAGAGTAGCAATTGAAGTGTCGTGCCCAAAATCGGCGTTGCTTCAATTCTTTGAGAAGAACAATCATTATAGCGTATGTCAGTCTGTCATTATTTGTTGTCCAACTGAATTGACTCTGACGAACGCTTTGTGAATACATTTGCACGCGCAGAAAACAGATAAAATACAAATATTATTTGTTTACAACTAAGCGTGTCAAGAGATTCTAAAAAGTATTGAATCATGAAGTTATTTTCGAAGCATATCGAATCTTACTACCGTCCGAAAAGTTTTCGAACAGACCATCGAAGCATCGTAGGTCTCTAGATATAACCCTCTTCGACCTCTAGGTCTGCTTAAGTTTTACTTGCTATGCCATTTTAGACTTGCAGCGGAGACGTGTTGCGCAATTGGGATATCGCCAGGTAGATGGGTGGAAAGATTGATGGACGTAGTGATGGATGGATGGATCGATAACTGGATAGAGGATAAATATACGGTAACCAAAGTGGGTTATCATCTTCAAAAAGCGTGCACACTTAGAACAAGCGATACATGCGCAGTTATATCATATGTATAATTAAATTGATATTTGATTAAATGAATATATTATAGTCTCCAAATGGTTTTCTGTGACATAATCAGATGAATAGGCCTATGCGTAAATTTGTATGTGTAGGCCTACTATATACGTCAATGGAGTATCAGTAGCCGATGTAAACCTATTGATTTAAAAGTTTCTCCTCAGGGATTTCTGCGATATAATTATAGACGTTCAAATTTGAAGTTAATCACTTGAGATGGTTCGCACTTGAGATGGTTAGAGAGTAAAGCTTCATGTAATATGTCCAAGCCACGTCGCCTTAGGCAGCGCTGCCGTGCTAGCACTAAATGGGCTTATTTAGTTTCCGAATAAGGCGACTGGTGTAATATGCATGAGCCTGATAAGAAGACTAATAGTTATAAGTTTATATAGGTCTATGTGTTTGTGTGTGCGGTTTGCGGATGCAGGATTTGAATATCAAAAGAGATAAGCATAATAAATAACGTTTCGTGAGAACGGGGACATAGTTAATACAGACTTTGTCAATTATTATATATCAGAACCTTGTCGTTTTTGCCATAATCATGAACTAACGCAGAGTTAAGGTCAGCCAGAGAACGAAGCCAAACCTAAGCTTCTCCTGTTGTTCGTGATTTGCTAATTAATTCAAGTCACACTATGTTCACATCGACTGTAGGCCTAAATACAATCAAACATAAGTTCTGAGTAATTTTGTCACTCCTGTGCGTAGGCCTATTCATAAAATAGTCATATCTGCAATGCAAGCCAAATAATAGGCTGGCCAAAATTTGACGTTAATCTCATTCGACTCTATTAAAATTTAGCAGCATCAAGAAAGTTTAAAATCAGATTCTCTTTAAGGTGATTCACAGACAGAGGCGGCGATCTCGTTTGACAGGTGGGGTGACATCTACTGAGAGTGGTAGGAAATGTGGGCGATGTGGGGATACACGTGTAACTCGTCGCCTCTCTGTAAAAGGTGGGGGTGATTTGTCCTCGTCGACCCCCGGGATCGCCGCCCCTGCGGTCCCGGGATTGTTTTTAAAAGTCATGATTTGCAAACTATTAATATAATTAAGAAATTATTATTATTATAATTACTTTAAATGTGTTTGAAGGTGATAACGAACGTGTGCAACAGTGTGGGTCAGAGGCTCTATGGATTCCAACCATCTCCCATTCACTTGGTGCGTCGACCAGGAAAACCAAGAACTCAGCACAACTCAAAGCTGTGCCAAGCTTGTGCTGATAGGATCTGCACTGAAGCAAGTCGTCTGGAGGGATCGTACGCCCCCAACACAACTGCATGAGACAACTAAAAACCGAGATCAAAGCACCACAAGGAACACAACAATTGACGTCGACATAGCATTTGCGGGTCCTAATGGAAATGCCTTAGACCAGCTTATAAAAAGCGGAATAATGCAAATTGTTCATTGGTGCCTTACAATTTTGCAGGCAATGTCGCTGAGTCGACTGTTGACTAATGTGCAGTAGGTAGTTTTATAAAGTGCGTTCCGTGAATTGGACTACACCCCGTAGGATGTACATGTGATAAAAATGTCATGTATAGGCCAACATTTTGCTAATTGGGTAAAATCCCGACAATGGCAAAAACTCATGTAGGCGTATTATTCATCAAAATACATAAGCGCGAAGGACCTAAATGTGGTATGTTCTTACTTCTACTTTATTACCATTATAAAATTCCACATAAGGTTTTTCGAATTGGTTACTTGATAAGACTACAGTTTCGCATCTATACGCTCATTTAGGTCTACTCTACACGGCTCAGCGTCTATCGTCCAGTTTATATGTTGAGAAAGTCCTCATTTATGCGTTTCTGTCTGCTAGTGTTCTGCTGCATTGCATGCGCTCAATGTCCCACGAATGGACGCTGTAGGTCGCTATAGATTCTGAAGTCCATAAAAGACCAATAGGCTACAATAATGAGTGAACGCTATAGTGTTTGCAACATTATTCATCGTAAATTTCCTGATCCTCTGCCGCATTCACTCTTTCATACTCATTCACTCTGCGCTTAGAAAATTAGGCCTACCTATACGCGCACGTCTACATATGAATATCAAAACACATGTGACTATATATACATGTCTTATATTATAGAATTATGCGTCAACTCTATAGTGGGTCCCCGTTTTGGTAATTGGCGGCCTTTGTGTTATTTTCATTGTCACTCTGACCTGATCAGCAATCGTATGGCCAGATACCATTCTCTGTCTGTAGCCTAGGCGTAAGCTACGTAGGCTGTAATGTCATTGTAATCATCAATAGCATATTATGCCCATTTAGATTTCGTGTTTTATTATTCAGAGACGGGTCAAACATGCTTGTGTGGATGGGGTGATACTGAGATTCGCATGACAACAAAGCTTCCACACCTGTAAACCCAGGCTGGTACGTAGAGAAAACGACCAGCAAAAATACCTACTGAAGACAAAGTATAGGTCTACCACAAAGCGTGACACATCAGACTAACTGCCACACGTTGCCTTACTGAGTGGAATAATAATGGCCAAACATTATATTCCATTCAAATGTTAATTGTGTCTCTGATCATCTGATGAAGCGTAGTCGCACAGCCCTGACTTTGGATAGGCATCCTGTTCCTAGATGAAATTTAAGGCCAATCGAGTCTTAGTGCAGAAAACGTAATCGTGATTCTCCAAACTTCTAAAGCACCGCTCAAAAGCCAAACTTAGGGCACCATCTTATTCACAAGCGCTGCGTTGAATTATCACATTTGCGGAACGAAGCTTGTGGACAATTCTTTTTCTCTGCTCAATTTGGCCAGATTCCGCTCGATCAGTAATTAAGCTTACTCTTGCCGTCCGACACTACGAAAATTGACCCATAATAGTAACATGCTGGTCTGCTTCTCGTCAGACGGGTTGCTTGGAGAGATCAGCGATATCCTCGCTCGTGAACAAGCTGGTGCCATGCGCTCAGCCTTTGAATACCACTTTAGAAGCCTACCTAAATCAGATGGGATGAATGGGATAACAACCAGAGATTAAGTTTTTCAAAATTATCTAATGAAACAGTTATTCCCCTCATACAGACACATGTGAATTTAGATCAGCGATTTCCAACCCGAGCCCAAAAATAGCCATCGATTTATCAAAGATAGAATATATATATATATATAAATTAATGTGCAAATAATGAATATTTGAGAGAATAATTATAATTTTCTATGATAAAATATATTTGTTGACGTTTATTACTAATCTAAAATTGCTAAACCGGCATTTATCCTTATGTAATTTGATTCTAATATAAAATAAAAATCTGCTAAAATTAAAAATAATTATTTTTAACCTTGTGGTACATCATGTCCTCCAACTAAATAAAATTGGCCCAAAGTGTAAAAAGGTTGGGAACCACTGATTTAGATAGTTAGGAAATTTATATTGCGCGTAATCATAATCTCCAAACTTCTAAAGCACCGCTAGAAAGCCTAGCGTAGGGCACCAGCTCATTCACGAGCGCTGCGTCAAATCAATGGGTTATCGAAAGAATAGTTCTAGGAAGCAGTGTCCGCTTTCCAGAGGATTTTCAGAGTAGCTGCTGAGAGGATGTCGCTTTGGTAGAGGATTTCGAGTGGATGGATTTTTGGTAGGCCTATATTTGCATGTGCTGCAAGCGGATAATGCCTCAAATAATAGGAGCGGTGCTCCTTGAATTTCATTGATAAGTAAACAATGTCAATTCACGACTGCAATAGGATGATGTTGGTCCACAAGCGATCCATGGCTGGCCATCATTCGTGACCATGTGGGTCCCAGTTAACGAGTCACCCTAGATAAACTATTAATGTTAAGCAGTTGCTATGCAGGCTTAGTAATCGGACAGAGTAGCCTCGATCGCTGCCATGCCTGGTAAGCCTGTAAGAACGCTGAGGGTTCTACTTAAACTAGATCTACTATTATATTAGATACTTAATAAGTTAGATTATGTTAGGGGAATCTAGCTACACATGAAGAGACAGTTCAGATACAAACTATCTTTATTAAACAAGGAATAGATAAAGTAATAACATATATGGTTGACTAAATACAGAACGATACAAATACCCGCGTAGTGATAATGATATTAGATGCTAGAGGTTGAACGTGAAGCTAAGTTATTAATAAATTACATATATTATAATAGCGAGATCTGACGTACTAAGTTACCTGATAATTTCGGAAGTCAGACTGCAAAGTTCCTAACAGTGCTGTAGCTTATAAGAGACTTTCCTCAGCCAAAGAGGAAACTGGCCTATCCTAGAACAGACTACTTTGATTGGCTAGTTACTGACCACTCAAGGATCAACTATTGACCACTCTAGCAATGAGGGCTGACTGTAACTGCTAGAGCCTACACAAGTGACTGACAGAACCTAAACTGTCAGAATTAGTGAATGTTCAGTTAAACCTAATGTATAATAATGATCTATATATATAAATTGTTCGAGGCTATCTATTGTAATGTAATGTTCCGAATAATCACGGTTACAGGCCTACTGTTAGTTTTGTCAACGAGATTTGTTACCTAATAAAGTATCGCGAGAACCATCGCTTGCTACCAGGACAATCACAGGACCGTCTTTGTTACCGAGACTATCGTTGATTACTAGGACCAGTCCTCGTCTTCCCCTCGCCACCCACCCTGCTCGTAGTGCATAGACCTGGAACCGACTACACACTATCCATCAATTTCAAGATTAATACGAACAATGGGCCTCATCACAAAAACACAGTATAGAGTCAACGATGTTATTATGCACGGAGATCCAAGACGGGTTAAGCTGGCGGCCGGCTGCCAAACCATAAAACCTCTGCGGGGTGAATGGTGGTACGCTTTTCCCAGTGCCGACGCAGCGGAACTGGGAGTGCTCCCTTCCCCATCTTGGTTGCAAGTAACATGGATAAATTGTCTTTTCGAGAAATTAACTAGAATGACATAATAGATACAATTAAAACGACATATTTATATAGGAGCCCTAGGGAAATAGAAAACGTCTTAAGGCAGCGGAGAGTTGGGAAAGACACTCCTGTCAGTATCTTAGAACGGATAGAGAAGGGGAGGTCATCCAAGGAGCGTGTACATTTTTCAAGCAGGAACGCCGAGAGTAGTGGCAAGCAACTGCCCAGGGGCCCGGCGATTATTTTCACCGGTAAAATTACTTTTATCAGGGAATCGTGAATGACTTGTTTTGATCTGTTCTTTTTAGATAAATACATGTACACATTGTTAGATGCGGGTGCATCGACTATGAACTCTGGGACCATCCAAGCGCAGATGCGTTGGTCGTAGACTCGTAGGATATGGTTCAAGGTTGAGTGAGGAACCAAAGAGGGGCTTACAAGGTGTGCTGATGTGTACATGGAGAGTGCACGTAGAGGAGGTGAACTGCTATATATATATATTTTCTTGCTGTCGTAGGACATGGGTCAAGGTGTAGCGAGGAACTAAAGAGGGCCTACGATGTGTACTGAAGTGTACATGGAGAGTGCACATTAGGTTATCTGCTGTATATAAGGCTGTGCAATGAGAGTTTCTTGGAGTGTTGGATCAGATAGTTAAGGGGTGACGTCGCGTAGCAGGCTCGTTGCTGTTTCTGGTAGCTACGTCGTAGTTAAGGCTGACCAACATCTTCAGTTGTTAAAAAGACTAAGTGTCTACGCTTGACCTTAGTATTTCTGCTTCTCGGCCGAGTCTTGGATCGCCTTGAGTTGTTTTCTGTTAACTGCTGTCGGTAGTGCGTCCCTTCCGTTGGAAGAGGAGTCTGTCAACGTGATTCCGCACTTCGTTTTCTACGAACGTTTGTATAGGTTGTGTTTTTGTTATGGCGAAAGAAATAGAGTTTACTCACTATCTGTCTTATTTCTAGTAGCTATAAAGCGCATCTTAACAACATATACACACAGTCTGACAACACATTCAAAATTTACAAGTACATTTATAAATGCATACACACATACTGATTTCTTGAGAGCACTGCATTGGCCAAGTCCAAAACCTAATTAAGTTCCAATTCAGAGGTTTCTGTCTTCTACAATGGTACAACCTGGAATGAAGAAGAAATACGACGGAACGCAACAGTCTCGACGTGCTCGTGACAATACAGTGCCAGAAGCGATGCTGGCCACGACGACGAAGGCGACTGATGATGTTTCCTCTTGCGATCAATATATGACGTCGACTTCGACAGAATTATTATGATTAATATTATGATTATTATGATTATTATGATTGTTATGATTGTTATGATTGTTGTGGTTGTTATGATTGTTATGATTGTTGTGATTGTTGTGATTGTTGTGGTTGTTGTGGTTGTTGTGGTTGTTGTGGTTGTTGTTGTCGTCGTCGTCGTCGTCGTCGTCGTCGTCGTCGTCGTCGTCGTCGTCGTCGTCGTCGTCGTCGTCGTCGTCGTCGTCGTCGTCGTCGTCGTCGGTATTATTATTATTATTAAACGGACGATTTCCAAAGCGCCGTAACGCTACCATGCCGCTACAAGGGCGCTTTACAATGACATGATCAGCAAACATAAAGAAAAAACGTCTCCACGCGCAGCTCTACGCAACTGGATACCAGCTGAACACGACGACGTTGGCCTGGAGAAATCTGCAATGTACCCCGGCGCGACACCACGGAGCGCTTTGTATACAAATAGACATAGTTTGAACTCTACACACTGTGGTATGGGCAGCCAATGAAGCGTGTCGCGCAGAAGGGGCGTCACGTGGTCAAAGCGTTGTCGTCCGAAGAGTGGCCTCGCTGCAGCGTTCAGAACGGACTGTAGGCTGTCGAATGTACATTTCGGTGCTCCTGCAAGGAGACTATTACTATAGTCTACCCTGGACAACACGAAACTGGCGAAAGCAGTCCGAGAAGCATTGAAGGGCAACGACTTCAGGCAGGATTTGATGAGACGCAGCTGGCGGAAGCATCTGCCGAGGGTCGTGGTAACATGAACTTTCATCGACTGATTGGCTGACTCTCGCGTTCTCGAATTCGTTTCGCTCTTGACTGACACTTGGTTGGATCCAGAGTTTAACAACAGCTTTAGACAACAAAGGACGTTGCCTGCTCCCCCGCTTGTTACACCCCTGAACCAATCCTTATCTATACACCCTAATCCCAAAATCAGTCTTAATCCTAACCCTTAAGTCTAGACTCTACACGTGCTCACCCCTAAACCCTATCCCATAGCCCCACCCTAAACAAAAACCCTAATCTTAACCCTAAACTCAAACTTGATGCTAACCGCAAACCCAGCCCTAATCCTAACCCATACACCCTTACCGTAGACCAAACCCAACCCTGATCCTAGTCATAAGCCAATCCTAACCCCTAAACCCTAACCTCAGCCCTAAGCCTAACCCCTATACCTATACCCTAACCCCAATAGTAGCCCTTAACCAACCTTAAGCCCGAGACCCTAACCCTGAGGTCCTATTTCTAACCACTAGACCTAACCTTAAATCCTAATCCTAATAATTAAATACGCTGAAATACATGATAGAAATGACGTTGTTAATTAAATACACTAAACTACAGTTTTATCTAAGTAACTTATTAATTTCAACAGAATAAATTTTATTCTTTTCACTTACAAATTATAAATCTGTTATAATTATAAGCCTACACGTATATAGTTATGTGCTTGCGTGCGTACGCAGCAATTACAACGTTGGTCCGCCAGCATATCCCAGAATTCCCGGATATCCGATTAACCCGAGTGGGCATTCTTTCCGTATAACTATTCTTAGGTTTTAACCTCGACTGATATATACGTCTATGGTTGCAAATGGAAAACGAAATTGACATAAATGATCTAAATATAGAATCTTTCGCGAAATTGACACATATTAGTTTTTTAAAGTGAGTTTTCATTTTCTCTTCTGACAATGAAGGTCACCTTTTCAATTTCAGTTCGATTACAACCAGCGTTCCGGTGACTTGGTAATAAAATTGTAAAGCATCTCTACGTGCCGTCTGAATTTGTTTGCATAGTCTGCGAATGTATTCAATGTTTACACTGAAATGACTCTTCAACTGCAATATAGCGCCAACTTCAAAATTCCGAAAATTATCGACTATAGTTGTGTAGAACTGTGCATATGATTTTCGGTTCATTTAAACATGTTTTTCTCTGTTTATTAGACTTGTCTACTGTTATTCTTATTGGCTGGATGTAAAAGCTCGCAGATACATATATATTATATAGGTTGTATGTATTCGAGCATAGAGTATTGTAGAGAGTTGTATGCCTATGTTAGCGATATGATTTTGAAATAGATGTGCTCTAAGATTTTTAGCTAATGAAGTGCTGAGTTTTGGATAAGTTACAGACGCTTATGTTGTGTGACTTAGAGGTTGAGGAATAGGGAATGCGGAAGAGGTCATGAATGCGCATGAAGTACGAGTGCGAGACGTTGGAGAGGCTTTAACAGGTGCTCAATTTAAATAACAGCAGCCATACACTGTGGTACAGTGATTGCTAGGATTTGGAATTGAACTACATGCTCCAAGTTTTACCAGACATTGAATTTCTGAAGCAGTAATATAACATTCAATGCCTATGTTTAAGCTGACTCCCAAGACTTTGCTAAAATTATGGGTGGTGTAGAATTTTGGATATACAGTTATTACCAATGTCTGTACTCAGTGTACAGCCACACGCCTCAAGACCTGATACAGTGCTGATGTATTATGTTGATATAAAATAATAGTTGCATCGGTACATGTAATTACTGCTTTTGATTTTTCAGAAAATAGTAAACGTAACTGTGTCAACATTGGGACAGACTTTAGAAGTTGAAATGCCTAAGGTAGGCTGTTATATTATGATCACTGCAGAAAGTTGATCGGACACATATAATCTGTTGAATATTTATGTTAGGTTATATAGAAGTGCTCTTCGCACACATATGCAGGTGCATAAAGCAGTCATTTTCAAAAAATTTTTTGTGATGGAACCTTACACCTTGCTAGCATAACTCTGTGAGTTTCAACTATCTAGTTTTCGATAAATAAATGTTGTAACTTGTAATGCTGAGATAATTATGAGATAATGTTATTGTGTTAACATAGAAATATGAAATATGTCTAACTAGAATAACTGAAAACTGAAGGGTTTTGTGTAACCTGAGAATTCCGCTCAATTCTTACAATATATATTATATGCCATGTAGCAAATATGTGATAGATTTCGTCAATAAGTCTTCTGTGATAAATTATTTGTAGCCACATGGTCTTTGGAATAATGGAAATACCTGTTATTTCAATGCAACAATTCAGGTTACTTTTTTATTAATTATAACATTATTTTTGATATTTATATTGTGCCAACTGCCAAGGTACCCAGATTTACCTTTTCTCTTTCTGACGCCATGGTTGCAGATGCATACTTTTGATATCTGTTCAGTGTTTGTGGATTGAATACAATATGCATTATTTGATTCTGACTATGCTATTTTTACAATCATTGCACCTCTCAACTTTGGATAGTTATTCTGCAAAAGGCGTTATATAAATCTAAAGATATGATATAATAGGAAAGTCAAAGTGTTCAGGTGATGGCGTGCATAGCATCCCTGTGATGGTCTTTCCTACCTACCTTAGAGATGTATAAGGGTGAAACATAAGGTTCTATTGGCAAAATCTTCTTAGCACAATAATAGACGAATATATGGACTGGTTCTTATGGTCCTTTCATAATGAGGCCAATGTAAATACAGTACAGCTTTATGTATTGTTTTTATATTTGCACATTATGGCACTAATTTACTAATGGAACTAGTTTGACTGAACTATTTTCAGTGTAAATGGCTTTTCTTTGATTTATCTTATGATAATATGAGTGTGAAGTAATCAATTGTTCTACACATTTTTTACCAATCAATGTCAAAGTTCTGGATAATATAACAGTTTCATCCATTAAATATGCTAAAATTTATGTTGTTTGTGTGAAACATATTTCAGAATTTGCATCGAACTATGGTTTTCCGGAAGAATCTTGATTTCTGGATGCAGAATGACCAAGAATCTGTGGTATGCGTGGAGTCAAAATCTGCATTTTGTAAAGATCAGAATTGTAATATTTCTGTAATTTGAGTGTTGTACTACTCAAAACAGTCTGCCACAAAGATTCTGAACTCACGAATGCTGCTTGTTTTATTCTGCTGGACAGCTTGAAAGGACAAGGACTGTCTTTTCTAGCTGCTTCTTTTCCAAGAAGTGAAATAAACCTGAATCCTTAAATTGCTATATAAGAGAGCAACTCATTTGGTTGTGAGAATGCTTTTGAGTATGAATGGTGGTATGCTCCGTTACTGTTGTTGGTTCACATTTGCTTTATAGATGCAGCTTTTTTTAAATTGTATTCCTGTGTCAGGTTCTCAAGATAAAAACAATATTTGTTTTCATCATGTTTTGCAGTATTAACGGTTTTCATTGAAATGCCTGATTTTACATGCTTTGGTGTTCAATTTAAACCTAAATTTGATTTAAAATTTACAATAGTTAAAACATTCCTAAAATAATTTTTGGACTATTGTAAGCCAGTTGAGAAAGATTATTGATGAACCTTCCTTCTTTAACACCTGGCAAATGGTATTGTTATTTGGCTAAATAATTTTGTGCCTGGTAGTTAAGCTGTACTGTTTATACTAGTTATACTATATTATTTGGTGTCTCCTTCTATCTTGTCCAAAAAATATAAATTGTACCGGGCTCCACTTTGCTGTCGATGGACCTGGTAGTGTTACTTAACTGTAAACAATATAGGGCTATTGATAGGCCCAATGTTATTTAACTGAATTACACAGATGCACAAAGTTATCATTCCCTGCAGATTGTGTCCAAGCATCGGAGTTAACCCCATCTTTGCTTTAAAAGCATTGAATGCTTTGAGGACATATGATTTAGTGGTCTCGATTGACTAAATATTGACTTCTTTGGATTTTGGAGACATAAAGAGTTTGCAGGTTTAATTTTTAAAATTAATATAATACAGTACAACTGCATTTTGATATTACCCTACTTCCTAAGTTCAGGGCATTGATGGTACAGAGCAATTGTGAGGGAAGGACTAAACTGAAGGTACATGTACATAAACTGTACCCGCTTCGGACAAGGCATAAACACATACTCCTCGCATTAAAGGGCGAGTGCTCTAACCAATTGTATTGTAATTTTGTTCATTGAGTTAATTTGTTATCAAAGTGCAACAATTTACATTTGATAACATGTGTTTGATATGGTGGCATTGAGCTTATTATCATAGTTCCAGGGTTAATCATGTCTGTGGTAGATGAGGTCACTGGGGCTAAGAATCGGATGGGAGTAATAGGATTGATTAATGAACGTTTTTAAATAATAACCTTGACGGGGATCTAGGACAATTACCCCCATACAAATTACCCCCAGACAATAACCCCCCCCTGTAGAAAATATAATGCAAATGCCATTAGATTTAAATTAGTAGATAGGTTGCAGACAATCAAACAACAATTAGGCTGATATCACATATTAACACTTAATCCTTTATATGCCTTTTGAGTTCAATCTTGTATGTATGTATGTATATATGTATGCATGCATGCATACATGTATGTCGTGTCTTACCCTTACACTATTCGGGGTGTTATTGTCCGGGGGAGGGGTGGGGCTACTTGCATCATGGGTAATTGTCCAGGGGTAATTTGTTCGGGGATAATTGTCCTGTTACTCTTGACAGGAAGTTCTTGCTGTCCTTTACTGAAATGACAAATGGACATATTGGCTGCTGTGCCAAAACTTATTATTTAAACTGATTACTGATTTAGTTACTGAATATCTGTTAAGGTTTTAAATAAAATGTTGTGTATTTCCAGGTGGATGAATCCATTTCAACTGAGGGTAGTTTTCTGGCCAAATTTTTTGGCAATATTAAAAAACTGCTTCACAATGTTCGAAATGAAGAGTTAACAAAGTGCTTTATTTTCTGTCTCGCATCTTTTGGCCTATACAAAGCTGGATCTAGTGGTGTGGTAAGTATTTGCTAGACTATGATTGAAAATAATTAAAATAACAAACCAGTAGCAAAACTTAATAGAGCAACCTACATTGAGCTTTTGCTCTATTGATTTAGGATGTTTTCTTGTTTCCAAGTATTTTATTTTAAATTCAGGAGATTCGTATTGATGTTTTGTAGGCATGTTTAAATTATTTATTTATTTAATGCATTGAGATAGCATCTCTGAGGGTATCGTTTTGAAAGGCGATAACCCACCATCATTGAAAAAGAACACTTTTTGAGCACTGTTTAGCTAATGTGACTGGAATTCACCCAACAGTAGATGTATTGGTGTAATACAGTATTCGATCTTCAGGCACTGAATATTCTAATGAAATTCAGGAATATAAGTTCCTTGCCTGGTTTGATATAAATTTATTTTTGATGTTCAGTGAGCTATTATCAGTATATTTTATCACCATAACTCGGATTTGTGCTCAAGTCATACATGTCTACTAAATGTCCTGTCAAAATTCTGATTGCATTAGAACATATTGCTTGGTAAAAAAATGCCAGGTGGTGTGATGTTAGAGAATTCAAGATTTCAAAAAAAATTTTCCTATTTGAAAAATTAGTATTTCAATTTTTACATGTAACATGTTCCAGTATTTCGGCTGTGCACTGAAAACTTGCCTATAATTGTGATTTGTTAATTTGGGTGAGTACGCAGCTTTGTATCGAACTATAGTCACTGTGCATTATAAATTTGTGCTATAGAAGTAGTTGGAATGGATTTAATTGGTTTTCTGTTAGTAATTTGTGCATATATGTTTTACATTTAAGCTAATATCAACTGCCCGCTGGATTTTGGTACAACCACAGTTCATAAGAAACTCTGTGCAGAAGTTGTTATACATTGCAGCAGACATTTTATCCTTTAGGGAGCAAGGGGCAAATCAATGTGCAGTGACCACTTTCAAAGAGTATTTGGTAATATTCTGCTTTGAAACAATTTTGTTTAACTAACTTTCATACTGTATGTGGGCATTTAGTTGGATTCCTTCACTCCAGAACACATTCTAATGACTGACTTAGTGACTTATCAATTGCTAACAAAAGTGGTAACTGTACTTGTTAAACTATAAATATGATATGGGATTTGTGGTGACGTCAAAGCGACCATGTCTCTAGACTTAACCTGAGTCCTAATGTTGGATGGATAGGGAGTGTGATGTAGGGGCATTGTCAAATGCTTATTATAAGCTTAGAATGCAAGGGTGTTGAATTGCTTGTTTTTTTGCGTTAGTAGGAAAGGAACCTAGGTATTAGGTAAGGGTAGGTCGTTGTCAACAGTGTTGTCTGGTATAGGATGAATTCCTATGGCTTCTGAGCAGTAATTGCAATTGAAAACCTATATAGCGTCACTCATAATCAGAGGCACTCTAGACTCAACACAAAACTAGGTGGAGAACAGGAAAGTCTTAAGGCGCTTGCGACAGGTGTAAGAGATACCAGCTCTTCCCGAAGAGAAAGGGGAGGGTGTTCCAGCTGGTGGGACTCACATAGGCGAGGCACCTGGATTGGACTGTGGCAGTACTTAAGGCTGTGGCAGTACTTAAGCCAGGAGTAAGGTAGCTAGCTAGTTTTAGTTGGTACTTTTTGATGCATTCATTGAGACCAGCTGAGCTGCATTTTTGCCAAATGAGGAGGTACTGTTATTTTCTAGTTTAGATGTGACCAATGTTCTTCTTATCTAAATGTTGCAGCTGCTTAAATTTATGTGCAATTTGGACATAGTCTGGAAGAGGTGACTGACTTAGAAGTTTTCAGACTTGACAATTTACAAATGAGCCCAGGTGCTCTCTTGCTAAGATCTGTTTAAACTTAAATGTTCAGGATATTATTCTGTATCGTTATAATATGCTATGATCATGAGAAAGATTGCATTAAATGGGCAACTGT
This sequence comes from Bimastos eiseni, assembly GCA_959347315.1. Lineage (NCBI taxonomy): Eukaryota > Metazoa > Annelida > Clitellata > Crassiclitellata > Lumbricidae > Bimastos > Bimastos eiseni. The sequence continues at coordinate 23,359,302 of OY365806.1, read as the reverse complement.
TGTATTTATGTAACTTTTCAAATCTGTGTACTTTTAAATCCTTTTTGGCTCTGATGTGTTACTAATGTTCCTTGTACTACTTCAATCATTGCATATTTCAAGAGAGAGTGAAAGGCTTTGAAATGTGCATGTTCTTTAACTTGAGCAGTTTCTGTTGCAGGATCGGTTTAAGATTTGTCTACCAAGTGACCGACCTGTTGCGAGTCACAGCATACATTCTTGCTTTGCATTTGTTGTGCTGGCCTCAGTCTGTTTGTTCTGTTGGAAAGGGCGTGTGTTGAGAATTCTCTTTGGTGAAGTATTTAGCACAGTAAGCTACCTGAATGATATTGTCTAATTCATCATTGTCTTTGTGATCTTTTCCACCATCGTATCTCTATTTTAATTTTCACTGCTATGAATGTATACATTGTGTCATTCAGCACTTGGTGCTTTACTTGTCAACTTATCTATGAATATTTATTGGTATATGTTGACGTTTCATTGCTTGCTGGTACGACCCAAACAAGGAGCTTTGCTTATGTAGGCCCTTCCCTGTTCAGTCTCGGAAGCGCTTAAAGACCTTCTTGATTACCTAACCACCTAGTCACCAACTTGGATCGGGAGCGCCGCTCATTTGAGTGGCGCTTTAAAAATGTTTATTTACAATTACAATATTCACACACATAAATCCTGTCAAATTTCTAACAGTTGTGTGTGCAAGTTTGTGTAACAACTAATTTTATTTAGCTTAACATATTTTGTACATACCTAAAAAAACCTTTATTTTATCATTTTGAAATGGCATTATGTTACTTTCTGATTCTAAGTGTGCATATCGGTAAGAAGAAACAAGATTGGAGTGAATTCAACTTCATATTATGGTTATATATTATTTTTATTTTTGATTTAAAACATCCATACTTTCGGGAAGTTGTAAATCTTCACGTTGTATTTTTTCGTTCTGTGTTTTTTGAAAGTTTTCAGAATGTTGTGGAAATGTGAGCAACTTTGTAAGAGGCTGGTGGTCCAGAATGGATAAGGTTGTTCTGTGTTGTGCTGGTACATTGTCCTATTGTGCTGGTCATGTGATGGCTTCGTCTCAACCAATCTATGAAGTAAGCAGGGCATCCTAATTTTAGGTTTCTTAAATCTAATTAATGGTGTGATATTTATCATAAACTCCAAATTTCTGATGTGCTACTCCTGTTTATTCACCAGTTAATATTCACCAGTGCTAAATAGTCAGGGTCAATTACTCACAGTTGACTAGGGAAGAGAACAATGTACATAAGGTCGACAGTTTCACCCCAAAACATATTAGGAAGTCTCCTAAGTAATTAAATTTGAATGCATTTGCTTTAATGATGTCAATGCTCCTTGTGAACTGTATAACTTAAATCTGCCTAGTAACACTATATTAGGGTAGCCGAACACTTATTTCACTGTCAACTGTCTGGCCAGCAATTGGGTTTTGTTGCCCTGACCATAAACTGCTATGAGTACAAATAAAGTGAGCAATGTGCCTAGGTAATGGCTATAATATTTTATGTATAGAGTGGCCCAAAAGAGTCTTATATAATTTCATATCGCAATTTTTTTGAAATTGTTTCTTTTAAAAAACCAAGGAAACTGTTGCCAAATGTTAATTTATGGTATCTAAAATCAGAATTCAAATTCAATGTGTCCTCCTCGGTTTTCAAAAGTTTTTTTCTGAACATCTTTGCTACTGGAGCAATTCCTGTTTATAAACCTCTTAGACAAATCTTGCCACTCTTTAACAATGGGCAATTTCAGTTGTTTTATTGTGTTGCAAATTTACGACGAAAGTAAATTTTTGTTGGAGGACACCCAAAATAGCATAATCTACTGGGTTTAAAGCTGGGCTATTTGGTGGCCACATGTCTGGTTCAATGAAGGTGAAGATGGCGACCGAAAGTTAACGAAATAATGATGTCATGCGTTGAGATAATAAGTAAGAAGAATATTTGAAGACTGCTCAAAACATAATTTTATGTATATTTCTCAAGATTGCTCTATGCGGTCCCACATATTTTGGGCCACCCTGTGTATGATTGCTGTTCCTCATTTCGCTATTTTGTTTTAACAGCGTGTACTGGAACGAAATCCTGAAACTTTGTGTATTCTGTTTGTGATGGCTTCGTCTTCCTGTTTGATATTTAATCGCCTTGGTGTCAGCAAAGTATTAGTAAGTGAATGTCTTTGCCACTTATCTTGGGTACTTCTTTTGTATTAATGTAGCATTATTTCCCATGACCTTCTGGTTAGTGCTAGTTATGGTATCATGGTATTCGATGTTACAAAATTGCCAAAGACCATGTGGGTACAAGTACAACACAATTGCTATATGACAAACTAAGGAGGTGTTTCTATGCAAGCTGTTTTTGCTCACCTCTATATATCATCTTAAAACTGTTTTTGACAAAATTTCTTACTTATTTCTTACCTTACATATATTTACTTTAGCATCGACTTGGTGCCTTGTCAAGAAGACTCACTACTTGTTCAGTAGCAAATTTCAAAGGGCACATAATCCAACCAGTACTGAAATAGTTTCAGGTTCAAATCTGCTATGAGCGAATCTCGTGTAATGACCCTGTATTTAAATGCATCTGCATAAGGCCCTAAGAATGGAAAATCAACACCCACTCTGGGTCATGGTGGGTCCAGTGAAGGACTGTCATTGTTGTTGTTTGCTAGTATAGTCTTTGCAGAGTATCTAATATACCTAGACACTTATGAGTGCCAGCCTCAATCTAGAACAGTGCTGCACTGATTTGTTAATGATTTATTTAAATATTTGTGGGTTGTCTCCAAGTGTGTGCTGAACTGATTTAAAAGAAATAGTACATGTTGTTGTACATCAATAAAAGACATTACGGGTGATCGACCAACAAATAAAAATGTACAATGGCTTAGGTTGTCTCAATGACACAGATTCCTAATGTATGGAGGGGTAGATAGTGTTGACAAATGAAGCAGATCTCAGGAGAAGAATCTTTCTCTCTATTAGAATAACATCAGTTTTTCTCACATTATCTTTCGATATATACATTCTCTTGTGTGATTATGTTAATGTTGCTGTTACTTTCACAGTTGGGCTTATTTCATGAAATTTCTCTGCCTCCAATTCAGTCTGATGAGGCCATCAGTGTGGCTCTTGCCAAACTTTTTACTGACATCGATTCTGAATCGGGAGGAAGCTGCCATAATCCTCGTTCAGTTTTAGAAGCAGTGTGTAGAAGGTGTGCATGAAAGACATTGGAGTTTCTGTTAGCATGTGTTAATTACAAATGAAATTTCTACATTTATTTGTCTTTTCCACTCATTTATGTTAGAATTTAATTGAATGTTTTGAAATGTAAATTATTTTCTTTTAGCATGTTTTTTGAGAGCTTGTAAATCAGAATTAATCGAAGTTATGGGTTGTGCGAAATAGGTATTTTCTTTTCAAATCACTATGATATGGGTTGACTTTCAATCTGTAACTATGAAATATTAAATCACTTGACCCCGGATTTTTTCTAAATAAGTTGCCACTCATTTATGTTAGAATTGAATTGAATGTTCTGAAAATGAATTATTTTCTTTTAGTTAGATGTGTTTCATGTTTGACTGTTTTTAGGTCTAAAAGATTCCGTGGATTTCGTCAACAAGACAGCCATGAGCTACTGAGGCATTTGCTTGATGGAATCAGAGAGGAAGAAAGAAATGTAAGCTAATAACAATGAATTACATAACAGTTCGCCTGTCTATCTTAATTAACAAAATCCAACAAAAGCCATTCAGACTGAACAGAAGAGTATATGAGCATTTATAGAAGCAACTTTTGGAATCATTAACTGTCAACTACATGACTGAATGTTTATTCAACTGTATTGAGCTCCTTTAATAATGAACCCGGCTCTGTGACGTCTTAAAATATACTTTGGAATATACACTGTGTAATACATGACGAGTAGAAAACTAACAGAATGTGCAGAACAAGGCAGTGAGGTCCAAAGCATTAGACCAAGACACTGCAGCAGTCCTAATTTCCGTAGAGCAAGTGCAGTATTTGCCGAGTTCATTGTTTGCACTGTCTGATACCTGTTCAGTCCTCCCATCTTATATAGAATACCAACTTTATCCAAAAGATACATGGTATGATGTGGAGCTTATCGGTTACGCTTTCCACAGAATCACAATGAAGATTGTCCTTTGGTTGTTTATTATCTAGGCGTTTGGATAGTTCTATGGATGTATGTATACCTAAATGACTTGTACTCATTATTATGTCTGATTGCATTTTTATTGTTTGTGTTTTTCAGCTGAAAGAGGATGCAAAATCTTTGACTTTGGTTGACAAAGTATTTGGAGGTCATTTCAGAACAGTCTATACTTGTGAGACTTGTTCATCGGTGAGAAATTTATCCTTCAGTGCAGTTCCTGGTCCCATGGTTAAGATGTTATAGTGTTGCATTGTGATTGTGAGGCAATGGACAAAGTAGGAACTATGGGTGTTCATGTAGCAGTTCGTAGTATCGAGCTTTTCGCCACCAAATCTAAAAAAGGTTTCAGATTGTCTAGAAGAGATTGTTTATTCTTATATTCAACACTGGCTGGGGAACCCAGAGTTACACGGGTTGAGGCGGGTTTTTGGCCCTGGAGAGCAGGAAGACGGTGGCCGCGGGGTTCACCAACCCCTCTACTGGGTGTCCCAGGTGTTCCCCGATTCAATAGCTGTATGTAAATAAATATTGTATATGTGTTACATGTACGATATCTCCCAAATCGTCCATACATTCATGATGGTGTAAAAGAAGAATGTAAAAGAAGAACAGGTGTGGCAGACAGATATCACGTGCACATGTCGGAAAATGTGCAGAGCTCAAGTGTTTCGTCCACACACTCATGGCGAGTGAAAAGGAAACTTTCCTTGGGGGACCTGAGACAGGTTTATTGCCTTGGAAAGCAGAAAGACGGCGGCCGCGGGATTCACCAACCCCCTCAACCGTGTGTCCCAGGTGTTCCCCAAGCCAACGGCAAAGGTTTCAAGTCAATAGCTATAAAACTCTGCAAATGCATTGCCGGACAGACAGACAGACGGTACAGAATCTCTTCTTTATGTATATAGAGATTGGGATGATTTTACCTAATTGCAATTTGAATGATAATTAATTGAACTTTCTTGCTTTTTCTTTAGGTAGCATCTAACCTAATATTCTCGTACTTTATGCCAGCACGGCATTGACCTGTTGACACATATCTAAGAAGTGTGGTGATGTCAACAGAGCATTTATTTGTAAAAATACCTTACATTCTGTTGATGTTTTGTGTTTAGCCACATTGCTTGTACGAAGCATTCCTTGACATTTCTCTCCCAATTACCTTACATGAAGACACTTTGAAAGAAATTGCAGATCCTGACAACAATGAGGTTTGAATTCTGTTTGAAAGAATATCTTCTAGTGATAGACATGCCATGCATGGACACGTATACCATGGGCTGCTCGTATATGGGGTTCAGTGACTAACTTTCTGGGTATTGACCTGTGCCTCTTACTGTTGATGCTCCTTTGCTGCTATTGTGCATTTGTCACTGTTACCACAGAAGATACAAATTAATAATAAAATTTTAAATTATGCATTTGACTTAGGGTTATCAAATTTGGGCTGTATGTATCATGTATTGCGATTTATTTTAGATGCTTTATGGTGTATTTACATTATAATATAAATTATTTCTTAGTAATAAATAAAGCCAAACATTTATACACATGGAAAATATACGTGCCACTACCCAGTAATTCTCTTAGCAATTTCAGTAATTTTGCGGAATGCTCAAATATAGTGAGGCATTGAAGGAATTGTCTCAAGTTACATACACCTACTGTATTCTGTCTCCATGCACCCTTGCAGTGTACTTGTATAATGTATACAGCATCTCATTTAGTTTTTATGCTGACGTTTTTTTAAGAATAAGTCGATGTAGGAATGGTCTAACCATATTGGATATCTCTTGAAAGCATCGCTGAATCTGTTCGAGAATCAGTTGCAGCTTGAAATCTGAAAGCACAAAGATATTGCACTTAAATCGTGTTTTCATCTTTTCCAGATTTCTTTGTTTGTTTCAGGGAAACAATTCTTCGCTTATGATCCAGCTGCATAGCGTTGAGTTTTGGCTGAAGGTCTTCACTCGGTCTGAGAATCTTGGCAAACAATATCTTTGTCTTGCGTGCAACGCTTCTATGAGTGAGTTCAGTTGATTGACTTACTTTGCCTGACATGATTATATCTTTGTAAGATTATCTCAGGCATAACTGATTTAGTTATTTTATGGCTTCGAAGTTACACAGACTACTGTTTATACCACGATTTCCTGTTTTATCAGATGGCTTCTTTCTTAGTTATGTGTAATCTTTATGCTTTTTTTTTTATTAAGTTGGGCTTAGCCAAATGGTTATTAGCTGTAAAATATAATTAATGGTGAAATACTATGAAATTTTCTGTTACGACTTAAACACCAACAATTTAGCTAAACTGATAGAATTCAGTTATTGTGCAGAGATGTATTAGAGGCTTTTACAGGTTAGAGAGATCATTACATGTAGGCCTACTACATTCCGTGTTCCATCAGCCAGGCTCTTGGTGATGGACAACAGCTATTTTTTAATGATACAAGGAATTATGTGGTGTAAGATATGAAAATTTGCCGTGTACCTACAACGTGCATTCTTGAAGCGGAGATATAAAGAGCTCAATTAAGATGAAGATTCTTATTAATAAATAGGTTTTAATTTTTAATACTATATTTCTGATAAAATCTGGACATTCGAGTTCATGATTTGAAGCAGTTACAATGGTAATCATTCTTGTAAAAGTCAGATCCTTGCTCCTTGTTTCTAACACAATTTGAACTACTGCTGAACTCGGACACTAGGAGACCAACATTTGACCAATATTAGATGTCCACTATATTTTGGTGTAAAATTATTGACTTTATACATGGAAATGTCTAGTTTCAAAAGTAGCTGACATATTAGGCATATGCTATGACTGTCATTTTCTCTGACAAGACAAGCCTATCAAGGACGATGTGATACCTTAGATCATTATTAGAGTTTTTGTTGTTGATTGTTTCAGCTGGAGACAACTACATTCTGACTTGTGGCAAAAAGCAAACTTTGATCTGTGATCCTCCTGCCATTCTGTGCATTCATGTGAAACGATTCAGAAAGGTGTGTCCATGCTGTCTCTTGCTCAGCATAGCACTTCCCTGTTGGTCCGCCTAAAGTGGGATATTGACAGTGCTATTGATGGCTCTCAAGTCACCTTTTTAAGGTTGCTTGATGTTAGTGCCACCTTTGACTCTGTTTAGCATGACATCCTCTTGCTCCAACTATCAGTTTCCTTTGGCCTTACTGGCAGACCACTCGAGTGGCGCCTCTCACTCCTAGGTGAGCGCTGCTCTCACGTCAGCTTTGGGTCATCCAGGTCCAACTTGGCCCCATCCCTTTTGGGCCCTCTAACACTTCTGAAATTGAAGTGCTCCTTTCTTCCTGTGGGCTCCTAAATCAGATTTGTATTGATGACACGCAGGCCTATAATATGGTCAAGCCTCTCATGCAAATAGCTATTGACTCACTGAAGTCCTAGACGTCAAGAAATTGGCTCCGACTCAACCCTCTCAAACTGAATTAATCTGGGTTGGTACCCAGTAACAACTGGTAAAGATTGACTTACGCTCTGGAGCTTTTCCCTTCATTTTCGCTACATCTGTGAGCTACAGACCTTGGGATAATTGTTTACCAGGAGCCCTCCTATGCCCAGCATGTTAACTCAGTAGCTTGCAGCTGTTTTTACCAGTTGCGTCAACTTTGGATTGTCTCGCGTTTCCTCTCTGCTAATGCTGTATCTACTTTTGTCCAGTCTATAAATAGTGTTAATTACTTAGCAAAATACCAGTAAATGTTTGAGTTTTTATTTGAGTTTCTTATGATCTGTTGACTCTCTATCCTGTCTTGTAGACAGCAGATGATTTTGTGAAGGCAGACGACCATGTCAAGTTTTCTGAATACCTCGACTTGGGGCCTTATTTGACTGTTGATTGTCGAGTAAGTTGCAGTCTATTGTTTCCCTTCTCAGATGTAAATTCATCAACTAATTTTCAATAATATCATTACAGTATCTTCAGTATGGCATGCTGAATGGCCTCTTATTGACAGTGATATTGTGACTTCTTTGATAGAACTAAACTCTCAATAGCTGAATTGCATTTGGTCTAGCATCCATTCATATATCCTCATAATGGATCCAAATTTTATTCATTGATTCGAAGCAAAGGTTTGTCGCAATTTGAAATCTTAGTGAAAATTTGACTCCAATGCAGGGTCATGATTGCGTTTTTTTTCTTTTACCTATCTGTCGTAGTTTACATAATGTGTGTCGAATTGTACTTTTTAGCGTCTTGGAGAGAACAAAGAAAGAGGTGTGTATGCCTTGTTTGGAGTTGTTGTACACAGTGGATCCCTGGAGAGTGGTCACTATGTGGCTTACATCAAATCCCAAGCAGATGGTGGACAGGGCAATACTGTAAGCAACATTGAGAAATTTCTTCAGCAAGAAGGCTTTGACTGGGACAGTCTTCCGACAGGAAGGATTGACAAACTAGAAACCGAATCACTAGATATTCAGCAGGATTCTCTTGACTTAAGCCAAACAAAACAATGGTACTACTGCAGTGATTCTTTTGTCAGACCTGTGGACACCCAAGATGTTTTGAAACAGGCTGCATACCTTCTTTTCTATGAGAGACTCTGTTGACCATAGCAATACTGCTGACATAACAATTTTATACACTTCATTTTGACATTTAAATGATTTTAGTTTATTTTAATTCTTGCAGGTAGTTTGGAATGGTTTTAGTTAATTTAATTATTGTATTCAATTACATGCAAATAAGGACTTGTAAATAAAGTGAATATGGTCAAGCTGCAAACTAAATTTCATAGTAAATACATGTTCTGATAGATCTTTCAAAGTCTAATACATCTGTGCTGAAATATTGATAGATGCATACAATATTTCAGGTATACAACATTTTCAATTAGATAAACTTGCCTGGTGGCATACAATAATGTATGTGCTACGAAGACCTACTAACCAGTGTCAAAGCACAGTCTGTACGAGTGTTCGAGCCAGGCATTACTTTTAGGAATGCTTTATTTTTCTGTTGGCATATTTAAGCCAAGGCCATGCATGAATAGATGTACAGACTTGATTAATAGTCATCGATTATAAAGGATGTCTTCAGAAAATACCTGTTTCCTAATCCCTCTCCAGAGTCCGTCTTTGTGTGTGTATGACTTTGTGCGCGTATGACTTACCCATACCCCGCCTCGCCTTCGGACGTCCGCATCTGGCATTACACACCGTTCTATATTCTTTCAATGTGTTAAATTTTGCTTTCAAAACGCATTTAAAAAAGTCTTCATTTAGGGATATAGAGGTAAAGTAATATAAAAATTGGCATCTCACCGAAAGCTTAACATTCGATAGACGGTCGAGTAAAGACATAGACAGTGTTCTAATTGACAGCGATATTCATACGTGAATCTTACATATATGACTGTATATACTCGCTAAAGAACACAGGGTATATGTGTATGGGCCACGTACGTCATCAACCTCAGGCGCTGGAAGACCGATCTATCATTATTATGCCAACATATTCACGGTGGTTGATCGGTTAGAACGGTCGGCCATAACATTCAGTGTGCGCTGAGTGAGCGGGGTCATTCACTGTGTATAGGGACCTTGAGCAATTAAGTGGAAGATGGCTATACTGAGTGAACAATGATGCATGATAATTGAATTAGAACGAGTGTCCTGTATAGTTAAAGCTACTAATGATGTACTAGTTAGAGATCTCCTGCTCTCTTATTCCTGGCTGACGTTGCTGCAACCAGCTTCCTTTAAATCATAAATTGTGACTAGTAGCTAGACCCTATAGATACAGCTGTTAATTTACGTTTAGTTAAGCTTTCAGTTAAGATTTTGCAAAGAATTGCTTTTTGTACAAACTTGTGAAATCGTTCTAAAAACTTTATTTGGGGCTATTGCTCATTGTTACTTCGAACATCCCCAGGAAGCCCTAACTATAGCAGATCTTCTGAAACCTAATTGGGTCTCCTGCGTGATCCGAAGGCAATTAAATTTTGTAAGATTTGCAACGATTGCCATTATTTAGGTTTATTGGATTGCCAAATAAAAACTTTTATTTGATATAGGCCTATAACCTGCTACATTGACCTGCTAAAGCCTACTAATCTTCATCGCATCGAGACAGACGAGCGCGTTCTGCTGAAGGTCTAACGCATCATACGTGCACAGGCTCCAAATAGAACATCTAAAGATAGACCTGACAGAGATATTGCCAGAAAAACAGTCTGGGAAGTCCTTTTCGGGGTTTTTCCATAGAATTTGTTTCTGTTTTTCTACATTTTAGGTATGTTTTAGCAATCCACGTATTTGGTGGGTTTTAAAATCGTAACCCCATTAATACGTCCATGAGGCCCACGTATACATACGTAGGGCCCATATGGGGTTCGAGACCGGCCTGCGCATTCATGGTTATTAAATTTATTAGTAGGCCTGTTAGGCTATCAACGCAAGCAACTATAGTCGACTCTTATAAAAATCAATAATTAGATGCATGCGATAATGAAAGGAGGAAATTTTTCCAACGCAGTTTATTTTCACTCGGGATAGGCCATATTTCTCAGAAGCTGTAGCCGAGACATATATAGTAAACCCTTATCTTTCCTGCTGTCACTTGTTTTGAAGCCAATTGAACGATTTAGCAGGGAGTCTCCTAACGGAAGTTTGAACGTGAGTAGCCTATAATATTATTAGCAGAAATTCTTGTCTCCGATTATTTTGAAATAGCAGATTATATATCTACATGTAGGCCCCTACAGCTTATGCTGGTAAATAAATTTAAGCTGGGCTATTTACTGCCTTGTTAATCGCACGCTAGGATTGTACAATGCCGGTATACCGATAGTGAAAGTTTGGATTGTAAAGTTTAAACGCGGGCGTGCACTAAACTGATCAGTTCCCAGACTGTTAAGCTACGGGCGGTATATAATCACAAGTGGGATGTATACATGTAAGCTACAATAATGTAATGGTTGGCTTGTTGGACTCTTAATCGAGACGTCTGGGGTTCAAATCTACGCCAGTGCAGAAATTTGGTTGGAGATGTCTGCCCCATCTAGGCCTAGATAGGCCTACATCTCTAGGCAACTCAACTATGAGTGGGATATCCCGCCCTATAGGCTAAAGAAATGAAGTCACTATAATACTTCATACCCCTTACCTGCATCAGGGCAAGCCATTGGACTGCTTTTCTCAAATAATTTTACAGAGGCACAACATTTGCAGAATCATGGCATAAGCCAACTGGTATTGTTACTATTGTATAAGAGTAGTGAGCAAACTACAGATTGATAGTTGAAACTGACCTCACAGAAGTGGGCGGAGACAATGACATCGCGCATACCAATGAGCCTTTTGGGGGAAAATGAGGAGGGGAGCCACATTCCGGTTCTCTGCTTAACCTGTGCAGTGTTCTATAGACCTGTACAATGTCACATGCAAGGAGTTTAGTAAGAAAATAAGTAGCCATGTAGGCAGAGCCCATTTACTGACCTCATGGGTAGACTCACATACATGAGCACATGCAGATCCATCACACTGGTGCCCATATGGAACAGCCCCACACAATCCACATAGTTACTCACACAGTTACTTATAAATACCTATAAACTGGTACTCATATGGAGCACTTCACATCATAAATTCAAAGAAAGACTGAAGAAATTGGGTAGGCCTATTAGAAAGAAGTAATGAGAAAACAAAGAAAGAAGAAAGAGTGGTTCTTACACATAGACCATCTTCTGAATCACTATTATAGGCCTACACGTTATGTTTTGTTATGTTAGACTTAAGCCAACATGTAGATTCCTATGTGATACCCAAAGAGCCTTACTGTCTGGATATATAGGTTTGTTTTACGATCTACCTCACAATCCAATAGGCAGCGGCGTCTAACGCAATTTTTTGATGATGATTATGCCAGCAGCTGGTGTTCCGAGATTTATTTCCGACGGGTAACTTTGTGCCTTAGCTTTAAATACTTCAGGAACTCGATATGCCGCAGTGAACGACGGTGCAGTGCCGAACACGCCTCACCTACTATAATGATTGAGGAGGCTTTTGAATGTCAAACGTAGTTTTCTTGATCCTGGTGTATGGTGGTTATATCCCAGTATTCACACCGTAATTCCCGATCCTTAACTGCACCCCTTTGATCGACCGAACGATGTGAATCCTATAGCTATCGATCATCCGGGTATCCCTTGCGATTCTGCATTGTTTATCGAGGCTCCGAGGAGTCTGACTTAGCGATATAAACCCTGACATTTTTCATCGAACGGTGTTATAAACGGAAAAAGCAATAGGCCTATGTATGTAGGCCTATACAGAGGTGAAACAAGGTTTTGACAAGTGGGGGGCAAAATGGAAAAAATATTGCGCGAAGTGCCATAATTTTTTTGCCCCTCCCCATTTTTGTAATTTTGCTCCTCAGAAATTTGAAAAATGGGGGGGGCACAAATTATCTTAAAAAAAATTATCTTAAAGAGCCATTGGAGAAACATAAAAAAGAGCCGATTTGGGGGGCACATGGGGGGCACTGAGCACTAACTGGGGGGCTTTGCCCCCAGTTTTAGAACTAGGGGCAGGTGCCCCTCTGTCACCCCGCTTGTTACACCCATGGGCCTATATATATATAATTGTGTGTGTTTATATATAACGCTGTTTTGGATGTATCACAACCAATTCTCCAGGCCATAGCTGACCCTTATGCAAAATATTCTGCGGGCGCCCATGGTCCAAACCCATCCCCCTTAACATTAACAGCACGACTGCCAAATTCCAATCGAGATTAGATAGGGGCCTACATAGTGCAGTTGAATATATATCGCGTAAGTGTTCACTCAGTAAGCAGGCCTATCCTAACTGAACATGAAACAACATGAACGCCACAGTGACCTAACGTGTATGCAGCTGTGAGAGAAATAATCCACGACAGTAGAAACGCTGACTTATTACCACTGACAAACAATTTGTCAACGTGCAACTTACACTACTTTCTTTTACCTAATATTTTGCTGAAGGAATAATCGATCTTCTTGATATATGCGACTAGCACGACAGTCAAACTGTCCAAAAGACACATTGACTTCTTTCAGCAGTCGTGCACGGATAGGATACTGCACGACTGCTGAAAGTCATGCATTCGGAATAATGTGTATTCAGTTAAGGTTTGTGCAAAGGCGTTTTCTTATGATGTGATTACTATAGCCTACGTTCAACAAATACATCTAGGCATGTACGCCTGTGATTTTTGTCCACCCCGGTTGGAGTTAAACCACTAACAATTACACTGATGGCATTTGTTTTGTTCAGTCTCTTTTTCGCTACTGCATGTACTTTAATTTCAGAAGCTGGACTCTGCGAATCTGCAAACTACACTGACTTCGTTGCTCTCCACGTGTGTCAGCAATAAGTCTAAATGGGTAAAAATAAAACTGATCGACAAGAAGGGCGCAGACCTGCTAGAAACAGGCTTGCTTGTATTTTTGGGTGGTGCCGCTCAAACGCAGTCGATAGCGAAGATGAGGACGACGAAACAACTGAAGTAAGTAAATTGTTTGTCAATTCTGCAAAATCGCTGCAGGTTAAAATAAACAAATGTGTAGCCATGCATATCATGCTTGGATAAGAAGGTGTGTTGACCTATGAGAGGTTCCATAGCCTCTAGAAACGCCAACTCTAACTTGACTTTCTTTTTGACATGCATTGTTCAAACTGTTAACTTGGCTGAGATTTAGGATTTTTTAAAACCTACAATACTTTATCTTTTCTAATTAGTTCACCAACAGTTGCTACATATTTTTCAGACAAACAGGACAGAGAGAAATATAGACACAACAGGGGAAAACAGCAGAACAGAGAAAAAGAAAGGCAAACAAGAGAAAGGCGAAAAAAAGAAAGGCAAAAAAGAGAAAGAGAAAGGAAAAAAGACAGGCAAAAACGCGAAAAACAGCGTCAGAATAGAGATTGACAGAGACACAATAGAGAAAAACAGAAAAACAACAGAGAAAAACAGAAAAACAACAGAGAAAAACAGAGATACAAAACAAGCTTCTATCGCAATTGAAGATACACGCGGTAAAGCAGAAGATGCTGTTCGGGTTAGTCAAATACCTTACGGATTCTCTTATCCTGCAGTTGCATTGAAAGGCCTATTATCTTGTTCAGAGTATTTCAACTGTGATTTGATGTGTGCATTAGCATTTAGACCATTATCAACAGAATTAACTGATATTTTTATATAAACTTTTACCTAAATTTGCATTGGTGCACCATGATGCAGGGGCCGTCGAGAGAAAATCAGGGCCAGAGGACAAATATTGATTCCAGGCCTCTTGTTTCACTCTCCATATGATATTAATACAAAATTTCAAGGATACTAAAAACTTGTGTTTTATAAATTGTTTCATTTACTGTAGCCCTTCGCCTTCAAATTTTTAATACAAGTTATAGGTACTTATACAACGTGAAGAAAGATTATCTGTAATACACTATTAACGTTAACGACTTTCAAAAGTTGAAAGTTTCTCACTTTGGGAAACATAGTGCAAAATAAATGTTGTCTGTTCCATGTGTGCAGAATCTGGTGTGGCATCGACCATCACTGAAAAATATTTAGCCTTCTGTCTTTCTGCCAATATGTGGCTTTTTACTCTGAAAGCACAAGCTGATATGAACTCGTTTTTTGATTCTAGTGACATGTAATGAACTTGTAGTCTTTTTAAATGCAAAAGTATCAAAAGTTGTAAGTCCCTCACTTTGGGAAACGTAACGCAAAATAAATGTTGTCTGTTCCATGTGTGCTCTTGCGATTTCGCTACTTTATCGAGGTGTTCTCGAAGAATTGGATCATAATGACTTAACAGCTCAAGTAAGCCTAGAAAATTTCCATTATCTGAATCTCCCACTCTAGAGATGAGCCTCTGAATGCTAATCCTCTTTCACCAAGAAATAATGTTACATCCAAAATACGTTTCAGGATTTCCTTCCAGCCAATAGTTTGTGACAAAATATTTTTTTGAAGTTGGCGAGTTATTGCTTGGTTGCAATTGAGACGATGCTCAAACTCACGTCGCGCGTATACTTTCGAAACCAAGATTAAGAATAGCCTACAAGAGGCTGTCAAGAAGTGTAAGTTAATCGTGTAATTTTTGACTCCCGGAAGTCCTATCGGCAGACGTTTTGCATCGAAAATCATGGTTATTTATTTAATTCACCTCCAGTCTCCATAAATGACATTTACACAAGATACGGACTTTTTGAAACTGTACACAATTTTCTCATAAGTTGCATAGATATTATCAGCAAATCATTTTTTTTCTTATTCCATGTTTAGCGCGGGCCCTTTGTTTATCACCGGGCCCAAGTAATAATGTATCCTCTGTACCCCCCTCTCGTCGGCCCTGCCATGATGTTATTTGCTGAGATTCCGATCAACCTTAACTTTTTAATGGTTTCAGTTTTTAATGTGTTCTTCATCAATTAACAGTAGGTCTTGTCTTATTTCTCGCCAGTAGCGCTATTGATGAGTTGAGTTTTAATTACTAACAAATGTTTCCCTAAAAGCATTGTGGATATAAATGCATTCTGATGCTTTTCAATAAATAATGGCATCAATTTTAAGCATTGTGTTCATTTTTAAGCACACATAATACCACCAGTGAATTGGACTTTAATCCTAAACAAATTAAATGTAGGCTGTCTTTGAGAACTACGTAACTAGCAAGTTATATGTGTAACCTGAAACAATAGGCTGTTCTGGTCCACGTGGAACCATCTCCAAAATGCAAAGAACAGAATAGTGAAATGGCGCCAACACAGGCTGAGAATGAGGACAGTTGTAAGAAACTAAAGGTATACAACATATAAATTGATGAGCTTATTATAATTTAGCACAGTACAATTTCATTTTATTTTCTTCTACACGATTTATTTATAAAATATGCTTTCTTAAAGTTTGCAGCATTGTTTCCATTAGAAGAACCATCTCAAGAATACAAAGTAAGTAAAACAGAAAATTTTCCAACTCAGAAGCAGGTTGCGTTGAGCGCAGTTGTAAGAAACGAAATGTAGGGTTATAGACGATATGTTTTAAAATTGTATTGAACTGAGCTGATCATAATTAAAGGTAAGTTAGTGTAAGTTTTATTGTGGGCATACATACATCAAGGCCTACATAAA
Organism: Bimastos eiseni; assembly: GCA_959347315.1. Taxonomy (NCBI): domain Eukaryota; kingdom Metazoa; phylum Annelida; class Clitellata; order Crassiclitellata; family Lumbricidae; genus Bimastos; species Bimastos eiseni. The sequence goes on along the minus strand of OY365806.1, from coordinate 23,342,919 downwards.
TTTTACTTTCCAATCATTAGAGGGATTTGAAGGACAAATATATATGAAATCTGCCAAGCCAAAAGCTGTTTGAGCACAGTTGTAAGAAACAAAATGTGGATGACCCATTTACAGCTGCTTACAGTGAGTTGATCGTAAACATTGTCTAATTTCATTTTATTTTCTTCTATATTAAATCGACTTTCCAGTTATTAGTAAATATGCAGGTATTGATCAAGGTAAAGAATACTATTTTATTGTTTCTCCCTTCGCGTAATTTAAATAATATAGGATTCAGAGATCCATCAAGAACCGCCAGGCGGACACGATGGAAGGAAAGGGGAAAATGTGCCTAGCCAGAAACAGGTTCTACAGAATTTTAAGAAACAAAAGGTAAGAGTAGACATTATTTAAAATTATTATAAGATAAGTTGATATTATAGGTTGAGTAATTTTTATTTTACATTCTTCTACATATGATCCACTTTTGATTGGTCAGATTAATAAAAAGGAAGGAAAAGTGAAAAATTTTCAACTCACAAACAGATTGCGTTCAGTTATAAGAAGCAAAATGTAGAGGACGTTATGTGAAGGTCGTTTAAAGCGAGCTCAACACGAATTATTACAGTGGAGTCTCATTTGTTTTCTTCTACATATAGGCTACATTTTAGATGTTTGTAAATACGCATACATGTTAACAACGAGTCTTTTGTTTTGATTTATTTAAAATAGGATATAGCGAACTCTCAAGAACCATCCGAAGTATATGAAGGAACGATAGGTGTAAATACACCAAGCCAGAAGCGACTTGATCAATGCAGCATGAAGCTAGAGGTGAGTGAAATGTAGTCAGCGTCCATGCACAAATACACAAGAATTTCTGCATGTATTCGTATACATCTTGACTCTTGTATATCGTCTTTTTTAGATATCTCAAAGCTCTCTGAACATAAATAAGCTTAAGCATAAATTAATCTGTTTAATTTGCCAGTTGTATGCCCTTGTTTATCTATTCTTTCGCCATCTGTTTGTCCTTCTGGCTTTCAATTGACTTCATCTCTTCTTATGCATTATTTCTCGTTTTCAACTTTACTTCTCGTTTCTAATATGGCTTCTAAAATAGCAAAAACACAGGAATAATCACAAGAAAAGCATATCTCCTGTAAGTGATATCCGCCTTGACCTTTGCAATACAACGATTCACATTGATACTGGCTGGCAGTGGCGTGGAAATTCGTGAATGGCAGTCCTAGCCGAAGGCTAAGGCTCAAACCCTAGCATCCTTCCTATTGAACAATTATAGGGTGGGAGACAGTGCATACATTCCTATTGAATAATCATAAGTTTCCATTGTTTTGCGCAGCCATAACCCTAACACACACAAACACACACACACACGCATACACATGCACACCCACACATTCAAACGCACACATACAAAATGCCAATAATAATGATAATAATAATAATGACAAAAATATATATATTTCTAACCATTTGGATCATCAATTTGCAAATCAATTAAATCAACAGATTGGTAGTGCCAGTTCAAATTGCTGACAGAGGAGGACGCCATTAAATTGCAATTGACTTTCAATGAATTGAACTGAGATACGAAGGAGCTTTAGAAGTTTAGAGGTGTGTGTGTATGTTTGTGTTAGGGTTATGGATAATATATAATAGGCCTATATATATATATATGCCTATTATATATATATATAGGCCTATTATATATATATATGGAAGTAAAAAAATTTACAAACGAATTTCGAATTTCCTGAGCTACAAAAATATAATAATCTGCCAGATTCTGGGTTTGAATATTTTCTTAAAATAATGACGCTTGTTAAACACATTATCTCAAAAGGCGAAGTTATTGAATTGCACATTCAAACGTCCATGCGTGAATTTTGTACACATGGACGTGTAAGTGTAGCAGTAATTATTGGGATGGCGCCGAATCTGGATAATCTTGCAATTGGCGAATTCCTTGAGTGTACTACTGTAGGTGCCATAAGACAGAAACCGGTTCAGTCAGTATATTAAGAACACTCGGCACGTGTGGTACTGTTGTAATTAATTTAGTAGTGGAGGTCATTTTTAGAGCCTGCTTGCGTGTCCGTGTTACGAATGTATTTAGTTTCACGTTCCAATCCATTTGATTTCCTGTGCACAGATAATTGATCTTTATTGATCACATCGTGTATACATGTATCATCGTGTATGTAATCATCTGGCCATTTGTGGGGCTCCTCTTAGAAACATCATTAGGATACTTCGCATGGCAATGTAGTAGATCTACAGAGGAGCGTCTTAAGATGGCTTGGTCCAATGTACGAGCAACCACGCTGTGCCCTCCTCATTGAACGGTCTCCATAGGCAGCTAAACGTAACGACCGTCGACCATCGATTGGAAAAAGAACGCAGAGCTCACGATACAGTCTGGCGCTAAATGGCTATCACAGCTCTCCTGAAGAGAAGGATTTGGCTGCCGCAGCAGGAAGTTTGGTCAATAGTCACTCCTGATAGTTATTGGTTGGATCGCATCCCAATGATGAGATCTACATCTGCCTCTGAACGGCGATGACGGATCGGTTAAAGTTAACAGTTCGTTGCTATGGTTTTCATTTCAGTTTAAACTACGGGTTTGAACCGGGGAGACTTACTCGTTCAACTTCGAAACTTAAAGGCAATACTTTCTGAACTTTGAAAAAGCTCTTATGGATTTTTGTACGTCTGTGAACATCTACACACACACACACACACACACACACACACACACACACACACACACACACACACACACACACACACACACACACACACACACACACACACTTAGATACGGTCGATTCTATTATTCTGTCTACATTATGAATAAAACTAAATACACGGCACCAAATTTACGAATGAATGTTTTTATGAATGTATACGTATTTATGTATGTGTGTATATTAGGAATGTACCGAATATTCGCTTCGTATTGGCTTCGGAGCCGAAGAGTCGGCCAGAAAACTATTCGGTATTCGGCCGAATAATAGCGGTCGGACCGAATACGAATAGTGGTCACGTGACATCTGTTTATATATTTGGCCGCTTTTTATTGTGGCGGCTGCTATATCAAGTGAAATACAGCAATTTTACTGCCTGGACTAAGTTTAGTTAAATTAGTTTCATTCCTAGTTTACAAAGACTGGCAGAAGAATGAAAAATTACACGTAGTTAAGTGTATACGCTTAGTTTATGTATTAAATTAACTTTTGCTCACATCTGATATTTTGAACTTTGACGGTAGACCTATTTTGTATATTATTGGTATTCGTATTCGGCGAATAGTTGGTCCAATTATTCGTATTCGGTCGAATAGTGAAAATCACCTATTCGGTACAGGCCTAATGTATATATATATATATATATGTATGCACGAGGTATTAGCAAATGCAGAGGCATCGCTAAACCATTGTACAGATATACTGCAAACGAGCGCGTCCACAGGTGGCGGATAGTGGAATGACCTTCAGCATGAAGGCTAGCTGCGAAATAAGCTGAGTTTGTCACTGACGAATAAGCAATCGCGAACCAACAGCGGAAACATACACACAGGGTGCAGTGGGGTAGTGAATGGTGACATCACGTCCTGAAAAACAGCATAACCATTGATGGAGTTGTGGCATGACAAGATCAGACCTTGCCTCTACTGCCCAGTGGGTACCTTGGGAGAAGAGGAGGGATAGAAGAAGGAAAACTCTGATGCTAAACCGGTACCTCGCCTATGATTGCTGCAGAAACCAGACCTCAGATTGAAAATAAGAGGAGGGTCAGTCGAATGGGTTCAGATATAAAGGCCATAGAGAAACAAGACGGCAGAAGTTCAATGCACAGACAAGACAGACAAATTCTGGTTACGGGGATCAGGGTTGCAGTAGACAAATATGGGCTTTAGACCCAGAGAGTGTGCAACAGTCTTGGTATCCAGTAACACAGTGCATTGTTTATCTACGGGGTTTCGACCCATGGATCAAAAGAGATGTATGAATTAGGGTAGCTCCAAATAGGCGATTTTCACTATTCGGTCGAATACGAATTGTGTAAAATATAGGTCTACCGACAAATTTCAAAATCTCAAATGTGTGCAAAAGTTTCGGTTCAATAAATTTAATACATGGCTGCGCAAAACAATGAAAACTTATTATTATTCAATAGGAATATATGCACTGGATCACACCCTATAATTGTTCAATAGGAAGGATGCTAGGGCTAGTGCCTTAGCCTTCGGCTAGGACTGCCCTTCACGAATTGCCACGCCATTGCCACGCCACTGCCAGCCAATATCAATGTGCCTACAGCTATTTCATAAAAAGGCGCACGTATGGTTATCCCAGCCCCAATTACGTCAGAGGTAGGGCCGCCGCCAGTCGCCTATGGGTATACCGCATATAATTAGGGTAATTAATGCTGCAAAACAACACATGTGTCACGTCTAGGTCATAGGTCAACAAGTGGGTGGTCTTGAGTCGGCACGTGCACCACTACTGACCCCTAGGTCATAGGTCACTCAGATAGGAGAACCAGATGGCCAGGCCAGAGTCCGTGTACGGGCGCGAGCTAGGAGTATGACGTCATTTGTTTATGTAAACACCGCGGCATCCCTTTGATTGTGCTTCAAATCTAATTCCCTTACTAATTATATGAGATGAATTAACGAACGTAAATGCTTTCAGGAAACTGAACTTGGCAATCATCAGAGAACAGGACACGTTCTGACTTCACCAACGCCTGCTGCACAACCACTATACGAAGTAAATTCCGCATCTAGCACCACCGCTGAAGTTAAATTAGAACATGTAGTTACTCCTATTCAAAGTGTTGCTGCGCAAAAGCAAATGCGCCAACACCTTCTGCCACTACCTTTCAGTCAAGAATCTCCGCTCAGCTCGAGAGCAAAACTATCCTGTATACGCTCAGAGAATATTCTCGCCCCTAATATGTCAACATTCCGAGAAGATTCCAGCGAAATGCAGCAAGAAATTGTTACCAGTGTAATCAACCGTCGGCCCTTGCCTGGAATTCCCATTAGAAATAAAGAACTTAAAGAAAATGAATTTTGTCTTGCTAAGGTTGTAGATGATATTAGCAAAACCAATGACAAGACACCTTGTTATGAATCTCATTATGATTCGTCTGCAGACATGATTCATAAAAGGAGCATAGACAATCTTTATTATATCAAACCCTCAGTTGACCTAAGAATCGAGCAAAATTCGGGTGGTCTGTCGCATGATGCTGTTAATTGCAAAAGAACACCATCTGCACTCTTAAATACAGTTTGCGATTCAACACCTGCACACAGCGAATATGCTATTGAAGGAAAAAATAAGGAAACTGTTAGTGATACTCGAATAGAAACTGTTGAAGGTGGGCGCACAGTAGAACGACGGCCTGAAATGTGCACATGTAATCTCGACACGATAGCAGTAACGTTTAGACCTACAAGCAATCTCGACACGATAGAAGCACACAGTAAGGATGAAGATGAATTCGATGTTACTCTAACAAGATGTGAAACCCACGAAAATATCGTCACTGAAATACAAGAAGTTGATGAAAAAACAGGAACAGATTTACTTTCAGGAAATACATTTGCCTTGAAGAATTCTCAAGCTGATGAGGATTATGTAGAATCTTTACCTAAACCAAACGACAGCATTAGTGAACCTGGTGATGAACACAGACATTGGTTGTTTGATAGCGATGCAAAAATCTTGAAAGAAGTCTTGCCCGTCGAAACATGTGACCGGAAGACGGCAGATTTTGGAGATATAACAATTGATGATGGGCCTATAATTGAAGATGAACAAAACCACTGCGAAGATGCGGCGTATGATGAAAATTGCGACTGGAAGAATGCAGAGTATGATGACATAAAGGCGACCATTTATGAGACAGTTGAAGATAAACAGAATGATTGGAAATATACCATAAATGAGGACTGGAAGACGGCAGATTATTTGGAAACAGATGAGACAAATAATGAGATGTTTGAAAATAAAGAATATAAATTTGAAGTGGCAACTGATGATGTAACGGAATTGGGACCTAGAGAGAAGCCAATCAGTTACAACAGTAACTACATTGAGGAACATCCTCTGAGTGAATTAATTGGGCCTCAAGACAGCAAAACAGAGAGGCACCAGGAACATTACTCTCTTAGCAGTTTGGTTCTTGCCCGAAATGAAGAGAAGATGGAAGAATGTCCTGAAGAGTTGATAAGCCCCGGACATCCAAAAGGCCAGCCTGGTTCTAGTTTCAAAATAAACACAAGTGAAGATAGCGGCGAACCTTCCGATAAATCGGACATCGCGAGTGATAGGCCTGCAGAAGATGTACCTCTAGGTAACGAACAAGACGTAAGCACGACTGAAAGGAATGATCTGTGCGATTTTAACAGGATTGGAGATGAGCAAGACGGTGCCTTTGTCGAAGAGCACCAGAGAGAAGTTGAAGAAAAGGACATCGCCAATGTCCAGCAAAACACAGTCAGTAAAATACAAGCCATACATTTGTATATATATATAGTCCTATAATATGAATGTATGTTTGTATGTTTGTATGCTATGAAATGTTCTGGACCCTTATGGAATAACATCCCACTAGAAATTCGTCTGTAAAATAATATGGCATTCAAAAATAAGTTACGAGCTTTCCTCATCAATTCATTAATGCACTAAATCATTAAGTACAGTAAATCTTAATTAACTACTAATCACTGCCATACACTAAACTATATATTGTATATAATGGTGCATATGACTGCATTTAATTAAGCTTTGTTCGTTTTATCATTTGGTGTTTTGTTGCGTTTTAGGATTAACTTGCAATAAAGATAAATTGCCATCTATTAGTGTGATATAGTTGCTACAAGGGTCCCTATGTAGCGGAACTCGCATCCCTTCTGGGGCTCCCATTGTAGCCAATATAAATTTGCTTGTGCATATTGTGAGATATACTCTATTTTGTTGTTGGTTACAATAAAACACTTTTCGATTTAGATATGATTTGATTTTTGATATATGGCGCTTTTCTTGACACTTAGATACTTCTGAGGCACCTGTTAGTTAAGTTCTATTGTTGAGTAGAGATTTGTTCTTTGAGCATGATAGCATTAGCATGGTGTATCTTTGCTTTTATAATTATTAAATTTTGAGATAAACACAATATTTCAGATAAATAGTGCCGGTCCATAATATACTCTGTCTCAGTCTTGAAATCCGCTAACAGTGTTGTCTTTCTAATCTGAGCGATAATCCATTGAATAGTATGCCCTACTGTCAAACAGCTCATAACTGCAGAGGCTCAAATTACCACTACGACAGAATATATCTGACAGAGCCTACAGTAAATCGAAATTATGCCAGTTGTACTGCAGGTCCACTAGAAAAATCATACGATAAGGAGAGGCAGAGAGTATACCTATAACAAGATATTTACGCTGGATTTTTATTTGATATCACGTTTCAGAAAAACTATTTCCAGTTTCTGCAGCAGTTTGACCCACTGGCCGATCCGAGGATAGCAAGATGAGGCTGTAGGCCTAATGAGATGTTGTCATAGCAAGCGGATTAGTTAACTATAATTGAGTCACACAATGGAGAAACGGACTAAAACTAAAACAGACGCACTGACAAAGCCTTTAGAATGTGTAAATATTTACACATCCGTCCTTCGATGTGAGGTCTAAATATGAGATCGCAAGCACTTTATGCGTATTGGTTAGCGTAAAGCGTCGCTTCGTTTTATGTTTATGTTCTACTTAAGAGATTGCAGTAGCAATAAATATAATAACAGTACTGATATATGCAGCATTAATCAAGGTATGATCATGACAGTTAACTCAAGTGGTAAAAGCGAGTCCTTTTACCAAGAAACGAATTTCTAGTCAGTTAAGCAGCCTCTATATAGCCTCATAGTATTAGTTTGACTGAATTTCTTGTAATACAAGAAACTAGACCGCTCAATGACCAGGATGCAAAACAAGTTCCCTCTTCAATTACTTCAACAGAACAAACGCCACACGAAGTAAATATCGCCTAAACGTCTATTACCGAGCATTATTGCATAATAAAAAGTGTATTCTTCAAAATTAATGCTCTTCTTACAAGGAATGCTTGTCCTCGTAATCGCAATGCCAACGTTATCTTTGAAATAGTCTAATCTCTTACGTAGGCATATAACAACTGCGCCGCATACCTAGTTCATGTTCCTATACTCCTCCAATATGTGAGGAGATTATGTCAACTATCAACCACTATAGGTATATACAAATTATGCATGTGTATGTAATATGTATGTATTTATGCATACATGTATTTATGTGGCCAGTCTGATGACAGGTCTTGTTGAATGGAAGAGGAATCGTGGAAGGCCTAGAATGTCCTGGATTGACAACATTTCTATGTGGACTGGCTAAAGAGAACTGTAGCCTGATGAGCGCAGTACGAGATAGACGATGCTGGGCTAGTCTCTCACGTAGATCCATTTACGTAGCCAACCGTCACTAAGCGACGACGGCATTATGACATGACCTGTATTTATGTGCAGATGTAGACCTATATATATATATATATATATATATATATATATATATATATATATATATATATATATAATCTATGCCTATTTATACCTAGGCCTACGCATAATAATTAAGATTCGTTTTGGGGACCTGAGCCGGACTCGCACTTAATTTTCTCATTGGAATAATCCTTACTCCTCCAATTATTATATCAAACGCATTAAACTTGGCCGCTGTGAGCGGTCTCATGAGTGGTAAGGGTTCAAGATAATTTAGAGGCCCGTCACTACCCTGCATAGGTCCCCGGATTAATGTTACTGCTCTGCCTATAGGGGCCCGGAATTTCTTTCGGCGGGCCTGTGGTTGTCCACGTGATCTGTTCCATGGGGCTCTGATCATCAAACATTTTCAATTGGCACTGATTGGTTTAGATAAGTGTATTTGTGAGGGTAAAAAACGAGTTGTATTAGGTGTCTTGGTAACGGTTGCTGACAAGGTGCTGTATTTTCTTACCAGGAAGTTTCTGCTGCCTCTGCAACTGAGAGAGAAAATGAAGTCGCAAAAGAAAACAAGAGAAAAGACACTGCTAAGGGAATAACAAAACTCGTATGTGGCAGTGACTGCTGTGCTTGCATCGTTATCATAATCGTCGTCTTCGTCGCCGCGCTGCATACACGTATGCGTTTATGCAAAGACCAATATGCACGTGACTGGAAACTCCCTATACACATGTAGCGTCGTGTCACTAATTTTGGTCGATACTCAGGAGCAAGAATTTTCACATCGTTTTGACATAACAAACTGATTCATCAATTTTTTGTTAAGAAACATTGACGAATAACTATGTCAGCAAAATAAAATAAAAATGCTTTTGGAGATTTAAAAGATCGTATTTTCAAACGGAAGCAATATTTCAACTGGGACGACTTCTGTATCTAAGGGTAAAACTTATACACGAAAATTTAACGAGTAGTCAGTCATTCCTCTTATATTCAATCCTTGGCGCTCGAGGATTTTGCTACTCGATCCGTACCCGTAGCACAGGACCGTTACCCGTACCCGCACTCACATTTATTACCCGACCTGTACCCGCGACATCTTTGGCTTGCCTTCTCATTGTTTTGCTACCTGCCCACTGTCGGTGGACAGATCAGACGGCGGCGCGATAGAACATAGAACAATGTCCTCCACACTATACTGTGAGGTTTAGATATGAAATTGTAAGCATTTTATGCGTGTTGGTTGACGTGAAGGGGCGCTTATTTCTATGTTTATGTTCTTCTTAAGATATTATGATAACAGTATATGTAATAACAGTAGGGCCTACTCACATACATGTATGCAGCATACATGTATAAGAGGATGTGAAATAGCGCGAGTATTTTCACCTCAATAATGATTTTTAGTCAGATAGGCGATCTTTACATTAGCCTGTATAGTAGGCTCATTGATTTGTTATACCTTTTATACAGGAAATTGGACCGACCAATAACCAGGATGCAAAGCAAGTTCTCTCTCCAGTTGCTTCAGTGGAACGAACGCCACATGAGGTAAATATCGCCTAAACGTCTAATACTGCATAGAGAACAATAAATAGTGTATTATTTTATTGCTCACTTTTTCAAGAAATGCATGATATTTTTAACAGACTAATTTGTATCTATACAGATTGTAAGCTAATTATAACCTGGGACTATAGATGAAAGACGCGGAGGAGAATACACCTAAGAGAACGATAGTATAGCTACAGTTTCAAATGAAACAGGGAGCACAATAATAAGCGCCCTTGTAGTGGCAAGGCCTGCGTTACTTCGCGATTAAAATTGTCCATTTAATAATAATAATAATAATGATCTATTATTTTGTTATGTATCTATAAAAATTATGCCGCCTACCTAGTTTACTAGCACGCTTTTACAAGTATGCTGCAAAATGTTAAGAACCGACAAAATATAATTATCAGTGTCTAAATGTACATAACGTATTATGTATAGATGTGGACCTACATTGTACATGTACATATAGGGTTATACAATGTACATATAGGGTTATACAATGTATGCATGTGCGCATACACGTACGCAAAGCTCAAGTTCATGGATTTCCATTCTCTTGTCTTGTACCTATTTCTTGGAATAGCTGCCCAAGCACGCCGGAAGTGTGGTCAGAGGCAAATAACCGGGGGCCGGGCGAATTTGTATGGGCCCAGGCCGGGCCTGCACTTAATTTTCTCATTGAGCCTAAAGATAGCTTATAGGCCCGTTACTGCTCTGCAGAGGGGCTCGGATTTGTGTGATAGCCCTGCCTGGGATCCCTGAATGTCTGTCGGCGGGCTTGTAGTTCCCCACGTGATCTGTTCCATTGGGCTTTGTTCAGCCAACTTTTTCAACTGGCACTTATTGGTTTAGATACATGTAAATGCATTTGTGAGATGCAGAGATCGTTTATTGATAACTGATGCTGACAGAGTGCTGTATTTTCTACTCAGAAAGTGTCTGCCGCCGCTGCCATTGAGACGGAAAATGAAATCGCGAAAGGAAAGAAGGGAAAAAAAGGAAAGAAGGGAAAAAAGTCAAAAGACACACCTAAGGAAGTAACAGAATCCGTATGTGAATACTGTGTTTGCATCTTCATCTTCATAATCGTCGTTATCATTTCCACTCCACACAGGCGTGTCAGTCGCATATCTAGGCCAATGCTATAGTCAGATAATAACGATATTACGCGAACTTGGAATATTGCGCTTCGTATTTCAAAGTGAACGCAATTTTTAGTTATCTCAACTAAAACAAGACGCCTCAAACCGCTACACAAGCGGAACTTTTATTCTACGTTTTTTGTATCTCATCTATGTTCACCAATCAACTTCATTAATTAGATTTTTGAATTTTATTAACTTACACACAATGCGAACCTATAGATAGTGGATGGAAAACCAATGAGCCTATATGCCAAGGGAAATTTGTAGCTATTTCAGAATACTAATACTTCCTGGACCGATCATTATGCAGCAAGGCTCACTAACTGCATTTCAATATTAAAAATGATTGTCAACAAGAACCTTTTCTGTGACCGTGCCAAGTGTGTAAAGTGACGTTCTTAAATCACGTGTCCTTGTCCAATCCTCATTATTCTAACGTTCATCGGTCTTTAGTTCTCCGCATTTATTTGTTTTTGTAATCTAAGTCTGTCTTCATGTTACACTCAAGTCTCAGAGGGTCGTTTTTTGATCACCTCCCTCACTTTTGGGATTGATACATATACTAAGAGATATTTTAATTTTTTCCCTTCACCGATCGATGAAATTTAACCGCTCTTTCGACGGAAATAATTATTATCATGAAGTCAACAATGGCTTTTAGACTGAGTTCATAGTGGTTCGACCTCTGCACAAAGACGTGGCCAAAAATTGCTGAAGGTCACACTAGATGCAAATTGCGTTGGCCTCCGGAGACTGGAGACTAAAGACGATTCCCAGATGCCTATGTCATTTTTGGATTCGCACCTTCCACTCTCATTCTCGGAAGTCATTCCGGCCGTAGAGTAGACTGTTTCCACGTATATTCTCATTCTCTTCTTTAGTATGTGAATGCACTGGACTAAAATTCTCGTCAATGCCCCTATGACCATTGAACGATATTTGGTTTACCTTTAAATCCGTGCTGTGGGAATTGAAGCCTTTTATAAATTATGTGCATCTGGTTTATTCATTCAATGCCTTTTTGTCTCTTTACAATTTTTTAGAGACGTCTAAACGTAAGACGCCCAATTGGACTTCAGAACCTAGGCAATACATGCTTCTTCAATTCTGTCATGCAGGTTAGCGGTCTTTAAAGTAATTTGTTATTTGTATCTTAATTTACTAATTTGGAGTATTTGTTAAACCTTTTATCATTTTGTATGAGACCTGTAAACAAAAAGAATCGCGTAGAACATATTTTAAATATCAGAGGTCTATATATTGTTCTTCATGTTTATTGTTATTATTAGGTCTATGTTACATTATTTACTGTTATAATATTATTGGGACATATATATATATATATATATATATATATAAATGGCAATGATTAAAACAATAGTTACAATGCTGGATTGTGAAGCTTTGTTATCATAAGACATGTTAGTATGAGAGATGTTTTTGCATACAACGTAATACGAGTAGGTCTATCCTAGTTAGTGAAGTACCGTTGGCCTAGAGCTGAATTAAATGATCTAAAAGAGTGCTGTGTGTAGCATTGTGAACTAAAGCTGTGTTTACTTCATGTGCTGTGTATTGTAGAACATGAACCAGTCATTCCTATTACATCAACTTCTGGCTGAAGAGGTAAAGATTATATATATATATATATATATATATACAAAGTACAACACAATGATTTTCATTTTAAAATGTTCAATGCATATAATGGCCTACTGGTCTGAGCTGTTTGGTTCAGTGCTTTGCCCACTGTTCAATAGCGTTTAAAAGCTGGTTGATTAGTTGATTAATGTGTGATTAATGTTTGATTGCAGTTGGTTGTAAGGGTTGATTATGAATCAAGATAGAATTTCACTTTTTCACTGCGCTGTACGTGTCATAGCTAAGATGATCATAGTCGCCGCCCTCCTTTCTCCATGCTCGGAACTGGCTCCTCCAGAGTGCGGATAGTGGCGAAGGGCCAATTATTTAAAGAGCTTGCTTGATATGGCTGCTGTAGTAATTGTAATCGTAAACTCGACATTTCTCCAGCGCCTGCTAAAGCGAAGTCGCGTGAAACAGCTAGCTTATTCGCAGGCGCCTAATCGACACCAAATCGGTAGACAGAGGTCGAGATCCAAATAGTTAGACGGCTAAGGTGGATGTTGTTTAAAGCTGAAACAGAGAAGAAGATAGAGGAAGTGGAGGAATCAGGATGCAGCGTTTTTAATTTTTAGTGAATGCCTGTCGGGATATAGTATACGAGGTTTTGCCGAGTTCGTATAGGATTGGTCAGATATTTGTCGTAGTAAGCTTACTGTGTGGCACGGTGTATGTGAGTGGCCGATCGGTTAGAGCGGTCAACTCGTAACGATCAGTGTGCTTATACTTCCCAAACTCGCACTAGACGTATAAGGCTTTTAAAATATTATGCTAAGCTTAATTCTTTTATGCTGTTTTACATATGTTGTTGTACTTGAATTACCAATCAAATGCATTTTGACATTTTCCCCTAAGGATATATTATTGTATACATGTATGTGAATGTTCATGTATGTACGAATGTACATGTATTACGAATGTATGTATTAATGCATACACTCTAAGAACTACTACGTCAGAATCAACGTATTTCATAACGTAGTACTACGTTGTATATGGCCTGAGTAATACTGCGTTAGGTTGACGTAGTGATCTCTGTAACGTATTGAAATACGTTAGACCTTCTAACGTCGATCAACGCAGTTTGCAGCGTAGCGTGCGTTTTCTGTTTGATGAATAATAATTATTATAATTCAAAGAGTCCGTTTTGACAGAAAACCCTCATATTTAACAATTCTACATTTGCCCAAAAAAATTAATTTTGGGTGATTCGAACCCACGCCATTAACTCCACCAAATCGCTCGAGGCAAACGCGTACCCATTCAGCTAATCTGCACCACTTGAGTAAACAATGTCAAAGCTCCCACTTAACTCAATGCATTCGGAATGACCATAACATGTCTATTTCTCAAACAATTGGTTTTGTTGGTATACTTTCTACTTTACAGAAATTAGATTCCTGTTTCATTCTTTATAAAGATTTTATATTTAAAAATGTCGCAATGCAGAATCGATTGATACCAAATACAGTTCATTTTGTGTATTCATGCGCACAACGCTATGTGCGGTTTAAAATATGCGAACTTCACTAAATAGTGTTATTCACGTTAATTATCATGTGTGAGAACATAGAATTTTTTACTAAATGTTGATTTATGTGCTTAATAAAGTTATTGCTAAAACGCAAGTCGTCTAGTGTACATGATTGTATCCGAACTACATTTTGCGCGCAAGCACACGAAATAGGGTTATAAGGATACAACGTATCTCTACGTTAGATGAGAGTAACGTAGTTTCAATACGTTCAGCGATGACGTAGTTTTCTGACGTTGAACGTATTCTACGTCAATAACAACAGATTAATACGTTAGAAGTAGTTAACGTAGTTATATACGTTATTCGCTAACGTAGTTCTTTTTGGAGTGTACGTTTAGCTTAGGCCCACTCACAATCTTCAATCAATCAGCGCATAATGCAGAGTAGGTCTGGTTATTTTCAATTAACGCGAACCAATTGTTCGGAAGGAAAACAGCGCGAGTACTAAACAGTCGTTATCTGTGATAAACGAATTTCAAGAGCTAAACGATTACTTTGCAGTAATAACTTATATCGAATGTACTAAATATTAAGTTAGAATCTGTATTGTGCTGTGCATTTTGCATGCATTTTCTATTTTAAGGGATTCATTCAAGGTTCCTTGACGAAATCAATGGTCACATTTTATGACCGCATGTCATCGAACGATCGATCGACGGTGACACCAAGAGACGTGCTGAATAACATCTGTCGGAGGTACACGTAGGACTGAGATATCAACATGAACTTAAAGGGGAAGGCTTCGTTTTAACTCGGCTACTTGTAGTAAAGCAGTCGAGGCGAATATCATATCCTGATATTTCCATGTATTCAAAGGTTAAGCGGAATAAACGCGGTTGTGAAAACTTGTGATAAATTGAGGGAGAGAGGGAACCTGTGTCCAGATCTGCTCCCTTTGTTACATACGGCACCTTTTTTCCAATAAATAAATAATAATAATGGTAATTGTGTTAAAACTCTGTAATCTAAAATAAAACTTTACAATTTCAATTTTTTACATTATAAAATGAATAAGTAAAATTGTGATCATTGTGTCCTATCAAATTAATTTTATTTGTTAGCTAATTTTAGCGTAATTTCTCTCGAAAATATATACTTTTTATAGCCTATAGATACGGGTGCGTTCCGGCGCCTTTTTCCTTGCGTTCCAGCGCCTATTTCCCTAGAAAAAAGCGCTGGCTACATATATTATATCTAACAAATTGAGGGAGAGAGGTAGCCCGTGTCCAGGTCTAAACAGAAGGAAACCACTCGATCAGATCTTGATAAAGTACGACCATGCGCTAAATGTACGTCTAGGCCTAGGACCTTATTATCTGCGGCGAAAGGCATTTTAAGCAATACCACTGTTGCATTCACATGTTTACTTAGTATTCACTTAGTATTCAAACTTTGATGCAGAGTGACATCTGTTGCAGTTCAAACGCTCACTGTATTCCAGGTCACCGAGATTCGCTGGAGGTCGACAGCAGGACAGTCACGAGCTACTGCGTCATCTCTTAGACGGCCTAAGACAAGACGAACGAGAGGTAAAACTACCTTTCATTATATAGCTGTGCAAATCACACTATCAAATCATTACCCTTAATAAACCAGCGAAAGATCACGTTGAAGCCCAGAGGAACAGAAATAGCTTATTCTGGTCTGAACCAATGGCTTCTATAGTGGTACAGTCATATATACAGTCATATACAGTCATTATTCTCAACCATCCGTTGACGGTCGCTACTAAAACAAAGTCGTTGTGCAACCCAAAGACCATGGCGAGTGTGGATAACATTGGGTGAAGAAGGGAGTGTGAGAAGGCACGAAAACTGCATTTTTATACGGAGAAAATTCGTCCAAGATCTGAAGGCTATAGCAAAATTTATACACCGAATATTGTCCTGAAGAGAGTTCTAGAGTGCAGGACCAGCAATAGCTATAGTCTGAGCCTGTAGGAGAGCTGTCTGAATCCACGCAACCGTCAGTCTTCAGGAGAAAATCGGAAGAGTTCGTGGAGTACAGAGTGAATATATTTATAATAAGACTAACTTCCAATACTGTGTTAATAACTACGTACAATTAGCCAATCATGAACGCTCTTATTCGTCAGCCAATGCAATTATTGTAGGTTTGTTGTGTAAGTTTATTGCAAATGCGCAAGTTTTAGATCTGGAGGTGAGGTGATTAAACTTTTATTTCTGCAGAATTTGCCATACATGTAGGCCTATATTCGATTCAATTAGAACGATATTGTCAATCACGTGGGTGAGGCTGTCTTCTTAACTTACAGACAATGCTGCCCTGTTATGTTGCTCCTCTGAATATCATCCGCGAATAAGTACGAACTGAATACGATAATTGATGCCACCCATAAGGCTAACAGCATAATTTCGCTTATTTTGTTAATTTGTTTTTGCAGTCTCTGGGGGATCCGAATAACAGAAAAGTTTTGACGAAGGTGGACAAAGTTTTCGGTGGACATTTCATGACGGTTTACACTTGCAAAGTTTGCAAAACGGTAGGCCTATTTAATGCTAGACCCTGTATATCCAAATCCGTAAGTAGGTCTAATTTTCACATTTTCTTGTTCCATATTATCCATAGATCACGAGAAAAATCTAGACGATGTGAATCTAGTTGGTGTTGCGTCATTCTATGTACATTACCTATGTCATAGACAGAACTCTGGCCATATCTACATGTAGACAGAACTCTGGCCATATCTACATGTAGACAGAACTCTGGCCATATCTACATGTAGACAGAACTCTGGCCATATCTACATGTAGACAGAACTCTGGCCATATATACATGTAGACAGAACTCTGGCCATATCTACATGTAGACAGAACTCTGGCCATATCTACATGTAGACAGAACTCTGGCCATATCTACATGTAGACATGCATGGCTGCTTAAGAATTCTTCAGCTGGCCTTTCTCCGGGAGAGATCATTTCTTGAGAGCAGCGAGAGCCATGCAGATCACATGTTAAAAGCTCGCTTAAATATTGAGCAATGATATAATTCTACTTTTTATTATTAAATTTTATGTATATTTGCTTCAGGGCATGTACTCGGAAGCGCTCTATGCACTATAGTAGCCTATAATTTGATATTTAATGTCATTACGAGCAAAAATATTGCATTACTTAGCAAAGCAACGTCATGTTAGTAGTAATTTGTTACTCAAACTATGGAGCAGATGTAAGTAATGTTTTTGAGATTTGTAAATTAGCCACTTGTCAACCATTTATTAGGGTCCTATTGTATTTGCAGCCGTATCATGTTTGTGAGCCAATGCTCGACATGTCGCTTCCTATTGCTTACGAGGATTTTGAAAATGATGAGGTGATCAGACATTCTTAATATTTTAAGAACAAGTATTATCGCATTCTACTTCTTTTGTTATGAAAGGTTTCCTACGCTTTTGAGGTAACAGAAATGTGGTCTTGGGCACGGTTACTCGGTTAGGCATTAGCCAGGTAAAAAGCTGTTATATACCCAAATACTTGAAGTTGAAAATCAGTTAGAAATAATGAGTTTTGAGACATTTCTTAGATATATATCCTATGGTGTCATTTAAAATTTTTTTTATCTTCAAATTGCTTTACCACACTCGCTCAACGGAAAGGGACACAGAGATGACAGAGGGGACATATGGATGTCTGGTTTCTTCAAAACTGATAGTGGACTAATATTTGGAGAGACTGCCAGGGTCACAAACTCAGCAGATCCGCCAACGCATTCGCTTCTTAAACATCATATCCATCTTCTAATGCTTATGGTTTAAAAATGTGTTAAAGCGTTCTTTGTTGCATTGCGGTATTAAAATTATAGGTTTTTATAGCTATTCAACATTTAGCCAATTAACTTCGGAAGATCGGAATGCTTGAAACAAGCTGTCAGCTAAGCATGATCACAATGCAGTTTGCGGTTAGAGTATGCGTTAATGGTGCTTCGTTAAATCAATGTATTATTTCCTCTGTTGGTAATAATAATAATAATTTTAAAAAATTTAAATTTCAAACTGACAAACAGCAGTATGATTGCAAGTAAAGTACATGTAGTCCCTATATTGTATTGATTACTACAGGAATCGAGCGTCAATGAAGAAGACAACGGAGTGAGTCAAATTGATTTATAACAGAGTATAATATAACATGGGCTTTTGGTTTGTCTTTAATTTTACAAGATGCACAACTCTCAGAAGAGGCGCCACATGAATTGAAATAATTATACCAAATAATGCAACGTAACAAACACGTGTATTTGCTACACAGTGCACGAGGATAGAAAGTTATTGTCCACAGAGAGCATCATAATCACTATAAATCTGACATTCTGATATAATTTGTGATGCTCGACTGTTAGATGTGTTGTGTATCAAGTCTAAGGTGTTGGTTTAAACGGATTAGCAATATGAACGTTGACTTGTTGCTTAGATCTAATAAGTGTTCGTTGATTCCAATGCTAATGTTTCAAGACGGCTGAAGACAATGGGATGTATCATAGAGCGGCAGAGTCTTTGATGACGCCACTCACTATAGAACAGAAGAAAAATGCAGAGGACAATCGCAAAGAACGTGTTCCGGACGCAGAAGTGCAAAATTCAAGCAAGAAGTCAAAGAGGAGGAAGGGAAATAATATAATTCAACCCTCAGCAACGAAGAAAAGAAGAAGAGAGGGACGTTCAATTCTCGACTGTCTGGATGCATTTACGAGGACCGAACTAATCGCAGATGAATATCTGTGCATTTCTTGCCATGAAATACGCGTGAAGGAAGGTGCGTGCAGTCATTGGCGTATCGATAGGATTAGAAGCTACATGAGGCATATTTATATGATGGGAGTAAGAGAGGGGCTACTGTGTCTCCTCCCTAACCCCAAGAGTTTTGCTAAATGACACTGTAACAATAATCATTTGTTGGTGACGATGCCGTCATAATAATGCAAGGGTGGTACCATTCAAAGCGGGAAGTCATCGACTAAACCATGCATACAGTTTCTGTAGTCTAATGAAATTCTAAGCATCGAATATCACGCGGGAAACTTCTGCCATGGCAGAATGATTATAATTATAGCAAGCTGTGAATAGTCTCTGCGGCAACGCTATCAATGCAGGGCGCCTCAGGTTATTTTTTATTGGAAAAATCTTTTAAAAAAAATGAA
Organism: Bimastos eiseni; assembly: GCA_959347315.1. NCBI lineage: Eukaryota > Metazoa > Annelida > Clitellata > Crassiclitellata > Lumbricidae > Bimastos > Bimastos eiseni. The sequence goes on along the minus strand of OY365806.1, from coordinate 23,323,334 downwards.
TAAAACCCACGGGAGGCACGCGCTTCTGCGCCTCAATGGTAGCGTCTACACTGCTTGCAGTTTATAGGTTTATCTGCTGACGCCACGAATTGGCCTTTGTATGCCATTGTACCCTGTTGACCAGATCTTGTACGTCTTACGTGTACGTATTTGTCATCAACCCTTCCGACTTGACCCATCACTGGAGAATAAGACTGTGCCATGCATCCATGGACTTTAATGAGTACTGTAGAATTTGTTGAGTAGGCATGCATGCGATTACCACTTCTGCATTGAAATAAATAGAAGATTATATTAATGTCCCATTATCCTCAAACTTTAATGTCCTATTTCTGTTCTGTTTTCTGGTATTTTTATTACTTTAATTAAGATATTAGCCGTTCAAAGCAAGTATTATGTTCCATTATTAATTACCTGCTCTTATATAAACTTCTTTCGTTTCATCACATTTATATTTTCCCTATGTAACTCAAATAAAACAACTATAAAATTATTGGCTTTTTCTGCTAGCAATTAATATTTTATCCAAACACGTTGTTTATTGTCTAATTTGTCTATATTATATTTTCATATCGATCTGTGTGTGGCACGATGGTTGATCGGATAGAGCGATCGGCCCATAACATTCAGTGTGCGCTGAGTGAGCGGGTTCGACCCTCGTCCGAGGTCTGCGTCAGTCACTGTGTAGGGACCTTGAGCAAGTCCATCGCGCACAATTGCTCTGCAGTACAACCGCAATTGCGCTATCGAGACGTGTGCACTTCTGAGCAAAAGACATTGGAAGAAGACATTTCAATGTTGCTATGTGGATGAGTATTCTATTTTAAATTTATGTTTTGCTTTCGGTTACAGTACATAGAGTTAACGCGGATTTGGCAGCAAAAAGCATTCATAATGGGTTATAATCGAAAATATTATTGATAGCGGGAATATATACAGATGATGAGCTCACTGTAGAAACGATTTCAAATGTTTTGGGTCGACTTTTCATTTTCATGCACTTGATGTGCAGTCATCTTGTTACAGGTGCAACAGATTATCAGATGACTTCAGCCAAGAAACGTACACTCATCTACAATCCTCCAGCATTGCTAACTTTACATCTGAAGAGATTTGAACAAGTAAGCTATTTATCATTCAATGATACAAAATGCATAGGGCGTTGATCATTACAACATACTTCAGTGTACCACGTCTGCTTTACTGATTGCAGGACTGTTGTTGATCCCTACGGCAGCAGAGCACATTTTACATAGACCCATATGGCTGCAGATATGAACACAGTTCTTCCAAATCCACTATTTATGCTGCTTGAACGTCAAGCGAGGGTCTTGAAAATTTAGTTTTCGGACTGCCGTTTTGCCAATTGTAAAAAGCTGAAGATAAGAGGAATGAATTTCTCCATGATTTTCCAGCTACGGAATGTTTAGTCTTACCCGGAATTTCGTCGTTCGGACTGAAAAATGGAGAGAGTAGTCCAGGAATATGATACACTTTCTTATATACTGTAGCATTATGCAACACAATATATTCCAAATTGAGGTAGAAGAGTGCATTATTTATAAGCTCTTTTAAAGCATATATTTACACTGATATATTTTTCCCAATTATGACAGAAACTCAGCATAACAGTGATTTGTTTCTGCCTTTGCCAATTTACAGACTAAATATGGATTCGTCAAGTGCAATGATACGATATCATTTCAAGACATGATAGATATTGGTCCCTACTGCAGTTCCTGGTGCATGGTATGAAGTCAGACTTTTTATTTGATCAAGTAGAAAATTGGAATTCATGAGTTTTGCTGCATCAGTAAGTAGATTTATGAAACACTGAAAACTGAATGGAATCGTCTTCGGATAATTATTATAACAACTCTGCTTCTGGAGCGAAAAGCTATATTTCCGAGCTGTTTAAGAACATCCCTATCATGTAATGCAAGATACTTGAATGCACATCATTAGATTTATATGGCACTATGAGGACAGAAAAATCTTGGTTTACCATCCAGACTCCCAATAGAATATTCATATTGTTACATCCACAAATAAGTCTTTGCTAGACGTCAGTCTTCTTTGGTATTCTCTGCTTGGTTCAAAGTCTTGAATTTGTTGCATTCGTCTGTCCAGGTTGCCATTATTTCAATTCAGATTCAAGTACGCTTTATAGCTTGTTAAGTTTTCATAGTTATTATTATTCGATCTTCTGCCTGGCTTCTTTGCGGTCCGCGATCATTTTAATAAGTTCTTTGATGAAAATGTTGGGCGGTTGAGCCATTTAGGTTAAATCTACGACCTTATAATTATAATCGGCTTAGAAATGTACAGTTATTAACAAGTGTCATATACAACCTATTACAAATATTATTAAACGATTATTAGTTTTCACAACTTTTCAGGCATAATTATTTGACAGAGAGCTGTTGACATTGGATCATATTAGATTTAAATTTCTTTTGGATGTGATGCTTTTACATGCAGCGCAACAAAGGCAACGAGACGAGCATTTGGTATTCTCTATACGGTCTGGTTGTGCACAGTGGAAGTCTGGATGGAGGTCACTACGTCGCTTACGTCAAAACGAGACAAAATGATGATGACATCAAACAGTTTGTCCAGGAGACATTCCTTAACCGAGACGAACTAACTGAGGAGAAACTAGTGGACATGATGAAGGAAATGCAGCGTCGTCCCAAACCAAATCAGACGGAGAAGTGGCAGCCAATGAATGACACTTGGTACTACATCAGTGACAGCCATTGTTCGGAAGTTGTGGAAGAGGAGGTGTTGCGGCAGCAAGCCTATCTGCTCTTCTACGAAAGAAGGCAAGGCAGAAACGGATCAAATAAATCTGTTTGTTACCAGCGCAATACAGAAAATGAAGACACCCAATTTTGATCTTGGAGGGGATTAAGTTATGGCTCAAAGTGACACATACCTTTAGGGTTTCATTTTCGAAGATATTCATAGTACTAGTTTCCAATGTTTAGCGGCGTCTTCTCTGACTTACGTACCTAACTATTACGTATGTCAAACTAATTAAAAGGTCTCATTTATTTATATTAGTAGTTTATTTTTGATGCATATATATATATATAATATATCTTATATGAATTGTTATTGCTTGTTATAACTTATTGTGTGTAAAGCGCAATGACTCATGTACCTTTAGGCCTATATATACTTCATGTATTTACGATTGTCTGTGTTATGCTTTTTAGTTCTATGCAGAAATATTTTCTGATTTATGCAATTTATTTCAACTGTTATTAGGCTACTTATAATTAGGCCTAAATTTCTGAATTGGCTTCAGGAAGACTGAATCAATTTTGCACACATTATTTTGATTTTGAAACTGATATAATATCGCTTTCGGTTATTACCCTGTTAGGCTTAGGCCTATATTAATTTTTATCGTGCATGTATTACAAAGCTGCAATTATTATTTTTGCGACCTATAGGTAGCAAATTATTTATTCCAGAGAAATAGTTTTTATAGCCTTTGACTTATTGTATGACAGCACGTAGATTCATTAATCTACGTGCAACAAATCATTCGTATATTATTATCTGGACGACCTCTGTGACTTGACGCTGCACTCGTGAATAAATTTATGCATTTCGCTTTTGCTTTGGATATTCTGAGCTAACGCTTGCGTTTAAAATGTTGCAATCTCGAGTTTCTGGAAAGATCTTTTAATATAACTGTTGTTCTCAAATCCAATTTGTTATGTTATCTTGCTTTTCATGGGCCCGGCCTCTGGTGCATGGAGTCCAGTATGGACCTCTGTAAGACATGCAGCATGGCAGCAGGCTTGTGTTCTTACGTCTTACGGTCTTACCAATAATTAATTGTCATGGTCCTTCGAAAGCCCCGTAAATCTAGAAGGTTAAGGAACCAAATAGGTGCGTTTTAACATGACTAGAAAAATAGCCTGACGTAGTTTATAGAAGCATGGGAGAAGGCGTAGAGTAGGCCCTAATAAATAAAACATTGGCGTGCAGAAGACCTGGGTAACCGAGTTCGACACCCGAATCCCCAAAGTCGTGGCGGCGTTGATTTACTCAGATATATAGGCCCAACACAATAACCTCTTGCATGACTTGCATTAAACTGCCGACAGTTTAATTCGACTCCTGTAATAGCATGTCATCATTCGTTCATGGTTTAGGTCTACTTATATATAATCCTAGACCTACTGCTCTTTAGGCAGCAGTTGTTAAAATGCAGGAAAACAGGTGAATATATTTTAGGCCCATAGAGCCTACAGAAACATACGTGCGCACAAACTTGCATGTAATTATATCATCTCCTGGGAACCAAGCAGCAATCGATGGCGTTGAACAATCTCAAGGTCTCATCAAACTAATTAGCAGTTTAACGGGAGATCCTTGCTCGTATTCTCCGTGTTACATGGCAAACGCTCTAGCCCATAAATTATATACTACAAATGGCTACCGTGTTCCTAACGAATATTATGTGGCTACTGGGAAATCAGATAGCAGATATAACTGGAATATTTTTACAAAGGCATTCAGCATCAAATCGAAATATTCAAAGGAGCAATAAGCAGATATACTAAAAATACACATTAATTTATTCATCAATCTATCTCTGTGTGTTTCGTGTCCAATCGATTACGTCCAAAAGCATCAAAACAAAGAGCCAACAATCGCAACTGAAACTGCTTTGCAGGAGGCATTGGTAATGCTACATTATTTCTAACTTTGAAATAATTTCAAATAATTTCGAACTAAGGATTCTTTATGCATACTTTACCGTTAAATTGTGCAGATCCTACTTGTATACTATGGCATGCAGTTTGAACTTTAATCAATATGTTTAGGTTGCAAAATGGAGTTTCAGCTGAAAAGAGAAAACGAAAGTGAATGACATGGAAATTTTTTAACATGACATAATACCGGAGCCGTATTTTCCAACGAGTTCCTGTTATCATTTTCCAAAGCCATTAATGCACAACGATTACTGCTGTGGTTGGTTCTGTAGTCAGCGCGAGGTTAGTATTCTTATATCGAACAGGTTAAATTTTCTTGCAAACGTGTACCAGTAAAAGTAAACATTCGATCCGTTGGTGAGTGTTGCGTGTAAGACAATCACCGTTGAATTGGCTATCCATTGTATTTGAAGTATCCTGCAATTCTAATGGACGCGTGTACTGGAAGAGATGATTTTGTCTATCGTCTCTTCCAAAGGTATATGGTGGCTAGCGGTGATAAGTCGTTCTGGTAGCTGGCTTTTCTCTTCGGTAGGTGTATGTTTGTTTAACCACGGAATCAACGAAGACTTTTTGATGTTACGATATATATTAAAATGCAGACGTATATTTACAGCAAACTGGCTTCTATAATAATTGTAGATTTCTCGATTCGCCCTCAGTCAAACAACTCCGGCATCAGGTCATGCGTTTAGAGATGCTCAGCAAATCTCGTCTGTAGCACTCCGCACTCTCCTTGCCTATTGACTCCTTCTTGGGCGAATTTTTACTATTGCCCGCGTCCCATATTTATATCCTTCCTCTCTTCCCTTGTCAGATGTCTGCTTAATTTCTTCACCTGTCGCCCCTGCCTCGCTTGCTTCCATCGTCCGTCTGGACCGTCCTCCTTCCGAGTTATCTGTCCCGTCTCTCGTCACTCCCTCGCTTCCGTCGCCGTGCCCTTGTCCATAATCTTCCATAATGTGTCTTTCTACGTCTCCTTCCTATCTCTCTGTTTATCCCTCTATCTCTTGCTGTCAGATGAGCGAATCTGGTAATGCGCTGGGAGTTGTATTAATTAAGCCAATTACAGAAGCGATTAGCAGCTGCTACTGGTCTGTCACGTACATGTAAAGTTCATTAAGTGCATAGCCGATCTGAATATTCTGTAGTCCAGCTTGATTCGAATGTTCACATGAAAACTAATAGCTACAATTTCATTTAAACTAAATAATACATAATAATACATAATAATCATAAAGCCTCCGTCGATTGCGCAACTTGTAGTGTCCTTTATTACACTACAGACGCGTGAATGTCGCGATCTGGGTCTGTCTACGTTGCTCATCTGTACAGGTCTACACAGATGAACAGCTGTTCAATAAATATTGGAAAATAATTAGCTTATAATTGAAGACCGTCTGCGTTTAATTTAGGCTATACAACAGCCATGTTACAGCCTATGTCGTGTTTCAAAACGTCGCAGGTTAATAAGCTTATGAAGTCCAAATACATAAAAATTATTTAGGCCTGCGTCAAAGTGCCTTTATTTTATGAGACTGTGATTGCGTCGAAAAAGCCACTGCGTAATTTGTGTATGACGCATAATTTCCATATGCATAGACACATATGGAAATATATTTTCACTCGACTTTCCAGTGACTGTCTGAAAGCGCTCGAGCTTGATGCAGATGTCATGTCTTCTGATAGTTGGCCTAGTGATGACCTACGATGCTTTTGGGTGTTAAGACATTTGTACTGCAATCGTTGTCTCAAGATTTCTACAGCTCTATAAAACGAACTTAATCACAGCTAGGCGCTTATTAGTCAAACAAAATATAAATCGGTTCCAGGTCAAGATCCAAAGGAAAACGGTATTTACAGTGAAAAAGACTATGGTGGTGAAAGGAAGACGAGGAATCTGGATAGGATTGCTAGTTACGGCTTCTATTGAGTCTTCAACTATATTATAGCCATTTATGGGTTCTAACTAAGAAACTAGTATGCATGTAGCGTAAAGCTAATTAACATCGTGTTCATGTGAGCAAGACATACTTAAAAGTTGATCTTTAAAGCTTTTTGTATGTAATGAGCATTCTGATGTTTGCATACACACCATTTCAGACGCCAGCTCCGAGAAAACCTGAATTTTGTGTCTTCATTCCAATTTGTTCAATATGGGAAGAACAGCAGCTGGCCGCAAAAAAACAAAATTCTGTGGTTCAAAAGCAAATCCGCAGAAATCCTCTGCATCCAAAGTAGCGAACTTCAGCAAGCAGACTAGTAAGGAGCACAAATCTGGAAAAGCTGATAAATACCAAGTAAGTCATACGAAGACATCTTAGCAAAATAGTATTCACTCATAATATTGCAGCTCGCTCTCTCTCTCTCTCTGTCTGTCTTTCTCTCTCCCTATCCCTCTCTCTCTCTCTCTCTCTCTCTCTCTCTCCCTCCCTCTCTTGCCTCTTGATGGCATGCGTAATGTTCGTTCACTATATGACATTAAGCCAACGACGTCGTTGAATTATTAGTCTGTATGTATAGCTGTATTCAATCATTTGCAAGTGCCTCTATCAGGTTCTATGGTAGGGGGAAACATTCAGAAGCGCTGCCAGTGCGCAAGGCCTCGCGCTTAGAAGTCGGTTTTGAGAAAAGGAAATAAGTAGGCCTATGGGTGACTGCCAGATAAAATTGTAGAGCGAACGGAAGAAGAAAGTGCGTTCCAAAGAGGGACCAAATTGATGCAAAAGATCGAAACTGAGTCATGGAAATTCTGGAGAGTAGACGATTTGTAGGCTTATATGTCATTATATAGGCCTAAGTCGAATCTTGCGTCTACATTGTTGCGATAAGTTATTCATACTGGTTGAAAGCTGTAGCTGTCTTTTGTAGCCGTACTTAGGCTTTTCTTGATCCACAGTTAGGTCTGCTTTAAGATCTGCGCTCTAACTAAACGGCCAAGCTTCCGTTCAAGCTCTTTGTAATATTTATCTTGCAGCCAGTAAAAAGAAAGCTGCTAGCTTACTTGATGACAGTAGGATCGACTCAGAACGTGCTTTGTTTAATTGCAATAATATGCCTTGTGAACCCACTGGACGTTCATCGACTCCTGTCAGACTATTATGAACTGGAGGCGCACCATTGGCAATTTGGCGTTCGGCAGCTACTATCAGATTGGCAAGCAGAGGTTCACAGATTAGGGCCTCGCCGTCTATTACAGCTACTAAAGAGCTTGCAATCTTCGATAGTACTTCCAATAATGCAACCGGGGCTCGTGCTGCAGTTGCTGTTCATTGCATGTATTTCCGCCCAATCAATGTTGTCATCGCTGGCTTCAAAGACAGTGAGTGAACGTATCATCCTGCTTTGGAAGAATTGGCTTTGGTTCACAGTCGTATACGCCTATTTTACATGATTCCTATTTGTTTGCTTGTTAGAATTTCAAATGGTTGCTATGTGAACCGGAATTTTATTTTACTGATTTAAAGATTCTTCATTTTTGAAATGCGATTTTTATTTTTCCACAGCTTCATTTGTTTGCCATAGGTACCTAACCTATTAATAACAATTCTGCAAAATTTCCTTTTCTCTTTGGTCATCATCAGATGATGCTATTATTCGTTTTTTTCTAATAGAATAGTAAACCGCAACTTGGTGCATTAATTAAGGCAGATTTATATAGATTGGTATAAGAATTAAATGAATTGTCAGTGCATTCGTGTATTAAAAGATTAGTGTGATCAAGAGCGAAGACCTATTGTCCTCTCTCTCAATATTAACATACTAACTGTATCTTAATAAATTCTCTCCTGACTAATGATTTTGCGTAGAAATTCACAAATAAGCTGTTTACACCGTATTTTAATAACTATGCTACTTTATACAAGGCTCATCTATAAATCCTTACTAGATTCGCTCCAATGACACTTACAGACCAACCTTTTGTAACTTAATTAATTGAGCTATTAAATATTATGCGTATATGTTTGATGAATTTGGTTGCAAAAAAACATTTTCTTTGGTTCGTAACCACTACTAGACGATTCGCTATAAGATACGTTGGTCCTCTAATTTGTAATATGACGCCAACAGAGATTGGCCATAACTATCCATTAAAAATTATAAATGTTACTTAATTATGTCGCTAGAGCTTAGACGTGAGGTGTCGGTCTATTCTGTAGTCAATTAATGAATTTATGAACTTACCTTCGGGTTATAATTATTACCCTTCCTGCTGCTTGCATCTAATGTGAGAGAGAGTTATTCCCGGTAGCGAGACCCCGTTGGTCCATATAGGGGTTTGTTACTTCTCCTTGTTGATCCGAAACTGTACACCTACTCGTTCATGCTCAATATCGTCAAATTTTCATTGGTTAGGTATTGTCAATAAAAATGGTTGGCTATGGTTATAGTTATAACAATGTTAATGTGAGTGAAACTTAGCTGTACGCCTGTAAGGCGCCCGTATGTCCTACTGCTCGTTTAGCCTAAGCCTCCTAGCGAATGGAAGGCTGAGTTATCTTGGAGATGAGAGCGGGCATCGAATTAACCCACGTATACCTGAGCTTCTTGTCAGCGTGTCACCATTTAACCATCTCCGTCAATATAGGCTTCTTCACCTTGGGCTTTGCATGGACAGAATTAACGCCAGAGAGGAGGAGACCTGTCTGTCCAACTCAGACCATACATAGTTACACTCGCCCAACAGTGTCGTATGGTCATTGTAGTCTAAGTAGAGAGGGATCGATAACGATGTCAATGTATACATACTAACTACCCTTCCAGCATTTTGATGGATATTTTATGGAACTCTTAAGGGTTCTATACGGGTTTCATTGTCGTCCCAAACGAAAATATTGGCATCATATTATGGGCATAGGATTATTACAAAGCAAGAACAAAATCCGCTTGCTGGATGAACGAAAATTCACTTAATGTCTATGAATCAAGCTAAAGGTTATAATGAAGTCTATATTTAACTAGGACATAATGTTTTATATGAATTTCTGAAAAATGCATATTTAACCAACATACGTACATCTGATACACATTTCTATTACATAATTATAATAAGCGACAAATGCACAGATACTTTTTGCTTACAAATTGCTGTTCTCTCAATATTGTAGAATGCGCTTTTTCCAAGACCTCTTCCTCCCAGTCCTGAGACAAAAGCACCGGTTGTCAACTATTGTTATTATCTCGCATAATTAATATAAAATTTGTAATCTAGGGTAAAAGTTATACGGGTTCTAGTTTAAGAGTAGAAATATAAATCTGCAGCATTTTAATATTTGTATTCTAATGGACATAGATAATTTCAATTGCGATAAAGCATTAGGTCTAAATCATAGAGTTTACTTCTTCATGTGTTAGACTGCTTTTAAATATAACAATGCTCAATTAAGTTAGCTGCACTTGGATTTATTACTTCGTTAATAGAAGAAGAGTTAAATATAATTTTTTAAATATACTTTAAACTGCTTAATTACTCTGTTTACTTAAACTGCTTACTAAAGCTGCTTACATATATTTAAGCTGCTTGCATATATACTTAAACTTCTTACCTGTACTTATACTGCTTACATAAACTGACTTTGCCATGATGCATTGCGTTTTATTAAGTTTCCAATTACCAAACTGGTAAAGAAATTCGAACGTCTACAAATTCTAAAAGAAGACAACGTAAACGAATCGTCATCGGTATGTAGGCCCATACGCTCAGAAGCCACCATAGCGCCTTTAACCGCCTCTTAAAGCCGTGGGCCGCTGCGAAGAGTTGAAAAACTGAGCTATACATGCGCTGGTGCCTTTCATGCACCACAGAGTGTCGTATTAGCAACGAGATGATGTTCCTGGATGATATGTCAGTGAACTTTATGTTGAGTTAAAGTCAGCTTGTTGTCTGTGAAAACATTCGATTCTAACAACTTTGTCTATGCCATTTCGCTTAAAAGATAGATTAAATGATATAAGAGGGTAATGTGTACTGCATAAAATCTCCCCTATCTTTCAATATGTCTTGCTCAAAAAATAAATTTTATACAAAGAAAATGATCAGATCTGAAACAGAGTTGATATCAGATTTTGTCATCACCTGTTGCTTTTTCAGAAGAAACCTATCAATCAGAAACAAGACGTTATGAAAAGTGCGAAGAGAAAATCTTCAAAACAGGAATCAATGGTAGTGGCAACAAACAGCGAGTTTGTTCACTTTACATAATTTAGTTTGACAGTTCTTCTTACTGTTTGTGTGAATGTCGCTCTCTCACGTGTAACAATATAGTTTTAAGACAATGATATAGTTAGTACACGTGTAATATCTGTAATTGACAAGATGGAGATCAATATTGTCTCCAGTGAAACCCTACCTGTTAATTTGTCTTGCGATGTGCATTTGCATACAAAGCAAAAGATACCGCCTACGTGTAGGCTATAACCATAACCAAATTTTTTTCATTGTATAACCTTCATTATGCAAATGCAGGTAACGATTGGGACGAGCAAAATCAGACAGAAGCAAAAGGAAATTACACGAGTGATGACGACTCAAATAAGCACAACTGAGGTAATTGCAAAATGCACTAGAATCTAACAAGTTTAATGCATTATATATATATATATATATATATATATATATATATATATATACATAAAACACTTCAAATACGGTTCTTTTGACGACTTGTACAGCATTCTATAAATCAAAATTTTACCAAAAGTGTTTAAACAGTTAGAGGGCTGTCTTTCTCTTTATTCTTTTACCCTATCACTGTTTTCTTATTTCTTTCTTCTAAGAAATATATTAAAAGAGCAATTTCATGAGAAATGAAAGACGAATGCAGATTCTGTAAGAAACAATAGACGAACTAACTACAACTACAAATAGTAAAGTAATTTTTGACTCTCTGACGAGCGTATACTAAAATTTATGTGAAAAACCTATGCGGCTCATCTTAAAAGATTAAATGAGCTGCCATATAAACAGGGCTGTTAACAATACTGGAAAAAAGTATCGCAATTGCAACACCAATACTTTTTATGAAAAGTATTGCAATACCAATACCAATACTTTTACCAATTCTTTAAAATATGCTTGCTTAATTCGATCTTCGCATACATTATAATTCATGTACCGATAATTTTATAAAATTTCCCTAAGAATCGCTTGGCCAATCACAAGGAATCTAGATAAGAGGAATGGTTACTCATCAAATTTTCCTGTACACGCTTTTCTCTTAAACACAGATGTGGCCCCAATCTAAGCTTTTCTTCTATATGAAAATATGGTGTTTTTGACCTCTATCGGCATTTTTTAAAAATTTTGCTAATAGTCATTCGTAAATTTGGCTTCATGACTAAAGGTTGATGAATCAGCTTGTTATTTTGAAAGAATCTAAAATTTCTGGCTCCTGAATATCGCCCCTAAACTGTTGACACGAAGGAACATAGGGACTTTCCAGTCCTGTGCATATTGGTCCTTGAGCCATTCACAATTTCTTTGAAGTAACTGTCAGGCAAGCTGTTCGAACACAATGCTCTGATATCGCACTTGCAATCTTCGTTTCCTCTGTCCCATTCATTTTGAAGATCAACTAAATTCGCAAGCACTATAAAATTAAATAAGCAAGCCACTGCTACCAGTGAACGCAAAGGACATAAGCCTACTTCGGTCATTTAATTATTTAGATCTATAAAATATTTCATCTATTCGTGCCAATATTTATATGACCGATAGAAGCTACATATAGGCCTAAACTTATCAAAGCGCAACGATTGACTTCGCATATTTCTTGAGAAACCATATGAATTTCAGTGAGAATAAGTATTGGTATCGAGTATCGCTGACGGGCTAAAAATAGGTATCGCGATACACATGTGATACCAGCAAAACAAAACTATCGCGATACTCGCTGCGATACTGACAAAAGTATCGCGATACTTTGGTATCGCGATACTTTATCGCGATATTAACAGCCCTGCATATAAATAGGCCGAAACAATTCTAACCTATAAACTCTAATTGAATTTTAATGTCATTCTTCCAAGAACGATTAAGATGCATAGTTGTGATTTATTCTTCGTCAGTTTATCTAAGCGTAATTTTAGGATTCGCTGATCCACAAAGAGGCATCACTTAAAAACAAGAAAAAGAAACGTGAAAATGTGGCAAGGGGTTTGGTAAGTAATGGGTTGCGCCGCAGATGGTAATATATTTCGGCTTGCGTATTCCAACTGCCTGCAGCCATACACGGCATGTATAAATGATCGCAGTGATGCTCTGTACGATTAACCAAATTTTATTTACTGGAAAGGGCAATCGATGCAAACATTATTGTAGATGAATAGACCTATATCTTTGTTTTTGAATTAGGCTACTGTAAATGAGTTGGCGATGTTTCATAAAGTTTGTTTAGTCCGTTTTTCCGTTTCGCGCAAGGTATGGTTTATAATTAGTCTTAAATATTATAAAGAACTAATAACTCTCGGTAAAAATTATCCCTCTCTTTAAAGAACTGCAAAGATAATAGAACACATCTCTTTACAATTCTTTTAGGAAGCCGAACCTTCGTCCACTTCGTTACAAGACAAAGAAACTTTTGATTGCAAAGAACACCAGCAAAGCGATTTGAGCGAAGAAATTGCCGACGAAGATGCAAGGGGAAAAAATGATGAAAGATATCGAGTAAGATATATGAACTTTGATATAAATGATACAAACAAAAGAAGATGACATATAATATTGATATTGTATGATTGATGCTGGTTAAGAGAATGGACACCAATTGCATGGTCTATCTTAGCACCAATGAATGGCATAAATCGTAAAACCGATTCTGTTTCCTGATGATATCATAATTATGATATGCTTGTAGCAATTGAAATCAGTCGCACACTGTCTCATCCTCTTTCTCTGTCTCTCTCGCTCTCTGTCTGGCTCTCCGTCTCTGTCTCTGTCTCCGTCTATCTGTCTACATCACTCTCTATTTCGTTTTCTCCTCCATAGTTATAAAATTCCAGCTTCCAAAACTACAACGCTACATTAAATAAATTTGCGGTGCTCAGGTTTTAGACAAGCGATCGGTTCCTTTCAAGACAAATAAGAAAAGGAACCGCAAGCAAAAAGGGAATAAAGAAACAGAGCAAGGACGGGTGAACGATAAATCACGTGACGACGGAGAAGAAATTACAGCAGTAAGTGTGATATTTATTAGATGTAAACCTATTACCTCGTTGATGTAAACAGACCGCGCCTCATTTCAATATCAGTAGGCCTACAATTATCTGAACTGAAGCTCAAGTTGATTGACTGGTTATAGATATCAAGATATTAGACATGTTGCCTTTTATGTAGGTTTCCCTATAGCTGCCTAACAAAAGGCCAGTCTACGCTAGGAAATATAATATTAGCAGTCATTAGGAGTAAACGTTTGTCAGAAACAAGAAATGTTTTGGATAACTAAATTATTCACCCAAGATGGGGCCCTTATTAGGTGAATACTCTAGTGGGGTCATCACACGAAGAGCCCAACCGACTGAGCATGTCAACCATGGTCATCCATGGTTGACAGTTTACATCATGTTCAGAGTGTCTGGACAAAGTTGCGCCCATGAAGTTGGATTGATGAAAGGCAGTAGCATCTGCATCATCGATACACAAAACACATCAACACGGAGCTACCTCGTTCATAATATGCTAGATTATACAGCGTCCATATATTCCGAGCAGAACAGTTGCGCGTCGGTTGAGGAGCCAACAGTGGTCATCGGCCGATGTCACTCAAAAGAGGGTCTTTCTTCTCCCTTTGCAGATAGAAGACACATTGGTCAGTTGACTTGAGGATCAGCTGCACACGAGGAAGACGATACTTTTCATGCAATCTCAATTAGGCCAAGACATTATACATCTTGTCTTCGCTAGAGGTTCTGCCTGCTCTTTATACGAACAGTTGTCAACTTGGTTTTTTCCGCTGAGAACCAAGAGCATATCTGAGTAGTTACGTGTATTTGCGAGAGACGCTCTATAAATACTCTTAATGAATATGCCAAAAAAATACCGTGAAATCCGCATTGGAGACAAAGAATAGATCCTACGCGCGTACTCGACAAGAGCATGGCATAGCGCCAAGACCCTAGAGATACGTTAATTATGGAGCAATTGTTCGTTTTACGAATAATCCATCTGACATATAGAAAGCGAACCAACAAGTGACATGAACAAAAAATGTGCAGAAATAGTAGACATCTCTGCTCCATAGACAGCGACAAAATTAAAAGAAATAGTTACATCGACGCGCACTGGCGACTCGGAGATATTGATAGAAATAATTTAAGAAATCGAAAGCAACATACTGACTGAAATTGTTCAGTGCAAGAGTTGTGGAACTATTTCTGCGATAGCACTGTAACAGTTATCAGCGGACACTATCACAACTCTTAAGGGATAAGCTGGGCATCACAGGTACACTTATAAGAGTAAGAGTTTTCACATAGTCTAATGAGTCACTTAAAATCCTTGTTCTATCATGTTATAACTTCGTGGACTTGACTGAAAATATAACTATTCGTGATTGTAAGATCAATATTTAACAGTGTTATCAATCAATCAATCAACGTGAATTTGATATAGCGCGCCCCTTCAAGGTTTCGACTCAGATTCGGTCTGACTACGGCTGGAAAAAGCGGATTTCAATGAACCGTAAAATGCATGCGAGGAATTACTCGGAAAGAGGCGCAGCTCTCGGGAAGCCCATTCAAGATGGTCAGGCCAACGACTGAAAAGGCTCGATGTTGTATCGTTGCTCTATCGTAAGGCTTAATGATATGTATTTAGACTACTAACAAGAAGCCGGTCAGGTCACCAACGAGACTGTTGAACCTTGGAAACACGTGCTTCTTCAACGCCGCAATGCAGGTCAGTTATATGGAGCTATGATATAAAACCATAGGATTGTTTAATGACTGAGAGATACTCAATAAGTTACTTTACGCAAACAATTTTCAAACAAATTTTAATACACATAATTTTAAAGTCTGTATCATCAATATTATTTATTAAAATGTAAATAATAAAAATAAAAAATATTTTTGTGCATAGTCGGAATTTCGGTTCACTGTATGTCAAATTAATTTGACACTTCCTTGTTAAGCCGTGTATGCGTAATCCGTAAGAAGGGCTTGTTTACATGTTCTAGACTATAATTGCCTTCGTTATTGCGCTTTAGAAAAATAGCCAATAGATGTGGAATAAAAAAGTCTATTCCTCAAAGAGCTTGTAATACATGATCGATGACATAACCTTGAATTAACGTGTAACTTAAAACCCAGGAATGTATCTCAGTTGTTGTGTTTCATGTCCATCTCTCCTTTTGGGCCGATCGGGTATCTGAATCGTTCAGTCAATGCCAGAGTTCGTTTATTCCATACAAACCATCACAATTTTACCAAAAAATTTGATCATTTCTGCTTTGCATATTGCAGAATTTAAATCAGTCCCTCGTGCTAGGAGAACTTCTGAAATCGGAACAGGTTAGTCATGGCATTTCAAGAGTTATGTTAACTTGATGTGGCGCAAGTCATTCTGTAAGAGGCACTATATATACACATGTATATGTATGTATATATATATTTATATATATAAAGATACGATAAGATATATGTATAAAGTTGTGACGCTAGATGACGCGAGTAGTAAATTATTAGATTAGGCCGATACATGAGTTGCCTAAAGGAACTCCTCTGGTCTTTATATCAAACTCCGCGAGAGGCATCATAACACTGAAAAGCTTTACCTCCATCGTTATTTCTTATAGTCCTTTATAGTATTTATAACATTAGGCTTCATATGGTGCTTATAATTTGAAATCATATAGCGACTTTAGAGTAGAGTTCTGCGGGTAGTGCATGTTACCTACCCGACCCGTTCCCGCAACCAACCCGTGCTCAAAATTCCGACCCCACCCGTACCCGCGGGTATACCCATACCCGTAGCGTCATTAGCATGTCTTCTCATACTCTTGTTCCCTGCCAGACTAACAGGATCACAACTTACTGAGCAACATGCTGTTGGCGTAGTAGTACCAGAAGCAACAAAGGCGTCAGTGGGGTAGTTATGGCGGCAGAAACGGGAGAAGAAGAAGAAAGTCAAGGAGGCGAAAGGAAAGAAAGAAAATGAAGAGGAGGAGGACAGACGCTGGAGAAGTTGTAAGTGGTGGAGATAAGGGAAGGGAGAGGCAGCAGAAGAGGCAGCAGCAGAAGGAGAAACATGAGGAAGAAGAGGTGATCGGAGGCAGGAGGAAGAGAAAGAGGAGTAGGAAGACGACAAAACGGTCGCGCCAAAACGGCTGCGCCAAAACGTTTTGACGCAGCCGTTTTGGCGCGACCGTTTTGTCGCAGTCGTTTTGACGCAGAATGTTTTGGCGCAGCGCCGTTTTGGCGCAGGACGTTATGGCGCAGATGTCTGATACCATATATATTGTAACACGAAGCATGATCGATGATAATAATTATGCTAAACCGGGAACTGGAATGATGAAGAGAATAATGCTTAAATAAAAGCGGGATGGATATGAGAATTCTACTCATTGTGGAACCCTGTTAGTCACAATCCCTTTATCAGAAAGAAGAGGTGGAAGGGGAGCGCGGAACTTGAGCAGGAGAGAAAGAAGAGAACGATGAGGAGTAGAAAAGGAAGGAGGAGGCGAGAGGATGAGAGGCAGCAGCCTGTAGAAGAAGAAAGAAAAGCTGGTGGATAAAGATGAAGATGAGGACGAAGATGAGGATAAGGACAAATAGAGGAGGAATAAAAGGACAAAATAGAGAAGGAAAAAGAGGGAAAGTAAGACCTGTAGGAGGAGCAGAAGGAGAAGGAGCAGAAATTAGGAGCAGGAGAGGGAAGAGGTGAAGAAGAAGAAAAGTTAGTATAGGATCAGCAAGACTATTAGCAGAGAAAGAAGGAGGAAGAGGAATGAGAAAAACACCGATTAACACGCATACATAGAGGATGGTTGAAGCATTACATGCAGGTATATAGTACTTGGATTTCGAATGTGCAAGTTTGTCTATAATAGTGATTAAGTCTTTGATGATGCTAGATTCACCTACATGCATATAAAGTTTAATGGTGACATTGTAAACCTAAAACTTGGCGTTAACACGGGTAAAATCGGGTATACCCGTACCCGCGATTAGTCCACCCGCATCCGACCCGACCCGTAAAATACTGTTCTTATAAGGCGCTATATAAATAGCCTAATACATACATACATATATGCATACATACATACATACCCGTACCCTTACTTTAGAGAACCTTATACTTGAACTACCGGAGAATTTGAGAGTCTAACGGAGTTATCTTTGGTCATGAATAATTGATAAATGAAATAAATTTTATTACTCCCTTGCTAAATAAAAATGATTTTTTTTGTTTTTCAGTGTGATCATTCATTTGTTGTTCCAACTGTTTTAAAGAGATCAGATCTTTCGCTAACCAAATCAGTGGTTGAATTCTACGAGCAGATGAGCAGCAATAACCAATTAAATCCAACTCGTGTGTTTAAAAGTCTTTGCAATAGGTAGGACCCCAACTGCACAGTTGTATTCCCATTTCCTAACGAACTATCTCATTCTTTTATCGTTTAGATCACTAATCCATGCCTATGGCGTTATTATATTGAGGTTCACGAATCCTGTGGAGGATTTTAAAATGAGAACCATTCATGGCCTGATAGAAAGTTCAACAACTCATATAACACCATGAAAATAAAACTTAGAATGATATAAATATTGGAACTTACTAATTGACTAGCGTAGAATTCATCAGATCCTATATATAAACTTATTTAAATCAGATGTGAAGGTTTATCGATATAAGTCTACAGCATAGATCTACATAGCTTACGTTATACCTTAAATAATATAAACGCCCGGCCTTATGCGTTGAGTGTTGTACTATAATGTTGAAGGTCTCCGAGGTTCAGTGGAGGAAACCAACACGACAGCCACGAGTTGCTGCGTCACCTTTTAGATGGACTCAGAAATGAGGAAAAAGAGGTAAGTATTTTAGATTTCGCCTTTTAAAATCAGACTCACAAACGGTAAATAATGTTACATCGCCGTCTGCTTAAAAGGAATTACGTTAATTATTAATCAAAAATTAAAACTTGAAGAAGAGCCAATATTGTTGGCTAAGGTAAGGTTGTGGGTGTGATTGGCGGTTGGCACCGTGTGCAGATGATTACAAAGGCTTTGGGACGAGTCTGGGTATTATCATCTTAGACTTAAAGATGCACCGCCCAAGCTAACAATTGGTCTACGTTCTCGAGGCATTATCATACTTAGTCGCATCTTATAAATAAATCTAGATGAGAACAAAAATTCAGTGTAACTATAACTTAGGTCAAATGTTAAATTGCAATAATTCTTATTCTGGACGGAATATATATATAGCCATAATTCACGACTCTGCGTCGAAATACAGAAATGTTTTGGCGTTTCTGTTATTGTAAAGCAGGTTTCTCCGGAGCCTGAGAAGCGGAAGATTTTGACGAAAGTGGACAAAGTATTTGGAGGACATTTTTTGACAGTCTACACTTGCGCTGATTGCACACAAGTAAAGTTTTATAAACTGAGGAAAATGTTAGACCACATCTAATAATCTTGGGTTTCAAATTTGCACTATTAGGCATGTATACAGACCCCCCGTCACTTTCTGATAACAACGTATACATGTATTGTGCTGCAATGCCACGAAATGAACTGCTTGATTGATGATGGATGCATGTATGTATATATGTATGTATGCATGTATGTATATATGTATATATGTATGTATGTATGTATGTATGTATGTATGTATGTATGTATGTATGTATGTATGTATGTATGTATGTATGTATGTATGTATGTATGTATGTATGTATGTATGTATGTATGTATGTATGTATGCATCTTCACATGTACAGATAAATGAATTGATGGATTGATTTAACGAATCGATGGGTAGAGACCACTGAACTGGTGTGTTTATAGTTGAAAAAGGTGACTCGCATTAGTCGGGAAGAGTAATAAGCGTAATATAGTTTATAAATGACTATGATGAACTCTTGAGGACAGCGTTTCAGCGACAAAGTCTGGTCTATTTTGCAGCCATACCACGTCTGCGAACCATTCCTTGACATATCTCTCCCTATCGTGCACCAAGAATACAACGACGACAAGGTGATTTCTAGATGGTCTTTAAATAAAAGAAGATATTCTATTTATTATTTAAGCGTTTTGATATATATATATATATAATATAGGCAAAGTAGACTTATACTTAACGCTAAATAACGAAGGACGAGGCGTCAGATTTTTGGCCACCTTATTTCAATTCGGCACATTTCTCTTACTTCTTGAGCAATATTAACGTCAAAGGCATAGACGGCCATAAGATGTCGAATTAGACTGGAGAGGAAGGCATAAAAGAAGGAGTAAAGAACTTTTGCTCCACTGCTCTTGTACCTAGATCAAAACAAGTAACATTGTCTCTTTTTCCAGGAATGCTATAAGACTCGAATATTGCTTTCCAAGAAATTTTACTAGGTTACATGTAATTGAATCAATTATTTTGAGATATTATAAAAGAAATACCATGTTTTCTGTATTCATCTTACAGGAATATGACATCAACAAGGAAAGTAAAACAGCTAGAAGACAGGCTTGTATACATGTTGCACTAATCATAATTGAAGTTCATGATTGCATCTGCGTTTTAGTATAGGCTTATGTTGATGCTCCTTATTTATTTTGCTTAGAATAATCATAATTTTTATAACAGGCCAACATTTGGGGAGATATTTCTTTTGTCTGTTAATGATGCTTCATGTTGAATCACGCTTTAAGCTTTTGTTGTATCTTGAAGGGAAGAGATCGGTCTACAGCATACTCCGTGTCAATATAAACACGTAGGTCTGCATTGTCCATTACCACCGTATACCGGTTTATGTTTCAAGGCTACAGACGAACTGAATTTTCAGAACGTGGCCGCAATTTTAATGACGCCGCTCAACAGAACTACATGTAGACAGGAAAGTCAACATACACAAGAGTCTAGCCCCATTACGAAAGGGTCGGATTTAAGTCATCCAAGCAAGAAGCGCAAGAAGATCAACGACTCATGTGCTACAACAAGTAGACCCAGCAAGAGAAGTCGAACAGAAGGTTATTCAATCCTCGACTGTTTCGTGGCTTTCACTAGAACGGAATTTATCAAGAAAGAATACCTCTGTACGACCTGCCATGAAAAACGCGTCAGCAAAGGTAGTTGGATGTAAACTTTAGACATATGAACTAGAGATTTACCTATGACCATATTTCATCTGCATAGCTAATTATTATCACGGTAAATAAGTTCTTTTCTGCTGGGTAGCCTACTGTGCGCAGCATTTGTTAAATTACATTAGTAACAGAGGAAAATTGTGACCTACATGTCTGTTCAGACGCAAAATGTTCATAGCAAATGAGTTTCGTTGAGTTTGTGAGTCCCCCATTAAAGCGCTATATAAAAGTTTCTTCTGCTAGTTTTCTGATGTGTTACATAGAAATTATAATCTTCTGCTAGTTTTCTTTTGTGTTACGTAGAAATTATAATCTTTGAGTTGCTGTTTTAAGGTGAAACAGATTACCAGATGTCCTCAGCGACAAAGAGAACCCTCATCTATAATCCTCCGGCGCTGTTGACTCTACATCTAAAGAGATTTACACAAGTTTGCTGCTTCAGTTGCTTCTCATACAATACTGGACTGTATTAGCACATGCTACTTAGCTTTTTAATTTATGTAATTTCGTATACTGCTCAGATGTAAAACTTAATGACGAAAGTAACATTTTACTTATAATTTGCATATGTTTACTTCTATATAACGTCATATTTATGATGCATAAGATGAATTCTTAATGGCAAGGCATTTAGGTTTGTGAGCTTAGTTCTCACGGTCTGGGTTAAACCAGCTGGTCCTCTGAGCGTAATCTGGATAGAATATAGCCTACTGAGGTCATTCGTAACTTCGAGATTATTACAATCTCTGCAAGAATCTGATGCCAACTAAAACTTTCCAATTATTCAATTTTAATTCGTCTCCGAATAAGTTTCTAGTTCGCTTAAGCTGAGTTGAGCAAGGAGTACCTTTGAGAGATTCTTAGAGGGCGCTATATAAATGTAGTGGTTCACTCATCCATACATTGATACTCGATGGGTTGGTTTTGTTTTGCGCCGGTGAGAAAGCCTTCTCTAGTAGCGACAAAATCTTCATGTGACTGAGTACAATGTTAAATCCGTGTTTCTTCAGCTACCTGAATGTCGTGAAATATTAAATGAACTGTGTTTCTAAGACGCTTTTCTTAGACGCAATAAGTGTATTATGCGTTACGCTAGGTTAAGAAAGGTTGCATGTGAAAACATTGATGTTTTACCCTATTCTGACGCGACTTGACCAATCACCAATACTAAGATTTCAACAACAATTTTTAACGAAATAAAAGGGAGTGAAATATTTAACCAAATAATATGTAAATAGAATTAAATTTCAACTTCCTCAGAACTTACTTACTTACTTCTTACGGTGTATTGGGGTTTTGGAGACTCCGAATAGCTTATATAGCCTATGATAACAGCTTTCCCTAGCGGACGATAATTGAACATTACCTGGTTAAAAACGTTATGTTTTCATTTTTGCTTTTAAGTTACAGTCTAAAATTGCGTACCAAATTTTCAAGGCCAGCGCCGTCACTAGTCAGCTCTACGCCCTATGGTCACTCTGACTGCACACTGCATCAATGAAACATCAGACAGCAATGCACGGCTGTGTATTGAACTCTCATACTAAAACCTTATTAACCTGCTCTTCATTCATTACTTCACATGTCTCTGGTCTCACTTGGGAATCTTTCTGTGAACGTGTATGCTTCGCTCTAACGCTCCACGTAAGCAAACCACCTGCATATCATCTACTATCATAGGCATATTTATCTTCTATGCATGGTCAGACCCAACAACGCCGTCAGAGGCTACGCCTCCCTTCGACCAGTATCTACTGGAAAGTATGTTGTCCCTGGAACACGTTTTGTCTTTGGCCGGTCTTCATTCGTGTTCGCAGTTCTGTTTAGCGAGACTCTTTTCGTTGTAAAGTGAAGATTAACGCTTTCCAGTCTACTGATGGCTCTGAATGGTTGCCCGGCTTCAATCTGCACTTATGCACTTTATTAGGCGATCACTGTCACATTGCAGTCGTATCGTATTATATTAATTGACAGATATCTTCTACTAAGACGTACTTTCATTAATTTTTTCAATAATTCATATGTATATTGATCCTTTTCATCCGAATGCGTGCAAACATAGGCCCTACTAGCAGACAGTATAAAATTTGATGATTAAATCTCTTGTTACTGCATTGTGCTGCTACAGACTCCGCGTGGATTCGTCAAGTGCAATGATATGATAGCATTTCCAGATATGCTAGATCTCAGTCCCTACTGCAGTTCTCGGTGCATGGTAGGCTGCGTTAAAGAATCGCTTGTCTAACATTAATTAACGAAGTTGTATTATTTATACATATGCTAATCGAGACAATTAATATCTAGCCTCTCAATCACTCAAAAGAGTCTGAACATCACGAGTTACATAATGCAACGGATGTTAGACCAGAGACATGTGAAATGTTGGGTTATGATATTTATGGCATGTTTAGGGCACGCCAAATTAACTTATTCATTTATTCATCTGCGGCCAAACACGCCTGTAAGAGGGCCAGACTATAAACTTCAATAGAGCCTCGTACACGTATGCATGTATGGGCTTATACGATGCGGAGGTCATCAGTAGATAGTCGCTACTAAACAAATGCTTATGCAATCGAAATTCCAGAATAAGTCTGACAAAAAGCCAAGAAGGAAAAAATACCAGTGATGACTGCTTTAACGACGTCGAGTTTGTTCAAAAAGCGACTGCATGGGAAACCAGTGCAGCTCGTCGTTAAAGTTCCAGCTCATTTAAAACATTGAGATTTACCATTAAAATAATTCAACGATTTTGTCAAACGAGTTATGTGAAACCCCATGGCCTATCTAAAATTATCTCTCTACGCTATGTCAGTGGCTACATGGTTACAAATTACAATCAACACTTTACACAATCGCAAATGTTGATTTCATTCAGGTGTTAATTGTGATGTATTTGTTTGCATTATAAATTGACTAGCGCATTGACGGGGATGAGAAAAACATCTGGTACTCTCTGTACGGTGTAGTCGTCCATGGCGGTGATCTCAGTGGAGGCCACTACACGGCCTATGTCAAACTAAGAACGCCAGACGTCAATATTCGAAATTATCTCCAAAAGTCATTCCTCGATCGTGACACTCTAACTGAGGAGAAACTCGTGGAGATGATGAAGAAAACGCAGGATCATCTTAATCAAACTCCGAGAAAGGAATGGAGACCAAAGGAATCCGTGCAAGGAACATGGTTCTACGTTAGTGATTGTCATTGTTCTCCAGTGTCTGAAATCGACGTTCTGAAGCGATCTGCGTATCTTCTGTTCTATGAAAGAATGGCTAGGCCGGATAATGTGCTTTAGGTCATTAGTAGAATATCAAAATGTAGCACAATGTCTTCTCAATTAAATTATCTCTGTGCTAAGGCCTGAACGACCAGATTTAATGCATTCCGTGTTCCGTGTTCAGATCATGACTCTATTTAGGCCTACTCTGATGCAATCAAACTAGATCATAGAATTATATTTATCACGTGTATTTAAAGTAATCGATAATGTATAAACTAGAAACCTTGTAATTGTTTGAGACCAAAACAAATGTAATGACTGACATTCAATTATTGCTTATTTGCTTTGCTGTGGTTAAGGGCTAATGTTTGCGTAGTTAGACAATTTGAACATTCCTCTTAAATCATTTAACTGCTTCACTTTTATACCTAAACTCTGCTGTAGCTCTTAATTGCTCATCTTGCATAAATAGCCAATGTTGGAGGGGTGGAATGAATTAACATGAAGTAAACTGAAATGAATTCAATAAATCGTAGTGGAAAATTTTAAATACACGTATCTATCTATTGGGCTACGTCCATCAAAGCGCAGGGCACCAGTTTATTTGCGTTGGCTACTACCAGCTTCTTCAGCTTCGCTCTCCTTCACTCATGACGCGAATCTGGTTCTTGTTCGTGTTTTTGTTACTGCTCAAGTTGAATATTGTTGGCCATCGCGGGCGGTCTTGGGACGACTAGATCTTATTCTGAGGTTGGCTATTGAGCGGTTCTCGAAATTCACCTTCTACCAGGGATGTGGTCTCCGGACCGGGGTCTTTGTCTCGAGGCGGTCTCGAGACCGGAAAACTGCGGTCTTGGTCTCGAATGCATCGGTCTTGGTCTTGGTCTTGGTCTCGGACCATCGGTCTTGGTCTTGATCTTGGTCTCGACTGCGTCGGTCTTGGTCTTGGTCTTAAAGGAACGGTCTTGAGATTGGTCTCTGTCTTAGGTTAGCGTTCTTGGTCATTTGCCATATCAGAGCAATTTCTTTGATATTTATCGGTTATTTTCTACTATTAGAGACACCGGATGTTTAGGTCCTACGCGCTTGTTATCGATTTATGACGTGCTGATCATCTATATAATAATGTTACTATGGGCAAAAAATGCATTTACAACGGAGCCAGCCATTTCAAAACTTGCTCTAACAAATTTCAAGGCTTGGAACAATCTAATAATTATGCGGTAGGGTACGTGTAGTCACTGTTAACCTACAATTCCGTGTACAACTAGGCATACACCATGCAAACGGAGCGTTAATCTACTTGTTCAGATGTCTTATTTATAACCTACCGTATACTGTTAGTAATTTATAGTGTGATATTCTCAGGCCGAAGCCAAGGACAGAACCCGCAAAAGTTCAGATTGGCTGATAAAACTGTTTTTGGACCATTATTTAGTATTCTTCAGCAATAAAAATTAATGTTTTAAGCGTGGTATTCCGTTTTAGCGTCTTAATAAGTTGAATTGTTTATAAAAAAGAGCATCGGTCTTGGTCTTGGTCTCGGACCCTTGGTCTTGGTCTTGGTCTCGGACCACCCGGTCTTGGTCATGGTCTTGGTCTTGGACCTCTCGGTCTTGGTCTCGGTCTTGGTCTCGAGATTTTGGTCTCGTGCTCAACACTGCCTTTTACCTCATACATGTACATGAGCGAAGTGTCGCATTTGGCTGAATGTGTCCCACCGCATTTCATACCGCATTCCTGCTCTGGTTTCGCGCTGCGCTCCAGGTTGTGCTCTATCTTACTTACGCGATATTATCCGGTCCAGTGTCCGACATCGCAAACTTCGCTCTGCGACAAGGGTAGAGCTTCTAGTTCCACGAACTCACTTGGCTATCAGGCAGTGCCGTGCCTTTTCGGTTGTGGGAATATGGAATGACCTCCCAATTGACTCCGCTGTTTAGGCCTACCAGTGATCCAAGGGCAAGACTCTGCACGTCGCTCACGTCATTTTTGTTAGTCGCGGCTGGATCGACTGGGACGCTCCTTAGTAGGTGTTACAGAGGCGTAATATAAATGCTCTGAATGAACGAATGAATGAGAAAGATTGGAAGACGCACAAAAATCTATTGAGCCGATTAGGAATTCTTAGTTTGTACTCTGCACTAAACGCATATGCTCTGCCAGTCTGATCGGCGGCACCCATAATCTCCGACGACATACATGTATAGGACTATACGAGACACTGCACTGGTTAGATCCTATCTGTATCTACCTGCAGACGCATTAAATAATAAAGCTTTCACTCTCATGCGAAAGTTCCTTTTGGAAACTGACCAATCCTTTCTCAGATCTAAATATATAAGTAGTGGGATAAGTGACCGGACTGGGACATTTGTAGTTTGACCCATTATATAACCACTTATGACGTCATCAATTGTCTTCTGTGACCTGTACTTTGAATCTAGGTCATGACCCCTAGACTTTGTCGACTGGCCAAGCCTAATTTCCTTTGTTTGAGGCCATTATAGCCGTAGTCTGGGAACCGATGCACGCCTAGCTGACTGGAGTGGAAGCCAGTGCAGCACTCCTATTGAGTGAAGTAACCTTAGACTGTAGCCCAACAGGCCTACACAACCCTAGAATGAAGGCAGCGCGCCGCCCATTAACAGTATAAAATGGGATCTGTGCCAATCCTAACAGCAGGTAACCTTTGCACTGGACAATTGTATAAATCACCTGTCAACGGTCTGCCAATCATCCATTGTTGTTCCAGCGCAGCCAATCTTTGTTCTTTGCTTATCTCAATGACCTTTGTCCATCCTATAGTAGTGGGGTATGTGAGGGTTCTGATACAACTTTTGACATGGACTTGACACGTGTTTGACTGGTACATTATTTTGCGCTATTTTACATTCGAATACACGCGGTCTAATCCTAGACTGGCGCCGCGCCCCCTATCCATAGACAAGGGGGTCTGTGCCAACCCTAATTATGCATTATATGGAGACTAGTACAGGAGCATTCCAATTGGTTATCTGTAGCGTGCATGGCGGCCCTAGCCTTCGGCTATGCTTCTAACCCTAGCGCCATTTCTATTGGACAACGGTAGCTTGGAAGCCAGTACATTGTAGGAGCATTGCAATCATCATAACCATAGTTTTCTTAGTGAAATGCAAAAATTCAAATGATTGACACTTTATTCAATAAACTTTATTCGCAAACGTCTTACAAATGTAATTAGGAACCAAATAATCATTAAGTCCAGTGTCTGAAGTAAGCATATTAGTAATGGCATTAATATTTTTATTTCTGCATCGATGCAAACAATAGAAAATACAGTAATGTCCACAAAATTGGCTAAGAGAACTTTGCCATTGCTTATCAATATAAATCAAATGTTCACAATGTCTATTCAAGAACTCTCTGAATATATCTTGAGGCGGTCTGCCAAGCGAGTCGAAACATTCTCCGTACGAAGAATTCTCCACGTACAATACTCTCCAATGCTCCCCTGCTTCGTAGTGCGGATCGGTTTTACAGACAAGTAGAGCTGGTTCTCGTAAAGTTTTTGGTAGACGATCGCTAGCAAATATGCCAGCAAACATGGATTCACAATTTGAATCTGGGCGAAGTAAGTTATCTATTCTGGCTCCATCCATTTTCAGTTTTATAATCAAAGACCACGTTTCTCGACCTATCAATCTCCAAAATGTTTTCAAATTCTGCAAGTGCTATCACGTTTATGGTATTCGCCAAAGCTTGAGAAAATTTCATATCCAGTCGAATATTTCCGTGCATGATCAGATTGAAATGATCACATTCGCAAAGATCAGGTGTCAGATGGAATGCGTAAAGAGCGTCTCCACCAGGAAAATCCTCTCTGCCAATTTCGTTTCCTTCATCTCGCATCCACTTTCCAGTTCCCATGAACAGCGTAGCATAGGCATTAATAAACTGATCGGTGGCAAAGTTTACTTCGACTGGTTTCACAGATTGCTGCCGGCCATCCAAGTATACTGTAAGCCGGGTAAGATTCGTATGTTTAAAATTGAATAGATTCTGCTTGTAGTTTCCGTTAAAGGCATCGTTGTCTACGCAACCAATAACTATTATGGTAGGGAGCTGTCCGGAGAAAAGACTTTCTTGAATGGCGTCCAAATTACCGGCAGGTACTGTGAAGGTTTTACAGATGGCTCTCCGTATCGGAAATTTTATGTTTCCTCTTTCCAAAGCATTGGCATGTGCGATAAATACTGATGGGCTAAGTTTCACTTTTCTAACATACAATTTTCAATCCAAGATTTGTACTTTATATGATGCATCGGCAACTAATGACATTAGACACAATGGGTCTTTATTTTTAACCAGCCTCAGCTTTATATTAACGTCGTTAGGAAGGAATCGATCTTGGAAAAACAGGTCGCTGTGAATGCAACCCAACATGTCTACAACGAACGAAAGCCATCATTCTTCGTCGTCTTCGTCGAATATGTCCTGCTTGAACTTTTTATTAATCTCTTGACAGGCTTCTTGCGTCTCTTACAACCGCTTCCGCTTTGAGTATTAAATGGATTGGTCGAAACAAGCTCTTTTATACCGGCAAGTATACGACTCTTGCTAGCATCTTTGAAATTTTGACCGTCTGCCTCACCGTTCGCAATCTGCAAACCTGTTCTGAAGAATAGTTTTCCGAAAGCTTTAGCGCCCGTTTGAATTAAAGGTCAAGCGCTTCTGAAAAATCCGCTGAGTATGCTTCCCAATCCATGTCCACGCTGCATGCGAGAACCTTGAAAAACTGGCATTCCGCTCCCGCTCTGTTGGGAATAATAATCTGCGTATGCGAAACGGTTTGCAACGCAGCAAAAATTGTCTTTTCATTGTAATAGGTATGGTATCTTACAAAGTCTGAAGTGAAGCGTTACAATCACCTTCCTGGTTTCAAATGGTATGGGCTTGCCCGTGTCATTCCTTATATCTATCCGATTGAATCAAAACTTTTCTGCTGTAAAGGTGCATATTGAGGTTTATCGTATTTAGCATGGCCATTATCACCTGTGTCATCCGATATTTGAACTATGCGAAGCAGAGGAACTTTGGTTTCTCCAACAACAAATGTTCCAACAAGTTGCAGTACACGAACATCGAATTAAATCCACGGTTTATGTCGCACACGCTACCTGCTTTAAACGGTAAAGGATCATCACCAAAGTGTTGTATGGGATTCTGAGGCAACTCGATACCCAACATCGAACATAACGGTGGTGAAAATACCACACTCGCGCTTGTAACGATTTCACCCGTGAAGCGTTTCGTGATGGAATTATATCGGAACTTTGAATATTTGACGATTTCCGCCTTGTTTGCAACTTCTTTAATGTTGTAATTATTAGCTTACACAATGTCTGAAGGCGACTCGTAATATCCGGGTGGTGCATGTGAAACGGTTTGTCACGTACATTTGCTACTTTAGAATAATGAACTCTGCCGTCGCCTCTAAACAAATTATACCAACTGCGTGTATATTGGATTTCAACCAATCCAACTTCCCAATCGCCAGACAATGATATCGCATTCTAAAATCTCGTAGTAAACTTTGTTCTATTATTTTCTGGATAGTAATTCATAGAGCTGTTGCTTGGCAGTGTGAGGTAAAAGTGAGCCATTCTGTCAACCTATACCGACGATATACTCAACGCATCTGAATCGAAGACAGTCTAAGTATCAAATATATCCAAAGTCCAAGAATTAAAACTGTTGTCATATCCTTTAAACTTTACAAAAATAATCCAGCTTTCAACCGCGTTTTTGAGTTTTAAAATATTTTCCACTTTATAAATATCATCTTCTTTCGAAATACGTTGCAACTCTTTTTGATAGAATTTGCCTTTTACCTTCTCGCCATTCAAACCGCAATTCATATGTTATGGGATCGGATGTTATTTGCGCTGTAATGACAAAGATTTCTTCGGACTAAGAAGGTAAGAATGCTATTTTGAATGCTATTCTGGTCTTACTTATTCTCACTTGTCGCCTTTATTATACTTCCAAATCGGCACTCTCTTCTTTTCGCCAAACAGACGATTTCTGACAAGTGTTTCATTTTCCAGAAATACTAGCGCAGGAGGGATGCCTATGCTTGTGTGAAAGGTTTCATTGTAGGAATGCACGGGATCGGTCAAGACGTCGGTATAACGATGCGTGTTTTTGTGCGTGAAATATTTCCACATTTTGGTTTTGAGCGTTCGATTGCATCTCTCTACAACAGATGCTTTGATATCATCATTTTCAGATGTGTAGAAACGGATGGAATTTTTTCGCAGCAGTGTTTGAAAAGACTTGTTGAGAAATTCGGTGCCTTTATCAGTTTGCAAGTGAGCGGGGTGTGCACCATCAGACAACATCTGTGAAAAGGCTTCTGTCAATGCAGACCCAGTCTTTGAGCGGGAGTACTCTAGCGTACTTGGCAACACATCGATGCATGCCAACAGATATTTATTTTTATCGTTATACTTTGACAAAGAAGAAAGATCGGCCAAATCAGCCTGCCACAAATCGTTTATGCCTTCAGCGAAAGTTTTTCTACATCTAAATTTTAATCTGACAGGTTTATGTAAAGCGTAAGCGTTCTTATTGGATAACCAAGTTTTCAAATCTTCGGTCTCTATTCGATCGTTTACATGTCTCTTAAATTTCTCCACCCTGCCGAAACTGCCCGCATGCTCCGGATCGAAATACGAGTTCACCAGTAAAGTTCCAAATGCAATTGTTTTCGAGGCATTGTACGTCCAATTTTAGAAGCAGACTTAATCACACCAGTTGATCTACGCGTAAAGGTCGATCTTCGTCCAGTGTTCGGAGTAACTGAATTGGTAGGTTTCAGCGAGTCGTTAATATAGTTCCAGCTGTCCTTGTTCCCAATTAATTCGTGTGGTATGTTGTGTTCTTTTAAAGCGTCGGAAAACTGCATCCAACCGTTTGGTATGCGGGTATAAGTTCTTTTTCTCATCAGATCGTTAACCAAGTCGACGATATGCGTTTTGGGAATGGTCTTATTCTTCAAAATCAGCTCCCCCTTTTCGCTCCGAGCAACTTCTGGATTGTTTTTTATATGAGTCAAAAGACGTGAAGCTTGATGTTTCCACTTCTTCGGAATGCTGTCTAGGAAGAGAGCTTCGATGTCGGTCGATTGTTTCGCTGGTTTCACTGCCACTTCTTCCACAGTTTTGTCATCAGTTTCATCCTCAGAGGTAAATTTTGTAACGACTTCGGGCTTATCGATATTCAAATACCGCCTAAGACTGTTTGAATAGTATTTGGCTTTTTCATCATCGGCAATGTTTCTGTGTAAGATTTCATACATTTCTCCATCCAGTTTAGACAGTGTCTTATCCAGCATCGATTCCTTATACTTTTCAATCCGCCTCGGCTCCACCAAAACCATTTTCTTTGCATACTTCATGACGCTATCCATTTTGCGGTATCAACTTTGGTATCAGAAGAGAGCCGAGAAGCGAAAGTACTGGAATTAGTAATGAGCCTAAGAATCCTCTGGATTGTAAAATTTCCTTTTTCAATTCAACGTGCGTTTTCTTCGATGACAGAGCTCGTAACTTCTTTTTAAATCACTTCAATCTTGTCTTCTGAGGAGTTGTCAGCGAAGTGTTACCTTTTAAGAGGTTTTATGCACACTCACACAAGCAATGCAGGAGACTGGAGTTGCAATCCTTCAAAATTTCTTTCCTGACTTTGTTCGATGCTTTTTTTCAATAACGTCAATGTGGCAAAATACTTGCCCAGTCTTGAAGACATTTTCATAGAATGGTTGCTGAATCATACTTACAAACATCTATATAGTCTTACTTTCCTACATAAACGTAATGCGTCTCGCCTGGAAAAATGTTTGTTCTTAATCGACATCTCTCGTCAGTGTCTGGTATAAGATCGACCAACAGATATCCAAATGAAACCATGGTAGCATCGGCGAAGGCTTCCAACATGAAATTAGACTTTCCTGGGAACATCTGTCTAGCCAAATTTGCAACGTGAGTCGAATCTCTCACGTTTTTGAAGAGAACGAAATAGTTGGAGTTCAGGCTTATGGTTCTAGTATGCTTGCCTTTGAAAAACAGATTTGCAGTTTACAATTTTAACAATTTCCTGTGCATAGCTCTAAACGCTCTAAAATTCGATTCTTTGTGCTTTGTTTTGATTCTGGTTTAAATTAAAAATAATTCACTTGAAATAATTATTTTGGTAGGTATTACCATGATGTTTGATTTCATTTTCTATAGTATATGTAAATAGTTTATGTTTGCTTAAATACTCAATTGCAGTTGTAGTACACACTCTGTATATATCATACGCTATTAAATATTTAGAGTTGTACCACGAACTTATCGATAAATACCTCATAGTTCAATATTAAACCAATCCATTCTGTGTGATACTATAACACTCATTTCTAGTGCAAAACAGGAGGGGAACAAAAATGGTGTTTTTGAATACTATGTACGTCACTACCATGTATTATCATGCTGTATTATAGTAGACATACATGTAGATACATGGTGACAATCGTCGACTACCCAATTAGTTACCGTAATTAATACAAGTGAATTTAGTGCCATTAAAAGTGCGTTTATTAAGTTGCAGAGGAGCTCCATACATGCGGTCTAATCATCATTGGCACGAGAGAGTATACAATTTTAAGGTAGCTTTTGTTACATAGCTAATTGGGCATATGATGATTTTTACTGCAGTTCCTGAATTGGATAAAGGCAATTATCAGTTGAATCACTACTACTAAAGTGCTAACTAACATCGTATTGTTATAAAAGTGTCAAATTGTGAAATACAATTATGTCGATTGTATGTCTTTTAATATGCTTATAGGCTGGGGTGGGGTAGCGGGTGGTTAGCATATCTGTTATATAATTTAGGGGTGGGGCGTCACAGCTACTGTTATATAACGTTATTAGGAGTACGGGGTGGGTCAAAAATTAGGATTTTATGCGTCATATAATATGTGAACGGTCCCTTACCATTGAAGAAGTTTAATTCTGGTAATCCTTCGTGAAATTCAACCGACGGACACTTGTCAAATATTTCTTGATATACTCCATATCACCATAAAATTTTATCGACCATCGGACTTCTGATATGAGGCAAGTGATCGATACATTTAAACGTAAACAAAGTCTTGCCCGAACCGCTAGGGCCACTAATTATTGCAGAAAATGGATGTCGCCAAGTTGGATTCAGTTCGGCGAGTGAGTATTTGTTGTTGTAAAATAAATTTATATATGATTTATACCATATAAATTCTGACGAAGCCCAATATACGTTTGGGCAATTGTCAAGACTATCTGCACAAGAGTCGTATAATACAATGTGAGCGCATGGCAGAGACAATGATTCCACAGCATTCAAATCGCAATAGCTGCAAAGAAGCATATTTCTGAACTTTTGATTTTCTGCTTTGAGATTTGCAAGACAAAATGCACTCAAAACATCCTTGGCAGAAGGTGGTATGTCGAATTCAGAATCTGATTCCCATTGCTTGACATCTTCCGCCCTTGCACAATCTGCATCGTCATTACATTGAGGTTCTACATTTGTGTTTTCAATTTCGTCAAAATATTCCCTCCTTTTAATATGCTTGTAACACAATGTTGCTGTTTGTATTTCAATAATTATGCAATCCGCAAGCTCTCGCGCCAAAACTGTTAATGAATAAAACCATCAGCTACATCTGTTTTATATCTCTATTGTAATTAATTTCTAATTAATATAAATATTATTGTGCTACAATAGCACATGCACTGGCTCCCAAGTTACCGTTGTCCAATAGGAATGGCGCTAGGGTTAGAAGCCTAGCCTAAGGCTAGGGCCGCCATGCACGCTACAGATAACCAATTGGAACGCTCCTGTACTAGTCTCCATATAATGCATAAGTAGGGTTGGCGCAGACCCCCCTTGTCTATGGATAGGGGGCGCGGCGCCAGTCTAGGAAAAATGCTGTAAAAATACTAATGTATCAGTTTTCGAGAATAAGGTTTATTCGTAATTTCAATTTGAAACTTATACTGTATGCATGTATAGTACCAATTCCTGAGAACAATTTTTATATTGCCGCAAGATTTTAAGACAGTTAACGCGAAACTTATCGAGATCTCTTGTTCGAGACAGAACAAAACTTTCACTTCAAGACAGTTTCTAAAAATTCGAGACGCTACCTCGAGACCGAGACCGAGACAGCAGGTCTCCGAGAGCGAGACACTAAAAAACTGTCTCGAGTCGTCTCGAGACCATACAACTCTGCATATACTTCAGCATTCAATGAATGGATCTCAAAGCTTTCCCAGCATGCCCAATGTCAATATGACTGCTCAAGTTAGTTATTTCTTTAAAGACAATTTATACAACTTCTATAAGACAAATTAGGAGATAAATGACCGAATGAACGGACTATAGAAGAATGAATCAATTAGCAAATGACGAATGATTCGACATTGGTTCTCCAACAAAATTTTTGTTACTAACAAATTAAGTTAAAGCTTTAATTAGTGTATTTATATACATCTGGCAGATTTATATGAATTTATTAAATTATCACATTTTAATTGATCTCATTTCTTCAGCAGTTATTAATCGCTTCGCTCATCTGTTGGTATGTGAATCAATTATTCTTTGTTCAAATAATGAAGTAGCGTTTACAAATAAATGGATTTAATTGCTCAGTATCGTTTTAGTCAGCAGCTCCAAGACAACCTGCTGGACTCGTCAATTTCGGGTCATCTTCCTTCTTCAATGCTATTATGCAAATAAATAACCGCCATATTTTTATTTGTTTGGTATTTACGTAGACTAACATTCACAGCCATTAACGAACTTTTTAATTCTTCTGTCCATATTAATTTTGTTGAAGAAACTTCGCGTAGGCCTGCATACTATGGCTGCATCGCGCAGTAACTGTTGCAGCTCGTTATCGGCATTATTAAAATTTATTTATTTTCTTATAGTAATGGAAGCTACTGCGTTAGTTGCTAACGAGCAGTGACAAGTGCACTTAATTTATTGAACTAATTTAATATTTGATGAAACCTAAGGAAGCTCGAAATACTTCAGTTGCCTGGCCGTATTTATTATGTTGGGGCCATGTATATCTATTGTCCGGGATAGGAGCGCATTTAGTGGTTTAAACTCTTATGGACAAAATGCGAGTTCGCATTTTGAGTATAAATTGTTCTTGCAGGTCAAGACGTCATTAAATGAAGCTTATTTCGTTTTAGAATTTGAACCCGACAGTTCTGCTACGTGATATTCTTGAAAAGAAGTTAGTTCTGTTCCAAAGATAATTATTTTGCAAATGTCGTCTTTGATTAAAGCCACATATTCAATCGTCTTATATAGGAGGCATCTTCAACTTTCACAAGCAAACTCGAGCAACATGTCAAGCTCAACATTTAAATTAAATCTCTCTTTATGTGAAGTTGAAAATCAAGGTTTCCTCGCAAAGTTAGCGTTATAATTACATGTTGCTGTGACCAAAAGAATAAAAATGGCAGACAAAATATTAAGTCTAGGATGAATACTTAATCCTCTTTATGAATATGGAATCATATACATTATATTTTTCACCGATATTTTTCCTCTTAGCCAAAAGCAATCTGCGAGTGCGTAAAGTATGGTGTTAAGTAAAACTGGGAATATCACCTGTGAGTCATTCTAAAGGAAAGGTCTCTCAGGTTGATATTATAGCTATGACCTGTGTTTCAGGGACACTGTGGGCCACTGACTCAATCGCGGTAAAGTTTTATTCGATGATGAGCCCTGGATTGCAGCATGACATTCAAAAAGCCGTAAACCCAGCTGACTCATTTGGCAGCATATGCAAAAGGTGCTGATAACTTTCGTACATGAAAAGGTGCTAACATTTTGTGCAGATTTGCATCGTTAACTTCGCCATTATTAGAGCACGAAAATGATGATATCTAGATATATTAGGCTGTGTTCATTTTTTGCAATGAATGTCGAACAAGTTCAGCAGCGGTGAGTGTGATAGTCACGAGTTATTACGTCACCTGTTGGATCGAAGAACGGCAGGTAGGCATGTATACTCTACCTACAGAGGGTAGAAACGAGTGTTAGTATGAAAGTCCGTTTGGCACAGATCTGTTAAAATCAATAAAAACAACAAATTACGCGAGTTATTCGATTAACTGCAGTTTGCTAATGAATATTTTTGATCTGTCTCGAACTTTTCTTTAGCGATTAAAATTGTTTTAAAATATGGTTAATTACCTTATTGCATTTTTGCCAATTTACAATGTTGATTTAAGCTTAGTATTCATTGCGTACATGTTGGCTTTAGGCTCCGCTGATAACAGAAAATTGCTGACTGATGTGGATCGAGTATTTGGTGGCCACCTCATGGCTGTCTACGTATGTGAAAAGTGTCAACAGGTAAATGAAACTGATCGAATATTAGAATGAAACTGCGAACGCGTGAGTTTTACACAGCGTATTTAATTCCAAAAGCGTCTGAGAGCTACAATGATACAATACAACGCATCTAACAAAGTGCACACTCGCACAGATGACGCAGAAACTGCACGTGAAGAATTTGCTCAAGATCCCTATATAGTACGTAGGCCCAACTGCCTCGGATGAGGATCGAACCTATGCTATCCGCGTTACGAGTCTTATGCTCAATAACCATTCGCCACATTTGTGTTTTTTTATAATTGTACAGAACTCTGGATGCAAATAAATCGTGTGTTTTGATATTATTAATGCGACGTATGAGTTCTGGCATGACTAAGATATTGGAGACGAAACGAGTCACGCCTTATGAGAATGGGCAAATGAGTACCACAATTCGACCCAAAGATCTCGTATTAGATGCTGCCAACATCCATTGCAAAGAAGAAATGCTTATGACAAATGGAACATGCTTAAGCACCTATTATTATTCTTTTACGCTCGCAAAGTCACACCGAAAAGCTAATTTGTGCTTACAATCAGTAGTCTGAGGCGTTTCGTAGAGGAATGGATACTGTTTTAGCAGTGACGTTATTAGGTGATTCCATTCTTTGGGGCAGCAACATGGAATGCACCAGAGCCCATGACAGTGCTACATCGAGGTTCAACCAAAAGACGCATGTATATGGCCTATCTAAAGATCTCAGATTACGGGGTGGAACGCATGGAGGTAATAGTGGTTGAAAGAAGGTGGTGTGTTTGGTGTTATGTTTTTATAAGTCAAGCAAGCTAGTTTCAATCTAATTCTGAATTCACCATCTAGCTAAATACATTGCTCGTGGTAGGGGTCATGCAGTGATAAATTGTTGGTAATGCTGTCCTTGAATGAGATTTTATTTCTTCCCCACTTTCTAATCCATAATTCTTTTATATTTCCTTCCATTAATATTTATGATAAAAAATAAATAAATTTATGAATTTATATATCTATAACAGTTAGACAGTCACCCCTTTTTGTTTTCCTCCGTTCTTTTATTTGAAACAAATAGCCTGAGAAATGAAAAACCTTCGCAAATGGACTTTGAATGCTATCAGAATACTAATATTTTTCAGCGTCGTTGGCAGTGAGTTCCAAATATATGGGCCTACATTTTTTAAAGAAAAATTACGGGTGTTAGTGCGAAAACGTAGGCCTATAGATCGGATGTAATCAGCTAATCTTATTGAATAATTGTGAATTTCGAAAATTTTTAAAAACAATGAATAAAAATCGAGGGGAATTAAATTTATGCATGAATATAGCAAATTGGAAGTTTTTTGTCTGATCAACTTTTAAGATTTCAAACCGACTAAAAAAGTTGCAGATGAGTTAGAAAACCCAGATCCGGATATAATTCGTATTGCTATTTTATCAGATGAGTCAAACCAGTGAGACGAGAAGGGTATTTTGAAGCCCATATCATATTACAGTAAAATATATATGTATAGGTTCTTGAATTAAACCCGGTCACAGGATGCACATGGTACCGTTTCGTCCCACGGGATAGGTCATTCACTACCCGGTACAGAAATGTTGCCATCGTTGACGCTGTCTATTGGAATAGCTTTCCTTAATTTAAATAATCACGAGTCAGCTAATCAGTCTGTCATATTTTTTGTTCCACTAGTGCTCGAAGTATGTCAGGTTTCATCGTTGATCATCTCTGTTTGGTTGCGAGCAATACTGACACGGGAGTATTTTTGAAGTTGCGCCTTGCAGTTTTAGGCCTACTTATGTTATGTTAATATCTATCTGCTTCAACATCTGATGTAACTGAAACAAGTAGCCTACAGTGTTACAGTCCATCAGCTAGTAGAGCTCTGAATTTTCCTGCAATATTTTTTATTCTACAGAGAAACTGTCCATCGCTATAATTATGTGTATTATGTAATATCGGAGCTTTGTGCTGCCATATTGGCCCTAGTTCAATAAACCTAAGTGCAAGACTGATCATGCCTGTTAGTTGAATGTCATGGTTATGTGGGCCCACGTGGAAAGTGTTAAAGAAAAATGTTTCGGAACATTAGCCGGATTGGATTCATTTCTTACAAGGCTTCAGAGAGCTGTAGGCCCACGCGGAAAGCGTTAAAGAAAAATGTTTCGGAACATTAGCTGGATTGAATCCATTTCTAACAAAGCTTCAGAGAGCTTCATATGATTATTATGTTCCTTGGAATCTGAAAATGAGCGGATCCTCAGCCTCTAGTTATTCAGTTAGTTTATAGTTAGAATAGTTCGCTTTTTCAGCAGTGCTGGTCAAGAGAGCTGGGAGATGCAAACATTTCTCCAGATAAAACTGTTTGAATAAGCTGTTACCTCAGAATTAGTTTTAGCCACCTTAGAATATTAGGCTGACATTCAGAGCAGCCATGTATTTAGGTGTGTCAACCAAACCGTCAAGTCATTTAACCAAACTTATCGGTCAAGAACTTCAATCCGTCACTTCTCCTTTGCTTGTCAAGAAAGATTAGGCACACACAATGGTATCCGATGATAATGTCGCTAGATAAATGTCGCGAATAAAAATGTCGCAATCAAAATATCGCAATCGAAGATGTCGCACGTATCCATAATTCTTTTCAGCAATGCAAATTCTTATTAAACAAAATTATTTTAGTCCCACCAGCATCTTATTAAACAAGATTCTATTCATTATACCAGCTTCGATTTCAAATTGAAAGAGTGCAATGGTTGCAAGAAAATGGCTTTGCCAACCTAAACTACGGTTTGCTAAAGTTCGTTAAACGCGCATAACGGACGTAGTTCGCAATAGAAATAATTATTAATATAATAATAATCTATTAAAGCGGCTAGTATACTGCATAACTTATATATTATGCGACATGTTGACAGACGATATTATTATCGTGCGATATTATTAACGTGAAACATTTTAAACTGCGATATTAACGTGAAACATTTTTAACGGCGATATTTGATTGCTACATTTTTATTCGGCATATTTTCCTTGCGACATTTTCATACTAAACCCAAACAATTTAGCGCTATGACTTTTCGTTCACTTGAAGCTAGGATTACATAGAAAGTTCTTGTTAGCATTGGTCGAACAGCAGACCTACATAATTGGAACACATAATTTTGGACACGACGTAGATTCAAAATATTGAAAGACTCCGCGGGCAGGACGATGCCATTCGGCATGACTGATCATGTCCCGCAAATCGTACACTGGACAAACTTGGACTATAGGGCCTGTTGAACTGCACCAGTAAGTTTCAACCCATTGAGCTTCGAGAATTATTTTATAATATATGCACCTCACTGCTTTAAGCCAAATTACTTTGGATACATCATTGTATATTTGTGAAATACAGGCGATTGAAACTTGAAAATACGTATGAAATTCGCCTTGTCTGTACCTTAAATTCTGTTCATTTGCATTACATGTTTATAGCATTGTCGAAGTCAAATGTCTGTCCATATTGATAATATAATTGAAGCGAAACATTTGTTTGTCTGTTTATCTGTCTGTCTGCCATGATGTGAACTTTTCCCGTAACGCTGTTCTTCTCACTGCGTTACATCTCTAGTGTCGACAACGCAAGCGAACCCTACATAGCGGATGAGTGCCTGCCGCTTCCCTAGCTATAGGGCGACAAGGCATTCGAATCCCAGGTAGAGTGGGTGAGAAGGCTTATTTACCACTTCGATATAAAATAACTATGCAAATCAAAGAGTAACGATATATTTAAGAGATGACCCATATTTAAACCCGGGTTATGCCTTCACCTTTTAAAAATGATTTATTGGCATTTTCTGAATGGCTTTATGAAACTCAAACTTCGTGAATTGGTATTTTCAAATGAGTTTAGTCTTACTGCAGCAGCCAATCGTCTCAGCGCCATAGTTATATAGACCCACCGTTGCGATTTTCTGACCGATCGACATGAAGCTCTTAATAGTGCATGTATGTTTCTACAATTCGTACTGGGCAACATTCTTAAACTTAGTGTGATTGTGATTGCATAGATCGTCTGGCGGTCAAATAGAATACACATGTTTATTATCTCCTTCAGGCTTGAATTGATCCCTCATGGAGGAGGGGTCAACCACACGCATCCTTCTTCTCCACTTGACTTTGTCACTAGTGTCATCCCTTTTCCAATTTTGGAGGCTTCGGGTCCTTTTGATTCATATCTTCCCATCTCTGTTTCTGTCGTCCAAGAGTGCGTCGTTCGTTGACATCCGATATCATAATTCTTATTAATGCAGCTCTTCTCATCACATGACTTAACCAAACCAAACCAAACATAACCAAACCATCTCAACTAAAACATGTCAGGTCACGCCGGATGGAATAACGG
The DNA here is from genome assembly GCA_959347315.1 of Bimastos eiseni. Classification (NCBI taxonomy): domain Eukaryota; kingdom Metazoa; phylum Annelida; class Clitellata; order Crassiclitellata; family Lumbricidae; genus Bimastos; species Bimastos eiseni. Next base: position 23,282,243 of record OY365806.1, on the reverse strand, counting down.
TTGGCTTTAACACTTTTAGGCCTATTACACTCCGAAATAATGCAAGACTGGCAAGCAACTAATTTTGCATAAGCTACTGAAAATATTATCCAGGTATTTCAATTTCACAGCAATAAGTTTACTCGTCAAATAACATAGTGCTTGGGCCTACAGGCTTGAAAAACAGACCTCTGGCTAGCGTACATGTATAACCATCCTTTTAATCTTGATATTAAATTAATAGCTCTGAGCGTTATTATCAGCTCGCCCATAGGAGAATTATCACAGTTGCATATGCTAATAGGTCTACTGTTGGTAAGGCCGTGGCCTATGGTCTACAGTTTTTGCTTAACCATAAAGTTCACAAATATTGATTAATCGATTATATTAGTTGTGGATCGGCTTACTGTGGGTAGGCCTACACGTCTGATAAGCTCTAACTTGGTTGTTGAGCTTCAGTGAAACACAGAGAGAAAGCGAAAACGATAATAGTGACAACTTAATAAACGTTGTCTTCTAATTTCGACCTGTGTAAATTCCACTGCGTGTTAGGACGTGTACTGTGTTGGCCTACTTCGCATCGGTAAAGTCCGCATGTGTTTGCATTTTCACTATGATTACTTTCTTAACAGGTGAGAAAATGCATCAATTTGCTGAGCCAGTTGATTGAATTCTTCGCAGGTAGGTTTATTTTATTGTCATTGTTGTTTCATGGGCACTGTGTCAACTTCATTCAAGTTAAAAGGTCATTATGATTGTTGGAGCTTGTTGCTACAGCGCTTCACTCATAGTAAGAAGAATTGAAAATGGTCATGCAGCTATTAATTTATAAATAGTTCTAAGTTATCAGGCAACAAACACTAGGCATGTAATAGGTATCATAACACGCATTATAATGCTATGCAATAATGAGATTTGTTCTGCTGACGTCTATTTATTATGACTGCAATTATGCAGCATTTTACATCGCAGTTTAATGTCAAAACACTGTAATGGAATTCATAATTCAGAAAGACTAGCGATTACTAGATTTAGCCGGTCATCTCAGTGCTCTGGCGATGCCATCTGGCTAATGTAGCCTAACACCAAGCAGCATTCAAGAAATATTCAGAAATTTAATTTGACACTAACGAACGAACGAACGAAAATGTTTTATTGTAACCAAATCCAGAATATCAAACGTACACTATACACATAGTATTTAATTGCTCAACTATATATAATTAGGTTACAAAAGAAGGCCCAAAAATATCACCTCCCACTATCATGGGCCATTAACGTATGTGGCTATATAAATCTTTGTGAGCACTGATAATATTATATAACTATAGCCTACAGCAGCGGTTCTCAACCTGTGGCTCGCGACCTCACGGGAGTTGCCTTACGATTTGCCAGAGGTCGGCTGGAACCTTCAGAAACTTGTAAGAAAAAAGTTGTCAACGTAGTTTCTGATTATTAATATTTCTGGACGTTTACGTGAAAAGGGACCAGATTGTCGGTTCTAATTTAAGAGAAAAGAGTGCCTGAAGTGGTTTGGGATCATAGGCCTATTTGCGATTTTGTTTTTTTAATTACATCCTTCTATCAATGTTTTTGTTTACAGCTATAAAGTTCAATTTAATTTAAATGAAAGATTTTTGTGAAAAGTTGCGTATATTTATGGCTACATAAAAGGTGCCAGACTGTTTGTTCTACTTTTGAAGCCCGCCAGTAGGCTAGAGGCAGCTCGAATTGTCGAATGACAACTAGAAATGATGAAGCAAAACGCACCTTAATACATTAGGTCTAATTGCTTTCGATTTGTGTCCCCGAATGTGATAGCCATTGTATTAATTTTAGCCAATTAACTGCGGTAGAAGTTGACAAATCCTTGACTTAATGTTACTGTACTCTTTAATCGCATATTTCTCAAAATGAGCATTTTTGGGGTTGTTGTTTTCACCAGTCACTACAATAACCAAACATGTGCTGGATAATACGGCGTAGATTAACTCATTGTTTCGCTCTCATTCTGGATGTTTAATCAAAATGACAGTAATTTCAACCGACAATCTGATCCATTTTCAAATAAAAGTTCACGTCTATGTAATCATGATAATTAGACTAACTACTTCATTCCAGCGGCTTAAAATTAATCCAAGTTATCTCTTTTAGGCCTGCTATGATTTACTGAATAAAATAATTACCAACAACGAAATTATAAATTGTTCTGTTGTGCATGAGATGCATGGATAATCAAAAATGGCAAATATCATTAGCAGAGGTGCAACAAGCGCGGTACAGAGGGGCACCGGCCCCCAGTTTCAAAACTGGAGGGCGAAGCCCCCCAGTTTTAGTGCTCAGTGCCCCCCCCCCATGAGCCCCGCAAATCGATTCTTTTTATGTTTATCCAATGGCTTTTTAAGATTACCTTTGTTAAAAAAAGTTTTACCCTCCATTTTTCAACTTTCTGGGGGGCAAAATTCAAAAGGTGGGTGGGCACAAAAATTGTTTGATGCCCTCCACTTTTAAAAACTTTGTTATACCTCTGATCATTAGGGGTCGCATGACTAAAGTGGTTGAGAACCGCTGGCCTACAGGGAACTAAACACTATTATCCTTACGACAGTGACTATGTAGTGTCAGGTCGTATCATATCACAGTCGTCGCTTCGCGATGGTAGGCTACATTAATGGATCAGTGCCGTCCAGCCTCTTTTATCACGTACACTATACTGCGCTCATTAGGTCAGTTCCAGTCAGCCCAGTTCACATAAAATATTGTCAATCCAATATATGTTAGGCCTTCCGCGATTCCTCTTCCGTTTAAAGAGACCTCTCAACATACTGTCCTCAATGCTGTACCACAGTGACGCAGTTGCTCATTTCTGGCCTTTGTCAATTCGTAAACACGCTTGTTTGGTCAACATTTATGTCCAAGAAATTTTTAACATCTTGCTTATGCACTTGTTTTCAAACGCATGAATGCGTTTTTCCTCCTGTTTCTTTAGCGTCCAGGTTTCGCAACCATAAGTTGCCACTGGTCACACAAGTCGTAAGTTACCTCCATTGCTAACAGACTTCCATATTTTCACCAACTTGAACATGATCGCCATCTCTCTGGCCAGCCTTGATTTCACATCGTTGGACTATAATGGACATAATAGCTATGACAAATTTAATTGAACAATCAGTAATTACACGCATATAACGGAAAAAGTTATTATTGTCAATACTCATATAAAATGAACACCTACTGGGCATGTCACCAGCACATGAGATAAGGTTTGAAATGAATATTATTGTTCATTAAACTGCTAAGTTTATGAGCATTAATTTCATTTTAAATAACTTTTTGGACTGGCCGATTATCGGTGTTGTTATCAATTCTAGGCTTATTACATTTTAGACACTCCCTGCAACACCAGTTTTATGGCTTCACTGACTCTGTAAAAAAGACAATTCAGCAAACATGAGTTACCAATCAACTAACGACAATATTGACAACTCAACAGGTAACAGAGCTTTTGAGGTAAAAAGCAAGAAACCCGGAAAGATAGACAAGTTTTTAAATATATTCAAGAGAGACAAAGCTGGCGATAACAAAACGTATGAAGAAAAGGATCGCAAGAAAACAGAAGACACAAAACATACGAAAAAACATCGATGGCGTTGGCTTAGTTTCAACCGACCGAAACGGAGTAAATCAAGGAATACAGTTGAGCATCATGATTTGTTTGTTTCAGCCAAGCAGCGTAATAGCGGTCTTCAGGTGAGTTATAACCAAGTTTATTCTTGAAAACTGTTAATTTACTCATTAACCCTTACCACTCCTGAGTCCGCTGTGAGCGGCCAATATTTAATGCATTTGATATAATAATTGGAGGAGTAAGGGTTAATCATATCGGCTATTTATATAACGCCTTGCAGAAAACCGCAGAGCGTTCCCGGTATATTTTGGTTCACGAAGGTAGCTATATAAATTAGGGCTGTACCGAATAGGCGATTTTAACTAGGCCTACTCAGTCGAATACGAATAATTGGACCAACCATTCGGCCGATTACGAATAAGAATAGACGATTAGTGTACAAAACGGGTCAACCGATAAATTGCAAAATTTTAAATGTGAGCAAAACTTTCAGATCAGTAGATTTAATATGTAGCCTACACTGCAAGTAAACAGTTAGCAACACGTAATTTTTGCACCCTTCTGCCAGCTGTGTATACTAGGAATAGAACTAACTTAACTAAACTTAGAAATGAGACGGCTGAAACGGCGATATCGTGATTTAGGAAGTAGAGAGTAATTTCAGTTCACTCGATATAGCAGCCGCCGCTGGTGCAGAGACAGATGTCACGTGACCACTATTCGCATTCGGTCCGACCGCCACGAGCACCGAATTTGGCCCACTATTCCAGTGTTTCCCAAACTATGGGTCACAACCCAAAGTGGGTCACGGCGCCTTGTCAAGTGGGTCGCCATGCTTCAGGTCTGTTTAAAAATAGTTCCATTAAATTCAGAAAAACAAAATGAAACTGTTCTCTTGACCTTCTTTGTTGTATTGCCATTATAGTATACTCCAATGAGTAGAGTCTAGTCTAGTCTCTTCATTATATCGAATATATTCAATGCATGATTGTCAATTGACGTTGAAATGCCAATTAAATTGACCAGTGACGTAGCGAGGCAAAGTGCCGCCTGGGGCGAAGGTACAAAATGCCGCCCCTGTCTATTTTTTCCATCACTTAATTCTTGTGCATACCCAGGATATGCACAAGAGGGAAAGGCATAAAACGCCTGCTTGTATTGTTTTCATTGCATATTATGATTATTCTATTAGTATTCAATTCATTGTACTATTAGTCACAGCCTCTGCATGCACTGTCAAAATAAAATTTGCATGGCTAACTAAAATGCGTTATCATTCGATATAGCAATAAGAAAATAGAATAAGAGAGTATTAATTAAGAAATAAACCATTTATAAAACAAACAAATAAAGCAAACCTCACAACAAAGATTGAAAATTATAAAAAGTTCACATAAAATTAATATAGAACAATAAAAATTATGTTCTCTCTTTACATATTGAAAAGAAAGTACAAAACACTATCATTTAATCATTATGGGACTATAGTAAGCATGGGACTTAGAATAGACTAGTAACTAGCCGTGTTGTATGCAAGACTTGAAACTTCAAGATCAAGACGAGACCGAGACAGTGAGGTGCCGAGACCAAGACCGGGTCAGTGAGGTACCAAGACCGAGACATCAGGTTCAAGACAGTACGAGACAGTAAAAGGCAAGCGATCCTATATAAACTGCTGTAAAATACTAATGTATCAGTTTTCGGGAATAAGGTTCATTTGTAATTTCGATTTGAAACTTATAACGTATATATTACAAATTCCTAAGAATAGTTTTTATATTGCCGCTTTTTATCTTTATCGATATCTTTTCGTCGGCCTATCTTTTCAATAGTATAAAGAAAGTCTTAAGACAGTTAACGCAAAACTTATCGAGACCGCTTGTTCGAGGCAGAACAAGACTTTCGCTTCAAGACAGTTTCTAAAAATTCCAGACACTACCTCGAGACCGAGACAGCCGGCTTCTGAGACCGAGACACTAAAAAAACTGTCTCGAGACGTCTCGAGATCGAGACACTGTTTCGAGACCATATAACTCTGGTAACTAGTAACTGATCATACGGATATGGTACGGCTTTCTATTTTTATCCCTACTAAACTAAGATATCTGTCAACAGTTAGGCTGCAATTAAAAAATTAACTTTTCTTGCTTTCACTGCAGCAAAAAATTACTAACAACTTTTGTCAGAGCTAAGTGTGCATGCCAACGAGCGTTCAATTGAAAGAATCGATAAAGTGAATAGTCGTGAGTCGCTTATTGTAGATTTTAAGTTGGTTTTAAATAGTTTGAGTTTTGAAAACACGAGCTGCATCACCATAGGAGTAGATCTAGCAACATCTTGTTGTCTAGCTTCTATGAGCTTCTTGTATTCTGAACCGCGTAGTTTTTGTCTTTTCTTTTTACAACCAACATTGTGAAATGATTTTGCTATAAATACAAATGCAATGCTTATCTTACATGTCAGAATATTATTATATAATATCAATGGTGGTGCAAGCGACGATCAAAATCATGAAATAAAATAAAAAATTATTCATTGACTGCATTTAATAGCGGAAGTATGAAGACTATCCAGTACTAAACAACTTTTATAGCAAATTATATTGAAGTCGAGTGAAAGCAAAAAAAGCATGGTGCCAGGACAAGTAGAAGAGCAACAAGAATCTTGAAGGATGCAAGTTATACAACAATAATTATTTATTTATTTATTTTTCCGAAAATGCCGCCCCTATGACAAGTGCGCCTGGGGCGGTTCGCCCCATCCCCCCCCTAGCCATCCTCTCTACGCCACTGAAATTGACGTTGAAATGCTAATTATCTATATTAACTATATCATTCGCCTTTGTGAGGTGGGTCGCGGGAATTCACCAATTTTCTTACGAAGTGGGTTCCACGGCCATACAGTTTGGGAAACACTGAACTACTCGACACCTAAGCGACTACGAGGCGAACATGCGTTACCGCCATAATATCTAATAATCAAGTTGTGTAGGCCTAACTGCTATAGATTTGTCTTATCGGCACTCAAGATATAGGCGAGGAATTTGTACTAATTTTATAATTGAAGTGAGGCTCAGTAGTTGGACTGAGAGAGCGGCAGGGACAAACTCCCAGGAATGAGTCTTTTTATGGGCCCGGACCGGGCAAGCAATCAATTTATGAAAAACATTATAATCCGCTATATCAAGTATATAGATTCATATACTTTTTACTGTAACATTACTGACACTCACAACGGCCCATTTCCTCTGAGAGTTCTGCGCACGTAATCGGCCAGTTTGGTCGATTATCGGCTTCTGGGTCATTTTAACGAATGCTTTAATCTACAGGGTGGGCCAAAATAAATAACCCCTAAAGTTTTTTTGCTAATGTTTCGATTAAAAATGAGAATTAATAAATGGAATTTAACAAGCGCATAGTTGATTCATACTTGCATAGAATTGCCTAGATTTATCAAAAAAATTGAGATACAACAAAAGTTAAATCACTTTTAATGAGTTCAACCGCGGTTTGTTGGTTGTCAAAAACATTTAACATAGTAGAAATTAACAAAAAACAATTTCCTGATAATCAAATCTCAAATAATTGTTACAAAACAGGCTCTATGGTGTTTTGCAACCTGTTTTCATTGTGTCTACCACATTGCTGTTAGTATCGCGATAAAGACATTCCGAGTCCTTTAAAAATTGGCAGCTGATTCATCAACCTTTAGTCATGAAGCCAAATTTACGAATAACTACCGGATATGTCAGCAAAATAAAACAAATGCCGTATGAGGTTTAAAACACCATATGTCAAAGAGAAGCAAATTTTAGATTGGGGCGACATCTGTGTTTAAGAGTAAAGCGTGTGCACGGAAATTTGGCGTGTAACCATACCTGTTATCTGGAGTCCCTGGGGCAATTCCTATAATTATAATTCATGCTAAAATCGAATTCAGCAAGCAAATTGAAAAGTACTGGTAAAAGTATTGGTATTGGTATTGCAATACTTTTTATTAGGAAGTATTACTGTATTGCTATTGCTATTGCAATACTTTTTTCCAGTATTGTTAACAGCCCTGATCCACCACCAGTTGCCAAACATGTTCTGAGTCTCTTTGAACAGTTTTTGATGGCTCTGTTGATGCATGGGTTCCTGAGGTAAAAAGTTTCCATTTCAGCTTCAATGCGACCTTGTCGTCATTGGCTTTGGTCGGAGATTGTGGTATTTCTCGAGCATAGCTCCGTTCACGTGATAATCCTGCTGGTTCAAACCTAGAGAGCTTAGTGGCCTTTGGTTCTTCTCAATGAAACATTGGCAATTGACCGTGAGCCAATCTTGCGCGAGGAGAGCAGCATGCGCTGGAGCGCTGTCTTGCTGAAAGATGAATCCAGCTGGCAGCAGATACTTTCAATCGGATATTAATTGGGAAAGCAGGTGACCAACAGCATCCAATTTCTTAATTTCATCAACAAAATGCAGTCGACTTTTGTCACCAAGACAAACACCAGCCAGTGCCATAACATGTGGAGCGAACTTGAATCGTTCACGTTTAAACATCGGATTGATTGCCGCTGGACCAAACACGTTGTTTTCGTTGCTGATTGGTAGATTGATGTAGAAGTTCTTCTCATCCGTGAAGAACACACGCTTCGTGTAGCGAATCTTCAGCCTAAGAAGCAGTTCTGAGGAGTGTTCAAGTGTTTTCTGACGCACTGCGTCGGTGATAACCTGCCCAGCGACACGACAGAAAGCGATGTTTATTTACCAACTTGATAGTCTACCCGTTAGATGACTTCAATGTAACGTCCATATACGCTGGTTCCCCATTTCATTTCTCAATAATAAAAATTATTATTATGAAGCTTGTTTTACTTGAGATGCGATTTCATAGCATTGTTTTTTGTCACTTTTTGCTGCATAAAATGTTATTTGACCATCAAAAAAATTGCGGTTGGACTCATTAAAAGTGATATAACTTTGCTGTGTTTGAAATATTTTAATAAATTTCGGAAATTATCTGCAAATATGAATTAGCTATGCGCCTGTAAAATTTCATTTATTAATTTCAACTTTTGGCCAAGATATCAGCACAACTCCGTAGAAGATAACTTTTTGGCCCATCCTGTATACGCAGAATTTGCTCAGTAACCAGTAACTTTGAACATGTTGGAGTTCTCTATAGTGCTAGGTTTCGTACCCGACCTTTTCGTCGCTTTTGACAAAGAATTTACGCGTCTACGAGGCATTTGTTTGCAATTTGCGTACGCCATGTGACTGCATTGCGAATGAGTCTTAGCCGTGCGGCCTTTACGCACTCTGTAGCCGAGAGTTATCGTTTCGGTGATTGAAGTGGCCACGGGAGTGACCTCGACCGATAGTCACTCACGAGTGGCTATTAAATCTCCGACAAACACACGACGAATGTGTTTTCTACATCCTCCTTGAACCTCGACGAATATTACCAGTGAACGACTACTCGTCGACATCATACCCGTGTCTGCGAATCGATCTCAGCAGTTGACGCTCTATCCTTTCGGCGCAGCTTGGCCCAGAAACTCTGAACATCCATGCCATCTGTCAGCTGTTGGCGGGAATCCGTTGCATGGTTCCAGGTTCGTGCGTGGGGCAGCCATTGGTGACTCTTTATGATTACTGTGCACTGTTCTTCTCATCTTTCTAACAGTCGTTTAAATGACAATTAACATCTTGTTGACTTGCGCAGAGAGCGCCTCTGAGTAGATTTATTGAAGAGGCGCTACATCAAGTTTCATTGAAACAATTCAAGCACACAATCAGTTTAAACTCCAGGTGACATCAATGGTATTTTTACTCCAGTTTCAGTACTCTTACATGTACATGTACTTGCCACCAAATAGTCTTAATCTCAAGATTTCTACAGCGTCCCAAAAGTGCGCAGACCAGCTAATGTAGGCACAATATAGATTGTTATGACTACGTTTGTATTTTTCGAGTCGCAAGATCTTGGCATTTCCTGTCGTACAATATTAAAGCTATGATGTAAACTTGTTGCAGATACCAATTCAAGAAATTTCAGATGGTGATGTTGCACAAAGTGGAACTAAATTTCAAGCTCCTCGGAAACAGAAAGCAAAGGTACATAAGAAATTCAGCGTGGTAAATTCTTGCACATCATTATTAGGTCTATGTGAACCCAAAAATAAAGATTTTAATGCACCGCATGTGAGGTAGGCCTACTTAAGTTATCAGAGACTGAAACCTATCTGACATTCTGACATAATCGTAGTAGGCTTCAACTGAGACAAGTTCAACATGTTTCCCGCCGTGTTGTTGACGGACAATCAAATTAAGATGCTTACTTATTGCTGGTTGATTATTCCTGAATGATGATCATGATCACAATAAAGCTCAACATTTCTGGGTACGAAAGCGTATGATTAGCGGGTAGATCTAACGACACGACAATATTTTTTGAACCGACTCTCTAGACAGGACGCCGCCAGTGTTTAATCGTATCCCCTCATCTGGTCGGAAGTTAGCAAACTGTACAAAAGTGCACATTGAAGCCGGGTAGATACTAGGAGCCATAGGCAGACTGGGAGAGTTAGGCTGTCAGCTTAGAGTGAAAGATTTGTGAGCGTGATTAGGTAGAATAGCGTGTCCCAATCTTTATTGGCCCTGGAACCTTTTTGATCTTAAATTTTTGGGCGGAACACCGTCCAAAACTAAACATATTATGTTGCAGGGGCAAACACTTAAGAATGCATACACTTAAAGGTTCAGGCTTTGATTAGACTATAGCAACACAAAATAATATCGATGATAATGACATATGAATTTTCTTTGATATAACTTTGCACATGGTGCTAAGCAAAGGCCTTCTACGAAAAAATATCAATTTATTTTATATTGCTTGAAGCTTATTATTCACACTGAAAGTTTTCCGTTTGGGAAACGCTCAAATATACTCTTCCCGATGGAGAGACTGGCAACAGTGAACGATTGCCGGTCGAAGACAAGACGTGTTATAGGAACAACATACTCTCCAGCAGATGCTGATCGAAGAGAGGAGCGGCCTTTGATATTGAGTGGCGCTTTATAAGTGTTCAATCACATTTATATTTACAATTTAGCAGAGCTGCATAGTGTTACCGCTAAAGACCAGTAAGAGGGCAAATGATCTGTGCGTGCTCTGTTCATGAGGAATGTCAGCTTGTACCAGATATGCTCTTGGATCATAGCATTTGCTTCCTGTTGAGTGATGAATTGCATTTGAAATTGGTGTAATTACGAACAAGACATTTTCGTCTGGTCAGCCGGGGTACCTAAGAAAGTTTGCTTGTCCATGAGAGGCATCATCACTCGACTGGGCCTTCTGATTACTTGTCATATATAACCCGTGTGAGGACCAATGTTAGTATGGTGGCTTTTACTCTGTTGCCGGTCCAAGGTTCAGGAATTCATAACCACACCCCGTTTGGGTTGATGAGTCTGTGGCTTCCATTTGATCTCAACTTATATTGCTTTTGATTTATCTCTGCCCATCCTCCTTGGACTGTCTTTCTACCACTTAGGACTGACCTCGTTTGTATTTGACCGGATTTCAGATTTGTTTCGGTATGCCGTCGGTTGATACTTTGTGCGTTACTATGGCGGCGCTACAGAAGTCTTAAACTCAGTTATAATTATTATATAGTTAGATACACAGGAAGTCAGTGTAGAGAACGATGAGCGGGTGTGATCTGTGCTCGGTAGGAGAGTTAAAGGCAAAGTCTTGCAGCCTGCTGAAGAAGTATTCAAGTTAGAGGAAGCAAGTAGTGCACATTCAGAGATTCCATAGTAGTTGTCAAATCATGTCAGAATAAGGCAGTGTATCAGTGTTTTCAGTGATGCCGAGCCAAGAATGGAGACAAGTTGTCGGATTCTCCTGAGATGAAAAAAGCACGCCCTGGAGATGGCTGCGATTTGAGGTTTGAGGGATAGTGTTGAGTCGAGGATGATTCCAAGATACCGAACAGTTGATCGTGGAGAGAGTAGAAAGGAGGAAGGTTATAGAGAGTGTACACTTATCAACACACTTATCAGCTTGGAGGACCGGTCAAACCACCTGATGAGCTCGGAGTTGCTAGGGTTAAATTTGTGATGCATGGACAGACTCCATAGCATGATGTCGTCAATGTAGGCACGACGTCTCTCAAAAACAATTGCAAACTCATTTAGTCACAGAAGCTTGGGTATCATTAGCATAGAGTTGGATTTCAATGCCACAACGAGAGGCGATGGTTGACATGCAGAATTATAAAGGATGGCTAGCAGAGGCCCTTGTTGTCACGGTCACCAAAGCACAGAGCGATGGTTGATAGGATGAAATTGATGCGAACGTACATAGTACGATTAGAGAGAGAGATAGGACATAAACAAGCTGAGGACTGTGTCGATGATGCGAGTTTGCCGGAATGAAAGGAATGTTGCATGACTCCGAGTAGGATGCAGTGATCTAAGCAGTCAAAACAGCAGATATGTCATTGAGTAATAGGGCACTAAATGCAGTCGCATATCACTTGTATGAAGCAAGGATCATGTCACTATAGACTTTCAGAACTGTTTTGTTTTCGTGGAGTGGAATTGCCGGAATCCTGACAGAAGAAGCGGAAGCAGCTTGCTCACAGAGAGTAAGTAGGCCCTATAATCACATAATAGTATGTCATCAAAATAGTTACAATTCATATAAAATATTTTTACTATTGTAGCGGAACGGGGTCTAGTTGACGTTTACCAGGACGACGATTACCAGCCCGGGCCGTTTGTAGTAGTTCGAGTTACCGCCCGATAGATAAGGCTTCAGTTGTAGGCTGAAGACTAACCATTTAAGGTTTTCGTAATCTCCTCTTGATGACACCAAAAAGTTACGCCCATCTTGACGACACAGCCTGCTCGATTATGCTACGTAAACCTCCGAAGAAATCAGTACTTCCATAGCGCCTATTTAAAACGGTCTAAATCTCAACCACAGACACAGCCGACGGTAGACAGTAAACAGTAGACAGTTACAGTAGACAGTAGATAGTAGACGGTAGATAGTAGACGGTAGATAGTAGACGGTAGATAGTAGACGGTAGATAGTAGACGGTAGATAGTAGACGGTAGATAGTAGACGGTAGATAGTAGACGGTAGATAGTAGACGGTAGATAGTAGACGGTAGATAGTAGACGGTAGATAGTAGACGGTAGATAGTAGACGGTAGATAGTAGACGGTAGATAGTAGACGGTAGATAGTAGACGGTAGATAGTAGACGGTAGATAGTAGACGGTAGATAGTAGACGGTAGATAGTAGACGGTAGATAGTAGACGGTAGATAGTAGACGGTAGATAGTAGACGGTAGATAGTAGACGGTAGATAGTAGACGGTAGATAGTAGACGGTAGATAGTAGACGGTAGATAGTAGACGGTAGATAGTAGACGGTAGACGGTAGATAGTAGACGGTAGATAGTAGACGGTAGATAGTAGACGGTAGATAGTAGACGGTAGATAGTAGACGGTAGATAGTAGGTGCAGACACAGATACAGACACAGAGCCAGGACGGAAAAACTGCACTTTTATTTGTTTATCTCTCTTGGGAGAATGAACCCTGTTGGAAAATTATGCCGAAGGTGCCTAGATTAACACTGGACATGGCTCTCGTGTTGGAAATAGGATAGAAGTCGAGTGCCATTTGTGCGTCCTGCCACATCGTCTTCCTTTCAATAAAATGCATTTGAACTAATTTTGATGACATTTTTTCACACAGGATGCCATGAGCTTTGTCACTTTGCAACACAGCTAAATTTCAGAACATTGCAATTAAGTGGATACATATAATTCTAGACTGTATCATAAGCACATTTCTTTAAGTTATCTATGACTCTGATTGTTTAATACACCTAAAGCTTTGAGGCTTGACGTGTATGAGATATTGATATATAGTTGCTCTACAAAAAACATATAAGTTATTAATCATTATGTATCACAATTTGTTTAGCTTGTGTTTTTATTTGTAATTTAATAGCATAGATACAACGAATTAGTTTAAGAAGATCGCTTGGTTAACAGATTGTCTTTATCTTTCAGTCAACAACTCTACCCAAATCTTTTTACACCAAACCTCAGAGTTTCCCATCCCCCAAAAGGGCGTCATCGCTCGGACCAACCACAACCACACACATGAAAGAAGTAGGTTACGTTGCATTTTGCGTTCAAACTTCCACCTTTTTCTTTGCTTAGCCACCCGTTACTTATCTCATGCATTCGGCGTATTGGCTTGAGCGTTCAGCAAATCCTAAAAGCTACTCAATATGCTAGGCTATTCACGTAATTTAACACTAATGCAAAGAACTGTGACATGATTTCAATGCAGAAATATGGACTATGTTCTCTTTTTGACCAATTGTTATTCCGACTTACACCTACCAAAACCAGAATTCATTCTGCTATTTTTGCGTACCCGACTTATTCTTCGTTTCCTCTCTGGATTTTTTCTCGTTCAGAAGGTGTTTGTTCGCAAGTCGTCTTGAACTAGGTGACTGTATCTGGTTGGACGTCCTCCTGATGTGCGGTCGAGTATGAAATAGGCTTAATTAGACGGTAACCTCCCTCTCATCATTTAGCGATCCCCAACGAATGTAATCGATCCCTGATAACGTTTTAAACTGAACTCGAAGATTAATCATATTCTTTTAGGCAATTTTAGGCCTATTTGTAACAAATTGGATTTAAATTAATTTAATTTTAAATTGTTTTACAAATAAATGAAATTACACATAAGAATGAACTAAAGATTGAATCAATGAGCAAATGATGAACCAATCGACATAGTCTCTGCAATTGAACTTTAATAGGTCTCTGTAGGGTCTAATGAAATAAGTTAAGGCATTAGTTAATGTATTTATTTAGGCTACTTTAGGCCTAAACACGGCTACAGAAATTAATTTCTAGCACATTTAAGTTATTCTCGTTTTATATGCAATTATCGCTCATCTGTTGGTTTGTTTATCAATTAATCTTTGTTGAAATTTTGAAGAGTCCTTCACAAATAAATGGATTAATTTGCTTATTTCAATTTTAGACAACAGCTTTAAGACAGCCAGTAGTTGGACTTGTCAATTTCGGGACATCTTGTTTCTTCAATGCTGTTATGCAAGTAAGTAGTCGACATATTTGTTAGATATTAACGTAGACTAATATTCTCACAATTCTTAGCGAACATTATATTTCTTCTATCTATATTTATTGTTGAAAATTTGCGCAGGCTTGTATGCCATGCGTGCATTGCGCAATGACTATTGTAGCTCTATATAAGCATTTTTAAACTTCTAAAAATTATAATTGGAAGCTACTGCATTAAGCTGTAACAAAATCCAGTTTACTGTTTGAACTACTTGATATTGTATGAAACTTAAGGAACTCGAAATGTTTCGTCGCAGTAATTTCCTGTGGGATTGCGATATCTAACATTCCCTATTCTTCCGTATTTTTCTCATAATTGTTCACATACCGACTATCCTATCTCGAGTTGCCTACATTTGGTTCGACCAATAATGGCATGCAAAACAATACGGTTTTAAGTTCATTGTTTTATTTCACTCATCCATTATTAATTTTAGCGCCCTCTCGAAAAGCCTACTTTGTCCAAACTCCAAACATGGCGATATAGACTAGACTTGAATAACTTGTAGCAGCCGTAGGCCTATCTCAAATGGGAGTCCATGCCTGATGGAGGGGCCTACAACTGAGAATGGGCGATGTTGCTATGTTAAGGTGCTAGAACACGGGGACCAGGTGCTCGCAACCAGACGTAGAACGAAGAGCACTGGGTCCTTGAATAGCTCGGTTCAATTTGAAAAAGTCGCAAGGAAAATGTCGCGAATAAAAATGTCGCAATCAAAGTGTCGCAATCAAAAATGTCTCACGTTTATAATGTCGCACGCTAGTAATATCACAAGTCAAAATGTCGCAATACAAAGGTCGCACGTTAAAAAAGTCGCACGATAATAATATCGTCAGTCAAAATGTCGCATTATGTTAGCCATTTTAATTACTAATAATTATATTATTTTTTATTTATAATGCGAAATATGTCTGTTTGTGCGTATAACGAACTTTGGTAAACCATAGTTTATTTTGGCATTTTCTTGCAACTATCATGCTCTCCCAATTTGGAATAGAGGCTGAACTGATGAAAGGAATCCTTGCTTAAGTCAAAGCTTGAATAATTAATATAATCTTGTTTAATTAGACGCTGCATTGAGGCAATGTTTTATGATTACTTGTTTAGGCCTAATCAGAAGTTGGAGTATTGAAAATAATTTTCTTTAATGAGAAGCTGCATTGATGAACAGAATCATGGTTAAGTAGGAGCAGTATCGATTAGAAACTTCTGCTGAAGTGGAAGCGCGGGAAATTAATCATGCTCAAGTTGAAATTGGATTGACACAAAGTTTTAGGCTCAACTAGAAGCTGGATCGATGAAAGAAATATTGCTTAAATAGAAGCTGGATTGATGAAATAAAAAGTCTTCTAATTGAAGTTGGATTAATGAAAGAAATATTGCCTAAATAGAAGCTGGATTGAAGAATAAATTTTTCATCAATACAGCTTCTAGTTGAACATAATTCTTTGGGTCAATCCAGTTTCAACTTAAGCACGATTATTTTCACCGATCCAGCTTCCACTAAAGCTTCCACTTAAGCAGAATTTATATATATTCCACTTTAGCAGAATTTATACATATGCCACATTTTGATTGACGATATTGTTAGGCCTATTGTGCGACATTATTAACTTGCGATATTTTTAATTGCGATACTTTGATTGCGACATTTTTATTGCGACATTTTTATCGGATACCGACTAGCTCAGTCAAATCTGAAGCAGTGCAGCTAGGATACTGTAGCGCTGTGTGTATGCCGGTGCAGAGCCAAGAAGTCATCACCAGACTAGCGCAGCTATTCTATAGCCGATGCGCTTTGCAATATGAAGCCAGTGCAAAGTATCATGCCTATTGTCCAAAGACAGCGCATTTTATGATGGGAACTCTTATGGACGACATTCGAGTTTACGTTTGTTTATAAATTATTCTTGTCATTAAAATGTCATTACATCAGCTCATTTTGTTTTAGAATTTAAACCAGACTGGTCTGCTACGTGATACTCTTAAAGTGAAGGTAGTTTTGCTGCAACATCCTAATTATCTTGAAAATGTCTTCTCTGATTAAAGCCAGGATTTCATTTTTCTTACATGTATCCTATAAAGAAGCCTCTTCAGCTTTCATTAGTAAACTCGAGCAACATATACCATTTAAATTTCACTTCTAAGTGAAGTTCAGAATCAAGGTTTCTTTGCAAAGTTTACATGTTATTACAATCATGTAGTTCTAACCTGCCACAAATTTAAGTGGTAGACAAAATTTCAACTCTAGGATAAATGCTTGGTCCTCTTTGTAGTCTTTCACTTGCGACATTTACATGTTCCTTTGAAATGCTCGAAGCAAATTCTTACTTTGTTCAACGCAGCTTTTTGTTGCTGGTGATCATTACTGGCGATTTCATAGCAAAAAATAGTTTCTAGTCGCACATTTAAATAAAATTTTCAAAATGAACAAGATGGTATACGTGCCAGCAACTGCCGGACCTGGTAGTTGGCTTCAGTTAGTTCGGGTTATCCAATCAATGTACTTGCGCAATTCAAACGCAAGTCATTATTAATGATAATATTCGCGTACTTTTAAAATTTCTCTAAATTCTCATTACGTCTTGCAGTTCAAAATTGACCACTAAATTGTTGACGTTTTGATGTGTTTCAGGAACCTAAAGAAATCGGGCCACTGACTCAATCGTTGGTTAAGTTTTATTCGAGGATGAGTGATGAAGTGCAGAAAGGCAGTCAAAAAGCTGTTAACCCAACTGATTTATTTGACAGCATATGCAAAAGGTATACAGGGTGGCCCAAATAAATGTTTAAATATATAATTTCATATCATAATTATTTTTTTCAAATTTGTCTATTAAAAACCGAAGGAAACTGTTGCCAAATGTTAATTTATCTAAAATCAGAATTCAATGTGTCCTCCTCGGTTTTCAAGTTTTGTTCTAAACGTCTTCGCTACTGGTCAATGTTCTTGTTTATAAACCTCTGAGACAAATGTTGCCACTCTTCAACAATGGCCAATTTCAGTTGTTCTATTGTTGTAAATTTACGGGGAAATTAATTTTTTGGAGGGCACCCAAATAGCATAATCTACTGGTAGAGTTGCCAGGTAGTCTTGAGAGGAGGTCAGGAGGAATTGCTACACCAGGGCCCGGTTCTATGGCAAAGGCCCATAAATGTCTAAGACATTTTTCTAACTGAGGAAAACCTGTGAGGCTTAAGTAATTTGATTTACTATGTTCTTAATTTTAGGAAATCTTTCATTTTCGTCTATGATTACAGTCTCCTGTGGCAAAATTGCCTAGCTGATAAGCAATTATTGTGTACAATGTCTCGCTACAATGTCTCGCTACAATGTCTCGCTACAATGTCTCGTTACAATGTCTCGCTACAATGTCTGGCTGCAATGTCTCGCTTGGCTTCGGGTATATCTATAGGAAGTGTGTGGAGTGTGAGTGTGTGTGAAGTCAGAGTGAAAAAGAGAGAGTAATCACGGGAGTAGAGAGAGTCGTCGGTTGTTATGATAGTCCGCCGCTGTATAATAAAGGGCAGTCGTAAGTCGTCGTTGTCGTAGTGGTTGCAGAGACAGCGTTCTGTAAAATAACTGTTCGATGACTGTGGATTTTATCGAAGAAATAAAGATAAATCAGTCGGGATCGAGTCGAAGTTATTTGTAATGAGCTCCGAACGTTGACACTGGCAATCTTCCTCATATCTGCGCCAACAAGCCAGACACCACGCGGATAGTCGGACCTGGGCAAAACAATACAGAGGCCTCCGGAGGGTACCAGAGAATTTAGGGGAGGTGAACCAGAATTGTCGCAACCGATACCAAAGGGTAGAATTGAAGTTCACCACAAATCGATACCTGTTTGGTGAAGAGCAACCCTGAGTTACGTTATACTCCGTTTCAAATTATTTTTGGCTAAGCATCATATTTAACAGCTTTAATTTGTAATCTGTTTTGGCTGAAAATTGGGCCGCAGATTATGAATGATAAATGCAATCTAATAGATGCTTCCAAGGGAAGAGCCACAGAAAACGTGTAGACTGTAGAGCTCCTCGAAATCTACGTTCTCAGTTTTCGCTTTTTCACGTGTATTGTGTATTTCCAAACTAACTGTAATTTTAACAACAGTTAGTAATTATTTACCATAAATTACCGGACCCCGCCATGTCCGGCAACGTCGGAAATTTCAGACCGGAGTTTGTCCAGTTCAATACCGGACACCTGGCAACCCTATCTACTGGGTTTAAATCAATGAAGGTGACATTCTCAGGATACGATCTTCTGCTGTTATTTTTGTCATTATAACAACATAAATATGAAATAAATTGTAAAGATGGCGACCGAGAGCTAACGAAATAATGACGTCATGCGTTAAGATAATAAGTAAGAAGAATATTACGGTTTGGAGAAAAAAAAGATATAAAGATTTCTCAAGATTGTTATAGACGGACCCACCTATTTTAGGCCACCCTGTTGATATAGGGTAAAGTACCCAAAGCAACCGCCCAAATGTGAGCACCTTTGATTATTTCACCTAATCAGCATAGACGGTGGCGCCGCTCAGTGAATATCCGTAGTAGTAACAACAAGCATGTCCGAGAACGTTAAAGTACTTTTTAAAATCCTTTTTTGACAGAATGCTAGTGCTTTAGAATAAACCCTATTAAAAAGTCTTACTTTTCAATTTTCGTAAATGATCGTTAACTTGATCCAATTTTTGGCCATGATATAACTACAGTTATCGTTAGAATGTGTATTATGTTCACTTTATGAATGAGCGGTGATAAGATTTTTATCTTGTTCCGTTTGATTGTAAGAATTTTTTCTTACTCCGACTGCATGTTCCGAAATGTGAGCACCATTATCCGCCCTTTTAAGCCTAAAACCCTGATTGTGACCATGGTGCTCACACGCGGCGCCATTCTGAGCATTTTGCTCAATCAAATTTTTTACATTAAATCGGCACTTCAAATTTTGAAGTGACAAATGGTTTATCGGAGATTATGTGGCCTATTATTGGCATTAGTATTAGACTAGACCCGATGCCGTTTGTAGAACCTGCCTGCAATATGCGTGAGCATGTATGCTCACATTTGGAACCAAGGTGTGCTCACATTTAATTCGGGTGCCCAAATGTGAGCACATTTTGCAACATGTTATTATTTTATTTTAAAATATCTTGTCGATGATTTGCATATAGGTCTGTGCTGTATAGACATTCACTTGATTTATCTCTGGCACACATCACAAGTCTGTTGCACTCAATCATTTTTCCATAATTTCAAATTTTTTAAATGTGCTCACATTTGGGTATTTTAGTCTAACTACTATTACTGCAATGTAAATGCGCTCATATTTTGCTGTAGTTTTGCATCGTAATTTTCACTGTTGCTAGAGCATGCAATCTAAGTAAATAACGATGTTTATTTGTTGGTCTGAAGGTCTAACAAGTTCAAAAGCGGTCAGTGTGATAGTCACGAGTTATTACGCCACTTGTTGGATGGACTCAGAATAGAAGAACGACAGGTACACTTTACCTGCATACGGTATATTTAACGATTGTTAGTACTTATAAATGTCAGTTAGACACATATCTGTTTAAATTTATCGAAGAGACAAATTAAGGGAGTTATTCGATTGATTACAGCTTGGCTACAAATAATTTTTAATTTGTCCCGAACTGTACTTTTAAGTTCAGAATAATTATCGCTTTTTGACTTATGACGATCACTGCCTTTACCCTTATACTGTCACAATTAATATACTGCACGTGCACAATTGTAGGCCTACGTCGATCGTGAATGGCAAAATAGACCCATGGATGTCATCATATCATCTAAGAGCAAGGAATTACAATTCTTGCTCTGGCAAATGTCATGAATAGATTAAAAATTTTTACGAAATTCAAGCATTTTATGACTGAGCAGTGTAATGGGTATATCCTTGATTTGAAATTTGAAATTTGTTTAATTGTTGGAAGTAAACAACAAAATGACTACCTCAAAACTGTTCATTTCTTATTGAGCTTGTTGGTGACGCAAAGCTTTTGCGTTTGAAATTTTTTGCTTGAAAGTAGGCTCTGTGTATGCTCTCATTGCACTATGCAATTAGCGTAAGAGACTTTATATTTTGGTACTTATAGGGTCTACCTTAAAGAATGTTTGGCTACTTCATTGCATTTTTGCCAATTTACAATATTGAGTTAAGTTCGGTCTTCATTGTGTAGGCTTCAGGTTCCGCTGACAACAGGAAAACGCTGACTGATGTGGATGGTGTATTTGGTGGCCACTTCATGACTGTCTACGTATGTGAAAAGTGCCAACAGGTAAATGAAACTGATCGAATATTAGAATGCCAACGCGTGAGTTTTTAAGCAACTCGTCTAATTCCAAAAGCGTTGGAGAGACACAGAGATGCAATACAATGCAACTGCATTTTGCTCTTAGCCCATCTTACAAAGAAGAATACACTCGCACAGATGACGCAGATGCAGTTATATGGCAGAGAAACCGCGCGTGAAAGATTTGCTCTACGCGTTACAGGCCGACCGCTCTATGGCCAAATCGACCACCTTGGTGTTCTGCTATAATAGTGCAGAACGCTGAACGCAAATAAATCGTGTTATAATTTCCGCTTAGCCTTGAAGTGCTTTTTGGTGGTTGCAGAAGCCACTAATTAAGTTGGTTAAGAAGCAAAGCGCTTACATTTTTGCGAATACATGCCCATGGTCTGCCGAGCATTGTAAGGCTGACCCACGGCGGCCCGCTGTGGACCTATGCGACTGATATATTACGATGTCATTGTTTGTGTCGAATATGGACTCCTTCTGAAGCATCTAATGATGCATTTGTTATTTATAATTGACTGGGCCGTACCGGGCTGCAATTGCGCCTAAGCTGTGGCTAGCTAATTGCGCCCTGTGCGTAGCACCAATTTGGCGCCCCCACATTTTGAAAATAGTGCATTTTATGGAATAATAAGTTATGCCATCCTGAAATTTGCGCCCTTTCCACATATGCGGCCTGGGCCTAGGCCCCGCTGCCCCCCCCCTCGGTACGGCCCTGATAATCGACTGATAATCGACTAGACTTAGGACCTATATACTATTATTAGTAGCCTACCGCAATATTCTGTTATACTAAGTTCAAGTTCTGACTTGACTGAGATATTGGAGACGAAACGAGTGATGCCGTCCGTATGTGAACGGGCAAATGAGTACCACAATATAATTCTATCCAAACATCTCGTATTACGTGCTACTAACTGAAGAAATGTTTCTGACAAATAGAACATGCTTATTATTATGTTTTTATTTATGCAAGCGAAGTCACAGTGAAATGCAAATCTGAGTTACGCCTAGTCAGTATTTTGAGGCGTTTCAAATACGAATGAATAAAGTTCTAGCATGGAACAGATATTGTTAAGCGATTCCAATCTTTGAGGCCGCAACATGGAATGCACCAGAGCCCATGACAGCGCAACATCGAGGTTCAACCAGAAGACGCATGTATACATCAGAAGATCTCAGATTGCGGGGAAGAAAGTATGCGGAGATAATAGTGGTTGAAAGCAATAAACCGTCTCAAAATAAACTGTGCATAATTGTTTCTGTCAGAACTTCGTCAAATTTCCACCAATTATAATTACTTTTCGTAGGCAGATTTCAAAATGGCTAAAATTTTATGCTGTAAATTTTTCACTTCACCTGACTCATATCACCACAATACCTTGTTAAACACAGGTGTACCAATTTTTTATATAAACACTTACATTTTATTACTTGCCACAAACTATCTGAAGACTGAATTAGCACGCAGTAAAGTAAAATATGGTTTACTTATCAGAGTTTTAATTGTTATGGCAGATCTGCTTAAAAGTGTTAGAATTGGTGCACGAAATGTGCCACGTTTTTACGGACACAAGCGCTTAGACGGCGACGCCACTAGCCGATAGCAGCATCAACGATCAACTGGTCAAAGCGTGCCCACTCGTCGATCAGACGCGTTTTGAGTTCGTCGACGTTGGCTATTCTGGGTCGGTAAACCTTCTCCTGCAGCACACTCCATATGCTGTTGTCGACTTACTTGCATGCTTGGAAAGGCAATAAGGAAAGGAAAAGATTAAACATGTTGAGTGATCTGGACAATGTAGAATCTTATGCAACTACGAAGAGAAAAGTGAGCAAAAAAGGGACTTGGCGATAAAGGAGAAGAAGACAAGAATCGCCCATGTCAAAAACTAGTCCAGAAAATCTAGAAATCTAGAAAATCTCAAATAAGGATCAACCTGGGCAAAATTGCTATTACTCAGTCAAATATTGTTTTATTTAGGTTATTATTAGTTGTGGCAGGTTTCTTTTGATTTCGACTATTTGACAGGCTACTGGGTTGACCAGTCACATTTATAATCCTCTTAAAATTGTCATAGGATAACTAATACGGAACAAAATTGGTACGCTGACTCAGACCAAATGTTTGTTCAGCAGTTTAGTACTACATATTCTGAATGAATTTGACTTTGAAGTAACTGGTCAACCCAGTTGCCTGTCAACGTCAAATAGTCGAAATCAAACGATACCTGCCACAACTGATAATCACCGAAATAAAACAATACTTAGCTGAGTAATGGCCATTTTCCATTATAATAACCTTTTGACCTTGAAATGACCTTGTATCATGTTTGCCCTTGACTTCTAGGTCTTCCCGAATGTAGCCATTGCCGGTCCGAGCTAACAGACAAAAGAATTACTCAGATAGAACATTATTTGGCTAAAGTAATGACCAGCATCCCATTATTTCGATATTTTTGACCTTAAAATGACCTTTAATCATGCCAGCCATTGTGATGATTGTACATAAATGGGGTCGAGAGCAGATTCTGTGTATGACCAGTAGTAGTGGCCTACAGATAGAAGTGTGATCGGATCGCTTATTACCAATACCAACTCGATGAGACCGATAGCAGAGGCATGAAGACACATGTAGCTGGTTCAAGAGACACTTTTACAGACTTTCGATAAAAGTAGACTTTCGATAAAAGTAGACTTTCGATAAAAGTAGCCTTCACGGTAATCTGATTGGTATGGACAAAGCTATGATATTAAGTGATATTTTTTCTCATAAGAATAAGGCGATAAAATATCTTAGAAATGTTTTGAGATTGGAGATGAGTCTAGAGTCAGACAGACTGTTATTTCCAGGTCAGGTTTATTAAGTAGGCCTAAATCTACGATTATAAAGCAGATTTAGGCATGATGGAAAGCAACCTTCAGCAAAAGACAATTTGGCCAAAAATGTCCGAAAAATAAGCAATAAAACAATTATGTGATAAACAAAGTTCGTTGAAGACAGTATGACTAAGAAGTTGGTCCCTGCATGGTGTTAATCGTTAAAGACAGAACAAGCAGTCTCAAGACAATGGACAGCATATTCCTCGGCGCTCGACAACAATAATAATTCTTATAAATTCTTATGATGTACTAATAATTAATTGTAGCCATATCATGTTTGTGAGCCGCTGTTGGACATCTCGCTTCCTATCGCTTTTAAGGACGTTGGCCAGAACAAGAGTTTGTTTGGTGAAGCAAAAACAGATTATCAGAAAGCTATGAAGCGCTTGATGAAACCGTTATGTGAAGTGAACAACGCGCAAACAGAGTCTCTGGATCAGCAGAGAAATTCACGAAAGCACAAACCATATTCAGTGGAGGACTGTCTGGAGGCGTTCACAAGGACGGATTACATTTCCGACGAATATCTTTGTGCGGCATGTAGCACGAATCACAGCAGCTCAGGTAGGTCTATACATATGCAATTCTTTGGGAAGTGAACTCAATAGACCTAAGTAAAATTAATATCTCAGACAGGCCTAACATACGCAATGGTAAATTAATGCTATCGACCTTTAGCAGTTGTAAATCTATCAGCACCGATTTTCGAATCAGATACAAATTATACTCGCCCAATTTTTGGCGTGACGCTAATTCGGAACGGGAAATGTACCTTTCAGTTAATTATTCCTTTTATTCAATTAAATGAACAGTGTCTTTGTCGCCAACAATATAAATTCTACAGGCATGACTCAGCAAGTCATGCCTGTAGAATGGACCCCTAATCATTGCTAGCTAATGCTTGACCTATATATTATAATAATCCGTTGAAAAGTATGCAATCCAAGAGCACCCGTACATTTTTATTTACCTGTCTAGACCTATGGTCATTTCTGCTGGTAATAAACAGATCAACTTATTATACCTTTAGTCAATAAGTATTTGTTAATATTCCCGCTATATTTTTTTATAGAGCTTTGAGTTCAGTATGAGTTTATATAGCTAACGAATAGTGTGAATTTAGCTTGAAAGCACTATTGAAAGATTTAACCGTTACCGAGAATTAAAAAATTTCTAATTGGATATGCAGTTAGCTTTCTGTCAGCAATAATAATTACCTAAGTCACGTGTTTGTCAGTAATACACGTTTCACTTACATGTATTCGCGAGATGTCAGTTCTGATTTTTCACGGGTTGCGTAAATGTCATTTTAGCTATGCGTCCCGAAGTGTTAACCACTATTCTACGGACCAAAATTAAGTAGGCCTATGACCTGTGATTTTTCACTGGTTAACAGCTAGTTTATTAGAAATTTGAAACACACTTGAGCTGCTAAAATTACTACAAGTGCTTAATCAGACTCAATTATAGGCCTACGAATTCTAATCCGCAACAATTGCGTAGGCCTAAATGATATCCAATGCTTCTCCTGTCTGCTGACTTTCGTTTTAAGTTGAACGGCGCCCTTGTAGTGGTTAGGGCCGCTTTTACGGGACCTTGTAAATCGACGTTGTTGTTATTATTGTTATTATTATTATTATTATTATTATTACTATTACTGTTATTATTATTATTATTATTATTATTATTATTATTTTTATGTCACATATAGTGTTATACATCATTGGCATTGCCAACGGATCTGTCATCAGGCCATCTGGGTCGCCGCTTGTCAGTTGATTGTAATCTTGACATAGTGCCCTGAAAAGCCACCACATTGAAACGTTGGATCAATGCCGACAAGTTCTGGAAAAGGAAGTTTGTCTCTCGGGTGTCACCGGTAGTTGTCGAAAGTCGGCGTCCAGTCTCAAACAGAAAGGCGAGGCCCTCACTATTGAGGAAACCGAAGGTTTCTATAGCGATTGGAACAAAAGTGTATTTCTTCTCTAGCTCAGAATATTTTGTGTGTTTCCTTGTGGCTGCTATCTCCGCCGCTCCTCCGGCTGTGGCAGCTGTCTCGGGGATATAAGAAGCGGCCACTGTGTCCACCGCCGTCGCGTCCCAAAGTAAGGCCCGCCACCCACTCCACGGTATCAGGGTCTGCCCGTCCGGTCTCTTTCCATCTAATCGAGAAAGACCTGAAGATCGTTGATATTACAGTGTCTTGCTTGACAGCCGAAACCCAAAGAACAGGACAGGCATGTGCGCCTCTGGCAGAGACGAAGGCGCCGCATGCGCAGGTGTGCGGCTCGCAGATGGCCACCCCTAATCGTAGGCCGACCGCCATCCTCACAGTATCGTCCTCCATTCTGAGATCGCGAGAAACGAGCGGGAGAGCGTATAATAATAATAATAATAATAATAATAATAATAATAATAATAATAATAATTATTATTATTATTATTATCATTTTTATGATCATCATCATCATCATCATCATCATCATCATCATCATCATCATCATCATCATCATCATCATCATCATCATCATTATCATTAAGTCCTATCCTATCAACTTCTCCGCCTGCTGTTGTTGTAGTATTTAAGATCTAATCATAATTATGTCAATACTATGGCAGTGGATTGTTCAGCTTACCTGCTGATTGGTATCACAGTTGCTTCTAACGTCTTGAAACATCCAGACAAGCGTAGGCCTATATCCTACAAATTATAATGGATCTCTTTGGTCATATGAGGCCTATATTTCCGGTTTTAACCTATCCTGTCACCTCGACTGCACGAAATAATGATTTATTAATGAATACCTAGGGTTTCATTGTCCTATCTTCACAGATAAAACTGATTACCGTATGACTTCTGCTACGAAACGTACTCTTGTCTACAATCCACCGGCGATACTTACGCTACACCTGAAGAGATTTAAACAGGTGAGAATTTTCTTCAAGCACTCTGATCAAACCCGTCCAAAATAGACATTCATAATTTCATATGCATGTAGTTAACTTACTTTGATGAGCAGGCCTATTTTGTCAAAGGCGTTAAATAGCTATAATTTGGTGTGCAAGTTCTACGGACTCCCTTGGATAGTAGGCAACGCCAAGTTTTCTAAGTTGTACATCCAGGCCTCTCCATCTTGAACGATATATATATATATATATATATATATATATATATATATATATATATATATATATATATAATTCCCATTCAACCTAGCTGGGTTGTCGTTTTTCTTTAGTCGTGGCCGGCCTATAATCGCTAGTGGGTAGGTTTCTTGATCAAGCGGCGCTATATAATTTCTCAGAATGTATGAACAATGATAATCAGTTACACGTAGGCCCTTTATTCATGAAAGATTTTTTTGGTCCACTTTTGCTATTATGAACTGTCACAGAGGTAGAAAAAATGTGTGCAATAGGTTGCGTTTAAGTAGGCTATACGCTTGCTACTCAGTTGAGAGCTATTAACCGCAAACTGCAGAAGTTGATGTTTGTCTGTTTGTCTATTATGAATAGGCCTACAACTACTTGTATTTGTCAACCGCTAGCGTTGAGCTTCGTCGCCGGCACTTTTAGAGTAGGCCTACTAGCTGATAATGAAATTAGGCCTACTCATTGACTTAGTTGCCAGCTACATAGGCCTAACTAAAATGATGACTTTATTTCGTAGACTGATCGTGGATTCGTCAAGTGCAACGAACATATAACTTTCGAAGAGGCGCTTAATCTTGGTCCCTATTGCAGTTCATTTGGCGAGGTAGGATTATTATGTAGGAATTAAAACAGATCAGAATGTTAGAAATCACAGATGTCTGGATGGAATGATGAAATGTTGGATCCGGAGTTTAACGACAGCTTATGCCTATAACAAAAGGCCGTTGTTGTCGACATAAATTATTTTGGCATAGTAGGCCCACATATGTTCTAATCACAGTTGCCAAGATTACGTTTTTGTCTCTATAATTATAGTGACTAGTATGCCTAGTCACTGCTCAGGCCACAAGCCCCCACCCCACCTGATAAATGTATTAACATCAGATCTGCCTCCTTCAGTTTAATCAACTTCATATTACCTAATTATAGTGAAACTTGCGGTTTAAAATCAGTCGTTACATCATCTTTCATTATTAAATGAAAATAATTTTCCAATAGGCCCTAAAGTCGAACGTAATTGTTTCCGCTCACATTGCTTCTTCCCACTGCGCATCGAGCATAACTGGCTAACCAGTTTTCTATACATTAAACTTACAGTTAGCCTATTAATTTTTTGCTGTTTATCGTATGAGCATCATAAAAGGATCGTTCTTTCGCCTGGGAGTTCTGTTGAACGGCTGTCTTCATCTTAGTGGAATTCAGTGAAGGAATATTCCATGTAATGGTTCTATTGACATTAGGTCTTCTCGTTTATTTGCTTTTGCATACAGCGCAACAAAGGCAACGATACGAGCATCTGGTATTCTCTATACGGTCTGGTTGAGCACAGCGGCAGTCTAAATGGAGGTCACTACGTCGCTTACGTCAAAACGAGACAAAATGATGATGACATCAAACAGTTTGTCCAGGAGACATTCCTTGATCGTGACTTACTAACTGAAGTGGCAATGATTGAGAAAATGCAGGCCAATCGCAATCACAATCCGATAAAGGAATGGGAGCCGCAATCCGCTAGGAAGGGAACGTGGTTCCGCATAAGCGACAGTCACTGCCGTAAAGTGAAGTTGGCTGAGGTACTCGACTGCCAGGCTTATCTGTTATTTTATGAAAGATTTAGTCCAACAGGTGCCTGTACAACCCGACGTAGTACAAGCTCTAACGTGTGTCGCTTTGAATTTGAGTTCACGACTGATTTTTAAAGCAAGGAGGCCTAAACTCATCGTTTCATTAATTATGCCTATAGGCCTAAAGTAATTGAATTGATCTGTTGCAGCTGAAAGACTGCCTATTAGTCTGAAGCAAGAACGCTTTGTCCTTAAATTCGTTGAATATCGCTATGTCTGCTGTCTGATCAATCTATTCAATTACCGTAGGCCTACGCAATAATTAAATATATAAACCCTACTATGAATTATAATTATATAGGCTACGTATTTAGTGTTGAATTTGCAAGCTTTGCAATTTTCAGAAATTAATTCATTTGCGCAGACTATTCGCGAATTCGTCAAATGCGAGAAACGAGTCGGATTTCCAATTTAACTTTTCACATCTTATGTTGTCAGTTGCAGTGATATTGTTGTCAGTTGAGGAGGGAATGGAATGAGACAAAAACATGAAGAGGAAAGAGAAATACGAGAGCGAAGACCGATGTGGAGGAGGTTAATTAAATGGGCCTAATTATGCCAACCCCTGGAGTGGTTGTGACATAGGCAACGTCCATGATAAATAGGCCCCTATTTATTAAAAAAACATGTGTTTATTGCAAGACTGCCAATGCTCATATAATTATTATTATTATTATTGTGTTGCTAGAAGTGCAAATGGAGATTAAATGAATAAATAAAAAATGCTTGAATCTGTTTGAAAGTTCTAAAGTTTGGTTCATATTCAGCAAACCTCTGACCCACAGGTCTGGTTCAAGATATGCCTAGTGAGTTTTCGTTGACCCAGAAAATTACGGTAGTGGCCTAATTATTTATTTTCGATACCATGAGATGAACTGAAGTGTACGTTGTCATCCACTTTTGCTACGATGAACGGAACAAAAGGAACAATGTTCCGCAGGACAGAATTAACTCGCCAACATATTCTAAACATCTCTTCATTCTGAGGTAGTTCTGGAATCGTCTTTATAAAAGTTCATTAGTAAAAGTCATTCATAAGTCATTATACAAGACATTTGCTTTACCGTTGGCGACTATTAATATTTGCTGACCATATTTGCTAGCTACATTTTTTTTACATTTGTGAAGAAATAAAAACTAACGATACTAACACTTATAGGTCCTATAGGCCTACATTTAAAAGTTTTAATATTTAATAGAATTGATAGAGCAGATAAATATAGTCATTGAATCGGTTTCAAGTTCTGATTTCAATATTCCATTTTTGGTCTGATCAGTCTGATAAGAATTTAATTATAATAGGCCTATATAATAAGAAATAATAATATAATAAGAAATAAAAAATCTAGATCTCAATTGCATTTCAAACTACTTTCTAATCAGTCTCGAATGCTGCTTGGAGTCATTCAAACAATTGCAAACAATTGGACGAATAATCCATTCTGAATCCTGCCTTTCATACTTTGTCTGGTTTGTCATAACCTCGGATGACTTGGGTAACCTATAGGCTGCGTAGGCCTACGCAAAATAAATCAAGATTATGATGTCCACATTAGACTATTAATTTTATGGACGTCAAAATTAGAAATTCTTTTTGCGTACAAAAACACTTCCTGTCGAGAACCCCTCTTCGTGTCATGCGCACCCGTACGCAGAATCTCCTAAATTCGATCACCCCTCACCGTGTAATAAATATATTATATGGATGGGCCCTAACTGCACTTCGCTTTCAAGTAATATAATAAAATGATGACAATTACCTGTTTTTTGTAAGGTTACAACATACCAGATGGCAGATGCCACACCGCATCGTGACTTACAAGGAAATAGACTTAATATCTTTTTCTTTTACAGAACTCTAGACATATATATGGACTTATCGCTTTTTGTCCTTTCTGGGCAGTTCATAACCGTGGTCTCGCGATCTTAAACAGTGGTGGCGTCTAATGGAGTAATGGGCGATGGAAACAATGGGCTCAGTAGGCCTACATGGTTATTGTTCCTCTTGATGTTCTGTAAGAAACGGTAGACCTACTCAGCATATCTTACACGATTCTAAATTGTAGGATTACCTTCGCTCTGATATCCCAGGACAACAGACACTATGAGAGTGCTTGTCGATCCGATGCATTCGCATATCACCAACAGGCTGGGGATAAAGTAGGCTTACAGTAGGCGGTTACAGTGTAGTATAGCCTCCTCCGCTACATTCAGCGCATCACCAGAGTCCACATAGCACGCGCAGTGGTTGAAGCAATGCAGAGCTGGCACCGACTATTTCCTTCACATAAGAGTCACACTGGGATTATGCACTACCACGCTAGTGACTCCATTCACTCCAATGATTTTAAATGTCTCAACCCGAGATCAGGCCCATAGCCAAAAGCAAAATTAAGACGAGGCAAATGCCCTACCCTCACATTCGTGTGCTCTCCGTAGTCTTTGCTTCCGTGCCCCCACCCAACTCCCCTTTGTCCCGTCACATCTCCTTCACAGGTCGTATACTAGCAATCCCCGTCCCCACTGTACTTCCTGCATTTCCCTTCTCAATCGTCCCCTTCCCTTAAATTTAGGACTGTAGAGTCCGTAGGTATCACCCGCAAAAATTTCCCATGTTGTAGAAGCTCGTAATCATAATCGTAATGGAAATCTCAAAACTTCGAAAGGGCATTCGAAAGCCAAACGCTGTGCGCCAGCGTATCCACGAGCGTTGCGTCGAATCAGAGGGGCTTTCCAAATCGTACTCCGATGGAAGTCAGAGTCCAGTATCCAGAGCGTCAGAGGAGGCAGAGTGACTGCTAAGGTGTGTGTCGTTGGAAGGTGGATGATCAAATGAGTGAGTTACAAGAGTTCTTGGAAAGGTGAGACTTAAGTTTAGAATGGAAAGCATGAGGGGTGATGGATAGAGGAGTCTGAGACAGATGATGTTGGGTGACAGGTGATGATGGTGGAGGAGCCACAAAAATGAGGAATTCAGAAGGCAGGTCATACTAGAGATGTGGTGCGGTGATGGATATGGCTCAGTTGGAGAACTTGAAATGTGAAGTGACCGGGGGTCGAGTAAGACAGATCTTAGGAGGATGACCGGGTAGAGCGGGTTGGCTGGATTGTGTAGAGTTCGCAGGGATATTTGTTTTTGGGAGTATTGCAGGGAATTGCAGTTTAGCGACAGGGCTATGAAATGGATGCGCATTAGTATTTTTGGCCAAAGGAGTGATTTGAGGATAAGATTGATGTGACGATGTTAGGGCGTTCTGGTGACGGCTCTGAATAGTGAGTTGAATAATGGATAAGTTATAGACGTTTGAGTTGTGAGGAAACGTTTGAGGAAAAGGAATTGTAGTAATCAAGCTTCAGTTTGACAGTTGAGGTAGCAATGGTGGATGCAGTTTTGATTTCGAGCGTATGCGAATCCGACGGAGGTCATGAATGTACATGAGACAGAAGCACAAGAGGTTTGAGATGTGATTACAAGAGAGATGTGGATCAAAGTGACAACAGGATTGCGGACAAGCGCTTCAGAGGCGAAGTGAAGCAATTTGTGGAAAGGTGTATTGAAGGGTCAGGGATTTCCTTGATTGATCAGAAAGGCCCAAGATGATGAATTCTGTTTTGGAAGAGTTGAGGCAGAGATTTAGCGACATCCAAAGAGATATTATGTTAACCACACTGAGTAAATGTACAATGAAGGTGGAGAGAGCTTGGGGAGAAGGGTATGTCGAGTTGTGTCATCTGCATAGATGTGGTGGTCAACAGGAAGATTTTATTTGATGGCTCAATGGTGTAGCATGCAGGGTGAAGAGGAGTGGAGTCAGTGGACCCATAATGAAGCCATGAGGGACACCGCATGTGAGTGGGAGGGGTTGCAAACAGTGGTTGGAGATTTTAACAGAGACGGATCTGGAAGACAGATAGGACTTGAACCATAGTAAGGCGGTGTCAAAGACGCCAAACAAATAAGGTAGTCAATCTCTAAAAGAGGTTGTGGTCAATGGTGTCAAACGAGGTCGAGAGGAGAAAGAGACAGGAGATTTACTGATGGCCGACAGCAGACACCATTTTGTTGTATAGAGGTGCAGGCAGGCTGTAGCTCAAATTTCCAGTAAATCTAGTCATACAAAATCTTACTCCCTATTATAGGCATTTGAGACAACAAAACTTATAACAAAAATAAAATATTTAAAATTATATTATTTAAACTTTACATATTACATAGTTTACAAGCTCACTCTTGACATCAAACCAAAGCCCATAATAGGTCACGGCAGGTTACAAATCAAATATATATCAGAAAAATATACAAACTTTGAATAATATTTCAGAAAAATAGGAAAATTATTTGTTATACTGCAAAATGCTAAACTTAAGAAATTACTGGTACGGTAAAAACCATCAAAAACCATCCGGCAATTTTCTACCCAGACGTTAACCCTTTCCGCTACATTGAACCAAACAAATCACTCAAGATCTCAAAAGCAATGCAAGTCAGAGAATCCTTAACTTCTGACGTCAATACTATCAAGCCCTTCCATTAAAAGAGCCTTTTAAACAAAAGTTCAAATAGCCAACATGATGTCCTGTGTAAAAAGCAGGGCATTGCAGTATGGAACAAATTTAACAAATGGTAATATGGAACCATAATACATAGATTCTTTGAGAGGTTCTCACTGCCTTTGAAAGGTTATTAAAGGAACCATACAAATATCCACATAGGTCTACACACAGAATCAGCTTCAACAATTACACCCTTATAATTCAAATGAGGAAATAATTTTATGCCCTCACAGTTAAACAAGCACACCCATTTGCATACTTGTCATATCCACAATACGTTACACCTCAACTACACACTGGTCAATTTCTTTACATTGATCAAGTCTTGGACCAATATATTGCAGATCATCTAGCAAAGACTGGGTATTCAGAGGAAATCTTTTCATGACAGAACAATTCAACCATCTTTCATGGAGTCCATGTTTCAAGTGATACTCTTGAACAATTCCTCATTGAAAACTATGCAGCATGCCAAACATGGTTTGAATTCAAGTTATAGCATAATAGAAATGCACTGTGACCGAAATTTCAGATTCTGAGGAATAATACTATGATCAGCAATCTTTCTGCAGAACAATTAGAATAATATTACATCCGGTCATTACCAATTTATCGGCTGTTAATCACTTTCTTTATTCTGCACATTCTAAATGAAGTGCAAAACATTTCTTCACTGACCTTAACACAATATCAACATAGAATTTCTTAATTCAGCATGCAAGGCTTGTTTTACAATAAATCCTTTGCAGCATTTCATACTACGTGTCTTCTTTATCCTCGAGGGTATTCTGAGGTGGTTGGAGGCTGACTGAACTCCCCAAAAGCACGAGTGTCCTCAGCGACTGGAAATTTCATCTGCATGCATGCCATACAATTATTGCTCCAGAATAAAACTGCTCATTGTAAAACATTAAACTTTTAATTAGCATCAAGCCAAAATAATTTACTGCTTTTGACAAGATTCTTCTTTTGCTAAATAGATTAATTTCTGAACTGACTGAACTTTAACTTGTTCTGACAATCTCTTCCAAGATGAAAGCCCAATTATTGCATAAATAAAAACAGATTCATAAGTAATGCAAATGCCAAATATTCGCATACAGCAGAATTTAATTCTTCAAAAATGTATGTCAGCCTTATAGCAAAACCTCATAAAATCGAATCCATGTTATATAACATGGTAGTTGATATGGCTCCCTAAGGACAGCTTATAATGGGGCTCAAATGTACACAATTTTTTATGCCATTTATATAGTACAACAGCAATAAACAGATGAACAGCACAACAAACCTGCTACAGGCCTAGAAGCCAGACTCAATCAGCTGACAAGAATATGCTTCTTTCTAATCATGATCAGATCTGAACAATAAACTAATTACTATTCTCTGCCATTTGCAGAAGAAGAAAACCGCAATTCAAGTAGAACAACCCTCACAATGTCCAGCATTTGAATCAAATTTAACTTATTCAGGCCTGTATACCAGGAAACAAAAAATTTCATAAACTGTTGCTTATTTTGAGCAATGAAAAATAAATACACATTTTCCCAAAACGAATGATTGCAGAATAAGAAAGCTATTACTATTATTCACAACAAGTCAACTGTTCTAGTATCAATGTCATTATTATTTGCTTAAAATGCTCACGTTTCAGCATTCAAACAATGTGTCATCGATCTTTTGTGGATCAAGTCATCACAAAAGGGCCTGCATGCAGTAATTTAGAAGCAGTGTACAAAATTATGCCAAGCAAATACCAGCGTTGGCATAGCCTCCAAGACTACAGAAGATTTAACACTGATTTGAAACAGTATTTTCCCAAATACTGAACTTCTATGCAACAATATGGGCATTAAAGATGCTTAAAAATGTTTTTAAAATATTTTTCATTTTCCTGAGCAATCTGTGCTTGCTTGTGTGTGCTGGCTTTGAAATGCACAAGTCAGAGGGAATATGGCCTGAGACACTGAATTTCTTTAGCTTTCTACTTAGGAATTGAATAATCACTTGAAACTGCACAAATCAACAGCAGTGATCACCGGATATGAAATGATCCCTTCTCAATCATGGGAGTATTCACCATCACTAACTATACACAGAATTATGTATACATAAGGGAATAATCAATAACAATTGGCCGAGAATCAGTTACACAAGTCTTGACGCTGTCGTACGTACCTCAGCGAATCCCTGCAGTTTCTTGCTGCTTGCCCTCAGAAAAGACAGCAGGAAAATTTGACAACACTAAGTTTGCTGTTTAACAAAATTAATAGACATTTTCAAATTTGAAAAAAGACGGCAAAAGTTTAAATTATTACAAAACAGTTTTCCGAAAGGTCCAAGAAATGTTTGAGTTATATCTGGCCACTGCAGTTACTTAAGTCCTTGCACCTGTATGTATAAAAGGAATTATAGACACATCTGTTCCATTACTGCCACATTTGCCCATAAAGTATTTGTGGTCCCGAAAGGAAAGACATCCAAGTCTCATATTTCACAAATTACAGATGTTTGGGACATAGATATCCACTAAGCACACATCGAAACAAGAGCAGTCACGAGGTGACACGTTTGACCAATTACGCCATGGAAGAAAAACACTTCAAAGAGATTGGTGGGACAGAGCGCGACGGTCACACGAAAATCGCTGTGTCAGATTCCGGATCGTGCATTTTCGTTGCCTGTGCAATGCCCTCATCGTCAAAAAACCGTCGAAATGTGAACTCAAAAAATGCGTGCTTTCCACCATCATACGTTTCTTCCTTGAGCAGCGAATCCCTAGAGGCACTTCGTCTCAGTTTGTCTGGATCAACGGGATCGAAGTTAGAAGTGTCCGTAGGATAGCGAAGCGGAGGAATGTACGGCGCCTCTTGCTGGCGCAGTGTCTCAAAGTTGATACCAAAGAAGAAATGATGATTCTTGACCTCTGAACTGCCATTCTTACCAAGCCGTTCTTCTGGACCACAGCATAACCTTAAAATTAGGTTTGATGTCTCTGGTGAAAGGTTTGCTTCTAGAGGTATACTCAATGTTTTCGGCCAATTAATAACCTGCTCAACCAAAACAAAGTAATTAATATAAAACCATAGCAGAAAATTAATTAAGAAACGTTGCTACTGTTTAACCTTTATGATCAATGAATAGTTATAATAAATATCTAAAGAACAATGCATATAATAGCCAATGCATCAACAGAACAAAAACTAACTCTGCTAGAAAAAGAAGAGCAGTCTCTTATGAGTAAATCCTTGAATAGCCATACGTATGAAGGGCTAGCGACTTCAGCCTCAGCATTTGAGAGGGTAGGTAGGTGGCCAGTCACCTACCTCACCATCTCATCTGCCCACGGCACTGACAGTGTATGGTCGCAGTATTAATTACAGCTTAGTTGGTTAGGGGTACAGAAATCTCTGGATATGAACCTCTGACCTCTTGGTGGACAGCCCAGCACACCAACCACAAGACTATCGTGCAGCCTAATAAGTGACTGGTCTGATAAAATCAGGACTGATAAAATTAATGTAAAAGAATTAATTTTCGCAAATGAGATAATTTAATAGTCACTAGCCTAATTAGACAAGACGAGAGAGATAAATAAACATTCATGCTGTTCTAAGTCACATTTCGTAGAAACTTTGGATTTCTATCGAAAAAAATTAACAGAAAATGATGACTTAATGACTACATCACAAATATTTCTGCATTCACAAACCTTTATTTGTGTGTCTGCCGGGTTATTGGCCAAGAATGGTGGCTGTCCTACACGCATTTCATAGAGTATCACCCCAACACTCCACCAGTCACAGCATGCCGTATACCCTTAGAACAGAACACAAAATGAAAGCTTACTTAGTGGCATGAAAACAATAAAGTCAAATAAAGTAACTCTAGAACAATGAATAGACAGGCTGCTACTCCTCCTGTAATGAAAATCACTTTGAGCACCCATTTAAAGCCCTCAATCAGGAATTAGAAGCTGAAAAATTTTTTTTGGGCAAATCGGAATCTCATAAGCTTCCATCATGCCTAGTTAACATAAGTTAGGTGTGTTACACAAAATATGTTTAAAGCAACATACCTAGATTATTTGAGTGGTGTCATCTTTCAGCACTTGTTTAACATATACAGCTCAGATGCGGCTTTGCTTCATAAATTTATCTATGGCAGCCCAGCATTAACAGTGACATGCCTTGCACATAAGAAACCCATGCTTCGATCATTTATTAATATTAACACCAAAAGTGCATCCATGGGTAATTAATCATTTGGCGAAAAGAGTGTTCTACAAGCCACTGGGAAACCAATGCAGCCATTGCAAAATTCTTAAACAGATCCTTTGCTTGCTTACACTTGTCACGTTCAGCTCTTAAAGAAAAATGTAAAAATTGAAAAACGTTAGTTTCACATGATCAAAATATTAAATGAAATATGTTTTCGTCAGAAATTTTTTAATTTTGCCATTTTTTCAACTGCATGACAACAACTTTGGAAATAGGATGTAGCCAAACAGAAAAGGTAAACTTATGCACTTACATCGATAAAGTCAATACATTATTTGACTTACAAATGCTGCAATTCAAGACATATTCATGAAGAAAATAACTCAGTAACATTAAGCAACAAATTTTTTAATATTTTACCATTTAAACCTTAATTAATGAATTAGCACCACCTGGTATACCTAACAAGGCCTGACCTCTAGACAACTTTATGCTGCACAAAGGCATCAAAACAAACACCTATTACAGCAAATTCTTCACATGCTCCCACAGCAGTTAACCAGAATACAGAACCAGATGGTCCTATATCAGGGGTCCCCAAAGTGCGGCCCGTGGAGATCAGACCTAATGCGGCCCCCGGTCGAATGTTCGAATTTTGAAAAATAATCAAACTTATGTCGCATTTAATCTTAATATTCATGTTAGCAGCATTTAACATTTTGGCAGTTCGATGGTCAAGCCAAGGTGCAACAATAAAAAGTTTTTTTAATATCAGAAGCGAAATTGCTGAAGTTCTGATTTTAAAAAAAATCGAACAGATGAATAATGAATAAAATCGCTTAACTCTACTACAAAATGTTGGATGGCTGTGCGATTTAGCGTTTTTAGCGAACATCGCTTCACTTTTGAACGAACTTTATCTGAAACTGCAATGGTGTGGAAAGTTTATTAGGCTTACTATAATTATTTTAGTGGACATTGAGAAATCGTTCATAAGAAAGCTAACCTACTGCAAAAACAACAGAAGGACGGAAATGTAGTTCTTTTCCGGTTTGTACAGAGATATAAAACAAAAACCGGACATGTTTTTGAACTTTTGCGTTCTGCCAAATATTTTGAGATCACTGGCAGCATGTTACCCGAATTTGCCCAATGTTTCTTTGACTTCAGATTGCATGAACAGTCATTTGTCAGTTTGCAGAATCCGTTTACTTGTGAGCCAAGAACTGCAATTAGAACTGATCACTTGCAGGAAAGTTCCATGGAGCGAACTTCATTTCATGCACTAAGCTTGATTGAATTTTATCAAAGCCAACCGCTTTCGGCTTATCCGACTATTTGCAGACCTTGCAGAAACAAATCGCACACCCTTTGAGTTTATCCGACTATTTGACAACATGCCTGCAACAACAAGCTTTGAAATTCGATTTGGTAAAATAAATGTTGCGAATCTCAACTTCCCGAATCACATTTATCCGACTATTTGACAACATGCCTGCAACAACAAGCTCCTCCCATGAAGTGGATTTAGTTTTGGTACAAATTCTAAGTTAAATTCTAAAAACATTCACTTTTAAGTTTATTACAAATAGATTGACAAATAACATTTAAGGATGGAATAAAATAAATAAATAAATAAATACTTAATGAGCTACGAAATTCTTAAACATTTTTAGTTTAATATTAAAGCACTTCATTACTGTTTACCTTACTTTATTATATGCATATAAGCCTTATACTTATAGGCCTTATTTTTTAGGCTTATATTTTAAAACTAAGCCTGAAAAAACTTAGCGACTTCGGGACTCGCATGATATCCCTGCGGTCCGCAAGCTCTTGATGTGTCACTAAAGTGGCCCTCGGCATTGAAAACTTTGGGGACCTCTGGCCTATATGGTACCATTCTTTAGTGCTCACAGGAAAATACATCACTCAGCTGGGCATCTCAATTACTTGTAACCCAAATACTTATATCTCAGCCTCCTTTAACAAGCACATAAACCTGTGTCTAATGAGCTCTCTACACAATTAAAAAAGCACTTAATTATATTCTTTGTCTAGTCCAGCAACATCTCTTCTGAATACAAATACCTTTTTAAACCAGTTACAAGTCAGAAACACAAACAAACTGCAGTCCCAGTCTGGTGTCATACTCCATCCAGTATCAGATCCTGTCCCAGTGGGTGTAATTGCATTGGAACAGGTTATTACTTCTATTCTAGGCATTTCATTTTGCTACTCCATACAAAATGCAGCAAAACACAAAAGGGAACATTAGGTAATGATGTACTCAGATGTTTATACACTGCCTTTCACAAGACTCAAAATCTGAAGAATTGAATGATATTTCAGAGTTCAGAAAAACAGAGTTAATTTTTAAGGGTTACACTAGCAAGCATTCCTAACAGTATGTTGCATGCATGTTGTGAGTGTGTAGGTATTTCTGAATGAGCATAAGTAAGTATGTAAACTATGTACGTGTGTTATTAATAAACTTAATGTAGTCTCTTAAGTACTTGTCAAAACAACTGCACACAAGGCTATCAAACTGCAGTTTAACACTGAAGTACATTTAAAACAACTTTTAAACTGTTTGCCGACTGAAATCAAAGGAGATACATGTACACAATTGATGGAAGTTCTAAGCTTGCAAAAGATGAAAGTCCAATGCATGAAAGGAAAAGTTAGATGAGAGCTGGAGCACCTGTACATTTCAAATGGCAGCAGAGTGCAATGAGTCGACTGAAGCACAATGTTCCCTGCCAACATGTGAAGCATGTTCCAGCAGAATAACTCATAAATGAGGTCTATTCTGGGACAGGAATTCATCGAAGCATATCAGTGATGAAAACTTATCCACAGTTTCCAAATCAGATGCCACTTACTGGAATATAATGATTTTAATTGTAATCTGATATTTGTAGAGTTCTTCAAGAATAAACTTATCTGTGGCACTTCCCAGCAAAACCAGTGAAATCACTAGCAAATAAGACAGACTTAAGACACTTGTAAAGCTGCGGAAGGAACAAAAAGAGAAGCATGAGTCACAGCTCTTGTGAAAGGTGATTCCAGCAGGTGGGCCCAACACAGGCAACATTTCTGAATTGAACTGTAGCAGCATGCATGCGGGGACAGTCAGAAGTCCATGGGCACCAAAAGGTGATTCAGAACACGGGAGACCCAAATGCAGAGGTCTCTAGGCATGATCGAGTAGAGCCAATGACACAATTACGTATCAGGTCAGGATCTTAAACTGAATACGCTGCTGGATGGGAGGGAGCCAGCACATTTTATCCCACATAAAGGAACTCTACATGGCTAAACTGGGGAGCACCTCAATAAATTGTCATCATCTTGGCATATCTCGACCTGCTGCTCCTGAGCAATGACAATAAACATGACAATGCTTTCTTAACAGGATACCACCTACTGCCCCACTGCCCTAATGGAGTTAGAAATGAACCGAAACTCGGCTCGGCCGAATTTCGTAATACTCGGCAAAATTCGGACTCAGCAAAACAATGGGTCCTAGTTTTAGTCTTTCTGATTTTCTGTTTTGAAATGAAACTCGGATTTTTTTAATATGTAAAACAACAATGGACCTAAGTAAAAACACAAACAGCTAATATTATTAGCGCATACAAGTTACTACTTTCTACAGAAAAACTAAGGCAAAGCTAAAATTCATAAACTGTCAATCTAAAAATCGAGAGAATGAGACTCTTTTTAAATATCAGAAACTCGGACTCGGCCTCAGACTCGGCAAAATTCAGGTCATAAAACTCGGTACTCGGACTCCGCAAGAAATTCAAACTTGGTTCATCCCTAATTAGATGTCGACTGTACCAAAATGACTCTATCTCATACTCCAAGAAAACCTTCAGATATGCTCAAATTGCTCATCAAACTCTTTGTTCTAGCCAAGACATCATAATATATCATCAACTTTTGACAGACTTCTCACCACAAACTAACCAAAAAGACTGTCAATTATAACCGACTATGCTACAATATTGATGTTGAAACAAATAAACAGATCTGGCAATGATTACTTTTCTATTTGCTGGTTTCAGGTCGTAGGCTTAAGGCCCCAATAATAATCAGCCTTTGACAGACAGCTAGCGAAACTGATCTGATGCTGTGGTCTTAGTTTCAATTTAAGACTAATGCCTCATGGTACTAGAAACACAAAAGCCATCAGATAACCTTTAACATTGAACCTAAAGAAGTCATGTAACATATATAACTCCACAGTACTTTGATAGCCATACAACTGATACAGTAGGCCTAGGCCTAGTGGATTATGCAAAAATGTTTCATAAATTATGCGAAAAACTGCATAATCGCATAAACCACGGGTTCTAGTCATCAACAATTATGTCGTCTGGTTGGTAAACTATAGCCCCTATAGGTTAGTAATAGCTTGGACAAACCAATTATAGTTGACACTGACCGAATTTCCGAACTTTATGCAATAATTTGCAAAAACTTTCCACTCAGGAATTTATGCGAAAACCGCCAATTTATGTGAAAAATTGCGAAATCAAACAATCACATAAACCACTGGGTCATAAGTAGGCCATCATGTGATAAACATGCACAACAATGAGAAGATAACATCATGCCCTGGTAATTATAACTACACTTATAATGTGGCACAGTTGAAACAGATAATCTGAATTAGCTACCAGCTCTGGTAGCTTCAAAACTCAATTCACAAGTCTGTTGGCATTCTTTCTCACAAACTAACCAATGAACTAAATCAGGGCCAAATAATTTGTTGTCTAAAACTAATACTTGAGAGAAATTGATGCAAAAACATATTTGATGAGATCATATGAAAAAAGGCAAGTCGAGGGAAATCCACATCGTGCTTCTGTGCTATATTTGCAACACGTTCACTGAATGGCAAAATGCAATCCACAGACACTTTGCAGCACACTGGTGGTCAGATTCACTAGCAGGATTTGAGCAAAGTCAGTCTTTCTTTCATCAAGACCCCCCACAGGAGGACATCAAAGACAAGCCTTCTGATTATCACTTTTATACTCTGGTAGGTCATGTGACCGTATGTCCTGCCTCTCCCTCCCTCATTTCCCAACTCAATCACTCCCTTCTACCCACACCTCTTCCTCCCCAAAGTATTAGGCATATGTATGTATGCATGCCTTACCTGGTGCACACACACACACACACACACACAAACACAGAGACAGACACGCGCATACGCACACACATTGCCCTTAACATATGCGAGCCCAGCAAGAATTTCAGCTATGCACCACTTGAGGCCATGTCTAAGCATGCTTAGTACTCACAGACTGATAGACAGGCTAACATTCAAACAGACACACCAAGGCTGGAAAAGCCAGGCAGAAAACAAACAGAAGACAACTGGCAGACAGCTTAATTAAGCCTAGGCCCACGGCATCTCCAGAAATATGTGAGCTAAACAATAAATCCAACTCATTATTGAAATTCTTGAAATAGATCATAAAACCGCTAACATAAATAAAATGTCAGTGACAACAACATTCAGACAGATGCCAACATCACATTTCATTCAGCCATATGCCAACATAATATTTCATTCATCCTAATTTAACTTCACATTACATTCAGCCAGATGCCAACATCACATTTCATTCAGCCAGATTGCCAACATCACATTACATTCAGCCAGATGCCAACATCACATTTCTGTACATTTGCAGATGTATCACCTTGCATAACTACAACTACATCATTATAACAGTTCAAATCATATACATAAATATATATATA
This sequence comes from Bimastos eiseni, assembly GCA_959347315.1. Classification (NCBI taxonomy): domain Eukaryota; kingdom Metazoa; phylum Annelida; class Clitellata; order Crassiclitellata; family Lumbricidae; genus Bimastos; species Bimastos eiseni. Next base: position 23,238,911 of record OY365806.1, on the reverse strand, counting down.
TATGTATATGTATATGTATATATATGTAAATATATGTGCCTATCTGTTAAAACATGTATTTATGCATCATCATGCCTTGCATCCTGTATCCAGCACATGGCCCTTGCACTGTAAATCCATCCACCAACTAAAACCTGACCAGAGCCGGAAGATAAATTCAAAATTTCTTCGGCTGCTGTAATGACCTGAACACCAGATAAACCATAAACCAGTGAATGTGATCAGCACTCAATTCCGATGATAAGGAAGCAGCCATTCTAAGGCATTCATCTCTCTGAGCTGCCTCTTCATACATTATAAATTACTGTCATTATTAACTTTCATTTATAATGAGCCTAGACAAAATGAATCTAGTACAAAAGCATCATTTGACAGGAAAGTCTAGTCACAACAAATCTTGAAAAATATATGTCTTAAGGTCAATCTTAAAGAGTGATAAAGTTGAGGATGTGTGAATATAGTCTGCCAGTTTATTCCATTAACGCTAGTGCAAATGAACGGTTTCCAAATTTTCTAACTGATCACAAATAAAGTCAATTGTATCACAATCTTCTCAACCACAGAAGCAGAGCTCTACGACACTCAAAAATTATGCCATGATGCCCAAGAAATGGGTAAACAAATGGTAAATAATACATGTCCGAATAGTTTTCTTGAAGAGGAGCCATGTAAATAAGCACTCACAGACTTTACAATTATTAATTAATTATGATGTAAACACAGACCCAACAAAAAAAACAGGATTAATTTTATGTATTTCATCACAGAACAACTGTCACAACATCTTGTCTAAGTGACTTAGCATACATGTGCTAAAAACATTGGCAATAAAAGTGATAATAATAATAACAATAAAATACTAATAATAATAATACTAATAATAATAATAATATAATTAATATTAATAATAATAATAATGCTGCTTTTGTGGTTGAGAAGATCCAATGGACTTACATTTAAGATCATTTATTATTATAATAATTTGTACTCTGACACGCTCCCCCTATTCCAAAGACTCTTGGTAGCTGTCCAGCGCGGGAACGCCATCTGTTTTTCGTCAACACTACCATGCTAATTGATAACAACAACAATGATAATAATAATAATAATATTAGATAATGGTTTTGTCATAATAATAATAATAATAGCAAAAACACCAATATTAGCAATTATAATAATTATTATATTAAAAACAACAACAATAATAATAATAATAATAATTATAATAATCATTATGATGATAATAATAATAAAAATAATATTTATAACTTATAATAATAATATACATGTACTAACATGAATATAATTACCATTTAAGTAATAAAAATGCATTGAAACAATATTAGATGAACTGAAGAGAAACAATAGTAAGGAACAAAGTCCACTGATCATTCGAGCAAGGCGAAAAGCAGTGACAGCGTGAACTGTTGTTGCTGCTTAGACATAATTAAAAAAGCTGTATGAACATATGGAATGAAACATTCCACCTCAGGCCAGAAATGCATTCAAAATACCTCATTTCACAACCTGATCGTACGGGAGTAAATTTACCACACCGTCAATACAGACTATGAGATAAACATGTTATCTCAGCGAACAAATTCCAGCTGCCTCTGGTTTACCAAGAAATGCCGCCTCATCCAACTGGCAGCGAGACACCAGACGTGCATCTGGCGTGCTGCTCTCCAAGATCTAGGCCCTGCACCTCTGCAGCTGCCAAACGGTCTCATAAAAAGACCACAGTGGTGCACATTTCCTGCACCTGATAAAGTGTAAGCATCTTCCACAATGGCCTGTGCAATTTTTCACCTGAGAGAACACTACTATGCTCACTGTCTGCCCTTCCGGCTAAACTGTCTAAACAGAGATTGTGGCTCTGATAGTCAGCATACCACAGCAAAGGGTGCGGTAACAGGGCAAAACAACCTCCAAAAGCTGTTCTACAGTATCGGGAGGAGATTCGATTTGAACAAACATGGAAATATGTCCGAACATCAAAGCTTTGATCAAACCACACAAGTAATTATTTAACCCACATTAATACATCCACATTGGATATCACCAAGAAACAGATGATGAAAAATTTATTACAATGAAGTCCAAAAGAAATATATATATAATATATATATAATATATATATAGTCCGATAGTTAATGAAACCTTTCTTTCTTAGATCATTGAAAATTTGGCAACCAGTCTGTTGCTTAGTTATTTGGACACTAATAATTGTCTTCGAGGGACCTGTTTAGCTCCTTTTATCATTTTATAAACTATTCCCAGGTCGGGAGTGCCTCTGAATAGTTTTCTTGAATAAGTGCTATATAAATTGATAAATATACATATATATATATATACACATACATACAGTCACAGTGGCATGACCAAAGACACTCAAGAGCAATGAGAAGTTGACAAACCCATACATGGAACTGCCAAAATGTCACTTCCACAAAATGGCCGTTAAATCTACTGCACAATAATTTAATTAAAAACTGTCTAGTAAGAATACATGATTACAGAAAACATAAAGATCTAAGGTAATTAAACCTATACGAATTTGCAGGTCCTCAAGAAACAAAATAATAAATCTAACTGGTCTGTTAAAGTTAGTTTGCAGTTCGCACAGAGTTATCTGTTAACTTTGCTACCTACCATCAAGGCAGAAATAACAATAGGAAGAAAGAAGTTAAGTGACAACAGCCAGGCATACACATTCAGCTAAGCATATTAAGTATCAGCAACTTCATATTCTTAGTCAAAAGCTAGTCTCATCACAGACACTACATAATGTACAGTGAATGTCCTCATTTTTTAAGCAAATTTCTAGAAGGTGTCAGAAGAATAAACTCTTGAAAGATCCATCAATCCAGGAAATGACTTAAATTTTGTTTATCCTCACCACAGGGCATAGTAACATGCATGTATCAGGAAGCTCACTTGACTATAAATGCATGTATATGATTGTGTGGGTTTCCTGATATACGGTCAACAAAGGATGGAGGTGTAACGTGTGCTCTAAACGTTGACCCATCATTGCTCCTCACCGTTGACCCAAATGGAAAAAAACTGAAGAACTGTCAACTATGGCTGGCAATCCAGCCAGTTTTTATGACCTCCACCTCCATAAAATTATTCTTAGTTCAGAGGTTACAATCCCAGCTGAGACGGCTAACTACATGACTTAAATTCATCAACTTACCATAGCCATGAAGAATCCTTCACAAAATATAAACAAGGAAAGTTTATAAGAAAAAATGATGTAACCTTATTTAGAATGATTTAAAACGAAAATTTACCAGATTTGCACAGAACTTCAGGTGCAATGTAATTTGGTGTGCCAACAAGCGAATGTGCCAAACAGCGCTGGTGCTTCAGTTTGCGTCGTTCCATCGGCTTAAGGATCTCCTTAACCTCTTTGTCATAACTGGTCTTTGTGCACCAGTTCTCATCCGGATCCATCGAATCTTGACGCGGATGATTTCCTGAGAAAAACAGACGATAGAAATGTCTACTGCTAAAGCTACGGCTCTTAAGGACTATAAGATATACACCTGACTTATGAGGGACATAATATTATACTACACTTCACTTTGTAAAAATTTTTTCATGCTCTCTGTATTTAAATTTTACACAGAATTTGAATCACTCTTTAAATTCCCTCTAAACTAATCAACACTTCCAAATGCAATTTCAAATCATTGTATCGCCTAACGGTCTCTGATCTGACATAGTGCATCTCCTTTCTAAACTCATGATTCGAACAATACAGCTGATCTCCATATAACCGGATCCTGCACTGTCGAATCTAATAAATTTGTCTGATCAATCATATTGTCATCACTGCCAAGGTCTTCTTCTATCATAAAGGGTCTTCTACACACTTGATCATTAGTAACATTGCTCGGCAAATGCTCAACATTTCAAACCATTCAATCCAACATTGCTGCCTTCCCTCTGAGGTCATGTACAAACACAGAGCGATGTCCAATAATTTCAACTTTATTTTAAATCCTGGGCAGACACATTCTCACTAAGTCTAAGGGAGTTGATGCACACCCTAAAGTTCTAGACCACCTCAGAAAACTGTAGCCAGACACTTATTGGCTTCTCTGACTCATTGGATTCTGAACTGGTTAGTGTCTAATGGATTATGATGTGAACTACTATTCATATGAAGCGGCCATCTGGCCATTGGTTGAGAGCTTCATACGCTATGATGGCTGATAATTAGAAAAGGTTAGATTGGATTCTATCCTATATTACTTATAAATGTAAAATTAACATGCAAAACATCTCAGTTTAATCAACGCTAATTTAATAAATGAATGTAGTAAAGACAACTGACATTTTCAGCACTGCACTATTTTACAACAATGTGACGTAGGCTCAATCCTACAGACAGTGACGATTAATTAGTAAAGATGCGATTGACTAAATTAAAGAACTTCCTCGATTTAACAGGGATCAGATATTTCAATTAAAATTAAACAATTGCAAATTATGCTAAAGTCTACATTTTCAACCCATAGTCATATATAGGCAATAATAACAGCTCAATAAAACACATCCTAATTATGAAGTAGTAACTGACTAACTAACTAACTTAACCAACTGACTACCCACGATATTCTTCAGAACAGAACGAACAACCCGTTGTCTATTTACCATTCTGGTAGTACTTGGAATTATGCGTCCAACGAAAACCCGTGCATAGTCCGAAATCAGTAAGCTTGATATGTCCATCCTTGTCGATGAGAATGTTGTCAGGTTTGATGTCGCGGTGAATGAATCCCATCGCATGAACGCTTTCAATCGCCAGTATTAACTCTGCGATGTAGAACTGAGCCAACTGTTCTTCGAAAACCCCAAATTTTATGAGAAGTCCCATCATGTCTCCTCCCGGAATATAATCCATCACTATGTACAAGTTGGCACTATCCTGGAAAAATGACGAATAAGTATTATTAAGTTAAACTTTGCATCACTGCTGATCGCATGTACAAACCAGAACAAACAAACAGGGTTTAAGCTTTTTCACCCTACTCCTGACATCAATTACAAGAAGTTTTCATTCACAGCATGACCAATTGACCATACAATTATTTTTTGTATCCCAATCAATATTAAAAAAATGACAATATTTTGCAAAATATATTAAAACAGATCAAAATGTACCCTTACTGCACTACTTTAAAGCCAAAATCTGACTTAACCAACAACTCTTGCCATTCTAGGAAAAACAAATAAAAGCTTGCAGAACATTTATTTTAGACTACGGTACTCATTAAAGGAAGCAAACTGCTATGAAATGCTTTACCCTTCTGCTTAGGACAAGCTGACCGTTTAAAATGGCTTTTAATGCTTAAAAGCTGAATTTGTAAAGAACTGGTAATAAAACAACTTCTCATCACAACTATATAAGATGAACTTGTAATATTCTGTCTCTCCATTCAGAATCTATTACCAGAAACTGCAAGGTAAATATATATCATGAATCTGCTTATCACACAAATAGGACTGACCAAAAAGAGACGACTGGTCATTGTATTTTTACCTGGAATGAATAGTACAACTTGACGACCCATTCATTGTCAGCTTCAGCAAGTATGTCACGTTCTGCCTTGACGTGCGCCACTTGATTTCGCTTGAGGACGTCTTTCTTCTGCAGTGTCTTCAACGCGTAAAGTTTATTTGTGTCCTTTTTTACGACAAGATCCACTTCTCCGAATGCTCCAGTGCCGAGAGTCTTAAGCCGCTGGAACATCGACTTATCAATCTTGGCTCGTCTTTGGCGTAAGTAGTTCGACTCCTTCTGGATGAGCATTTTGCGGATCTCGGCTTGAGTTTCAGGCGGTAGGTTCACCTAGAAGCAGATGAAAAATAAATAAATAACCATAGGCCTAATCATAATCTTCAAACGTCTAAAGCATCACTTGAAAGCTAAGCGCAAGGTACCAGCTTATTCACGAGTGCTGCATTGAATCAGAGGGGTTATCCAAAGGGTAGTCTGTGGAAGGTCAGAGTCTTCAATGTGCAACATGGGATACAAATTGGTTATTGGCTTAAGAACTTTGGGTAAATGACATGGGTGGGCAACAGCAAACTAAGAGAGCATGCCAGCATTGAAACATAGTTGACCGGCGTAAGGATTAAAGCACACAGTCCATGCAGGGTTGGGGCCGAACATCATACATGGGGTCCCATATGAGCCCAAAGAATTGCTCTACGGTTTGAGTGCCTTAAACCATTTCTTTTTTATTTGAATCAGGCTCAAACTGACATTTCCTCAGAGTCTTCAGCATGAGAATACTACAATCACATACACAAAAACGTGACCAAAACAATGAGCCAAGGACATTCAATTCCTTATTTAAACTTTAGTTACTCATGAATACATTTATCAAAGAAATTAAGTCAATACAAACTAAACCAACTAAGCATACAAGCCACATACAAGAATTCTAAAACTTTAATCTGTAATGACCAATATGAGTGCTACTTTGCAGCAATTACTGTCATACAAAGATCAAAGATTCTACGCATTCAATGGGACCCAACTTTGTAATCAATTTATTGAATTAGCTTAGCAATCTAATATAAATAGACACAGAACAATGAATCAACAGACTATAGATGAATCTGTAGATTTAAAAAAAATCAGCCAAGACATTAATTCAAATAGCCATAACCTGTATGTCAGGCTGTAGAGTTGCTATATCAAATTCAACAGAAAAGACTATCCACCTTTCAAAAACAATAGCACCTGACCTGGCTCATCTCTTTTTCCAGCTGCATCTGACGTTCGAGCCTTTCCTTGCGAAACTTGAATATGTTCTCCATGTGCTGTTCCATGTAGAAACGGTACGCCTGCGGAGGATAGTGACGCACCTGCGTTTCACTTCGTTCTGCGTCCTTCTTGCACGCATCCGCCTTTCGAACAGGTTTTGGTGACTCGATCAGTTGCTTTTCCACAACAATGCCATCCGTGTCCGTCTGGCTACTGCCATCAGTGCTGTCTGTATACTGTTCAGATGGGGCGTAATCAGCATCGGCGTTCGGATATCCACCCTGTACTCTACAGTATAGCACATCGTCACTAGCATCCTGATTGAATTGTGATAACGTCCTGGCTATGTCGTTTGGAGCAGAGCACGGTCTGATGCTGAAGCTAATGTCCACTTCACGTCCAGGATAGGGTGGTGGTGGTCTTTCTGGAATGTCGGTGTTCGTTGGTGGCACGGTGAAGGTTGTAGAAAGTGAAATCTGGGATTGGGCGTTTGAGATGAGCGCAAAACCATCGTTCTGAATACGGTAAGATGGTACATCTATTTGCTTTTGGTGGGAAAATGGTTGCTTGTAAAAAACTGGAGCCGGAGCGACACGATGCGACTCGGCAAGTGTAAAATTCTGTTGATCTTGGGCTATTAGAAAAGGGGTATTTAACGAAATGCTTGGATCTACTGTCCTTTCCCTGGGCACTGGGTAAATGCTTTGCTTCGTTGCAGCCAAAAACTCTAGGCCTAATCGCTTTTCCAGGTCGGAAGAAGAGGTCTTTACACGAGGATTCGGGGGGACGGTAGCCTTTTGAGGCACGGGTCTTTCTACTTCTTTACTATTGCAAAGATGTTTCGAAAAGTTTTGTCGAGTATTCATAATGGTCGATTGACTTGGCTGGGTAAAGCCTTGTCCAACCTGACAGTCTGCAACATTCTGGCTGTAGCCAGAGCTTGGGGTAGAAGCTGGACTTGGACTATGGCTTGAGAGCGGAGACACTTCATCAGGAGTCCGACTTACAAAGTCACTAACCAGAAAACTCTGTGGTTGTGTCAAACCCGAATTCTGGATGAATGAATGCGTATTCGTCTGGCGAACAGATGGTGGAAGGACACTGAGTGGACTGCTGCCACTAGAACTGCTTGCCACAGTTCCTGGTGAACCGTTTCGTGAGGCGAGTCCGCTGCCGCCTGGACCCAGCCGAAGCGCAGGTCGGAAGTGGTGAACCGGACTCCTTCCTCTAGGAGTGAATCGATGTTGTCCATGGCCTGGGTCGGGCATCACGTGACCGTTGAGCTGACCAGGGCCAGAGAATGTGGGTCCACGTCCTGGAAAATAATACCCTGGTCCAGCAGCGATACCTACGCCATCGACGTCTAACCCACCATCGACATAGACACCGCGCATAGCTTTAAATTTTGCGACTGAATTTGGATTGTTACTTGCACTGGAATCGACGTATTGCTGCACATGACCATTGCTCAGAGGGTAATTGGGCGAACTGTTATTGCTAAGGCTGTGTGAAGTGATGGGACTTGACGTTCTGTATTTTTCTTCGAAACTAGGTTTTCGGATCACTTTGTTCGGATAACCTGAAAGACAAATTTCAATCGCATTGAAATATCCAGAAGTAAATCACATTCCAAAGTTAATTCAGGACACAAAAACATTCTGTCACATTTCTTCCCAGTAGCACTTTCTCGGAGTTTAATGCTCAATGAGAAAGTTAATTAATAGATATATTTGGATCACTGTCAAGGCCTCTAATGCATTCAATGGCAAAAAAACATTGATCAGACCTGGCAAAGATACACAAGCCTTGTCACATGGTGCCTGGCATAGAATGCATTTGTTTCCAGAACAGTTTTTAATTAGGTCTACTAAATGAAATAATATATAAAAAAGCAGCATTGACGATACTTTCTTAGGCTTCAGGGCTACAATCTGTATTTCTTAAGCCATACCATGGATGAGACAAAGTTTACAGGAGAGTTGAGCCTTGCAAAAGATGTCTGCATTGGATTATTCATACACTCGTCTAGACAAACTCGGTTAAAATCTTCATACTAAAGTATATAGTACAAAAATATTACCTGTTTCAATACATTGGACAAACTCTGCTAGTGATAACCATTAGAATATTTTACCCATTTACAATAGATTAAACTGGTTGCCTTTGTACTATGATACACACCCTCACCACCACTACCTCCCATGGACTGACTGATGGGCAACTAGTTCTAATTATGTCTGACCAGCAACCTTTACTATAGTATACTTAAGGGTAACAAAGTACTATCAAAGATAGAATAGAAGCTTCATATGTACAGGAACAGCTCTAAAATATCAGACAAATGATTAAATGTTAAAATATTAAATATAAAAGAAATGAATAATTAACAGAAATACATAAAGGCACGTTTTTGATTATGCTGTAATAACTATGTCACACAATATCCTAAAATAAATAGTCTAGCATTCAATTAAATGGTTATGTCAAAGATCTTTTCTTAAATGATTAGTCTTAAGCAAAGAAATTTTTAATTATTCCAATTATGCCAATAATTCCACAAGCACCTAGCAGCAGTAGTCACGAAAAGAATGTCTTATACAGCATTGATCATGGTTTGACATTTAACTGTGCTGGTCACACTGTCTGGGGTCTTGAATGTAATTTCATACAAACATACAGTCATCAGATAGCAATGCAAGAAAACTTCAAGGAAATGAACACATAAATTAAACATTAGCCATAACTAATACATCTATGAACATTATGCCTCTGGCTTCAATTGGCGTCTTGTATATCAATGAATTAGTTTCAACTTTAGGCTCACAGTTTACAAAAAACTTTGAACTCTGGTCAGCCAGAGTACTTAAAATCAGTTCTAATTCCTCAGAAACATTATTCAATGAGGTCAACTGATTATCCATGTCTGGTCATGCCTAAATCAAGAACTGCTCAAGGTGAACAAGCTTTATTGGCTGCTGGACCTGCTTTTTGGAACTCTCTACCTGTCTGCTTTGCTCAATTGCTTGTGTCATTTTGTTCTCAACTTAAAGTCTTTTAAATATCTTAACCACCAATAGGCTTAAAACAAATTGACATATTGGCAAATATTGACTTGATTATGACTTGATTCTGGTGCAACATCAGCTGATGCCTTTTGTATTAGACACCGGTGCTATAGAAGTTAAAAATTAATTACAATTACATGTCATGAACTTACCAGGAACAAAAAGTTGTGAGCCACCATACTTGGTTTCTTGGTTCGAAAGACTTTCAACCAATTCCGCCACTTGATCTGTGTTCTTGTTTGAACACCACGTCATCCCTGACCTTGACGCTTCCTAAAGCAAACCAGAAAATCAATTAACATCAATACACAGCTGACATGCACAATAGATCTGTTTTAGCAATTATAAATATCAGGTCTGTCTCTCTCTATTGGTTACTACATTGAAATTCTTGAAATTTGATATATCACCCTTCTTCCAACATCTTTTGCTCAGAAGTGCACTAGCATCAACGGCACAATTGCAGCTGTACTGCAGAGCAATGGTGCACGAAGGACTTGCTCAAGGTCCCTACACAGTGACTGACTCCACGGACGAGGGTCGAACCCGCTCACTCAGCCCACACTAAGTGTTATGGGCCGACCGCTCTAACCGATCAGCCACCCGTATGTGTTATACATATGCAGGATCCAACTCATTTTAAATCTCACTTGCTTCTTCCCTCCTCATCTTTCTTCTTCTCTCCTCTTCTTTCTTCTTCCCTACTCTCATCTGTCTTTTCTCTCTATCTTCATGTTTCGATTTCCTAAATTTCGTCATAATCCACTCAATACTTATCACTTTTCATTTAATTTAGCTGCAGCTTTTTGTTGTTCACTTAAGACAACTGTTGTTTTTTTACTACATACATAACATGTTGCCATCAACCTTTACAATGTGCATAATGGAATCCAGAGTCAGTGGGAAATGTCCCTTTTTGCAAGTAAGTAAGTAAGTATATTCTTTAATCAGATGTCTGCAAACGCATGACATGTACAAATAAACAGGTACGAACAAAACATCTATATATTTTACACAATCTGTGGGAAGTATAAAAATTAGAAAAATGCCAGGATAGCAACCAGGCAGGGATTACCCATTGTTGAGCATTATTCTAGTTTTGGAGGTTTACATGGACTTTGTCATATACATTACCTGTCTAATTGCTTTATTTACTATGATTAATGTCTCCAAATAAAAAAATAGTTGATTTGATTGACACATAATAGCCTATGGCAATAAATCACAGAGCCATTGGTTTTGCTGAATTCTTCAGTTAACTAAAAAATAATATCAAAATAAAACAGACCACCACACAAAGACAAATTGCAAACTACTCTGAAGGAAAACCAGTAGGTAAGTAAGAAACAAATAAAAACAGCAAATAATGTATATCAATTTGAATGAAAAAGTCTTCTAAGACTGGTGTAAGAGTTTACAAACTGTCTGGTGTCAAAGCCCAATCACTGCTACTTTTTACCAGATAGTTTCCTAACTGAGATCCAAATGTGTCACACGAGATAATTCACATAAAGGTTTGATTAAAGTTGTCTAATTTACAACAAAAGAATTTATTTCATATGACTCAACCTATCTTTGGTTCACCGGCCTCGGGTTTGGTTGTCCTGACTACTGTAACTCACTACAGATGAATGTTACAACATCACCTATACTAAAAACGGTCCAAGATTCCTTCCAAGGTCATAGTGAAAACTTCACTTCTGTACATATTGTAACAGACTATAAATTAATTATTAGTCAGCTGATTTCAAACTGTCATTTGGGTTAGGACTTTAAAATATAGCTCATCTTTTCCAGCTCATTTATACACCACAGCCCAGAGATTCATTCTCTCCATGATCTTGAGTTATGACTGACTTTATCCATTGGATAATAAAAAATAATACTGAAGAAGTCCTGTAAACTTATCGACTGCTACGTGTACATGACATTATGTGAAGAAATTAGACTCCAGGAGGCCTTCAAGGCAATGCTAAATATCTGTATTGCACTCTACTATAACATAGCAGGACAGGAAAACATGGGTTACAAACTGAATCAATGTCCAGTGTGAAAATCAGAGTCAAAAGGTGCATTAAAGTGCATAATGACCAAGTAAAGAAATGTCATCAACAAGTTTAGATTAGTACCTGATAAAACCATCTCACTGGTTTCTCCAAGACTTTCTAGGCATGACCTATATGAACTGTAAGCAGTTTACGCTGGTTAAATCACCCACAGTTTCCAAGCCAATACATAACCAATAACCATCAAAGGACTAACCAATAGCAATCCAGTCAGCAAAGCTACCATGACGAGTAGAGAGAGAGGCAGTAGTAAACACACTGGGAACCACTACGTTCTTTAACTCAGCCTAACCAAAAATTTCAAAGCTCAACCATTGTCCAATCAAGATCAGAACTACAATAATAAAAACGAATTAACTGAGTGTTCCTTGGCACAAGCATTGTTCTACCAAGCACACATTCATTTTTCTGTTTACTTTAATCTGCTCTCTTTTGACATGTACCGGGTTGCAGTTTGTCAACCTGTTAGCTAATAAAAGAAATTAATATATATATATATATATATATATATATATTATATATATATATATAATATATATATTATAAACTAGCTGTTAACTTGTGAAAAATCACAGGTCATACTTAATTTTAACCTTACATTACACGATGTATTACTCTTATTGTGCAAAGAACTACTTCAGTGCATTGAGAGGCCGAAGTTTCGACCGCAGAAGCTCCACGCAATAATAAAAAACACTAAAATACACATGGACGAAATGGGTTTAAAATATAGCCTATTTCGATCAACTTTATCTGCACACGACAACAACAAACACAGTAGCAAACACATGTTTGCGTGTTGCATATTAAGGACAGCTTCAGTCCAATCATGCACCTTGAATATGACAGATAAACACATGACTTAGGTAATTATTATTGTTGATATATATCTATATACATATTATATATTTAATATGTAGGACATACAGAACAACAGTCTGTAATTCTGTGAAACTGGAGTCCACTATGCACCTGTATAGTCTGTAATCTTGTGAACCGGAATAAACTTACTAACAATATGGTCACTAATAAATGAGAGTTGGAGTTAACTTAATACCAGTATGGTTATTAATTCTGTACAATTGAAGCAAACTTAGTACTAGAACTGGCTCAAATTCTGTAAAGATGACTTAACTTCGCAAAGTTTGATCTTTTCTATTACACAAAACCGAGCTGAGTAGCTATAAAAATCAGTTAACAGAACTGAACTGGGTACTACTACATTCTTTTACTCAGCCAGTGCGCCTGGATGATCCAAGTTGGAAGACACTGCTTGTAAGAAGGTTTGCTATGCAAACCCTATGCCTTATGCATGCAATGCAAAAGGGGGCTTGCATGATGAAGAGGACAAAAGAATGTCTCACTTATGGACTTCAAAAGCTCATCACAAAGCTCATATGAATTTAAATAGAACAGGAATGTTGACCCACTCATACTTCAACAATGAATTGTTCAATGATATTTATCATCCTTAGTTTTGCCCTATTATGTACCATCCACCAGCAATCTTAACTTTATAGGGTACAAATAAGATGCCTTCTTTCAGATAAACCCTTAATAGAAGGGCTCATAAAGCACTGAAGCATGACCAGAACATAACAGGGCATGTTCAGAACTAAGCCAAAAGCAAAAGACTGTAGACTACAATCTACCCATAAGTAACAGGTAACCTATAACAGGGCAAGGAGTCATAAGAATGGTGAAAGGCACTTAGGACATATGGGAGGCACAGATGAAGAGTCACTTAAAGCACGACACATAATAAACCATTTGCCATGGCACATCCTATGACCAGGATTCCAGCACTGCACTTGTAGGATATTCACCAGAGACATCCGAGTCACACCAGTACCAATCATCCTAAGAAAAATATATAACCCAGAAACTTGCACTTATGTGTCGGCACTTGAACAAGACCTAAATCAATGAGGCCCTTACAGAAATGAAGAATTGAGCAACAAATAAAAGTTTATGGGCACCATTGTGAAACGTATGCCATGTCTTAAAAAGATAACCAAACATATGACCACACACACACACACCGGCACACACACACAGTGTTTTCAAGAACAAATTCCATTCAAAACTTTGCAACGTTCACTGTAGCAATTTGAAATGTTCACATAACATTCTACTGCAAATCTCTAGCTAAACACAACTATTTTCAGCTCAAAATATCATTTAATTTCTGAGAAATGGACCTTCTATGTTCACTTATGTTTACATTCAATTCCATTAGGAATCATGTCTGCCAGTTCTCATGACAAACCATGTGATAAAAATCAAGCAAATCCAACTGACATTTCTTTTGACAGACACGGTTTTAATTGACAAGCCAGGGTACGCCATCCCAAAGTGGGGCTAACTATGTAAATCAAGTTGGAACATCACACAAATTAGGCAGAACTGCACAGAAGCAATTTCAGGGCAAAACCCTGAAACACATGACGTCATGGCAATGAAACCAGTGCAAAGCCTTAAAAAAGTCATTAACAAAAACACATTACGATGTCAACAATATGGAAGTGTAGAAATATATGAAAATCAATTTTTAAAAAAAGGTGAAGAACTGAAAAAACCGGACAACTCGGCAGACGCCGACAACTGACAACGCTCGGTGTCCACACTCTGATATCAGCTTACTTTTAAAATTACCATATTTAATTATTGACCTTGAAGTATAGCAAAGCCACAATAAATCACGCCTGGGAAAAACCCTGATGCAAACGCTAGTATATAACAAATGAGAACTGGCTGCAGGAAGAATGCCCCATTTGAATCCGTCAAAGTCTCTATGTAAATGTTTACAACCATATGGCTCAGTTCCACAGCATGTAAAATTTTGCACATCTAGTCCCAGACAGAAAGCATTTGCATTTACAAAATAATTCATCTTGCTTGCATAATCAAACTGCTAATAAATCAACTCATTAATGAAACAGCAACTTATGACCACAATTTAAAAAGACCAGATTCAATTTTCAACCATTTGAAAATACCATTACATGTCTCAAGGGCATACGGAACAAAGGCCATGAGCAAAATGGAAAATGACCATAAATAACTCAGCCCAGGTATTTGTTTGTGTGTGTGCATGTATGTGCTGGGGTATGAATAATGCGAAACAGGTAGAGACAACTCTACACATCTGCACATACTGGGCGGTTCCTATTCGTGTGAAAATGATGCATAAAGCGCTGCATTCCATCATAATAATTCGTCTGGATAGACCTTTGTCTCATAGGCCAGTAGTTAGGTCACTTCACTGACAAGTGAATGAAGAGTCGAATTCCATCACAAGCACATTACACTTGTGTAAACCATTCAAGCAGACTGTAAAATTCCAATAAAATATGACATCATAGCAAAACAGACGTAACAAAAGAAATCAGAGATAAAGGATATCTACAAATAGGAAGAAAACTGCCTTGCAAGTCTCCTCTGTGCACACAAATCACAGTGAACAAAAAAATTGCAATTACTGAAGATATTGGAAATGGAATTAAAATCCAAGTAATAGGCAACAAAAGGTAATATGAAACAATGTAATGAGCAACAAGAGCTGAACACTCATAGTTCCTGTGCAGAAATGAAAAAAGACAGGATAGAAGCTAAAGATATTAAACCTACAAATGTATACTTATCCATAAAGCACTGACAAAACTCTGGCCATTGCCTTGAATGTCTTGAGTCACAGATGTTAACATTTTCATAAATAGCAGAAATGTTCCAGAGCAAAACTGTCCTAAACAAATACAATCAGCACATCAACATATCTCCAGCAAATAATTTGATTTCATGAACTCATTAACCAGCTAAAAAGCAGTAAGCTGATGATAACTTTAACCCCACCCAGCTCTTCACCCACTTCATAGTCAAAAAATTCTGAGTTACCATGTGACGAGATTATGTCGGATATGTCAGGTCCACAGGACTAAAAGAACCAGTCCACCACATTCAACACGTCACATATCAAAATCAGTCCTACTCTGTGTTCTGTTACACTGAAATCTATTCCTTGACACATTACTAGAAGCCCATCAGAATGAGATTAAACATTTCTTATCCACTCCATCATGTTGCCACACAAAACGCCCACTCGCCATCTTTTATTCACATAGCAACTGAAGCACATAAAGCAATAATTTTTTGATTAACCACATGGGGCATACCATTACAACTCTTTCAATTCACATGAGGCTGTTATATCTACTGCGTTGTATCAAAAACATCCACAGATTCATTTCAACCTCAATCACTGTCATCTTGGTCAAAAGCCTCATAGTCTCCTGGGTTATCTACTCCAACAGTCAACTGACAGGTCTGTAGACTTGTCATATAGATAAAATCCAGTAGGTGCCTAACTCTGCTGCCTGACTCATCCACGGCCTGCCTCCTCGTCCATGGCCAAACACCATCCGAGCATGTCACCGATCTGCTGTGCAACGACCTACACCAACTGCATGTTGGAATGGGCTCCCGGTTGCCGTCCGTCTTCCTCCTTACAATGATCTAGGTCTACCTTTTGTAAGCTGCTAAAGTCATTTCTTTTTGGCCGTGGCTGGGCTGGGAGCACCTCTGAGTAGTTTTTATAGCACCTCTTCCCTTGAAGAGGCGCTATATAAATTATCGAAATGAATGAATGAATGTTCATCAACAAATTATACCAGCAATTTACAAAAGGCAGAACAGTTTTACAATTGCTCAAAACTACATGGTAATATTCATACATTATATGGGCATTACTGCAGACTCAGGTCCAGTAAGTGTCCTCTTTCCAAATGACCTTCTGACCTGACCCAAAATGCCACACATCACAATAGTCCTGCACACACTTGGCTTAAATTGAGCACAGAAGATACAGATAAACACACAGTGCAAGGCAACCCAGCTCTAAAGTGGAACAAGCACAAACAGGAAGACATTGTAAATACATTACAAATACCTCTGCTGGAAGTTCCTGCTGTGCAATGGCCTATGCTCTCAGAATAATTAAATGGTTTATTACCAATTCATTCAACTCCACAAGTGTTAATGCTCCACATTTATAGTGATATAGGCTCACAACACTTTTGACCTAACCCAGTGGTGCACTTAAAGCAATTAACTTCTTTCAACAAAACACAAACCTTAAATAATTCTACAATATACTTAAAGATTTATTAGTCGACAAATCGCTAAAAGTTTAATCGATAAATTATGGCCTTATTTGATTAATTTTCATATTTATTTCTTGATGTCAAGTGATCCATTTCCAGAATAAACAAGATGGAGAACAATGACATTGTGAGTGGAAAATTAAGCATTCACTTTGAATTTAAGGCAAATACTTATAATAGAAGTTGAAGATCTGGTGACAAAATCAACTGTCTTTGCTGCAGTAAACAGTCAATTAAATTTATTTTAACTTGGTCACAACATTTTGAAAGTTTTTCAAGCTCTAAGTAACAGATGATAAATTAATAAAATTTATTCGATTAATTGAAGCCAAATTTTGGAAACTAATCAATTACATTATTTATAAATGCTTGTGTGACCACACAACGAATGAAGAAATTACAGCTTTAATATATACGAATACAAATAAACAAATAAAAAAAATACCTCACTATACAGACATACCAAAGTAGATAGATACCTTTAGAAAGTAAAATAAGTTGGCTGATTACACTAAACTTCCTATCATACCTCTCCACTTTAGTCAGTCCTTTCAATTCTGTGGTTACCTTCTTGCCACAATATTTCTAACTGCATGAACAACAGCATACCAGAAGAGGTAGCAAAAGATACATGTATCTGTCTGCACAATCTGGTGTGGTACAAGGGTCAATGTCTTACCCCAGCTCTCTTTAAAAAACTATAGTAAGTAGAAAAAATATCTTCACCTCTCATCTATGGCATAAATACCTAAACTAACACCCAATCAACATTGGCTTATGCTATTTTAACATGAAACTATGCATAACGATATAAGAGTAGTGAAGTCTCAGCTTACACACAAAATAGAATGATAAACTGCCAAACGGAACCTGAAATCAAAAGATGTGTTTGTTTTAGATACCACTGATCAACATTGGCACATTCCACCCATCACTAAAAACCTTAACACATCAGAAACCCCAAATGGATGAAAAATTAAAAACAGGCCACCTATTGATGGTTAGAACAACAGTTCTTGAGCACCAGCCAGATCAATCCAACAGTGATACAACCTCCAGCTGCTAACTACTACAGACAGGTCGAAGCCCACACTGGAAATCTCAATGGACTGCTTTTATGAATAGATAACGATGCACTTTGAAGCTTACACAGACAAGCAAAAGTCAAAGCTGGCTGTAAAAATGTTTTAAAATATTCTGAGCAAGCACTCTTATTAGTTATCCATTTCTTTACTGACATTTAGATATAGTTTTATTCACAGTTTGAAGTCTAAGCCCGTCAATACGTCAATTTCTGAATGAATCGTATAGAAAAATCCAATGTACAGCTACATATTTGTGGTTCTATATATGTTGATCCCCAGTTTAAATAGCTCCCCTAAATCGACCCAGCTGTGATGTAGTGAGGCAGGAACAGAGGGCAATAGAAATGTAAACTTAAAAAAATCAGACACAGAATTCCCGACAAAGGCACCGCACCTCACAAGGTTTCACCACAATGCATATACGCATTAACAGAATTCAGCTTTCCTTTATTGTGGCACAATTTGCAGCCTTACTAGTGCATTTACAGTAACTCTCCTATAAGGGGGTCAAAATGGGGCAGCAAGCACCTTAAAAGCCTCTGCTGACCAGTTGCTCACCACACCACTTTCTTGTGGCACCCCGTTCAGAATAAAGTGTGTGGTGGACAACTGAGCCCTTGCCGCCTGGATATGCGAATTCCCAGAGGAGAACGTCTTGAAGGACAGATGATGGAATTTGTCAACGCAATGACTTTGGGACCGCCTATATAATGTATATCCCAAATATATAAAAGAAAAATGAAACATTTCCAGTAGATTAGATGGACTGACTGCAAGGCATCAGGTATTTGAGCAACTGATGCGTAATGATTATAACGATTTTATTGAAATCTCAAAACATCGTAAAGCAAGTTTAGCATGCAGCATCAGTTGTGACAATGAATAGCACAGTCTTCAAAGGAGTCAGATACCAATGATAAAGTCACTACTAGGTCAGATGGCATCAAAGGATACTGCATAGGTTCAACAGCAACCTATGAGCACTTTTAGCTCTAAAGCTGCAACTAGGTCACTACAGCATAAGTAGCGGTATTGCACAGTATCAATGATTCAAACTGCATCTAATTTCAACAAACAAAACCGACAAGGCTCTACTTAGGTTAGAAGAGAACACAGTGACTGCAACTATGAAGAGAATCATATAAAGGTAAGACAACATACAATGCCATGCGATGTCAAAAGATTGTACTTCTTCGGCCAAAAAACACATAAAACCAAATGTCACGCAACATCCCTATCTCTACATTGCTGTCAGTTTCATCATTTGCATCACCCTCCGAAAATCCTCTATCAAGCCAGACCGATGTCAATTACAAATGCTCCTTCATTTATTCTCTACTCTAATTTTGCACCTACTTGCTTCAAAAATATATTCAGATAAAGTACTCAACACAAGTAGGCGACTAGGCATGCAAAAAAGTCTTATTTTATAAAGACGACCTAGCAAAAACAGATTCTTCGTCAGACTCCAAATTGCAAAACATTAACATTGGCTGAACAATCAGATTAGCAGGGTTAGACTATGCAGCATTATAGTCCTTTGCATACTCAGTATTTCATCAACACCTCAATAAAAAGAAGTCAAAAGGCATAATCAGAGATAGAAAACTAGTAAATAATAGAATCTCACCTGACGACTAAAGCTATCAGGTTGGCTGCAGCCATTTGTGCCTGATGTCACCTGGCTTGGATTAGATTCGATGTGGAAACTTTTGATGCTAGCACCGATCTCACGCATTGCCTGTCGATTATAATCCAGACGTTTGTTTGGGCCTTTTGAAGCAACCCCATTTTGAACTGCTTCTGGTTTGACCTGACCTAAATCCCCATTGGTCAGCGGCTGCGAACTCGACCTGTTCTGCCTCCGTAGATGCTCAAGATTTGCACTGATGCCATTTAGCATCAAGCGATCAACACCAGAGGACAGAAGAAGCCGTCGGCCACCGCCCCCTTCTCTAGGCTGCATACGGCACACAGCGTCCAAGAATTAAGTGGAAACAATGCTACCTATAAAAATAAAACACAGTAATTTAACAACGCCAGCCCAAACAATCAAGCACCTTTAGTCGCTTCCCCATGTCCAAGACTTTCACATAAGTCTATCACCTGGATACTTCAGTACTGGAATGCTGAATGCATGTCACACATTACAAGTCCAAAGGTTATTTACAATCAGAATGTTTGCATGCCCTGTAGTAAAACTTCACTAACGCATACTAAATTCTCAGGATGAAGACTCTGCACATGTGCAACCTTCAGTGTATCCATACCGTTAAAAAAATTCTTTCAGTATGCGTCACGAGAGTCGGCCAGAATCAGTGGATTAGGCATTGTGATGGCTGCTACGCATCGTGAGGGTCAGTTAGGTTCAGGGCAAGTGTTGTTTTTCGGCATATGCGAAAAAGCCTTTGGCCGCAGAAGCATTTCTTCATTCATTGTGTGGCCAAGTATTTGGCCGCAGAAGCACCACACTATCTTAACACCAATACCAATTTCCAAGACAGTCATCATGCCCTATTCTTTGAAACAATTTCCCTAGCAACATCACATTTATCTGTTGCTGCAACTAAATTATCAATGAGCACCTTGCATTCTAAGAGACACTAGCAAAATTCACACATAATAATTAAAATTTTTCCAAATCAAAACTAGTTACTTTTACTGAATGCCTTAATTGTGTGCTTGTTTCATGCACCATTGAATAACACACATGTCTACAGCTAAATGACGCGTTTAGCCAATATGATTCAAAACAGGTGATAGCTTACTCATCTTTAAATACCAAAATGGGTATCAAGGCATCAGACAAACGTGGATCTGTGTTCACTATAGCCATCAACTTGATAGTTTGGCGCAAAATTGATAGTTAGCAAATCTGAGTCACAAAACAAAGCTTAACAGTATGCAAAATAATATTCAGCATAAATACTGCGGCTTCCAAATCATGCAACTAGCCTAGATACGCATTCACAAGTAGGCCTATGATAAAGCATCAAAACTAGGAAAATGCAGCCGGTCGTCAAAATGTTTCATATATTCAAAACATTGTCTGAGATTAAGTTGGTTTGATTAGGTTAGGTTACTCACTGCAATAACCAAATAGTGGTCAAAGTCGGAAAATGACAAATTCCGAAAGACTATAAGTATGTTGTTTACAGGCAATGTTCACTTAATATGCACATATGCACAAGAAGCAGTGTACACAACTAAATTTAAATTCAACATGACGGTGACGGGTCTGGTAGCACAGAAAATCTGCTAAAGTAGAACTCAAAGCATCGAAAATGCATATCTCTAGAACAAGAATATGATTTTTAATAGGAATTCTAAGACTTACAACGGCAGGCTATCTTATTTTTAGATACCATTAGTACTGTGCGCATAGCATCGACGGCTAAAATAGGCCTAGCTGTAAACAACCCACCCACAGGTGTTACGCTGGATCTAAATGAACGAAACTGATGTAAAGAATACCTCTAAAAGACGAAAAGCTGAGTCTGAACAGTAATCCGAAGCTTTACAGTTGTTGGACAGCGATCTTTATGTGTAGCTATTCGAATCCAACATGGCTTACGTGACAACACAAGGCCTAGTCATCCATCGGAGGGAGCATTCAATTTTCAACACAAAAGTTCGAGCAAATGTTCGAGCAAAGCTGCTACCAACTGTCAACAAGAAACGTGCAAAACAATGATTACTGACATCAAAACGAACCGAAAGTCAGAAGCATCATTTATTCATAACGCTGGTAAGCAAGGCCATATCTTAGCTATAGCATCAAATAGTCTCTTCAAGGGAGCCGAATTTGATTGACATTTCTCAGCCTTATCAGCATCGTTGAAATTCCAGAGCTATGGTAGGCCAGAAGCGGTCTTTCGGGCGTTGAGAGCTCTCAGCCCGACGCTCAGTCACATTCCACACGTGCCAGGCTAGTACTTTGTTGGCTTACCATACACGATCGTACCCGCACTTGAGTTCTCCCAGTGGCGCAGTAAACTATCGAGTACAGGCTATTATGTAGCCCACGCAGCCCTCCACGGCTGGTTAATTCTGGTCGAGTTTGTAGGCTACTGTTCGAGTAACCCTAACCCTCGAGTAGTTCTTGATTATTAATTAGGATGGAATTATTAGAAAGCGTCAAATATGACTGGGGCTTAAAACGAAATAGGCCTATTTGTCGGCTAAGTTGTGTCGTGCCGCAGAACAGCCTGCTCTTACACAATACAATCTTTAATTTCTCTGTGGACACAGAACTACGGGTTAGGCACTACGTCTAGTTGATAGATCCGTGGGATGGGTGTGCGGAACGGACAAACGGATTCATCCCTCTGCTCATTGGCTATTAGAAAATGTTATGTAGAAGCCGTCGTTCAAACCGAGCGTCTTAGAAATGCTGCCCCTCTGTCAAATTCACCTGTATGGAGCGCTGCTTGGCAATCCAACTGGTGTCGTAATCGTACTCGTAATCTCAACATTTCTACGACGCCCACAAAACCAAAGTCGCAGGAACCAGCTTATTTACAGGCGTCCGTACATGGTGTCGCTGCTAGACTTAGGCGTTGCATTTTCGGGACATTTTTTGGGCGTCCATCGGCCATTGATAATTGACACAGGTCGGTCCTTCGTCGTTGGTCATTTTTTATTTCGAAACAAACTAATTCATCCCAAAAAAGTTAGTAAGATTACATTTTGGCGCCCCCAAAATCCTCATTACAAACAGGTTGTCGTACATGATTTTGGCACCCCTAAAATCCTCATTACAAACAGGTTGTCACACATGATTTTGGTGCCCCTAAAATCCTCATTACAATTGAGCAAATGTTTAAAACTAAAATTATGAATTTTGATATGATGATGTGATATCACATTTCTTTGGACCCTTCCCTCGTTACACATCGTCACAATTGTGTGATACCTCTTCCCATAGGTGCGTGACCCTAGCTACGCCTCTGTTGAGTTATGCTTTTCTCGCTTAGTGACAGTTAGTCATTACAGCATGCTAGTTTTAATTTAGCTTTAAAATGAATATTTTGCTAAATTATGATAATTAATTATTGAATGTATAATAACTGCATGCGGTATTGTGAGTATTCATTTGGTTGCATGCATTGTATGTATAGGCCTATGTTCGCCGCCGCTGTATGCGCCCTACTTGTCAGATTAACTCAGACAGTCATGTAATGTAAAATTATCATTTCCTAGAAGAGCCACGTCAGTTTATTGACCGCGCTATATCGAATCAAGTCCGCAGTAGCCACGGTGTTCTGTTCTTTCCGGTACCAGATAAAAGCCGAGGTCAAGCGGAGGCAGAGATGAGCGTTAGGTTACTTTCCGAACGTTCACTGAGGCAAACTAGTCAATTAATTACATCCGAATAGTCCAAAGATCGACTTGAGTCTATGTTCAAATGAAATTAGGCTGGCTAAACCAGCAATGACAGAAACCCACTTTAAATTTAGCCCTAAAGGAATTCTCGAGCGTTGATATGATTTAGGCCTACACAAAGTCATCATAAAATTAATGACAGAAAATCCCCAAAATTTAATGTTCACCAAAACACTAATGAAAAGAACCGTGACCCGCAACAGGGATACAGCATGTATTAGCATAATCTAACTATAGAGTTTTAAGTTGTTTACAAGAAATGTAATCTGTGTTAGAACGACTAAACTAAACAAACAATATAAGAATAATAAATCACTTTTGTTGTTGTTATTATTGTTGTTATTGTCGTTGCTGTTGTAGGCCTAATTGTCGTCGTTGCTTCTGTTGCTGTTATATAGTAATTACTATTTTATGTTGCTCCTAATTCACGATTATCCACTCATAAACGCTTCAAGTCGAAACCCAATCAAATCGAGCAGTCATGAGGACAGAGAAAACTTGTGAATAAGCGGAAGTCGTAGCTAGGCCTAGTTGTGTTGGGTTAGCGGAGGGAAAGCCTGCGCAGCGCGGACCGAGTCACCGTTTCGGTTAATTAGATATCGACATTTATAAACAAACTTACGTGTGTCTGCGTCTTCTGGCGCCCCGTTCCCTCTGCAGTGGCAATTCGACAATTAACAAGTGAAAGTAAAAACATGGGTTTTTCGGAACCCTCATTTATTAAATTTTGGTAATCTGGTAGATGGCGCAATCGATCAATTTCCATAAGAGATCATTTATGATATAAATTTGCGGGACTGAAACTCGTCAAGGAGGATTCGCTCGAGTGGTTAAACGATGTTATTATTAAACAATTTTTTCTCAATTTTTAAGCTATGTCCGTACAAATTTCATACATTGCATTGTCCTGCAAGCCTGAAATGTGTGCAAAATTTCAGCTCTGTAGGTCGACGGGAACATACCGAAAAAAAGTTGAAAGAACTCAGATGATCCGTCCATGAGAAACTTAATTAACGCAAGCCAAATTAAATAAAAGAGGGTATAATGACACGATGGGGCCGTGTCAACTCCAAATATGGATGTCACGTGTTCACAAACTCCCATTTTTATGTTATTTCTTGAAGTTTGATATAGCTCTTCCTCCAACATCTCTAGCTCAGAAGTGCTCGCGCCTCGGAGGCGCAAATGCAATTGTGCTGCAGAGCAATTGTGCGCGAAGTACTTGCTCAAGGTCCCTACACACTGTACACAGTGATTGACGCCTCGGACGAGGGTCGAACCCGCTCACTCGGCGTACACTGAGTGTTACGTGCCGACCGCTCTAACCGATCAGCCACCGTGCCACACACGAATTGAATGCTGTTCAGCTTACTCTGCCCTGGGCATGCAATGATCTATAGGGCCTACCATAGAATCTAGATTACCATAATGGTAATGGACTGACAGAACTGCCGATAGATCCATGATAGTGGTCAGGGTTTCAATTCCTCGCTACGGCAGAAATTAGTTTCACGACCATTGGCGCCCGTGAACAAACTAGGTTATAATAAGTTAATACTGACCTCGCTGTCATAGGGAGGGTCATACTTGTAACGACAGACCAGTGCTAGGGTGCATCGATTAAATTATATTTTGAAATGAGGGCTTAATGTTATTTTTACCGATTGTTGCCTTTTATATGCCTACTTATAAATTACTGTCCAAATTTCATTTATTTAAATAAGTTCTTGAGGTGCCCGGGCCGCAAGTAAGCCTAGACATAAAATGCTGAGAAGGTTGTGGATGTTAATTACAACTCAGGAAACGATTTTGAATGGTCGAATAGATGAACCGGTAAAGATGCCAAAGGAGGAGGGGATATCATAGACGAGCTGTTACCGATGAACGCTTATCGTTTGGGAAGCCTGATTTAGCCAGATTCGACTTAGGCCTACGCATAAAAATATAATCTATTGACTTACGTCGGATTAAGTAAGTAATTAAGTAAGTAATTAAGTAAATATATTCTTTATTGAACTAATTGCATAACCGCACTCTGGTGTACAAAAAAATTAGGCCTATAAGTACATAATTCTAATTTTTTAAAGTATTTTCGAGCTAGATTATTTGCCTATAGAATAACGGTCATGTTGTGAGGATTATGAGAACGTCTTTTATATAGAAATACATCTAAATGTACAGCATTCTAATTAAGAAATAATTTTCATTCTATATTATCTGCCTATTGAATAACACGATAATGCGGTCTTGTGGATTTGTATATCGTCTTTTTAATAGCAAAACATTTAAGAGTAGGTCTACAGCATTCTCATTAAAATAGATTTTTGTACTAGATTGTCTACTAGTGGAATTTCACGGTCTTGTCACGTGGGCGTAGGGAGTAGGAGGTCGCCTTCATTGGAAGAAGGATCCAGTGCAGCACATGACCCGGTTTCTCCAGTGGCCTACCGCTTTGAACACACCCGTATCAGCCAACCAGATCAAGTGTCCGAATACAGGAACATCCTCTGGCAGATAGCGTTGACGAATCAATCTGTTCATCACTGACTGTACCCGGGTACGCTCCTGCTGCCCCACGTACCCCCACCAGGCCGGTGCTGCATACAGCATGAGGGCCAATGTTGTCGAACGCACCACGTCAAAGAGCAATAGTCCTGAGAGAGGCCATGTGCCACCATTATGCGCAAGGCATACATTGATTGTCTTGCATGACAGCATATTCTATTTACATGAGCTTCAAAATTGAGGTTTTCATTCATGGTGACCCCAGGATGACCATAGGCCTACTTCTGACCCTTGGTATCCCGGAGACTCCAACGGGTCCTCTCCTCGTCCTCCCCGCCCCGAGGACGTCGTATAATCATCTCTCGGATCTTTTTTTATTTAGTCGTAAGTTGCATTTGATAGCCCATTCAGATACATGGCTTAGTTCAATTTCCATCGTGTCTTTGTTGGAACCAGGAATCAACAGATACGTGTCTTCAGCATATTTGACCAGTCTATTTGCAGGATAGACAGTCTTTAATTTGGATATGGCGGTAATGAAGTGTAAAGGGCCGAGTCCAGAATCTTGGACAATGATGGCATTAATTCGAATGATTGCCGAGACGACACCATTGTAGGCCTATTTGGTTCCGTGGTTGCGATTGCCAAGAAAGTTAATGATCCAGTTGTATATACTATCCGGAATGGACAACTCTGCCAACCGCTCGAGATTTGTATCACCTATAGACCTACTGCTGGATCATCGTTACAACGTGGAAACAGTAGGCATACATTAGAATTATCTTTCGAAAAATATGTATGTAAACAAACTAGTCGCTGTTGGGTGTGATGGCACCAATTCAAACACAGGATGACACAATAGAGTTCTTCATTTGTTGAAGGTTGAGTTTCACAAGCTCATTACAGTTACAGTGGTCAGCCTGCCAGTTTCATGCGAATGAACTAGACCATTGCGACATCTAGTCCATTCAGTGGTTAAATTCAGCCGGATCCCGCAGGATCTGAGTTTCGGAGATCCACAACCCCGTGGCCCAACAGATGAGACCTACCACCTAATTATATGTTTTGTTTCAGAAATCAACCATGCGTATCTTGTTTCACACATTTTATGCTTATCCGAAAAACAAATATCGATTATATGCAATGTATGTTATAGATTCGCCACTTAGCCTGACTCAGGCTTAAGCTACAAAAATTAATAAGCATATGCGGAGATCATGCACCTCTGGATCAGAAATTCAGCCACCGAGTCCGTCATTTTGACGAAGCAACATGGCGGTCCTAGTGCTTTCTCTGGATCAATCGGTAAATGGTTAGTAGTGTATAAAAAATGTACCAGCACTGAGAAATTATCAACTGTACATTACGTATGCTCTGATAAAAGTTTGTCGACAAATCCCACTGTAACTTTGTCTGACCTACAATGCTACTGATCAGCAATATTTGTGGCACATTAGAAACGCAGTCTTTGGGGTCAGGCCATTGTTCCTTGAATTTATGAAAAAAAATTATCCACTCGCGCAGCGGTTGACTACAGTCGAATTCGACTTCTGTAGGCCTAATAACTTTTCATCATTTTTTGCTCATGCCTTGTTTGTAATCGTAGGCCCTGCTAAGGTTTCCAGTTGACAATTAGGCCTAAACGAAAATAATAATTATTTTTACATACATACACCCACACATAATAATATATACATGTACGTGCTTACATATATACATACACTCGTAAAAATATAGACCCATATATGTATATACATAAAGAATAGGGTCTATGTATACGTTGTTATTCTGAGAAACGAGGAAGTGCAGAGGATTAAATTATGTTCTGTGCCATGTAACCGGAGATTCGCAGGAAATGACAAAGTTCAAGTCACTACCAAACGACCCTGGACAAGTTGTTCATCCACAAATGTCTACGAGGAAGGCAACGGGAAACCACCCCACTTGTCTCATCCCCTGGTGGTATAATTTTATAAGCAATGAACTTGCTTTCGGACAGGTTCATTGCTGATCACCATTCATTTCATTAATTCATTTCGAAAATTTATATAGCGCCCCTTCATAGAAACCTACTCAGAGGCATGAATGATCATCAGCGTTATCGTCATTATCATCAATCTGAACTAAGTTCTTTTGTTCATTTCATTTCTAATAGATCATTAATTAAAAAACGGCATGCTATAGGATGAGGCGGTTCTTTTTATCAGTAATTGCTGTTGATTGGCTACCTGGGTAGTTTTCACAACAGCGCTCAAATTTGAAAAATTTCGGTCTTTTGCTTTTTACGCAAAGGGTAAAATTCCGTTTTTTATTTTTTATATTCTTGTATGGTAAACATGACTTGAAAAACACTAATTTTATTATTATTTTATTATTTATTTTATTAGTATGGAAAAAATAACAAAGTCCTTATAACAAATTTTATTGTCCTTTCCCTTGCTGAGTTGATACAACGTTACACAATATTGGTAGTTGAAGTGCCTTACAGATTTTTAAGGATTTTTATATTTAACTTATATTTGGCCATTGTTGTATACGGTTTTCCTTAAATTGTTCACTTAATAAGTAATTAAAAAATTAATTTAACTTCTGTCCTAAAAATTTGTTTACAACACTGTTACTGACAGTCTTTGGCCATCTGTGGAATAAATTGAGAAATCTTCGATTTTTGAATTGACGTCTACGAAAGCAGAGAACCAGCTTACATTAATTTACCAGCAAGAGACCAATTTAGATGTTTGTTTATGTTGACAATTTTTAGAAATTAATCAGATAACATAATAGCGTGTTAAAGATCTACAACTCCGTTGCCATAAATATTAAATTTTGCGTATATATATATATATTTATGTTTTAAAAAATAAGATAATATTGAAACTGACAGCCTGACCACCATAGGCTGATTAGTACTGTTTTGTCACTTACATCATTCTGGCTCCTGAATGTAAACAATGAGTTCAAGATAAGATTCGATGGATAGCTGATAATGGTTTACCACTCTGTGACTTTAAATAGATGAGATTAGTTCATAATACAAATGAAATAATTTATCATCAGAATAATTGGGGTTGCTGTATCATATTATCATATTGCTACGCACACTTAATAATAATTAATCATTAATTATGAACAATGATAGTACTTTGAACTGTGTATTTTTAAATCGAATAACGGAGTTGTAAATGTATGTAAATCAAAGTAACGGAACTGTATTTTATTAAAATTATTAAGGACCTAGAATGAAAGTTTTAGCCAACTCTGTAAAATTTAAATACTGTTCAAAATTTAGTGTGCTTCAGCAGTTCCATAAAAACTTATCTGTAAATCATAGACAATGTATTTTTAAATAAAATGCCGGAGTTATAAATGTAAATGAAAGTAACGGAGTTGCATTTGAAATAAAATATAAAAACAACTAAAATGAAATTTCAAGCCAACTCTGTCAAGTTTAAGTACTGCTCGATATTAAGTTTGCTGCAGCAGTTCCATAAAAATATATGTGGAAATTGTTTTGAAATTTGCTTCATCTTTTTTATTCAATTTATTTTTCTGAATTTGAGCGCTGTTGTGAAAAATACCCATCTATAGATGCTAATAATGCGTAATAACTAAGAGTCCATGAAGTCTAATAGAAAATGCTGCACACAAGACAAGACAACATCTCTCCTTTATTCATCGAAATAGAATCACAAAATATAACGCCAACGAATTTAATCCAAAATATAATCGTCAAAAAAATAATCATATTCTGTAAACGATCGATTCTTATAATATTTATGTTCCAGAAACGACACAGTTATACAAGACCAATAGTAGGCCTACTTCAGAAACTAGTGAAATTATAATATGATCATCGTTGGGCCCTATGAATAATTAGTCATAAAGCCAATGAAAACTTTGATTACAAGGCTGTTTTTTTAATATAATTTTCTGTTGCATGAATTACTTATCATAGTATATGCAAATTCAATCACGCCGTAAATCAAGATGTATACCAGCAGAAAATTCTATGATATAACAGCAAGTCAACTTGGACAAAGCTGAAAGAGCGCAAAACATGGAACATTGGTTGTAAGAATTATCTTGAGTAGCCTATGGGTGTGAGAAGGCTAATTGTGCACACTTTTGACTGGCGTGATAGGCCTAATTTTAGGAAGTACAAGTCGACTCTAGTTCGGCGAATCAGTTGTCATGAGCACATAAATATAGCAGTTGAAATGCAGTGACCGCGATTAAAAGCCTTCATGTAAAGCAATTAACTAATTTTAAACTATAGGCCTACTCGGAAACAACTATATTTGGAGCAAATGCCGATTCCACAGCAGCAATCACAAATAAAACGACTATTTTCGTAGCAGCGTTTTAAGAACGCACTTAGAACTTCCGATACAGTGTGATGTTTATGTACTAATGTTTGTAATACCCAAGCAAATTTTATACGGAATGAAGTCTTTCTACATTATGGCGTCGGCCTATAAGGACAGGTAATGATAGAATAGTTTCATAATCTAACAAACTGCGCATCTTCAATACATGACAGTCAATATAGGGGAATGCATGCAGTCGCTTTGGCACATGGGCGGAATAACCAGCGAAAACCATAAAGCCGTTACAATAGATCTACGGAATAGCAGTTATTATGAACTCTTTCACCATCGTAGATCTCTGTGCTCTGAGTTATGATGCCTAGGTCTACTCAGGCCCTACTGAAAAGTAGACGAAGGAGGTCAATCTTGAAATCATTTTGTGTTACTTATTTAGCTCATTCACAACATACCGAGCCATTTAACAGCAAGCTCATCAGCAACATGCAACGCGGTCAGCCTGCCGTTTGTATGAAGTCCAGTAAGGAAGCATTAAAATTAACCCTCAGCAAAAACAGAAGCTCTGATAGATTTCCACTACCAACCTGATTTTCAACTTTAAAATGAATATTATGGAATTATTAAGTTGCTTCTGAACTTATTAAGTTGATTTTTAAGCCAACGAGGCGGATTATAATGAATTATCGCAGAGTTAATGTAAAACAATAAATACGAAGCATTGCACAATAAAATCTCAAAAGACAACATCGACAGATGGGATATTATTCTCATCTGCAATGACTGCAAAATGAACAATTGCCAATTGGCAGCATCTACATTCTACATTGTTGTAATTAGGTCACTTGGTACTAGTTCTTACATTTTATTCTATTTCGCGAAGCCTTACCGTTTGAATATAGGCCCCCTATCTCATTAATCTATCACGAATCCTAGGCATATCTGCCACGCTTCGTCGAAATTATTGCAATCTCAATCAGGCCTAATTTCTTGTGTTGAAACTTACGCTATAGCCTACGATTAATCGCTTCAAATATGACTTATCATTTATCAAAAAATAATGCGCAACAAAGCTAATCTAGACCATAATTATTTATAATTCTCTATATCTAAAAAAATTACGAAGTGCCTTCTAAATCCAATTCACGACACCTTTAAAGGTGTCGTGAACCTCGTAGTACACTAAGACTCTATACTTATCTAGTTTCAGTTTTGAATAGATCTGACAACGACACTCTGGCTAAGGAGATGTGAAGAACATGTGGACTGTCTTTATGTCAGCTAGCTTTATTTACAAAATGAGGCAAAGGCAGTGATTGAATTGTCGGGGGAGTTGGGGTTGGGAGGGTTCAACCCCCAGTTCGTTTTTCAACCCTGCCAGCTAATTCTGAAAAATTATCGGGGGCCAAGCCCCCCTTCAGTGACATCCCCCGTAACCCTCTACAATTTAGCCCGGATACCGGTTTAATGTTCAAACACATTTTAGACGGTACATCTCAACATGCAAAAAAGTTGCAACCCCAGTTCAATTTTGACAATTCAAATCCTGGGCAGAGGTAAAGCTTATAATTATGTGCCGCGAGTTTGAGCTCTTGTGACTATAGGCCTAATCATTTCAACGTGTTTCAACGTTGCCATGATGACTGCAGCAATAATATTACCATAAGTATGCCAATCGAGGTAGGAATGATGCTGGGCTCGATACAATTATATATTATAGCGAAATATAATGACGATATGAATTACGTATATGGTGTCTTTTCATTCTGAACATAGTAATAGGTCTCTTATGCAAATATTTACGATGACGATCAAGAAACGTTGGCACACATCGCTACATCACTACATGAAAATCATTGGCAAAATACAAACTTAACAAAACATTTCATACATCAAAGAATCCAACATTACAGCATGCTTCACTCAATCTAGGCTTTTCAAACGTAATATAAAATTAAAATAAATTGTAACTTTCCCAGCACTCATCAAAGTTAGTTAGCCTTCGAAGTTAGTTGGCAGACCTATACGTACGAAACGCCATCCAATGCTATGAATGTTGTTACCGCATTAAGGTCCTCTGTAGGCTATGTTTGCATGCAAGCATTCTTATTTGTGCGTAGTAATGCATGTATCCAAGTATGTATACGCTTGATTGTAGTGCATGGTGAGCCCAGAGCGATAATTCCCACCGGAAATAATTGCATTAAGAGTACGGGCAGAAGCAGAAGTAGACCTACCGCCAGTTAAGTAAGGTCAAGGAGCAAGTCGTATAGGAAAATATCGTTTTAAAGCAAAAGGCCAACTGACGCATAAGAGCCGTATTGAGCAGAAGCAGTCCGAGTCACCTACCGTTAGGTCATGTTGGTAACTTGGTTCAAAGAATGGAGGGGTAACGGATAAGGTCACATAGATAGCATTTAGACAGACAAAAATACGCTCTGGAAGTAAGGAAACAAATTTTAAACCGGATGAGAGCTACGTGTGTCACAGTGACCGATTGGTTAGAGCGGTCGGCCCGTAACGCTGAGTGTGCGGGTTCGACCCTCTTCTGAGGAGTCACTGTGTAGGGACTTTGAACAAAGCCTTCACAATTGCTCTGCATTAGGCCTACAACTGCAGTTGCGTCGTAGAGGTGTGTGAACAAAAAAGGTTGGAAGAAGGGCAATATTAAATTTCAGTTGAATTAGGAGCTGAAGCCAATGTAAGTGCTCACTGCTCAGTCATGAAGGTCGAACTATTTTAGAAGCGAGGATGGCGGGAAGTCTGACGGGCAGCTGCATTTAGCACCAATTGAAGAGGTGACAGGAGAAATTTCGGAGGACCAATTAGTAGCGAGTTATGTAAACTTTGCACGAGCAAACAAAATCATAGACCACAGAGAAGAAAGTGGAAAAGAGACAGATCATCCGACCGCTCGATGACGTCGTAGGCTCCTATGTGATAGAAACCAGACCGAGAGTGGCTAGAGAAGAGTTCAGTAAACGAATGAGTATGTCTGCATTCACTTATGTATTTGTGTATGTATGAACGTATGTCTGCTTGTGTGTATGTATGTGTGCATTCATGTATGTATGTATTCATGTATGCTTGCATCTGGCTACTCAAGCGTCTTATAAGTAAGAATATAGCCTACACCAGCAAAGAAAACGAAACCTGAACTGATGAGTCGCTATTGATGATTACGTAATCGAGGGCAATGGCCAACGTTCTGTCAAGATTTTAGTCAACTCATCGACAAAAACTTGGAGGGCGAGGTTGCTACCAATCAGTACGTATTATAGATAAAATCGTTGAAAGATGACTCACTGACCAAGGAAACTAATAATTATATACGCATCTTTAATTTGTAGACATTGAGGAAAGAAACACGGAATGTAAATTAAATCAAGCTGAATTAATTAAGGCAGATAAATACAAGAACGCTAAAAATCTCTGATAAAGCAAGGTGGTGTTCAAGCGTATGATTTAGATTACAACATAGTAGAAAAGAAAATCTTCAAAGGAGAAGAATAAAATACGGTTTTGGCTTACGAGACTGGAAAACATGTAAATTTATAGGCCGATTATGCCCGCAGACATAGAAAATGTACGAAATTAGCTTTAAACTATCCACTCGAATCAAAATGATTTAAGCAATTTGTCTACCGAATGTTTAGTTATTGTTAAAGAAAGCGCGATGCAAAGCCTGATAAAAGCATTGCAGGACGAACCAAAAGTTGACTCGTTGATCAACAGGGTACAATAACACAAGCTATCTGAGAAATAGAACACTATAAATAAGAAAATATTAATTTTACAACTGTAAGCAACTGAATACAACGGATCATAATACTGTTGTCAAAGGACATCAAAGCAAAGCAGCTGCAGGGTAGATCAGACCTTAAGAGCATTCACATCGTTTGGTGATAGGTCATAGAAAGACGTTGGCCTCAAATAATGAGTTAAATAAATATCTCCCAAAACTCATCAGTCGTTTCAAGTTTCAAATTTCAACATAACCAGGCTACAGAGTTTCACGATTTAAAAACGTTTTCAAAACGTGTACCGATAACAGACTCAAACAAGAGCCTGTGATGTTAATAGGTAACATACAGATATGGTGTATATATGTTTACAGGAAACTCTGTTAGTCTAGCAATATATATATATAGCGGCAACTATAGATTGATGCACACTTAATGATCGGATAATGATAATTAGTGTCGAACTGAAACACTCTGTTCCGAAGAACAAAAACACCGCAATGGTGTTACTCTTCAGCATTGGCTCCATCCGGCATCTCCTGCAGGGTGTGCCACTGGGCGATCGGTCTGCGCGGGTTAGCCAACATGTCCGACCAGTGTCTAAGCTCCGTTCCGGTTGAGTTGCAGCCAAGGAGGACACGTCCGATTGGCTCAGACGAACCGATGCGGTCATAATCGACCACGGTGATTACGAGGGACACTTTCTGTACAGTCATGAACATAATAATAATAATTATTATTATTATTATGTACATGCAAAGCTAGCATACAGGCGTACATGTACATACATGCATATATACATCTTAGATAACAGCATGGACTGAATTTTAATATTAGTTTACGGACTTGCATTCATACAACAACAGTCCTCATAAAGTGCTTCATGTGTAGCCATTTCTCAGATTTGTAAAGGTAAAAGTAGGCCTATAACTGAATATCAACCACTCGATCAATCAGTTTTATTATTTTTACAGCAGCCGACAGACAATTACAATTATGACAGTACTCGTTAATGGAAAATAATATTATATTTAAACTAGTCGGTAAGATAATGTACTGAATAAACCTCTTTACTGAATGGGAGACCCAGAAATGAAAGACAATCAATTCCTTCATTTCGATCACCATGTCAACGCAAAGTATATGAAAGCCAGTTGGTAGGCCCTACTTGTATAAACTATCTAAAAGGCTATCACACTTTGTTGATTTTATGCTTCCTTCACAAATCAAACAAGAAGGTGATGAAAACAATACGCATGATCATAAAATAGGGTAATTATTTTTATATCACATCCAGTGTATATAGATATATATAATGCCATAAACTGGGTGGGTGATTTGATGGGCCAGATAACAGCGCAGTTTCTTTTAATAATTCAATAGCTCGTTATTTTGTAGTTGACTGATATACATTGGTTTAGCCTATTTTTCCATACATGAGCCACTAATCTAAGCATCAAATCGAAAAAGTCGGGCGTTTGTATGAGCAAATGGTTAGAGCCCTTCGTAGGATAAAAGTTAATTTCAGCGATATGTGTAAAAAGTATTGATTTTATGCAGATTTGTATGGTCTCGAGACGTCTCGAGACAGTTTTTTTAGTGTCTCGGTCTTTGTCTCGGTCTCGGAAGCCTGCTGTCTCCGTCTCGGTCTCGGTCTAGGTCTCGAGGTAGTGTCTCGAATTTTTAGAAACTGTCTTGAAGTAAAAGTCGTATTCTGTCTCGAACAAGCGGTCTCGAAAAGTTTCACTTTAACTGTCTTAAAATTTTGCGCTAGAAACTGAAACCGGAATTTACGATAAACGGTAATTCTGGTTAACGCGCGAGTCACATGATATTGAAATCAATTCAATTGTTTTAAAGAGGAAAAATGTCTGAGAGAGAACCTGAAATTGTGAAGTTTGCGTTTGCGCAGTTTGAAGTTAGGCATATTTACAAACAATAGCTATTGGCTAATAGTTTGTCATTGATGTAAAACCACCATAACCGAAACGATCGGAACAACTTCGAGTTGCTCAGGGTGAGTAAGGATATGCGCAAATTTATAATTTCGTTTGGTATTTGGTATCGAATTTGCCTGTTTAAAATCGTCTAGAAGATTTCAGACGTGCTTTCTTTACTATTCAGAAGATAGGCCGATGAAGAAATATCGAAAAAGATAAACTCGGCAATATAAAAACTGTTCTTGGGAATTGATACAATATACATTATAATTGAGTTTCAAATTGAAATTACAAATGAACCTTATTTCCGAAAAGTGATACATTAGTATTTTACAGCCTTTTATATAGGATCACTTGTCTTTTACTGTCTCTAAATGTCTTGAACCTAATGTCTCGGTCTCGGTACCTCACTATCTCGGTCTCGATACCTCACTGTCTCACTTGCATACAAGTTTTATGTGTTGAAAACTGAACGCACACGCGCATTTAAATTTCTCTTCGGCTGAATGTGCAGTCTGATACGATTGCAGACAAAATGATAAGTGTAGAATGCTTTTCACGCAATTGCCAGTAGAGATCGCCAGACTAAGCATTCTATAAGAATCTTGTTTTTTCCGTGAATGATAAGAGTAGATAAAATATGTTGCTATTTGAAATTTGATTTAAGATTGTTGTACGATTGAAGTTGACATTCAGATGGTACCCTACCTGAATCTGATCGAATGGAACGTCGAAAGAGAAGGATTCATTGAAGTAGGGGTTCAGCGTACACTTTCTCACAGTTGTCTTCTTCTTCTTTAGTCTCTTTCCGTTCATTAGCAGACACAACTTCACGTAGGGATCTGAACAGGCAAAGCAACTTTCACTCTACTTCGTTAAAGCATTGAACACAGGTCAAACACGACACAATGCAAAGCAATGCTTGAGAGAGGGAATCTAAAGATCTATTAGCAAACAAATCTCACAAATTGAAAAATCAATTAAAGTAAATTGTATTGTATTCACTCACCAATTCAGTTCTAAAAACTCAATCTTATTCCAGTAGCAAAAGGGAATTTCAAAACGACAGCAAATAATATGTAACTTTCCGCTCGGTTCATTAAATTGCAGTCCTTATAATTGTTAAGCAAGGTATCGTATTGTATCAATTATCTTCGCGAACTCTTTACCGTCAAACTTACATAGCGCTCCGATTACGATTATTGATATTGTGCTAGGAATTATTATTTTAACGACGTTGCGCTAGAAATGACTAGGCCTATAGGCCTAATGACAAAATAAACAACGGAAGAAGACTGTTAATTTAATAGGTCAGTGACTTATAAAAGGTAAGGGCCTATTATAGTAGCCCATTTAGGATGACGCAAGTCCTGCATTTCAATGTTCATTCATTAGTAACGATCGCTTGAATCCAAAATTATTCACGAAGGCAGAAATTCCTACCAGACAATCCTCCAACGTCCATCTTCTTCAAGTTTTTTGCTTCCAGAATGACGACCGTGAGTTTTCCAGCGGTTGGAACATAACGTAGGGAAAAGCAGATGTCGCCCAGTCTGTTGTCCTTCACAAAAAGTATAAGCAGATGTAAATCGGCAGAAATAGTTTACACTTCAGTCAGATAAAATTCCGTTAAGGATAATGGATTGTTTCGCAATTTCCAAGTTGCAGCCAATAATACAGTTGCTGTAGGCCCTAAAGCCTAAAACGAGTTATTGTTCGTAAACCGATTATAATTTAGCTCATAATAGAACCATAATAATTATACCCAAATGATGATGTCGGCGTTTTTAGGTGTATTACCAACTGGAAAGCCTTTTAACGAACCCTTAAGGACGCTAAGGCGATTAAACCTCATCAGCTGGAGTTCTGCTTGCCTACAGAATGGATGCACGTTTGGTCAACTCACAGCATTTGGCAAATTCCCTGCATTTCGACAGTTTTACTACACTGAGCGGATAATGGGATGATTACATTTTGGACTAATTATTCATCAATGACGAAGCGTTTCCGTTTTATGACCCTTCGCCATGCAGTCTGTCTGGATCTCGTCT
Organism: Bimastos eiseni; assembly: GCA_959347315.1. NCBI lineage: Eukaryota > Metazoa > Annelida > Clitellata > Crassiclitellata > Lumbricidae > Bimastos > Bimastos eiseni. Next base: position 23,200,803 of record OY365806.1, on the reverse strand, counting down.
TCATCTGGTTGCAGTGTCTGCCTTGGTCGTCCGAATGGTCTCTGCCAGATCCTTCGGGGCAGGAAATTAGGGCTCGAAAGACCCCAGCGTGGTCCTACCAGCCATCATGGGACCACCAAACATTTATACGTAGGCCTATTCAGATTGTTTTTGAAATTGAAAGGCCGATGCGACAATCTTTAGCAAAATCGCTTCAGAACCAATGACTTTTCGTCGACTAGGGAAGATGTGCATTCGAGTATCTCTGAACGTTAATTTTTAAGCCGCAACATCGGGTTCCTTACAGACAGAGTTCTTAAGGTAAATGTAAAGATGATTATTGAGTACACGGTACAGTAGCCGACCGTCCCTGATAACAAGCTATTTTTATTCGATAGTGGGCATAATAGTGGTAAAATGATTAATTAAGATACCAGCGTATACAATATATGCATGTATATATAGGCTAACCTCGTCAACAGCCCTGTTGACGACGGCAAACTTAATTGAAAGACAGTTAGGCTAAGTCTACACATTTTCTATCACCGGCGGCTCTCTATGTCTGTCTCTGTCTGTCTCTGACTGTCTCTGTCTCTCTCTTTGTCTCTCTGTCTTTCTCCTCTCTCCTCAATCTCTCTCTCTCTCTCTCTTCTCTCTCTCTCTTTCTCTCTCTCTTGTCAGTTGCCCAGTAGACAAATTTCCAACTCTTTTCTTTCTTATATATATATATATAGTCTATTTCGGAGGTTGGTCTGTGGTCCATAGGATTTACCATTGGTTTCTCGTTGTCTTATTAAAACGTCTCGAGTAGGTCTTACATCGTGATTTCTAATGCACTGGTATCTCAAACAATTTCTCACTTATATACATACATGTATATACATGCGTGATGAAAGGATTAACAAGCATTTGAAAGCAAAGTAGGCCTATCGAAAATAGATATATCTTACGCAATTGGTCTGTTGAAACGAAAGTTTCATTGCAATAACGAACTAAATAAATCCATTAGAAATGCAGTGTGCGCCCTATATATTCTCAAACACGTCAAGTTATTAAGTAATTCCTATTGCAGCAGTTGCTATAGGTCTTTACCTTTTCAGTTTCGGCTTCAGGACTATGTAGATCACGCCATTCTTGAACGACTTGGCCCAGATCTACGGAGTTCAAGGGTACTTGCACCTGTCCAATCTGGTCATGCTTGGAAAAGCGGTCAAAGTCATAGACAGCGAAGACCAGTGTCTTTGATGACACTTCAGCGTATGGTATCTGAAAATGAGACATCATCGATGGACTAACCGATGGAATGACATCAATATAAACAATTTACGCCTAGTTCACTACGAAGACCGCTAAATAGGAGTTTTTCATTAGAAATAAATTGTCTTTTTGTATATCGACAAACGTGCATCATAATTCTGGTATAGACTGCGCTCTGAGTGTCTGTTGAATTGTTGTGTATGAACATACTTTAAAGACAAAGGTCTCGTCGAAGATTGGATTGAGGGTCTTCCGGTGAACCTTTGTCTCGTACTTCTTCTTTTTATCTGGCAGGATGTAGACCTTGACGTACGGATCAGAGGTTCCAGATATGTCCATGCCTGGCAAACCAGCCGCCTGCAGCACTCCCACCGACAACTGCACACACCAACAGCCAATGACATCTCAGTCAATACATGGATCTAAAATCGTGTAGGCCTATATTTGGCACATATGCCTCTATTATAAACCCTATTTCTGACTGGTATACATAATTAATAATGATAATTTATTATATTTAGGCCTATAATAATTATTTAATATAATATAATATTTTTATAATAATTCATAATAATCTATAATTTCACTGGTGGGGAAATCTTATGTGCTGCCTGATGACAGTAAAGAAGATGTTAGGAATAGAATAAAAGTTCAAAGCGAAAATAATTAGCAATTTTAATAAAATTTCTGCTGTTGCCATTGAGATGATAAGGACGAAGACAATGTTGCTGTTGCTGCTTATGACGACGACGACGATGATGGTGATGCTGCTGCTGCTGATGATGATGATGGTGATGATTATGATGATGATGGGTATAGTTGCAACTATCTGCCGAGATGACCAGTATTTAATGCGCGCAGCTGTTTGCCGAGACAATGTTGTAGATTTGAACAAAGGTGTTATTCCAAGGGCTATTTTGGACTTAGTCAGCTTAACACCGGTAATCGCACTCAGAATATTCATATTCTTAGTCTGTTCTCGTATTCCGCCATCAAATTTCTTTTCGCAGCGCAATTGTAGTTTTATTCAATGTCCAAATCCCGGCGGCTGTCGTTTACACTTCCTGATCAAGGTCTTGCAGACAATTTGCATTCACTTTAAGCCCTAACGGCGATCTATCGCCCCTATGAACCGTAGTTCGACTCAACCGACGTCCCTGTATCTTAAGGACGTGAACGGTTCGTTTCTTCAGAAGAAAATCTCCGGATGTTTTTCTTCAGAGACAGAAACGCGTCGGTTGATTCTAAGCATATCAGTCCCAGGTGTCGTCCAATTAACAGTCGCGTCATGCAATCCATTGGAATTAGTCTATAAGCTGCCAATAATTGACTTCCGCTCTTACTGCGCACACGGATAAACACGGATCCGTCGTAAAAATAATCGGATCCATGATCCAACATGTGAACATGATTTGACGTCAGGCAACCTTTCACTCAACCAAAGGACTAGTGGAGAAGAGATTTGATGGGGTTTCACTGTTTATGGACCGTTGAACAGCTTACCCTGCGATTTTTATTCTTTCCCGTTGCTAATTTACGAAAGTATTCTATCAACTTCAGTTGTAAAACCTACACCAATTATATTGACCTCTGACATTGCATTGAGAAAGGCAGAATTTATGCGAAAAACGAAATCCAAATCTCCAAACTCGAAAGTTATACCAAGATGAGAATGCCTCATCTGTGACCCTTCTGCCTCTAGACCACATAATCCACCAAAAATAACAGTAGAATCTACGCATGGGTTCAAACTACATGTATCATGTATATCGAAAAAATTCAAATACTTATTAAAAATAGTTTTCCAGCCACAGTCTCTATGCAGAAAGCGTAGAGACAGGGAGAGACAATAGCTAGCTATCTAGCGTAGAGACCATAGCTAGCTATCTAGCGTAGAGACCATAGCTAGCTATCTAGCGTAGAGACCATAGCTAGATAGCTAGCTAATCATACATCACTGCCTTCTTATGATAAGCTAGCTAGCTAATAGCTAGCCAATCGTGCTAGCTAATCAACAGCTAGTTAATAGTTTAATAGCTAGCTAATCAGCAGCTAATCAATAGCTAGCTAATTGATCAATAGCTAGTTAATAGCTCAATAGCTAGTTAATAGTTCAATAGCTAGCTAATCATTGGCTAATCAATAGCTAGCTAGCTAATCAATAGCTTGCTAATATCTAGATAATCATGCATCATTGTCTTCTTATGATAAGCTTTCTTTTAAGCACCAACCACTGCTTCTTATCTGGTTAGTGGACAAAGGCACCGACTCAATAAGAATTTAATTAATGTGTTTGACTTTTAGATCTAGAGATGTGTTGGAAAAGAGACTAAAAAAGTGAACAGACTTCAATGGAAACGAAATGAGAGAAAGAAGAAGATAAAGGTTGTAAGCTTTCGAAGGATAGGAGAGTTGATCGCATGTACAAAAAGGAGCTATGGGGTTATGCCAGTAAGTCATCAACATAGAGCCTCACTTCTCCTTTAGTGAAGTCGTAATCCAATGAGAATTGCAGTTTTCCCAGCTGGATGTCTGATTTTGTGCTGTCGCCATCATCACTGTCTGCCAGTGTCATCACTCCAAGGTTCTCCATGTCCGGCTGAATCTTCAATTATGAGTAACAAACACATAATTGGACTCAGCTCACCTCTCTTGTGTTCAGTAATTCCGTAACTAAATGTATCTTCCCACAACTGCAGTCTCAGGTTTACTAAATATCTACAGTCTACTACAGTACTACGACATTTAACGGAGTCAGTTATCAGCTTTAGGGATAACTGAGATCCACAGAGGAGAAACCAAAGGACGTTGGATGTTAGAAAAATGTCTAGAATGGGAACCACTGATGAAACTGCCCTTTTCGACATTGCAGTGGGTGCTATGGTCAGTCTCGTGCTGGACACCCGATTGATGGTGGTCACGAAATGCTTTTCACAAGAATAATGATTACATTCTGTATTAAACAGGAACAATAGCTATATAGAAAACCAGAAGTCTGATTAGCTACTTTTCATGAAATTGATCCAATTTTGCAACAGAAAGCACGAGGACATGGATAATAGGTCTATTTCTTATGTGGAATTGGCAGAAAACAAACACAACATTTTATATTTGAGGCTGACTGAAAACATAAAAAGTAACACTATTCTTTTATATGGGATTGTCAGGAAACACGAAAACTGGTATATATTCCTCATACAGAGTTGGTAGAAAACATGAAAGAACACAATATTCGAATACAAAACCAAATGAGCAAAATATGTGCTTCTGTACTGTCCATTACCGTCTGGCACAATTGAGAGCGTCTCCCGCTCAGGATACTGTTCTTAGCCAGAAGAAGGAGATTAAAGGCATACAAATTTAATTCCTATAGCTGTGAAATGCAGAAGTCAGCGGCTGAGCATAATGGATAATTATACGAGACTGGCTGCTCGTTTCATTCTTTAATTAAATGAACATCAATTTTTGACAATATAGTAAACAATACCCAACTTATGAACATATGACGTTTCTGAAACGTTATTTTGATTGATACTAATGCAGGCAAACTTCATAGATGTACCCATTCAAACAGAACTATGTGTTACTACAACAAAAAGATTGAATTGCTATTTAGCCAATTGTAAATGTTTTTGTAATAAACGAAAGTAACTTAAATGTAATCGAAAGTATTATATCGATAACCCAAGCTGATGTACATGAATAAACACCTGCATATATATTCATATACATGACATTATGAATAGCATATAATAATTATGCTAAACATGCATATAATCACATTCAGATATTCACATTTGTGTATCATATAATCACACTGAAGTATTATTTGAGCTCATATAATGTGTGTAGATATACACTAAGTAATAATAATTTGCAGTTCACAATATCTGATGATGAGCAGTTTCATTACTTATTGCCTACTTAGCTTCCAATAAAAAATGACTCTATGTTTAGCTTGTACATGTTTCATTATCTAGATGCATGAGGGTTGGGCCAGATTAAATCTGCCTTTTTACCTGTCTACTTCATTAGACCAGGTAGAAATCGCTCGTTCAAAAATAAAGAGCTGATTGGGTATCGGGTTGACGTAATGGATGTAAATCGGAACAAAATTGCCCACCAGACCTTAATATATTTTGCCAGATTAAAATGCTACTCTTCGCCTTCAATTTTAAAACACGATTCGTCTTTTTTCCCAGTTTTGATTTATTTTTTCATATATTTTGGCATTAGGCGTGCGGATTAATGCAGCCAAAGGTCGAATTCGGTGTTCGATTTATGATTGACTACTTAATATTATACAGCTCGTCCCAGAAACTCCGCTAGACTGGCATCCGTCTGGAACCAGAAATTCATTTCAACGGTCGAATCAACGGATTACTGGATCGTGTGGAAGACAACGAACAGAGGACATATCAATTGTTGTTGCATTGTGGTCAACACTATCTCTCCAGCGCCGAGTAACACATATTTATATATATATAGGCCTAGCTGGAATCAAAATAATGCTTCTTGCGAAGGCTTTAGTCGCTATACCGAATCGGTTTCTAACAGCATGAAAAGAACCTTGGTGACTCTTTCAGCTTACTTTGCACAGTTTGCTGACTGTTGGCATAATCATTCGTTAGAAGTGACATGTAGCATCATAGGCTAGCGCAGAGATCGCCTCCGAGAAGGTTTTCCTGAAGAGATGCTGTATCAGGTTTGATTGATTGATTGATTGACTGATTGATTTAATGGTATAGAGTAACTGATAAACTGCGAAATTAATGAGGCAGATTGCTGTACATTGCGCATGCTAAGCATCTGCTTTATAACGTGTGACAAGCCCTCTGAACGGACTTCTGGCAAACGAATGATCACGCCAGATGTTGAAACATGAAATTGTAATCCTAAAAGGCGCTGAGGGAGTTCATTTATATCTGCGTGGCACGTCAATTGTGACTAAATTTAGACTGTAATTCTGCTTTGAGATTGAGTCCGATCAAACGTTGGCTTTTCTCTGCTCAGACACGCAGACAACTGCACGACAAACGACGTAGCATTGAATAATCCAACACTAGGTTGTCTCATTATTCATTAATTTTAAGGAATTGTTTGATATAGATCCTTCCAGAGACAAGCCACGCAGCAAAAAGTTACTTGGTCAACTTAATGTATACGTACTATATACTATGTATATTCCTTGGCTGTAGACACATTCATGTATCGAATGGGATACCATTTCAAATCGAGGGTTCAACATTCGAGAAGAAGCTGCGCTGCCTAATAATCGTGGAGCGACCCCGAGTGACTAAGAGTTAGAGCCGTGGATTGCTAGAGTTCACATCCTAGCTCGATGAAGGAATGAATTATAAAGTTGTTAAAACTATTTACTTTAAATGATCATAAAACACTTGCTCATTGGCTTATAAATGTATAATTATCTCTGACGATAATTTCTATCATTAGCTTATTTGTAAGATCACTTATATCTGCCAATTTTTGCTGAAGCAGGTATAGAATGAAAACAACAGCGATTGTGTCTAGCTGCACGTAAAGAAGATGAAAATTTAATGTGGCCATTTGACAGTGAGTGACAAGCGACCGTCGATGCTTCCCAGCAGGAGACGCAGGCGACAAATGAAATTGAACTGTAGTTACAGTACTAATGTCTGCCAATAGTAGGCTGTGCACTACGAAATTCGAAACTACCACACGCTTGACGTGCTTCAATGTCATAATATTATAAATAATTATTAGAGATAGCCTTAGACGTGAACCTGCATGCAACGGTTTATAACTCTATGAAACTTAAAATGACAAATGATCATTTATATGACATCTCACTATGAGCCGTTCAGAGTAACTGTTGCTGTTGGTCAGATGGGTGGTGTATACCGTACATCGCCTCTGTGCTCAATTAGATTAACTTCGTAACAATTATATTTGAGTTTTCTAGAAATCGTTCAAAAAGACCCCTACGTGATCTGAAACCATCACATGAATATTCTGGCTCAAGTCTGATATATAAAGTTAAACTTTTGTGAAATCTGCCAAATTCCTTTCATTTTCCGGCCATTTGAAGAATACATGACTGTCAAACAAAACGACAACAGACCATTTTTCTCATTGTTTGTCGTTTATTTGTGCTACAGGCTCGTAATTTTCTAATAAAAATTTAACTAAATCGTTTCATAAACAGATACTTTACTAAGGAGAAAGACGCCACTGGACGAAGTAGATATAAGTAGATATCTTGAATGGGCGCTACATCAAATCTTTATGACTGATTGATTGATTGTAAGTTAACTACGTGCATGTATGAATGCATTTGTGTATGCATAATTGCCCCTTAGGATAGTGTGCCTATATGTATATGTTTGTACCAAAGTAGCCTAAACGTGAGATAGATATTAACGTTCAACTCCTCTTTTGAGACGTCTCTAACACTCTGTCTCTCTATGACAATAGACCTGTTAAGCTGAGACTGTACAATACAACACAACTGTAACTTGATAATGCCCTCCTTACAGAAAGTTCGAAAGTGCACCTTGAAGCCGGGCAACCATTAAGAGCCATTATAGGCAGACTGGAAGAGGTAGGTTTTGAGGTTATAGCGGAAGAGAGGCTCACTGAGAGAGTTGCGAACATGAGGAGGTAGAGAGTTCCAGATGGAGGGACCGGCAGCAGTGAATGACCGCCGGCCGAAGACAAGACGTGTACTAGGGACAACGTACTTTCCAGAAAAGGCCGGTCTAAGAGAGGAACGGCCTTTAACAAAGCTGCAAGGTGTGACCATAGAGGACAGATAAGAGGGCAGATGACCTGTGCGCGCTCTGTACATGAGGAGTGCTAGTTTGTAGCAGATACGCTCACAGACAGGAAGCCAGTGTAGAGAACGAAGAGCAGGTGAGATATGGTCTCGGTAGGAGAGTCCAAGGCACAGTCGTGCAGCCTGATGCAGTATTCTAGTTAGCGGAAGCAGTGTGCCTTCAGGGAGGCCATAGAGTACTGAGTTGCAGTAGTCAAGTTGCGTCAGAATAAGGCAGTGTAACAGTGTTAACAGTGTTGTCAGTGATGCAGAATCAAGAATAGAGCGAAGTGAAGAAGACTGGATCAGAAGTGGTTGACCAACCTTCTCCTTGAGTGAACTGGCCAGCAGTTGCGAGGCCTTGACATCAACGGTGCCCTTGTGACCTACTTTTCCCATCGAATGATTGGATCTGCGTCTCTTGTTGCAGCACATTCTGCAGATGCAGACGCAGCTGATGAGGATGACGAGCAGAATCGATATGGCGATGCAAATGACGCCCCAGGTGGGAACTGGAGTAAACCAAACTAGTCAAGATATTCAGACTAAACAAAGCGAAGAGAGACAGACAGACAGAGACAGAGACACAGAGACACAGAGAAAGTCAGAGAGAGGGAGAGACAGACAGACAGACAGATAGAGATAGGCAGACAGAGACAGACAGCCAGAGGAGAGCTGAAGCGACAGCGAGGCGAACAGAGGCAGAGGAACTGAGAATAACTCGTGGCGCATACGAATAGGGAGAGAGAAAAGAAAAGGGACACCTAGACAGACTGAGACGAACATACTGAGTAAACGAATAGAGATAGAAAGGCAGTCAGACAGAGAGAGAGACAGAGAAATAGAGAGTGACAGAGAGACAGAGGCACACACTGAAAGACACATAAAGAGCAAGAGAAAGCCAGAAGGAGACAGGTATTGGGAGAGATGAGGACAACACAGAAACCGAGACATGAAGACACATCCACATATATAGAGATGGACAGGTACAGGTATGGATATATATATAGAGAGAGAGACACAGACAGACAGACAGAGACATAGACATAGACAGAGACAGAAAGATACAGAGACAGAGAGACGACGAATAAGACAGGTCACTGATGGTAACCTGCTAAAGTCTTGTGACGTAGACACAATGTGCATAAAGGGAGTAAGTACGAGTTCGTTTTTTGTGAAAACATTGACCATTATCTGTTGACCAATCGTCGCGTGAGAATTATCTTGGCTTCTTTCCAAACTACACCGTGCAAACTCCATACAACTCTGGAGGTATACGATAAGCAGTGTCTGGAAGCAAGGATATACGAGAGCATGTTTTTGATGAATATCTTTAAAACATGTCGTATCTCTTAGTTGTTTGCACTGAAGAAAGAAAATATTTACATATCATATATTTACCGCTACATATCAACTCTAAACGCATTTTCGAAACAAAAAGTAGAGACACGACAAGATAATTCTCACGCGACGCAATTATATTTCAGTCTGCAACGGAGGCGGCGAACCTCATGAGTAGGTCTATATGTCAACAGTCAACGTACCTGGAGATCGTTCCAGAAGGTGCTTGAACCAGTGTGCCCAGTCACCGGATATCGAAGAGGCAACAGCAGCAGCAGCCGTTGTCATCAGCTGATCGTCCGTTCGATTCCCGTCGTACGTTGTTGTCGTCTGCATCTTCGTTGCATGGTCTGCCGACGGAGCCATTCTGAGGAGGGGCTCAGACAGACCAACCCTATGTATACACACAGATCACAGACAACTCTTCATACATACATGGCCAAGTACAATGCTTTAGTGAGGTATGGGAGAGGATTAGCCCTCATATACCAAAGCCAAAATCAATGGAGTTATGGACAATTAACATTCATTGACACTCCACACACACGCAACACACACATACCTACAAGCACATAAATATATGAATATACAAGCAACAAACAAGTGACTTTTTGTCCTCAAAGAAGGTAAACAATGAATTATTTTAATATGAACAATTTAGCAAGTCCAATAGGGAAGATAAAGCCCCAAGAAAGACCAGGGCCCCCAAATTACAGAACAAATTAAAACACAGGGACAAACAAATGTTGACTTTTTTATTGGCATTCCATAATTGTGAAAATTAAAAGATGGAATAAAAGTGTGCAAAAGTGAACTAATAGCAGTGCAAACAATTATAAGGGTCAGTGGTTTCTATCGCCTGCGAAGAGTGGCTAAAGCAGCAGGTATCTAGCGCTGATAAAGTACTGACGAGAAGATCGATAGAATGGCTTCTGCTAACTGCCAACAATTACAATGAACACTGATTAAGGACTAGGCATACACAGACTGGTTAATCACGAGTGCATTTGACTGCATGCGTCATCAATCAAATGGCTACGCTTTAAAATAATCATATCAAACATAACGCTGTAGAAATTAAGTCAAAGAGGATAATCCGAGTAAAACGAAAGACCAAAACTTGCTGGATCTTTGGATGCAATGCCCTCATGCAGTATTCAACCCTTAAGTGATCGATGGATGAGCTGCAAAGCGAAGCAAACTACAAAGCAGAACTCTGTTGGGGATTTGAAGCCACGACTGACCAACACGCTAACCGCTCAGCCGTCGCTCACACCATTGGTTCAGCTTTATTCTATTTGATATCTGAGTTTCACCATCATTCTTAAACAGCAATGTTACATTAATCGACTTGTCTGTGTACCGATCCTACAGAGGGATTTTATTCCCAGTGCAATGGAGTGTTTCATTCTAGGTTGCATAACAGCGCACTTCATTGTCCTACCTGTTGACTTCTCTATATCCATCAGCACGCTTATTTGGCATCGCAGCTAGCCTCAAATGTTTCATGTAGTATATATAAGCAGTTGTACAGTGTACAGTTATGCAGGTTACTCGTTTAAATTGTGATTCTTCGAGAAATTGTTATGCCGTGAGAGATTGTGAGCTTTGTATCTTGTTTCTATGGTTGCAATTTACATTTCGATTTCTGTGGGAAACCTTCGCAATTTAGGGTCCTAGAACGAATTATTCGTTTACAACATAGCTTAGGTATCAACAAGAAAGCATTTTGAAGAGTGTATTTCCGTCTTTTATTTTGTCAAGGATTCACGTATAGGCCTACTAATATCCAGCCATCGACATCAATTTTTGGTTCAGTTTATTTCCCATTAAGGCAATTAGCAAATTGATATTATAGACCTATGCGTTACAGTTGTGCTCTACTGCAGGTTCAAATCAAAATAAATGTAGGCCTAATTATATGAATAGGTAACAAAGAGAAGAGTAATACATCTAGGCCTACATCTTAGGCTGGCGGCTGTTCTGTCCCCAGATGAACCATGCAGCATTGCAGCTGTCAGCCGTCTAGAACTCGGTCGAAGAAATTGTATTCCTAACCAAAATCCCTAGGCCCCGTTGATTATGCAAAAAATTTTCGTAAATTATGCGAAAATATGCGAAATCGCATAAACCAAGGCATAAAAAATTGCGTCGTCTGGTCGCTAAACCATAGCCCCTATAGGCTAATAATAGCCTGGACAAGCCAATTATAGTTGACACTGACCAACATTTCCTAGCTTTATGCAGTTATTTGAAAAAACTTTTCCATTAAAAACTGTATGCGAAAATCGCTAATTTATGCGAAAATCTGCGAAATCGCATAATCGCACAAACCACGGGACCCTACAAATCCCCGCCTGGACTAAGCAGTGGGTTACGATCGGAAAAAAAATTGCATTCAAGTTCCTTCTATGGTGTAACTATGCAGCCGTAACAGCTACAGAACACACCCGAGTCCCTTGTTATTTAATTTAATCAGTGGGTCGACGATCAATAATACCCTCAACAACTGAGAATATTTAATGACATCTCCAAACCCAGCTTTTTGCTTTGCTGTTCACTGTAGCGCATGGACAATATTTTAAACAATAGACTTTTAAGTTTATCAAAGGTGAAGAAATTAAACTGGCCGCGGCAGCGTTTCTAAATATATGACAATCGTCCAGAATGGTAATGAGCAAGCATATTTGCCATTAGACAATGTGAACACGAGGAACTGTAGAGAGTGGCAAGAGGCTGGCGAATGCCTGAACTCGACTCTTTTAGGGTTCTTGTGAAAACTGGTCTGCTTTGCTACCGACCTGTACAGGTAATGCCATCCACAACAGCCACCCACCCACTCATCTACCCACTCAACCACCCACGAATCCACTCACCCACCCACTCATCTAGTTCTCTTCCCGTTGCGTTGGTCAGTTGCGCATTGTTTATGGCACACCGTAATTCCGGAATCGATATTTTGGTTCGCCATCTTATCAGTCATTGCATGCGTTGTCTCCTTCGATCTGCAACCACATTCTCAGTACCTTATATTTAACGTAGCTGAAGCCACCAACCACGTCATCTGCAGCAGCAGATGTTACAGCGATTAGTGAACGAAGCAACAAGTGACAGGTTTCCTACCTTTAGTGACTGTTCTTTGTTACCTTCTTGTTCCTCAGCCAATGATGGACCGACCGCTTGACTGACTGACTGACTGAAGGTGACGTATGCTGGGTTCTGAATGCGTTCTTCGAAGGTTCTATTTCTCAGAACAACTCGCCTCTGTCTCTGTCGCTGTCACTGTGTTGTCGTCATTGCCTCTGCTGTTGTCAGTGTGTTTCTGTTGTTGCCTCTGCCGTTGTCAGTGAGTTGTCGTCGCTGCTTTGACCTGACAGTCGTTTAGTCAGCCTGTGATTTCGGTCGCGTGCTGATTATCACTCTATATCTCTACATGTCGCTCTACATCGTCCTGGCTCTATCTCTGTCTATCGCTCGGTCTCTCTGTCTTACAGCTCGGCCGTTCTTTAACGGTGCCACCAGAATCAATTCCGCTGCAGCAGCATCGGTCGGCGCCTGCTGCGCCCCCGTGAGCCGAAAGCGGTCGCCAGCGCCATCCTAATTTATTCAGCGCCTATAAATTATGTTAAAGCAACTTGCACGCACTCCAGGCTACGGGGTTCGAGGCAATTCGCACCTTTTTGGTATATAAGGCAATTTCCAACTGTTTATGTTAAGAGTGCTTGCATCCCTACAACTGATGTACGAGAATCCACACGTTGTAATTAACTTTTGTGGTCTATGTTTGAAGTGTTAAGCAGTCATATGTTGTTCATTAAGTCATATGCTAAACACAGCAGCTCAGCTACTAATAATAGACAGCATGATTGGTCAAGCCACTGCTTCGGTGCGTTCGTGTGTTAGAGCGAAAGAAATTAAAGAAAGTCTTTGCCATTGATCGCTTTGTTCCAGCAGATGTGCCGGTGAATCATGTGAATCTCAGCGAGAAGGACAACAAAGAGATGGAAGCTGAACGAAGAAAGAGACTTCAATATAGAAGAAGGTAAAAAAATTATGCAAGCAGTATGTCTCAGATATTGAGAAGGCATTAAATGGACGCAAGTAAGAGAACGGAAAAGTGTATTTAAAAAATTCTACGAAACGAATGTCAAAATCTGGAGGAAAAACTGAAATATGAAACTGTATAACGAACACTCAAAGAAGTATAGGAACACTTTTATAGAAAAAGTCGATCTATATTTGAATGAACGACATATTAATGGCATCTAATAATAATAAAAAAATATTCGTTTATTTATATACATGGAATCATTGGAATGAAGTCTGATGGCCATCTGCTACATACTACATAGACATGTATCTGGCTCGCTAGGTGTCAGACGGCCAAGATGGCAGTTTTATGGCCAACTTTTTAGGTTTTTTATTCATATGATGAATTTTCTTCTTAATTCTCATTTGCTCTGGATTTTATTATGTTCAAGTTGCGCTTCGGAGTCATGTCTCAAGTTTGGTTTTGAATTGCAGTGTTTGGACGCTAAGTGATCGCATAGCATCAAAGCCTAAGGGCCGCTTCATTGACTCTACCAGACTTCTCCGTGTGACAATGCTTTAGACTTCCACAATAGGAAATTTAGGAGCCGGTGATGGTACGCTGAGGCAGCGTCATGGGAGCGGGGTCGAACATCAGTCACCACCTGACCTGCCTCTGTCGTGCCTGACCTAGAAGTCTGAAAAATGCATATCTGGCGGAAGCAAAGAAATACCAGTCGATGAACGTGACGGCGCCCTGTTGACTTCATTCAGTTGTCGTCACTCGTTATTCTCAACGCAAATTAGACTAACGAGCATCTTGATCATTATGGCAAATTGGCCAATACTATCAAATACTGTGGGACTCCGTTGGTTAGACTCAATGTTTGTGTGTGAAAGCCAACGAAATAGCCGAGTACACAGCCTCATAACTATTACACTAATTGTACAGAAAAGGACGCGCCTGTGCGGGTGATGTCAAGGAACTTGTTAGTTCCATGTAATCTATACGCATCAGTGGGCAATGCAACTATAGTCATGGATTCCCATTTTCGTACAGTAGGTCTATGTAGGTTACCGCGAATGCCTTGATGGGATGTTGTGAAAAGAAGGCATGCTACAGGCCCTACTCCAGATTCTTACGTGGAGTGAGGGTCTTTGTGTCAATATCAATCTTAAATGAAAACTACTAACTCATTGCTGTGAGAAAAACCCTCTTATCATGGTGTTCGGTATCAACACATGTAGGCCTCATCTCGCATTTGCAGCTCTAATCTCACGTGATCAGTAATCTTAACGGTACTTGTCACAGATGATCAGTAGGCCTGCATGTAAACCTTCGGCTGTTCGACATCGTCGCGGACCCGTACTTGACGTTTTTGTGCAGCCGTTTTTGCGCATGACGTTTAGTCTATTGTTATGTGATACGTTAATTCTGATTATAAATCTGTCCTAAAATGCCCGGCACTAAAACTTCCTGCGCCAAAACGAATGAGACGTTTCACTTAGTTGGGTAGGCCTACAAACGAAGATTATATAGACATGTATGAATATATTTCTTTATTGGTCAAATGAAACAAACGTAGGGTATACAAAAAGACAATTATGATGCTTACAAGTATCACTGATACTAATATAAGCTTAATTATTGTCGTTTTCGAGATAAGTTAAAGTTTTTTTACATGGCTGCAAAGACGTGTACTAAAAACCACGTGCTTTGTATGCTAAAAGATAACGATTATAATGAATTAGACAGCGATATTAGTGTTGATGAATCGGGCGATGAGTCCATTAGCGATAATTGTGATGAAACTGATGTTGACTACGACGATATGCAGACGCTTTAAATTTCTAGCATACTAAGAAGGGCCATCGTGCATTCCAGATCTATGAAAATAACTGCCAAAAACAGCAATTTTATATATAAACCTGATTCACATTATTGCACATTGCAGTCATTGCAAGAATGATTTTAGCGCATAGATGACATTTGCAAAACAATTTGTTACGTCTTTCGGCACCCGAGGCTTCAGGTTATCTCTGATACCGTGGCAGCGACAGAGTTTTTATTCTTTAAAGAAAAGCGTGTATTTAAATGAATGCAGCGTTATAGACGTTCTCATTGGCCCTTAACTTTGAGGTGAAAGCCCCTAGAGGTAAATCGACCGGAGCTGAAAGCCTCTAAAGCCCGAAAGATTTATAGGACGTTTAATCCGTATCAGAATCACAGCATATTGGCCAAGAATGCAAGTATTCCTCGCTCTTCAGAACAGCTGTGATAGCGTCCACTGCTGCAAGTCACTCAAGTCAATCAACATTCTGAAGCTACTATACTGACAAATCTTTGCCCTTATTCTGCTTCGTTTTCTTGAATGATTAATTCAAGGGGCATAGAATCGGCTTTTGGTTGGTGTTAATGCATTTAAACTTGATGAGGTGATAAGCCCCTTTAGAAGATTCATAGAATCGGCTTTTGGTTGGCGTTAATGCATTTAAACTTGATGTTGTGAAAAAAACCTATAGAAGAGAAACTGCTGAAGTGTCACATATCGTCTCAGCCCCATTGGGAACACAGATGCTGATTAAACTGGTCGTAATGCATGATTGTATTAACATAATAGAACTAAAAAATTTACGTAACCATGTAGAAGCCAAGAATCAAACAAGTTTAATCGATTCAGTCTATACAAACTATATACATGTAGTTAAGATAATTCAATTAAAAGCTTAAGCATGTCTAAAGAAATCAATGCAAATCTAATTCTGACTTATTCGAAACCTTGTGTCAACGAGGAACAATATTAAACTGTTCAGGTTTTAATTGTACGCTAAATCTTTACTTATAGCCTTTCGAGATCCAGAAAGGAGTATAACCTGCCGCTTAGATAATCGTTTTATTAATTACATGTAACAGTTATCTGGCAAAGTAAACATCAATTCAGTCAACTGGAAGCTGATTTCGAAACACTTACTGTCACCTTGTATACATTCAGACAGTTTTACAACTTAGTTTACAACAGCTTAGTTTTACAACTAAGCTTATTTCAAGTGTGCAGTACGTAGAGTTACAGAGTTATACAACACCGATTGTTGACAGTGTCAGCAAGTTAACAATTCTGGACCAAAAAGCATACAACCGCTTGAGCAATATCCCCCAGTGGTGACGATTGTATTGATGTAGGCCAAGATACCAGTATGCCACGATACATGAGGAGTGTAGGACATTAGCACCCTGGACATAGGCCTCACCCACACACAATCTCCCATACATAAGCTTCCCGGACCCTAAAAACATTTTACGTAGGACATAAAGCCCAGCCCCAGAACAATAGTCCCCCTATGCAAAGGCTTAATTCAAAATATATGCTTCATCAATCCAACTTAATAGTCACAATAATATCTTCATTTAATTTGAAGCTGACAAATCCGCAGCGTGGTCAAAACTACAATAAGACCGGACGATGTCAAGTTATTTAATTAACTTTCATTGACACAAATATTATATTTTTCGTCAATCCAACTTCCATTAAAGCACAAATAATCTTTTGCGTCAATCCAACATCTATTTAAAAAGGAAAATATATTCTGTCAAAGGACAGGTTCACTCATAAATTTCTATTTCTTTTGTTGGATGCATAAATTCTGCATTCAGTTAGTGACAAAGACAATAATAATAATAATAATAATAATAATCTGGCAAAGTAAACATCAATTCAGTCAACCGGAAGTTGATTTAAAAACACGAACTGTCTCCTTGTATAGACAGTTTTACACTAATAATAATAATAATAATAATAATAATAATAATAACTGGTGAAAGTAGTCGCTAATGAATCTTCATCATGAAACTGTAATGACACACGCTATCATCGTTATAACGTCTTATTCTTGGTTTGTACGTATGAGTCCGTTGGGCCAGCTAATGGCCAGAACCTAGGAGGGCCCATGTCCTAGACTGGGACTTTTCTTCGAGGGTCTTGCTTTGAGGGGGCTTATATCCGGGGGCTTATGACCATTCATTGGAGGAGAAGAGGGCGTCCAAGAATGAGATGGATGGGTGAAATACAAGAGAGGACAGCGTTGAGTCTGATTGAGTCGAGGGAGGCGATGAGAGACAGAGGACAATGGAGATTGTTTACCATGACGGTCGCTAGAGTACCACGAACTGATGGCACAAGGTGACAAGGTGATGACCATTCCTCCCACATGGGGACCTCAAGTGGTTCATTTGTTAGAAAGCAATACACAATGCGCAAATATTTAAAATAGCAAACCCAAAAATTGGTCCCAGATAACTGATGTACTCAGTGAGATGTTGCAAATAACTTATGCACAGCTCCTCAATCGTATTTGTTCATCTGCATAAACGATAACCAGTATTATAAAAGATATGATGCTAGCTATGATTGCCGACATCTCTCGAATGAGTAGGAGCTATTGTCGGTAGCCCAGGTTTTTTATTTCGCGATACATTTGGTGTGTGGCACACGGATTGCACCACATCAATACGCAGACGTCGTCGCAGATACTTCCCTACAAGGAAATAAAACTTCCATTATTTTAGCTCAAGCACAGCATATCCACGCAGTCAATACCAGGCAAATAATTTATCACCATGCTAATAATTGCATGTTACATATTACATATTATACTACTTAATATGATGGAGGAATAACTAAGGATCCGCTGAAGAAAGAACAGGTGGACGTGTATCCCCAGCTTGTTGGCGTAGTAATTTAGTAGTTAACGAGTTGGACAATCAATCTAGAGGTCGGGTGTTGAAATCCCGGCCATGGCAGAAATTTGGTTGTTCCCCTGCTTCTAACAATCTGCAAAGTCGGAATATCACTTTGCAGTACTTCAAATCTTCAATCCACGTCCAGATTAGCGGCGCATCTTCTGGCCGAAAGGTCATGGTATCAGCTGAATATAAGACATGGGCTGTGGATTGCGTAACTTTGTTCTGGTATGATGGTATCAGAGTAGTTGCACAGAGTTTTTAATCTCTTCATCTTCAGGTTCTCTCTATTTTATTGCCTCTACAGCAACCTGAAGAAATGCTCGTATCCGTAATCGTAATCTCCAAGCTTCTATGGCACCACTTTACGGGAAAACAGCTTATTAACGAGCGATGGGTCGAATTAGAGGAGATCAGCAAAGAATAGTCCAAGGCAGGTCAAAGTGCGATTTACAGCGGATCAAAGGAGGCGGATCAAAGGAGGCGGATCAAAGGAGGCGGATCAAAGGAGGCGGATCAAAGGAGGCGGATCAAAGGAGGCGGATCAAAGGAGGCGGATCAAAGGAGGCGGATCAAAGGAGGCGGATCAAAGGAGGCGGATCAAAGGAGGCGGATCAAAGGAGGCGGATCAAAGGAGGCGGATCAAAGGAGGCGGATCAAAGGAGGCGGATCAAAGGAGGCGGATCAAAGGAGGCGGATCAAAGGAGGCGGATCAAAGGAGGCGGATCAAAGGAGGCGGATCAAAGGAGGCGGATCAAAGGAGGCGGATCAAAGGAGGCGGATCAAAGGAGGCGGATCAAAGGAGGCGGATCAAAGGAGGCGGATCAAAGGAGACTAATACGGCGGGTGTCGTTTTGGTCGAGAATTGGAAGGTGGACGATTAGGTGAATCTGTATGAAAGTTGTTTCGGGTGGAAAGCCCGAGGGATGATGAATAGAAAAGCCTGAGACGGATGATAGCTGGTGATGGACAGTGAAGTGGCCGGGTGGGAGACGAATAGGGGTGCGGAAGTTAGGAGATAGATTGTTCCAGAGACAAAGTGGTGCAGCGTTAGATATGGTTCGGTTTGAAAACTCGAGATGAGAAGTGGCCGGGGGTTGAGACAGGAGGTGGATCGGGTAGAACCGGTTGACTAAATGTTGAGGAGTTCGCGACGAGTATTGTAAGGAGTTGTAAGTCAACGACAAGACTTTGAAGTGGATTCTATCTGGGCGTACAGTATCGTAAACTTGTACATGGACATTACTCTCGTCACAAAAACTAATCATACAATAACGATTGCAACGATAAGACATAAGAAGCCCCCTCCCCTACCTGCCTTAGACATA
The DNA here is from genome assembly GCA_959347315.1 of Bimastos eiseni. NCBI lineage: Eukaryota > Metazoa > Annelida > Clitellata > Crassiclitellata > Lumbricidae > Bimastos > Bimastos eiseni. The sequence continues at coordinate 23,181,335 of OY365806.1, read as the reverse complement.
GGAATGTTTGTGAATGTCGACGCCCTGGACGAAGGTGACTGTGGATGAGTGATTTTCTTAAGTTATTCATCTGTGACTAGCTTTGAGAGTTCACTCATGCATTAATTGCTTTGTTGCAAGAATCTAGAGCATGCATAGACTTACTTGTATCCCAAACTGAGCACGAAGTTTCGTCCGCATTGAAGTCTCGAATGGGCAACCAAGGCAGAAAGGACCGCAATAGCATTCATTCATCTGTGTAGCCAGTGTACACATGAAGCAAGGATGGCAAAAGTAGCAGTACATGCCTATATAAAAATAAACATTATAGTAATGACAACACCCTCAATAGAACTCTGGCAATCCCATTTATAACTACTACCTGCAGCCCAAAGGTGAAATTATCGTTAAATCACTAACACTACACGCCTCTGTCAACAGTATTGCTATAATTTTATTGGGTGCCCCAAGAGATCTTGAATATCATACTCAACTGAAAATAGCAGTTACAGAAGAATAAAGGAAATGTAAATAATTGTGTATCTCCTTCAAACTTTTCAATGTAAACATAGGTTAAAGTCCGTGTCAATAATGTCTGTACGAATGACCACTCGTCTTATTCTCGGTTGTAGTTGCTGGCCAAACCACCTTCAAAATCAATACTGCACGTAGGCCTACTTCTGAGCCTCAGTTATCAGACAGTTGCTAATTAATCATTCTTACTGTGCTGCATGTCTCCTTAAAATGGATAATAATCTTGGAATATGATTTTGTTTAAAAGCGTCTATCGATTGGCTTCTTATTAAGTACAATGACGGCCGTATAGAGGCATTCCTATATGATAAGACGAATTATAGTTAATAATCTAAAGACCTGATGATTTCATAATGTCTTTTAGTATTCCTTAAAAAGCGCTACCTATTGTGTGTCAGAACTCGGCTTGATATGTACATGCTTCACCATAAACTATGTATGCGTGTTCTCAACTTTGCGAGCATGGAGGCTTACACTTAAATACAAATACGTATTGACATCTGAACACTTACGACGCTATAGAAGTTATAAAACTGCACCAGGATTCTTGAATTTTTTTGAAATTCTTGAATTTTTTTATATTGTTTTTCTTTCAACATCTTTTGCTCAGAAGTGCATACGCCTCGATGGCGTAATTGCAGTTGTACTGAGGAGCAATCGTGCGCAAAGGACTTGCTCAAGGTCCTTACACAGTGACTGGCGCCTCGGACGAGGGTCGAACCCGCTCACTCAACGCATACTGAGTGTTACTAACCGATCGCTCTAACCGATCGGCCACCGTGCCACACAAAGATGATCTGAATGAAAAGCGTTAACCCTTCGCCATCATATCTTGGGTATTTTTTCATTTGGTTTAGGATATTCAAAAGTCTCTAATAAATCATCATATATTTTTTAACCAGATTTAGATGGCATCCTTTTGACCAGCAGAGAGAATAAACAGACCTTCTCCCTACATACTATGTGGCAGTGTCATCAGGGTTCGGTTGGACGCGCTAACACGTACAATGATAACATGTGATTTCATATGGACCTACATGTATAGCGAACACGTTCGGAAGAACCGATTGATTGAAACATAAAGCATTGATCGAAGCATCAGTGACCTATATCTCGAGCGCTTGTGTGATCGTTAGACGAGTAGCGGCTGAAGGCAGGCAGATAGAAAGACAAGCAAACGGACAGAGAGACAGAAGAAAGAATATAGATCAGCCGTAAACCGAATAATCCGATTTCATTGTGCCAGTGAAGCTGATTCGGATCGGTTAGGTTAGGTAGCGCCTTTAAATGAGGACAGAGATGATCGAAGGTGAAATCTTACATCCGCAGCAGTCTTCACAGCATCCACACATGCCGGTGGTCCATTGGCGGATGTTCTGTGGCTGTCCTTGGATGTCGCATTGCGACTGTGGCTGATTGACCATCACTACGGTTTGTTGCTGTTGTTGGTGCATGGGCTGCGGCGGACCGTATCCCTGGAACTGTGGCTGATGGTACGCCTCCGGTGGATTATCATAGCCCTGCATTGTTGCCTCAACTTTATCAAAATTACCAAGTCACGATAGACACTTGTCGAAAAATCTGAAACAAAATATTTTTCCATATTATATCCTTAATAATCCGCAGTGTACACTACGGCGCGCGAGATGTATTCCGTCTCGGGCCGGATATGGCATCACCATTATTTAAGCAGGATAATGCACGCTGTCATACATCAGCCCTGACGACGAATAAGCGATAGCGCATTTATCCACCACCCTCCTAGTTTTATTCCTTCCTCGGTGTTTTCCAGGGTTTTTCTTACTACTTCCTCGAGGTATGGGCCTATGTTGAAGAGTATCGGGGAGAGCGGGCATCCGTGGTTGCAATATTGTGTTATCATCTATACCAGGCCAAACATTTTGTTTACAGTGATAATTATGATGAACAAACTTTAAATCGCATAGCAAATTTCCCACAAACTGATCCGCTTCAATTTGTTTTATGAATGTTGGCAACCACGGACTGGATCATAACCAAATTTTTACCAGTATCTTTCATTTGACTAGTGCATGTACTAACACAACATTAAAAAAAACCTACTGAGAAATATATATATATAGGCCTAGTCACATTTTCCTAGTAAAATATAGATGCGACAAATCCTTCCCAGCATTGTCAGAATTTTCCGTTTTTTATTGACTCAAATATGTTTCCAAATTCTTTCAGAGTATATACACAGAGCTGAAAGTTATTGAACACCGCAGCAGATTAATAAGCATCCACAATGAACCATCCGACGACATCCATCACTTTGTTCCATTTTTTTATTGGCTCTGCCCTCTTCCTTTATCTTAATTTACACTCGTAAAATTTTCATTTCTTCTTATCTGCAATGCTGAAAATTTATAGTTTCACTCGTTATACTTGAATGTGAATTCCATGAGTTTTACAGACTGTATGAAATCAGATCCTTTTAAGTTTTTATGTTTGTGTGTTCTGTTATTTTTCATTCAATTTTTGTAACTTTCGTGGAACTCGAGGCTCCTATTCATTGGTTCTGTTTGTCAAAAATAGGCCAATGTCTTCGCTAATTATCTCTCTATATATGCATCTATTCACTCCCATGCCAGCAATTACATCTCCAAGGTCCTTGTCCTTTAAAATTACTCTTGCTAATTATTAATCATTTTCAATTTTTTCATCCTCTGAACGCTGGCTGGCTGGCGAGTCTTAGAGTCTTCTAGCTACGATTCTATGACTCTAACGGGACACAATTGCATGGGACTGCGAGATAAACTGTAAACGATAAACAGCAACTTCCTCGTTCTGCTAATTATGCTTTTTGGTTCATTTGTGTACCAGACTTAGGTCCACCATAAGCAATCAGGCTTTAAGCGCCTGCATAATTCATCCGCATTATGCATGTAAATGTGGTGGACCCATTGCGCGACAGACCATGCATCATTATGTGGCATTTGTGTATTGTGGGCTTCTTAACGTGTTAGCATAGGGTCTACCTAATTGAAGGCAACAATCCATGTGGTTCATATGCGTAACATGCATTACTAGTCATCGTGTTAAAGAGGTGGATGTCCGTTGGTAAATAGCTGTGCAACGCCCTGCTTTGGGCCTGTCAAGTAGGCCTATCCTGCTCTAGTCAACTAGTGCACATCTAGTCAAATAGTCGGAGCCTAGCTTCGAGTTGGTTTCGTTCCCCGCGTCAAATAAAATTTCACCAGGCCGTGACCACATAACTATAGAAAGCCTATTCTCATTTTTCGTTTCTCCGAAAATTAATAAAACTCAACTGTTAAAAATTCCATCCCCTGTTAAAAACCCCACCGCACGACAGATTATTGTACTTTCTAATGCTGGAAAACGTGCTGTATACCTTATATGTATGATCTTGATAGTTTATAGTGCTTTTGCTGCCAAGTAAAGGCCTCTAACGCTTAGCCATTTTGTGAAATCACGTTAAGGAATGAAGGTATTTTAATTGCCATCAATTATATTGAAATTGAAATGAATACCATATTACACGAACTTTACTAGAATTAAAACTGAAAATTTCGCCGTCATTCATCTCATATGCCGCTTAGACAAATGCCACTACAAAAAAGCTTCGAATAGAATCTTATTGGACAAGGAAGAGAATAATATAATATTTTCTCGATTTGGTGAATATGTTCTTTCGGGTCAACTTGTGCATAATTAATAACTTCTCAGTCATGTCAACAAAATAACCTCATTATTCAACATCTGGATTCCGGAAGTTGCATTTGATATTCATACCGATGTTGTAGGCTGAATTGACTACCCTTTCAGACACTCCCAGGTCTATTTATACTAGTAGAGGCCTATATTTAACGGCGGTATTCTTATGAGAATAATTAACCGTCAGAGTGTATTGGGACTGCGACTATATAACATCACTGCAGTTGGTGAATAGACGTTTCCATGGAATAAAGTCTTCTGAGGACAATTTGAATCGAGAAGTAAATTTTACGATTCATGATATAATGAATTTAGAGATAATTCTTCGTATGACGCAATGAAAATAAGAGTTAAAATTCTTAGGACAAATTCAATTAGTGGACCTAATTCTACCTAGGACCGAATGACTGTTGGAGATAATTCTTCCTAAGTGAAATTGAATCTGTAACTTTATTCTCCCTTGGATCCAATGAATGGTTGAGTTAATTTTTCCCAGGACAAATCGAATCGAGGAGCTAATACGTCCTGAAACTAAATGACTTGACTGGAGGAATTGATTCCTCCTGGAAAATTGGAGTTATATCTTCCTAGGTCCAAATGATTTGTGGTATGGATTTAGAGCATCGTCAACTGCATGATTACATAAAGTCCAATGTGTTATTTCACTGATTTGATATGTCTAGTATATATAGCCAAGTTAAAAAAACAGGAGGATGTGTCCCAAAACATTACAGTAGAAACGAGTTCAAATGCCACTTCAATATGTACCTCCGTGGTCTATGACTGAGGTAACCTTACATAAACGACCTTCTGGAACGAAGCACAAAAAGAGTCGATCGGAGATATAGGTCTATATGTTAACATCTGTATCATGCATAAGTCTTAACATGTATTTATATATTGAGATATATATATATATCACTGTTTATTTGACTCATGTTGTACCTGAATTAGACAAATGCCGTAGTTTATGTTATATACGTCTATTGCAAAGACGTGCATATTCAAGGTTACATTTATATAATGGCCACATATCATCGCATTATCACACACAATGGTTTTCACAGGTATATGGAGGGAACCTCGAGGCGGCAAATGTCAACAACTCTCACCCCTCACGCTTCCTACGCTTTCTGCGAAAAGATGTTCTGAATTTTCATCCGCATTAATCAATTCAGTTTCGGTTTCAGTTCTTTCGTCTGTTTGCAATAACTCCGAATGTTCTTTGGCATTTCCTTTCGATGTGGATTGTGGTGAATAACTGGTCTCCAGTCTCTTGAGAGGATCTGTCGCAGTCTTACTTCAAGTCCTGTTTTAGTGGATCCTTTTCTCATCGGCGACGACAGCGAGTCCCTCCTTCGCAGCAGACGCCCTACTAGTCTTGCTTACGGCTAAGCTGGATGGTCTCAGGGGCTCTACTGCTGGCTCGCAATTTCCTTTCTTCACGCACACGGACAAAGCCTTCAAAGAATTTCAACTGATCCTTAATTGAGTCGGATCTATGACGTCTCCTCTCCTCGACCAACTTAAAGTCCAGTGCAGTAAAGTGGTCACATTTTGTGGACAATGCACGTTAGAACTAGTACATATATATATAATATATAATATACATATATATATAATATATATACATATATATAATATATATGGCAATACTAGACAACCTAAGCATATTATGGATATTTAGGACGGCAAGAAACTCTCCATACGCTGTAAATTTCAATTGATATATTTATCAATTGATATATAATTCGCATGATATATTTAACTGCATAAATCTAGCTTATTTCGATGTATACAGCATTGCATACAATTCTAAATCTTTATGGAAGACACTGCAAAACATCGCAATAAAAATATACCTGCATCATAATTTTGTTGCCTAGTAGTCCTGCTTTCCTTTGCACGACGCGACGGAAGGAGTTTGGAGGAACTGAATGAAAATCTCACGAATATGAAAGCATCGTGTCTATGGTATTTCAGTTTAACGACACTGTGTGATAGCAAAGAAACTTTGTGTCGCCCTCCTTCCTTATCCAGGCTTGACACTGGCACTGTCAGAGTTTAAACAGTGAAGGGGTTGCATCGTGTTAGTGGAATGTTACCAACTTCTTCAACTGTAAAAGATAGTTCACGATGCATGCTTTAAGAATTGTATCAAGGGCATCTGTCGCAGAAAAGGGGCTCTATAGAAGTGTAATAGTTTTGGGTCCTGTTTGCAGAAACTGAGCGAAAGGATTATATTATAATGTGGTTGTCTGCAGGTTGGAGTTGTGAGATATTACTTCTCACCTAGAGCGATTTAGGAATAAGCAAAGCTCTCGGCATTTTTTCAATTGATTTTACATTCGCGGTGACTCTTTGCCAGTGTGAAGGCCATCCTAGTATAGCCAAGAGCGAGGGAAGATGACAATTCGGCAAGAACTGGCTGGAGTGGAAAATAGAAGAGCCATTGAACCAGAGGTTTTCCGTGCTGAAGGTCAACCTTGATTGGAGACAAAGCCTAAAGTATTTCAAATTAGATCAGTCGATCAGTTAATTGTTTCCAGTGGGAACATGGAAGTAAACGTCATGAGAGGCACATTGTAAACACAGATTCAAAATACTTAAAATTACTCAAAAAATTACTTTAAATTAAATTAAGATTACTCAGATCAAGCTAGATGACGAAAGGCGCTAGGTCCGACAAAATTTTATTGGTCGAAGAGAGCATGAGATCCCTAAAAAGGCAATTTTATAACCAAAACTGACCCTCTTTTATATGATCAATCGAGGAAACGCCTGGCGTCGTTTACCTCGTCTGCCCGGTTGGTGTTGGGTCTTAACCCCAAAAGAAAGAAATATAAATCATGGGAGGCGAGAGGCATTTATCAAATGCGGTTGATGGTCGTCGTCAGTTATCTACCCAGGGTATAGCCTTCCCCAGGAATGTGTTTAATGACATTTGTAGAGCTGAGTAGAGGAGCATGTGTGGTAGGGGAGAATGAAGGCGCCTTTATGTTGGTGGTCAACGGAGACCTCAACAATTTTATCCGGAGAACTTCGAGGATGATGAGCCGATGACCAGTTTCTTAGTAGTGCATTTTAAAGGTGGTTTATTAGAGCCCTGTCCAGATTAACGCATGCGCTAAATTAGCCACGGTCTAGGGCCCCACAAATATATCAGGAAATATTAATCATTTTAATACAATGTCCTAATTGACAAATAGTTAAATGCGTGTCTTATTTTCAAGAAAATATTTAATTAATAAAATTCTTTACGACCGGTTCAAACTTCGCGTTCAGAGACACATACTTGTTTCAATTCAATTTTATTAGTAAATCAAAAGTAAATCACGGTTGGCACACCGCAATCTAGTTACAAGATACGACAGCATATTTTTATTATAATAATAATAATAATAATAATAATAATAATAATAATAATAATAATAATGATAATAATAATAATAATAATAATAGTGGCAACAGTAATCCTCCTTCAGTAGCAATCACATACTTGTTGTTTCGTCTTTGGGGTTATGGTCCCGGATATCTCAATCCGGCTCTTGACTTAGGGCAATGGTAGTCTTAGTACGGCCTTGGAAGTCTGAGGCCGCGCAGGTGAAATAATGCGCGTGCCAAGCTTAATCAGGGCTGTGCCGTTGAATCATACAGACAGCGGTTTGTTTTACGCTGCTGAGATTCATATCTTGAGCTATAATGCGGTTCTTGCACGGGGACCCTGACAGTTTGTATAGGTCCTCAAATTTATAGATCCTCAAATGTGAAACTAATTACCTGTTTTAGTTTTAAAATCTGGGCATCTATCTCTGGATTTAAAAGTGAAACAAGACATTACCTAAGGAAGAAATAATATAAAAGCATTAATTTTAGTGCAGTGGCTACGGTGTTTTTTGCATACGCTCTTTATGCATTGCGTAACATGATTAACTTACTCAAAAGTCATATTGTGTCAATGGTTTCTTATATATGTACTGCCCATAGTTAAATATATTCTGTTTGACAGCATAATTCAGTAGATGTATCTTTAGTTAGGCTATATTTAGTTGCACACGTTTAACCTCATAATTTGATCCTTTTATAGTTTATTAATTAATAAATGAATGCAGACGTTGCATACAATAGGATGCTGTGCGCTCATAAGATGCGAATACAGATTATTTACTTACTTGCTTTATAAATAGAGCATTAGCATATCGCACTAGGTCTTACCTGTCAGGTGAGTTGCAGCGCAATTGTAAATGCGATACACACGCCGTCGCGGTCTTTATAGACGAGCGAACAGATGCTATGGCCTATAGCCAGTCGATGATCCTCCCGTGACTACGAGGGCGACCGGGCGTATAACGATGGCAAGAGCAAACCGATTACTAACCGTTATTGACTAAGCAAGAGCGTAGAGCCGTTGACGAATACGAAGGCCTACCCATAGAAGAGCTTCAACGGTCTGTCCAAGTTGCATAGGTCTGCACTAGTTTACTAGACTGTCGCATTCATGCCAATCCGATTAACATAATGGTGGCGAATATGACATTTTTCGGGCCCTCACTGAAGACGTGACAACATAATTGCCAAGCTCATTTTGGCTTTGTGATCACGACTCAAACCTTCATGCAACGGTCTATCATACCACATGATCACACACATATGCGTACATGCATACAAATAATATTGAAAGAGTATATGTGCGTGCATTCATACAAGAACTATCGATATATACAGACAGACAGACATACATATATAGATATACATTTAAGTCATGAATGCACAAAGTATATATACATGTACATTGTATAATATAAATGCACATGCCAACATGCATAACGTTCATAGGCACATGCATGACTACATATATGTATATATACATACATACATACATACACACATACACACATACATACATACATACATACAAACATACATACATACACACATACACACATACACACATACACCCATACATACACACATACATACATACACACATACACACATACACACATACATACATACATACACATATACATACATACATACATACATACATACATACAAACATACATACATACATACATGCACACACATACATTCATACATACATACATAAATACATTTAATATAGAACTCTATGCATAGTTGCGAACATACACATTGATACATTTATGTACTGTTTCAACTAGAGAAAGAGACAGACAGACAGACAGACAGACTAATGCAGAGGTTGACTGCTGACCATTGTTAGCAACCGGCAATGGAAGGCTTGCACCGAATTACACGGGAAATCACTCATGACCTATTGACCATACAAACGTCCAAGCCATGCGCGTATTCAAGACCACATGGGCGACAGTTAATCTGAAGTCCGAGCAAACTGAACCCTGACCTTTGAACTCTGATCCATTGACCAATTTGTCACGTGAGCAGACAGACAGATAAACAGACACGGACAGGTTCTATCCGACAAAGTCAGAAGGACCAACCCTATGAACTATTGTTCGTACTCTTGCAGTGTCAGTCTCAAGCCTAGATGATGGAGGAGGGCGACGTTAATGATCGTTGTTATCATACAGTGTCGTTACTTAAACTACTAATTGGACTTCGTTGTCCAGGTGAGCAAGACATCTTCTGCATCTATACTTTTGCTCAATAGTAAAGATTAGGAATCGCTGCAACTCAATCTTATGCATACGCTGCTACTTCACCGCCATATAAGAACACTCTTTTGCGATGCTCTTCTCCAGTCACCGCGTCATCATCATCTGCACTGTGCCATCGGCCTAATAGTGTTCATTCCTATATTGCACTAGTGCAATGTTGATGGCGTTTAATACACCCGACACTCGGTCGGGTGTATTAAAAGCCATCAACGTTGCTCTAATGCCTGACATCATCATCAACACCGTAACAATGGACGTTCCCGTGTTCAAACTGCAAGACACTGAGACCTGTAATGTCTGCAGTCACATTCTCTCAACGATGTTCGTCACATGACAATCCAAGAAGTCCTAACTCGCCATCTTTCATCGACGAAGATTATGCTGACCCAGTTTGCTACACTGAGAAACAGAGCTCTAGGAAAGCGGTTTGTTCCCGATGCTGGCATATTTCAGAAATTTATATTTCGGGCTATTGCTGTCCTTGGGCGGGGATCCTTGTGGCGGTACGTACGTGTCACGCACGACACTCTGGACGATGGCGCTATATAAAAGTCATCGACCGGCAGCACAGGCGTGGGAGGACTACGGATGAGAATGTCTACCTGACACATGAGATGGGAGACATCAATTGGCTTCGCCTGAAGCAGACGGCTTCAATACAGACGGCGAAGAATTATGCAAAGATTAACGGGGTGTCAAACAACGAAACCCGACACCGCGAGGCAGATGTCAGAAACGACTGCCCCTTCCATCTCTACGACCCACAGACAAGAAATTCATGAATCAGTGGAAGATTTGATCTGGACCGGCTGGTTGACACGGATCATGAATGGGGGACAATTCCGATACGAATGGCGCAACCCACAAGGCGGTATAACGATAATAATGAAATTTGATCCCTCGGACCTGTTACCCGTCTATGACACTGACCACGCCCAGCCATACAGCCCTAGTCAAACAGTAACTGGACGCCCCTAGGAATCTGACGTTACGCTAGGGACACCAAGACCCGACCAACTAGGGTTTAGTAATGGTTTCTGCAGGTGACCTGTCATCCAATAGAGATACGAGGTTTGCGTTTGGGAAGGCGAAGGAAATCGCCTCTAGAAGGATTCATATAGCGTAGCAGGCAAAGGAACAGGAAGAGCTGTTCTCATTTTTATTAGCGAGTGGGCAGACACACGCGTTGTGATACACATGCGTAATACACGCGCAGTAATCCACGTACATGCGGAATCCAGGTGTGGAAGCCAGGTGACTAAGACAAAGAAGACAAAGAAAGATTACACGCGGTGAGTCGTACACGTGTTTAATATACATTTGCGATTAATATTTCTGTTACTGTTTGTTAGATATTAGATTCAACTGCTTTGTATATTATATTATATGATCGTCTCTAAATATTGCGTTCAGAAATTTTAATATTGTATCGATCTAACTGTTGCTAAATATAACTAGTTTTAGTCTAATTTAACGATACTAGTTTAAATTAAAATTGTGTAAGCGCATTGTATTACATTGCATTGTCTACTATGTAATCGTCCCTAATCTTGCGTCTAGATATTTTAAATACTAAATACCCTATCGATATAACTGTCGCTTAAATATAACTAGTCTTAGCATAACATAACTGTACTAACCTAGATTAAAACTGCGTACGCGCCTCTCGCTGGACATGAGTTCTAGCGAGAGACCCCTCGCCTCCGGGTCTGAGCCTCGAGCTCGACCCGATGCTGGCACGCCAATGGACCTGACGGTGCTGACCCCGTCTAAAAAACGGGCAAGCCGCAGTGACCAGCCCGACGGTAGCGGAAGCAAATTTTTTAGTTGCACAACAGAGTCAGAAAATGACTCTGACGATGATGGTAGAGGGGCCGTGTTTAAGACCGTCACCAGCAAGGCAGAAAAAACTGCCAAACGCTAAAAACGACGAAAAATTCGCAAAACCGAGGTAAATCTGGACTCTTACCGTAAGGACAGTAAGATTACGGTCCAGAAGCCGATGACGAAATCGGCAAAAGCCCCAGCGAGGCGGAAGCTGCCAAGCGTTCCGAAGAGCGCCGAACCTGCCGCACTGGTGACGGCAGCGGAGAAGGCCCCTCCCGCCCATGTGACAATAAACCGGTCTGCTGAGAACCGGTTGTTCATTGAGTTTATTGGCGTTTGTTTAGCTAAAATTAACGCTCCACTGGTCAGGGCGAAGCTGAACAGACAGTTTGGCCCTCTGACAGCGGATGTGCCGGCCCCGTCTGCAACGTGTGTGCGTGTTCACTTGGGCGGACCTGAGAGCAGAGCACACAGGGCTCAACTGCTCACTACCACAGACCTCTGTGGGTACCAGGTCAAAATGTCCGAGCCACGTGAAGTTGTGAGACACAGAGGCAGGTACGTGCAAAAGGTAATAAAAGGCGTATCCATCACCTTAAGTGATGTCGATATTTTTAGCAGCCTGGAGAGTCTGGAAAACCTCCGTGTAGCCAAGGTAGAACGGATCCTTAAGATCCAGAATAAGGTAAAAACCCCGACCACGGCGGTGAAGATTGAACTGGAACCTGGTTCAGTCGCACCTGCCAAACTGCATATTGGATTTCTAAGTTTCAAAATGTATGATTACATACCAGCACCTACACGCTGTTTCTGCTGTCTGTCTTTCGGCCACGTAGCCAAATTTTGTAGGAAGAACCAACGATGCGGGATCTGCGCCGGCGACCACAAGCACACCGAGTGTTCGAAGCGCGAGCAGCCGAAGTGTGCAACCTGCGGCGGCCCCCATCCTGCGATGACTAACAGCTGTCCGAAATACACGCTGGCCAAGGCCGCTACCACCATCAGCGTCCAGGAAGGGAGGCTGTACAGCGATGCCCTTCGGACTGCTCGCTCACGGAAGAACACCACGGAGGCTTCCGCGACAAAGATGACTACGAAGACACCGGGAACAACGGCCGGTGCGGTCAACACGACGACGGCGACAGCCGGTGCTCCGAGCGCCGGGGGGAGTGCTAAGGCGGAGTCGGAAGGCTCGCATCCCTCTGGTATCCCAGTCCGTAAACGGTCGCAGGTGAACCCACCGACCGCGCCAACTCCTGTCGTGCCCGACGGACAACAGGAGGAGGTGGCGATGACCGACACCGGTAGGGTACAGAGGGATGTGCTTGACGCTCTGAACCGTGCCTGCACCCTGTTCGTCGGAGCCATGGAGACTAACGGTGGCGCTATCTCTGTCTCTAGGCTGATCGAGATCCTAGCTACCACCATCCAGGCCGTCTTCAGGATTCCGATTGAGCAGATGTGCGGCGCGATGACAACCGCCTACGCACTCTCCTCCGGTGCCACGAGTCAGCCACTGCAACCGACAGCCACCATCACGGACCTCCAAATACTCCAGTGGAACGCATGTAGCCTCAGACCCCGTGTAGGGGAGCTGAGGCACCGCATCTCCGAGATGCGGACACCGCCGACGATCATCTGCATACAGGAAACGTGGCTGAGGACTAACATCAAGTTCGAGCTACCCGGCTACACCTGTGTGCGGCATGACCGAACCACTGGAGAGGCTGGAGGAGGAGTTGCAACGTTCGTGAAGACCGGCATCGCCTTCTCAACGACCAGCACCACCGACGTCCCGGAGTCGATCACCATCACCCTCGACGGACTACCAGGTAAGATCAAAATTGTTAACGTCTACCACCGACCACGCCAAACTGGAAACCCTCTTCCACCGGACATCTACTCTCGATTCTTCCAAGACAGGTCAGCAGTCATTCTGGGAGACTTCAACGCGCAAAGCACGCTCTTTGGGTGCAGAACCACCGATGCACGAGGACGCCGACTAGAGGACGACATGGAGGACAACGCCTTCGTCGCCCTCAACACCGGCGCCCCGACCACCGCCAGCCACGCCACCGGAGCTGCCGGCCACCTCGACCTTGCTATGGCCTCGACGCCCTTGGCACGGAAGTGCACTTGGACGGTCCTAGACGACTCCATGGGAAGCGACCACTCGCCCATCCTCATCAACATCGAGGAAGCAGTCCCTGTCGAGAAAGCCTTCATCCCTAGGTGGCTACACCGAAAGGCTGACTGGACGGCTTTCAAAGACGACTGCAGGGCAGAACTCACCGTCGCACACATCACCGACGATATCGAAGCGAGCCACACCAACTTCCTCGGCTCGCTGCTGGAGATCGCCACGCGGCACATTCCACGATCGACTCCTCCCAAGGAGAAGGTCAAGAGTGTTCCGTACTGGACCGACGAGTGCACACGCCACGTCGAGGAGCGCACAGAGGCCCGCAAGAAGATGCAGAAGAGCAGGCACCCGGCGGATGCTGAAGAATACCGACGCATCAAAGGAATCACCCAAAGAGTCATCAAGAACGCGCAGAAGACCTCCTGGAGAGACTACTGCACCACGCTGAGCGACAAGACCAAGCTCGGAAAAGTCTGGGGAACGATGAGAAAGATGTCCGGTGCGAGATCACGACCGGCCATACCAACTCTGAAGAAGGACGGACGCTCCTACACAACAAACCAGGAGAAGGTGAATCATCTTGGGAGGTGCTTCTCAGATGTCAGCAGCAACAGGAACCATACCGTGGAGTTCCAAGAGCGCAAATCCGCCTTTGAGGACAAGCACTCGAAGGAGCTCCATGGGGGACAGCTGCCGGCAGACGACCAGCCCTTCAACGAGCCTCTCACCATCCAGGCTCTGAGAATCGCCCTCCTGCGCTGTAGAAAGGACACGAGTCCAGGAGAGGACACCATCACCTACGAGATCCTGGCCCAGCTTCCGCATCCAAGTCTGCTAGCCTTGCTGGAGCTGTACAACACGGTCTGGCAACATGGACGACTTCCGGCCTGCTGGAAGAACTCCATCGTTGTCCCTATCCAGAAGCCACAAAAGCCAGCCTACGACGGAAACTCTTACCGCCCCATCGCACTGACATCCGTCTTGTGCAAACTAATGGAGCGGTTAGTGACCGACAGGCTGACCTGGCACATGGAAACAAATCACCGCTTCAACAAGCACCAGTCGGGCTTCCGCAGACTGCGAAGCTGCGAGGATCACATCGTCCGCCTTCAAGACGACATCCAACGCGCCATTCATTCAAAGCACAGCCTCACTGGCGTCTTCGTAGATTTAGAGAAGGCCTTCGACCTAATGTGGACAGATGGGCTGCTGTCGAAGCTACAGCAGCACATCTCCGGTCAAATGTTCAACTGGATCCGGGACTTCCTGACCGACCGACACATCCGTGTCCGCGTCGGCTCAGGGCTTTCCGATCTATTCCTCATGGAGAACGGATCCCCACAGGGCAGTGTCATCAGCCCTGTGCTCTTCATCATCATGTTGAACGACATACCGGAGCCACAGGACGACGTAAGGCTTTCTCTCTACGCGGACGACAGCGCCATCTGGAGAGCTGGCCCAAACCCGGAAGTGAACCGGCGTCATCTCCAAAACTATCTGGACCAACTGAAAAAGTACTTTGACGGATGGGGCTTCAAGGTGTCGTCAACAAAAACGGTTTCCGTAGAATTTCACCGCTGCGGCACACCTGCAGCCCACCGACCGTTGAAGCTCGGGACCACTCCGTTGACCTACAACAACAACGTCAAGTTCCTGGGAGTGATCTTCGATCGACATCTCACCTGGTGCGACCACATCAGCTACATTGCTTATCGCTGCAAGACGCGCCTCAACCTGATGCGCGCTATTGCGGGCTCGCACTGGGGAGCATCGAAAGACACCCTCCTGATGATATACCGTGCTCTCATCCGCTCCGTCATCGACTACAGCTGCGTCGCCTACGACAGCGCCTCCAGAAACCAGAAAAAGGTGCTTAGTACAATCCAGTACAAGGCACTGAGTATCGCTTCTGGAGCGCTCCGAGGAACGAATCTGGCTGCACTGCAGGTAGAATGCAGAGAAGTGCCACTCGACCTACGACGCAAACAGTTGATGATGGAGCTCATCACGAAGGTCAACGCGATCCCAAACCACCCGACGCAATCCATCACCAGCGGTCGGAAGCTGAAAAACACCAATGACGACACCGACCCCATCCGCATCAAAACAAGACACATTGACCAAGAGATCGAACCACCAAAAATCAAACCGCTCGCCTGCACCACAACACCACCGTGGCTGCTGCGACCATCCATGACAGACACCACTCTGACACAGAAGATCGGCGACCTGAACGACCCTCTGAAAAAGAGGGATCTGGTCAAAGATCACATCCGCTCCTACGACGCGCGAGTGGCTGTCTACACGGATGGAGCCAAGAACGCAGCAGGTAGGGTGTCGTGCTCATTCTACGTGCCCTCTAGCGGCCACCACGAAAGCTGCCGAATGAGCGACGGCTCATCGGTCCTGGCAGCCGAACTGGAGGCCATAAAGAGGGCTGTGGAATGGGCCGCCAGCGCAGATGCACACCATCTCGTCATCTTCTCCGACTCCCTCGCCGCGATCCAGAGCGTTGAGCGACAGCAGTCCGCTGCCAGACCACAGCAGCTCACGGAACTGCTCCACGTGCTGGACGCATACGCTCAACGCACCCAGTCGACCCCAACCCTGGTCTGGATCCCCGGACATACCGGCATCGAGGGAAACGAGACCGCTGACACCCTCTGCAAGTGAGCGTTAAACAATGACATCATCGCCATCCCGACGACGCTCGAGCTCCAGGAAGCTCGAGCGAAGTACAAAGACCACTTCCTCGGGAAGTGGCAAGCGGAATGGACCACCTCCGACACTGGCTCGCACTACCGAGCCCTGGAGCCAAACGTCAGGATGGCCAAACAGTATAACGATCCCAACCGGAGTAAGGAAGTCATCATAACCAGACTCCGGTTGGGCCACTGCATACTAAACCCACAGATGAAGCTGTGGGGCCGCCACCCGACCGGGAACTGTGACGAGTGCGGTGACGTCCAGGAAACCGTGAGCCACTTCCTGTTGGAGTGCCCGGCCCAGCTGGGCCTCCAGGACGAACTCATCCGGATGTGCGCACGGATAAACTGGCCGTACGAACTGAGCACCGCGCTCGGTGAAACCAGCTGCTTGGACACCATCTACAAGTGGCTGGCAGTTTCTGGTCGGAAGATCTAGGACTACTGTATATAGACAATGAACACTACCATACAATATCATATTACTTATAAAACATTATTGCATATGAAACATTAAAACTAGAAGAGAGACACACATAAAGACACTTATCGACAATGTAAATATGTACTCTGTATAACTGTTCGTGTTTGACGCATATCATCATCGTTATGGATGCATCGTTAAATAAACTTATATCAACAAGGAACAGGAACTTGTTTCGGAACTGGGGGAGACGCTAGGTCGTTCTGAGGATAAGGGTAATCAACGTAGTTGGGAATCCCGTCTCCAACGTAAACCAGGGAAACATTTCGAAAAGGACACGACTCCAGTAAGTGAAGATAGGATGAGTGGTGTGTATATATATAATTAAATATACATATTAAAAACCATCAAGTGTGTCGTGTTGCTCAGCTTGGTGATAAAGGAAAGAACCAGCGGATACTCTCGTCACCAAGAAGAAGGAGTGGCGAGAGTGAAACCCGCGACAGTACGTGCAATCAAACTGACGAGTAGGATTGAAGGATTTCACCCAACCAAACGCTCATTGAACATCAAACTGTTTTCGGTCGAGACCATACACTTCTGTTATATAGAAAAACGCGAAACATCTTTTCTGCAATCTCACTATCACTGACTCATCGCCTCTCCTAGCATCAAGTCTCTTGTTGATTAATTGACAAAGTGAAGAGTTAGACAAGACTTGAAGGAGATGCGAATCTACTGGAAGAACGCGGAAGAGTCTGCTAAGGATCGTACGGAATGAAGATATTCGCCAATTTTCCAAGAGGAGCGGGAGGAACTAAGTCTAAGTAAGTAAGAAGAGGGAATGCATTCTTGACGCTTAGATTCCTAGCTGATGATCTTGATCCATGACACAATACAAGGCAGTTGAGGTCATCATCCGCTGCACACTAACAGTCACTAACGATATTGTAGAACGAGGTGTTGCAATGATCAAAACCTGACAAAAACTGAAGAACAATTGCAGTTTGCTCTTTAAGTGATGGAACAGTGTTAGGCAAAAATTCCAAATGCGAAAAAATTAACGCTTTTTAAACAACAATGACAGTGTGCTGCTTAATTTGCTTTCAAAAACCGGTCTGCTTTGATTCGAGGTTGCTAAAGTGAGAAGCAAGCCTGATTGCAGCTTAATTTCAATCGTGACTAAATATAACTAATGACAAACATTTGGATTTGTATACCATTTACGCAATACGGCTAAATGTTGGGGTCGTCGAACCATCTGAAAACAGCCAATTTTTGCTCAAAATTTGCAAACCAATTTTTGCATCCGTACATACATGCCTGCATGCTACATGTACATATAAAAATACAATACACGCATTCATCTTGGTCGAGTGACTTTAAAATTCTCCTCTGACTTACGTCTATGTGATATGCATATCATGGACCTCACGCTCGCATTCACGTGTATATAGATTGTATATTTGAGACCAGAAAATCCAGTTTTAACAGTCACCTACTCACTACTATATTATATTACTATAAAAACGAGCCTAAGCGAATTGTAGAGCCTCTTAAGATCCTTTATAGTTGCAGCTGTAAAATGCAAAACTAATGGGTGACATTTGCGGTAGGCGACACTTTCTCGAGTTAACTGAAGTGGAAGATAATAACATTGTATTATTTAGGCCTATGATCATTATTTATAATGTCTGCGTTCGGCCACATCTTGCCTACGGTCTTCAAAATTTCGCGAATATAATAAGTCCTGCATGGTAATTCGTTGCATGTGTATTGGTACCAATTTTTATTAAAATTAAGATTACGATGACGATTGTATGGTCAATTATTGCAATAACGATCTAATCAGGAAAATCTTGGAAAATGTATGTTGATCAAAAGCACGAATAATAATTGTATGCATGTAAACAGAATTTTTCATTTACATATATAGGCCGAATGGGTTCATAGAATGCACCCTGTCCCTGTTTGGCTGAATAGTCGAGAACGATTATACAGGTGCATCTCTTGTGATAGACTTAGTCAACATTCTACGGCTGTGTCTGCAATATTGATTCAGAAACAACATCACCTCTATAATTATAATTATAATAATATATATATATATATATGTGGCCGAACGCATACATTATAAATAATGATTAAATAATGATATATATATATATATATATATAATTGCCTACTTCTGACCTGCAGTGTGCAGCAGCAATTGCTGCCCAGGTGTAGTATTATGATCGCAAAGCAGAAAAGTAGGTCCGCTTTCTTTCACCTGTCTTAGCACTCGAAAGTCAACCACAATTATGTTGTTTGATGGAAGAACACAGAATAACAATTTCAAAGGTTTTGAGAACGGATCAACTCTTGCAGATAATTGCCACTATCACTAAATGTCACAATAGAATTTGTCTGTCACGAGAGCACACGAGCCACGACATATATCAGCACTATTCAGCACACTAGTCATGACCTATATTAGCACTATTCACTACAATAGTTATGACCTATATACATATTAACACTATTCACCACAATAGTTATGACCTATATTTATATAAACACTATTCACCACAATAGTCATGTCATGGCTTGACCACATTCTAAGAATTTTTCTTTCACCTATTAGGAGTGTGGAGAACCAGTTGCGACCGCGTTCTCGCAACAGGCTTGACCCGCAGGCTGATGATTTCACCAGGTGTCACTTTATCATAAGATTATTGAATCAGCTCCTTTACCCCCATTGACTTTTCCTCCTGCCCGGCCCTTTGTTGCTATCCTGGCATTTAACTAATTTTTATACTTCCGACAGATTATGTATATAGATGTTTTGTTCATACCTGTTTATTTGTACACGTCTCGTGCGTTTGCAGATGTCTGATTGAAGAATATACTTACTTACTTACTTACTTACATTAGCACGATTCAGCACACGATTCATGACAATATTAGCAATATTGAGCGCACGAGCCATGACACTATTTATCACTATTCACCATACGAACCATGACCTATATTAGCAGATTCGGAGTTTAGAGACATGTAGTGACAGCCTAAAGCCACTATTGTCATGTTGGCGTCGATCTTCTATAACCTACAACCAAACAGTTCGTCTTCTTCAAGGTTAAAATCTGTCTGTAACCTACGTTGGATGAGTTTCCCTGTATAAATTAAGATCTCAGTGGAACTCATTGGCATGTTGGTCGTTAACCTATTGAAGGGAATGCCTTTAGCTAAAGATCCGAACTGGTTGTTCCGCCCCACTGCCTACTTCACCTCTAGCGTAGGTCCCTATACCACAATAAAAGGTTGAAAAGTTCAGCAACACACGAAGTTGCTACTCACTATGCTTTAAATTCATGTATAACGTATTACTTTTCCTGTTAATTTGCATTTTAGTCTCATTTTAAATTTGTCATACGCTAACTGGGCCTATTCAGTACCGCAGTAGGCTAGTGGGGTCCTTAAAATACTGAGACGTCCCTGTGTCCTTATTCATTCGTTGGACGCGGAAGGCTAAAACGTCAGACACACTATCTTCTTTGCACGAGCTGAATGCTATGATAGATAAATAAAGACTGGCTCCACGGCCCATGTGCGCCCACACATGCGCACAACTTAGAGGGAACAGTGCCAGTGGTTACACTCGTGAGTAAACATTACTCCATAAGAATATTACATCAGATTTGTCAACCACGAAGTAGACTTTTGTGTTTCAAAACGATCGCTTGATCGGGTTGTAACCTTTTATTAAGGATGTATTTATTATCAGTGGGGTCAAGCGTGAGCTGATTTAGAATTACAAGTCTGCTTATACTGAAGAGTTTTATAATAACTTCGAGTGTACACTGGTGATTGTAAGAGCTACCATTGTTGACGGCGTAATCAAGTATCAGACGCCGCAAAGAACGTAAATCAAGCCAACGTTGGAGCAACATCCGGTGATATCCGTTGAGATAAGATAATAAAAAGCTGCAAGTCTGGTATTATTTGTCTGCATTTAGTAATAAACTTGCATTTAAAATATGAGACTCTGGCAATGATTGCCGACATCTCTCAAATCTCAAATGAGTTGAATCTTAGGACGGTAACCAATGTTTCTGATTTCGCGAGACATTTGGGACGTAGTACAACAGCTACACCAGAACATTAAGCAGACATCGTCGAGCACACTTCCCTACAATGAAAAAAGCATTCGGCTTATTTAGTCATTCATCCTTAGAATCCTTACCTGTATATTATATTAGTCTAATGGGATGGCACGATGCCATTTGCCTCTTTAAAAGCACTACTCTCACGCTTGGCTGTGTCTTCACAGATGTGCAATTAAGTGAACCAGTCACCGGAAGAAATTTTAACGGTTTCTTGCAACAACGTGAATAAATTATGTATGTATACAGTCATCTCGTTACTTGAATTAATAATACAATCCTGACTGTATTAAAACACTATTTGCCTAAGAGATCGTGAGTACTGGCGAATGTCGACGTTCCCTCTGTGAAGAAACTACTGTGCTTTAGTAGTCTTAAACATATCCACTCGTCGTTAAGTAGGCGTCTATTACCATGCTTTAACAGTTCACTCTCGCAAACAGTGTTTTGCTGAGAAAATATAGAGCACATAAACTTACCTGTATCCCAAACTGAGCACGAAGTTTCGACCTCATTGCAGTCTGAAATGCGAAGCCGAGGCAAAGAGGACCGAGGACACACTCCTCCATCTGCGCTGCCAGGTCGCACATGGAACATGGTTGGCAGCAACATGAGTACACGACTATAAACACAAAAGGAAATTAACAACTGAGGCCGTTATTATTATTATTTTTATTATTATTATTGTTATTATTATTGTTGTTATTATTATTGTTATAAATATTTATTGAAACTTCAAACCATGGAAATTCAGAACATAGAAATATAAAGCGCGTACATTATGTCGCCCCGTAGCGAAGTGGTCATCAGGCGAAGATGGCTTATAAGCACTACATACGGCGAATCGAGTGGCCTGCTTTCTGTTAAGTTGTTTTATTTTATCCCAGTAGCGTTGGTGGCTGTTACTCACCACCTTGCAACAGTGGTTGTTACTCAATGCTCACCAGCTTGCAACACATATTGACTCCGTCTTAACACCACCAAGACTATTTATTTCTGGCTGGGCACCCGTCAGCAGCTTCCTAAAATCGACCAACAAACACTTTCAATCAGGTTTCCATATTTTACTTTCATCCCATCTATTCGAGATTTGAGAGTAGCTCTGGATCTAGAATTCTCGTTCACTAAACAAATCAATTGCGCCAGATGGTGTTGTCATTCGCTCTCTTTCCACTGCTGCTACCTCCACTCTTGTCCATGCTTTCATCCTAAACCGTCTGGACTACTGCTCTGCTGTTCTAGGTCGACATTCACCAGTTTCGCCTTTTCTGCCTCGAGCGCATCTTATGTGCTGCTTGGTGACAATCCTAAATTTGCCTCGGTCTCTAATTACATGCGAGACACGTTGCGTTGGCTCCCTGCCAGTCAGCGTATTCACTTTGATGATGGTCTTTGGTATAGATACTATAGAGTTGGTTTT
Source organism: Bimastos eiseni (assembly GCA_959347315.1). Lineage (NCBI taxonomy): Eukaryota > Metazoa > Annelida > Clitellata > Crassiclitellata > Lumbricidae > Bimastos > Bimastos eiseni. Next base: position 23,158,799 of record OY365806.1, on the reverse strand, counting down.
TGGGTTGGGGTCCGGTCTATTTGCAATTCCTTCTGTCACGGCATATCCGGGTCGCCGACCTCTACGTTTACCCTCTCAACATAATCTTTGTACCTTTTGCCCGCACGTAAGTGAGTATGTACGTACGTATATACCACGGCACAGTTCAGGGTGTCGCCATTGCTGGTCCCACAGCGAGGAACGGCCTCTCTTCGGTCACTCACTTCCTTTCTGGCCTCATAGGGCAACCTCTGATGCTTTTAATCGACACCCTAATTAAGTCTGTCTCGTTAGCCCAGGCCTGGATCGAGAGCGTCGCTGCCTATTCGTCCTGATGGGGTGCTATATGGATGGATGGATAGATGGATGGATGGATAGATAGATAGATCGATAGATAGATAGATAGATAGATAGATAGATAGATAGAAAGACAGACAGACAGATTGATAGATAGATAGATAGATAGATAGATAGATAGTTAGATAGATAGATAGATAGATAGATGGATGGATGGATGGATGGATGGATGGATGGATGGATGGATGGATGGATGGATGGATGGATGGATGGATGGATGGATGGATGGATGGATGGATGGATAGATAGATAGATAGATAGATAGATAGATAGATAGATAGATAGATAGATAGATAGATAGACAGAGAAAAACACAGACATGTCGGTTGGCGTGCGTTCGGTATAGTATAATATTATTATGGCGTCTTGAGAAAGTGGAGGTAATCACAGTCTTCGGCGTCTCGCTCTTTTAAGTACGTGCCACATAGCGAATGGCGCAGAGGGCAAACGACAACCAAGAAATTATTACAAAGACTGTAAGACCATACTAGATTAGATGGCATTTGACCGGTAGAGAGAATGGACCGACCTTTTTCACCTTTTATGCGCTCGGACAAACCTCCTCAGATGATTAAAGGCAATTTAAACAAAACAGAATAAACACGTTCAGAAGAACTTATTGATGGAAGCATTGAAAGAAACATCTCTGACTTTATCTCTTAAGTGTTTTGTGTGATTAGGCAGAAGAGAAACAGGTGAAGGCAGGTACATTGTATGCAGTGAAACAGGATAGACAGAACAAAGGCCTCCAATGCCATTCGGTCTGAAAGTTTAAATAGGGTTGGATACAGACAGACAGACATGCATACGTACAAAAAGACAGACAGGCAGACGGACAGACAGACAGACAGGCAGACGGACAGACAGACAGACAGGCAGACGGACAGACAGACAGACAGGCAGACGGACGGGCATTCAGACGACACTCGGTACACCGAACTGATCTGATACATTCTGCCAAAAAGGTTGATTCTGGTTGGATGGGATTGAAGCGAAGCCACCTTTAACTAAGGGCAAGGATGATGGATGGCGAATTGAATCTTACATTCGCCAAAATCATCAAAGCAATCAAATAATCCGGTTGTCCATTCGCGAATGTTTTGGGGCTGTCCTTGACTGGCGTCCTTTGACTGTGGCTGCTGGACAACGGCATGCTGCTGCTGCTGCTGCTGCGGCTGCAGCTGTTGGTATCCCTGTGGCTGGGGATCGCGGACGTAGCCCTGCATTGTTGCTGAAAGTTCTGCCAAGAACAATGCCGATCACAAGATAAACAAGTCACGGTGGTCACTGATTAGCATAAAATAATACCTACAACATGCAATGCATTTGAATATTTGATTGTCCGGTTACTCATTTTATGGCCTTTCCATGCAGTTTTCGTATTCGTAGAAGTATTTGTAAGCTCTAAGTAGCTGAAGCGACACTTTAGAAGGCCGAATGCAGGGCACCAGTTCGTCTTAGGGCGTTGCTGAAAACAGTCAGAGGGGTCGTCAAAATGGTATTAAATTTTTCAGGCCGAAAATCAAGCTTCCAACCGCTGACTGAAGTAATTTTTCATTCTGATACGGTGTTTTCTTAGTTCTTTCGAAGTAAACACGTAATTACACAGCTTAAATATTTTGAGCACTTCTCGTAGTGTCACCAATCTTAGACTCACATTATACCGGATTAATTCTATGCTGATATGCCAGTCGTGTTACACCTTTAGCACATAACCTGTTGTAACTTCGTAGCATCTGATTCTCGAATCCAAGAGGAATGACCATTACCATATCGCGTATTACTATCTGCGTCGAATTTCTTTGTGAAAACTCATAGCAAAAACTAATGGCATAATCGTTTTACACATATCGCGCGCTGAGAATTATAAGGCTCTTCCTCCTTTGATCAAGCACTGGACATAGATCGTTTTAATTCAGGGCCCCCGATGTGCCTACATTATTCAAGAACATTATAAAATTCTACTTGTTCCTACCTGTCAGGTGAGTTGCAGCACAACTGAAACTTCGATATGTGTTCGTGGCCTTAACAAGCAAGCGGCGAGCAGATGCTACTCACTCAGCTGTCAGAGAATCAGTCATCTTTGATTCTGGGCGTCGTTCGCATGTAACGTAGGCAGGAGCTAACTGATAATTACCGTACTCAGCGGTATTGACTATATACAGCAGAAACAAATGCTCAGGTCTAGAGCGGAAAGAGCGTTGAATAGCCTGTCTAGCCTATGGGCTCGATGACTAAATTGGTAGAGTTCTTTACTGAGGATGATTATGGTTAAAAATATGATCAAAGTGGTTAAAACGAAGTACGGTGTACACCGTTGTTAGAGTAGATGAAATGTAGGCATTAATAATACTATATATGTCTGTTTAGTCATATCACACCGAATTATAATTACAAACATAGCATGAACAAATGACGAATTGTTATCACAGGAGTCGAATTTAACTATTGCCAGCCATGCAAGGCACCCATTATTTTATAAATCTTATTCAAGCAACATCACCATAACCATATATTTTTATTATCCATCTAAAACAATTGAACACAAGAATAAGAATGCACGTGAAAACGGTAACAAGAGGGACAATAGGGAAAGTAACAGGGCCTACCCTTTCCAATTTGACATCGGGCAACAGGTACAGACAATTGAAACATGAATCATCATCATCTTAACTAGGTAACTAATGCTGTCTGTGCACACACTAATTATTTATAGAGGCAGTTGACAAATGTTTTATATTTACTTAAAAATTCTAATAGTGCTGGTTTGACGAATTTCAATTTGTGTCATATTCCAAGTGATGGTTCCTGTGTATTTAATATAGAATCAACTAGTAAGGATTAATGGCAGAAGTTAGTATAAAGTGACTAGCAACTATGGGAGGTAATAGGTAGTTGGCGAATTTTTACAAAAAAATCATTAATTTCGAGGGAAGTAATTTGACGAAGAGTTAGAATATCATTATTATTGTACATTTCATTATATATACAAACTTTCATGAATATACATGCATAATACATTCTTACATATATGGTTAAATGCATATTTACCTGCGTACATATGTTCATGCGTACATGCGTATACGTATACCACATTGATACAATTGTGTTCATACAAACAAACATTCGCATTCTCACCTTCTTTCATTGAATCTCAAAATCGATGATAAAAAAATAGAATTAGCCATGAGATAATTGTATTGTATTTATGACCAAAACCAGACCCAAAACGAACCACGAGGAACAGTTTGTTTTTAATTAAACACGTTGAAAAATCCTAATTATGGAAATAATTGGTTCTTGTGAAGAGATGCATCATTTGAGAAGTTCATTAAAATTCTTCGACCGTAAATGTGAAATTGCTTCAAAGCAATCGACCACTGACCTCTCTTTAGCACAAAAGCAGGTATGGGTAAATCGTGTATCTTAACTCTGCCGCTATGCTTCTATTGAGACCAATGTGTGCCGTGTCGCTTGCCGTATGAAAGAATTATAATATTTGGTCATTTAATTCTAAGGAATAGGTCTACGGTAGAATAATTTTTTAATTTCGCATTCTGCAACAGTAGACGTAGAACTAATTTGGCACATAAAACGCATGTTAGAAATAGATCCTGGACTGGATGAAATCCCTATCGCTCACAATAAGAACGGAACCTGCTTCCAGTTTCTAGATGGAGAGCGGTACCAAACTTGAGTGAATAATCTTCGGGAGGCTTAGGCCTACTATCAGAGACGGAGACTTAGGGGGCCAGCAGAGGGCGGTCTCCTCCGAAATTTGAGGTGTAGGAGATGGAGCTGCTTATTCCCCTAAAATATTTTATAAATATTAGACGTTTCTGCAGTGTTTCCACCGAAGGCATGATTTTTGCTGTATCCATATTTGGAAAATAAAAACATTTCCCCGCCTGTTCCTCCAGACTCCATTTTTGTCCCCCAAACCAAGGACTAAGTCTCCGCCTATGCATACTATACATTGTAGAATGTAGATGGTTGAAAGTGAATCAACCGATGCAAACTCTCAACCGATACAATCAACCGATAAAAAAATCAACTGATACAAATTCTTTTAGGCTATCTTAATAAAATATGGATAAAGAATACACTTATAAATACATTTACATCGACCTTAACTAACGATTACGAAAACAAGTTTATGATGCTCAGCCACACAGAAACGCGAATCTGAGGCGCGATAAGTCAGAGAATTATTATACCGGTGCGAAACAAATGTTCGCACTCTTTTACTGAGATCGATTGTAGAAGCAGCGAGCAGACACATCTAGGCTCTTACTGACTGTGAAAAAGTAGTGGCTGGTAATCAACTGTGTCAAAATCAGAAGCGTGAAAGAGTAGGCTACAGAGAGGTATGCATCCGGCATCAACAGTCTGACGATAAGCTACTGCCCAGCCGTCACGGTGAGCTGTGCTATAAGGACTGTATTTCGGAGATGAATTACTGTGCTTTTTTAATATGTTTAAGTAATGTACTTTAAGAACCTTTTAAATGTTAGTGAGGTTGTAAGAGGTTCAACATTTGATAGGATATTGCTGTTCAGGTCAGGTTTTTAAGTAAAGTGTTTAATGACCAAGGCAGCTCTTGAGCGTACTGGAAAACAGGTCCAATTAAATAACATGACCATGAAGCGAGGTTTACCATAATCTTGATGAGATACACATATTAAATCATCATTTGAATCTCAGATAGAAAAGACGTACGAAAAATAGGCATGGCTCTAACCGCTCTACTATTGACAGTCTGGTCTTGCAAATGGTGTAATAAATGCATCTCGAATTAGTTAAAACATATAAAAGTAGTTCGAACAGTTAAAAAATGTAAAATACACTAATATTAAAATCTACACATAATAAACTAATATCGCTTCTCTGCCTTTCGCTGCAGGTTTAATACTGGAGGACAGTGGAACGACATCGAAATTTCATTTGTTGGACAGCTTCAGATGGAAAGACGACACCCATGCAGAGGGTTCTCAACGGAGAAGCGTTGTGTGTGTCTACACGGTGTGGGCGAGAGTTTCCAGCTCCCTATACATCTGTGTTGAGGCACAGAATCCACAGCATGTCACCGTACAAATGTCACCGAGAATGGTTCCCTAAATGAAAGGCAAGCAAATGCAACTCATTTCATGCATTACCTTATAACGAAAGCTCGTCAGTCATTGGTTAGCAGAGAAATATGAGGTTAGTTACATGTGCACATAACACTTCAATCGTTCGGAAATTTCGCTTTTGCTTCTTGAAGTTTCGTTCTTCAAGCATATTGACCTGAGAGAGAGAAGGCTAATGGTTGCTTGAATGACTTTCTGACTCGTGTGTTAAAGTCGTCCAAACAAATCGAAGAAAACCATTTTGATGTTCATTTATTCATTCCGGAAATTTTTATAGGACCCCGTCAAGAAAACTACTCAGAGGCGCTCCTAACCAATTCGCGGCCCAAGAGAAAGGACTTGAGCATTATTCAGAAAGCAGGCAAATTGCAAACTGATAAAAAGTCGCAGCCTACTACAGCTCAAACGCCAAGGGCGCCAATGAGGTCGTGATCTAATGTATTACGGAAAGAAGGTCCATAGGACGAAGATTTATAATAAAGTCATGATGTACCTAACTAAGTGTATGTTGCTCTGTTGAATATTACCTCCATATTTCTATTTCCAGCTATGAAGTGGGAACATGGATTGACTTAAATGCAACATCATAATTTATAGACCAAACCGAATTCTGAATGAAACGTGCAACATTTAAAAGCTGAATATTAATTTTAAAAATGTCCACAGTATATATATGCTGAATGGAGAGAAAAAACATTCTGCAGCGCAAGGAAACACTGATCTAATTTGAAGTATTATAATAATTGCAGGCGTCGTTTTCAGTCTATATCTGTGGCAATTTTAATACTTCATTTTGCGACTTTCACTATTGACATACAGAATACACGAAGAGAGCGATAGAGAGCGATAGAGAGAGAGAGACACACAGACATGCAGAGACATTATACGGAGATAGAAAGGAAACAAAGAGGAAGAGAGGTAGACAGGACAAAATTAATGTTACCCGTATGCCGTGTTGAGTTCGTAGTTTTGTCCTTAGTCCTAATAGGAAGAAGTCGCGCAGCCAGAATGGTCCGCAGGCACATTCTCCCATCCGACTGGACAACGAGCAGGAGAAGCAAGGGAAACAGAACCATGCATAACAACCTGTACACATTCAATAAAACCAGCGCATTATTACATAAGTTGTAGTCATCGTAATCGTTTCTTGTTTTAGCAGTCAATTATCGACGCACTTTATATGGTGCCTCATGTGTTTGTCTACCGCCAGATTGATGTTAAAGTTCCTTGAGGTTCTGCAGTCGGTAGGGACCAACTCATCCAACAATCACCAATACCTTTGAGAGACCTTTCAGCCCATCTCATTCACGTCGCTTCTAAATCGGATAATGGAGAGATAAATGACTCGACATTTGTGCTGTTCATTGCTGAATCACCATCAATGTCATCAACATGTTTTTGGACCCAATTTTCTTCTGGCTCTCATTGTAATTATTGTAAGTTTGTCGGCGATGTTAGCTTATAAATTATATATATATATATATGTTTATCTCATTGCAATTTATCTCCAAAGGCATTTGATATGGTTCGAAACGGATATCAGGTGGCACAATTGCCTGACCTCCCTCTTCCTGACATGGTATATATATATATATAATTAGATTGGAGTTACCGATTCTTCCGAATGCCTCAGAAGATGGAAAGAGTCACATTAAAAGTTTGATGGAATTGTATCAGCAGAGGAGTACGTCAACTTCAGAATGGGATCAGTCAATTTTTGGCCACCATTTCAAGGTTTAACAAAGCATGTTACCAACAGGCTATTTAAATATGCCGATGGTGGACACTAGATTGTACCCGCTTCAAGAGCTCCCAATTTTAGATTCGGAGATGGCACAAGAATCGTCATGGGCGGTAGAGACAACCCTACAAATGAACTTTGTGAAAACACAGGACATAACGCGAAAGCCAAAAATGTCCCGTCCCCCATGATTAACAAGAGTAGATCATGGAAAAACATTTGGGAGATAATGTATCGAGCTCATTCACTTTCGCTGAGCATATTGATATTATTATGCTGGCAGGCTCAGTATGCCATTAGCGTTTTATTGTCGTATGGAATGGACGGACATAAATTGCAGATGATGCGAGATCCATACTTGTGGCTGGTAGGCCCAATTCGTCGGCCACATGGTTGGAAATCGCTGACCCTGGTGTCGAAGAAGGCTTCAATAATTATTGCACATGCGATGCAGTCACTGGTAGCTCTATATATTACAGGGATGCAAGAAACCAAGATTTTTTAAATCAAAAGTTGTTTTTTCGTTTTTTGATTTGATTTTTTGTTTGTTTTTAGTTTTCCTTTGTATTTTGTCACAACAGTTTTGTTTTTAAAACATCAAACACAGCATGAAAAAGAGCTCCAATTCGATTTTATAATTAATTTAACTTGATTTCGGACTGAATAACACACAATTAGTAACATAATAGTATTATTAGTAAATTGAACAAAAATATGCTTAAGACATTGCCATTTTTCGTATCTTTTGGTTTTTTGTAATTGTACATGTGATACTGTGGTTGAAATTCTGCATAGCTACCACGATGAAGTCATCGTAAATATACATACAATGCGGCTACCGGAGGCCTATTTATAAGTAAAACCAGACTTTTTCTTGTAAACAAACTACCTCAGGTGAAGGAAACAACACCTTTAAGAACCAACAGTTTTTTGAGTCCACTATGAGATTTCATTATTTAAATTTGCGACTTCAATACTGTTTTTACATTTAATAACCTCTATTACGTTTGCTTGATGTGGACCGGCCCATTGGCTTCATCAGAATTTAGAATAGTTTGAGGTTAATGCTGCACAATGGGACGTACAAAAGATGACCCGTTAGAATATTACGCGGTTAGGCATACTTGTAAGTTATATATATATATACATATATATATATATATATCCAACTGGGTCAATATGTTCCCGGTTTGCATAATGGTCAGTTCCTGTGAAGAGACTATCTGGGAGATGGCTGTTGTAAAATATAAATGCTAATTTCCTATTTTTGTGATGACTTCTTTGTCGTTGTCTTGACTAGAACTAAGATCGTAGATTCACTTACAGGTACCGCAGTCCTGGTAACAGGCACACAATCCGGATGACCATTCTCGCTGGTTCTGGGGTTGGCCACCAGCGGATTTTGGTTGCTGCATGACTACGATCGTTTGCTGCTGGCCTTGCATCTTCAAGAATCTTCACGACGAAGCAAACAATGACTGAAACAGAAAGTATTACAGTAGCACAGCTTTAAAGAGGATTTACTAGGGTCATTATGCTACTTGAGTGAAATGTCCGTTCACGAGTTTCTACTTAAGAGTTTCAACTCGTGAGTTTCTACTCATGTGTTTCAATTCATTAGCCCAAACTAAAATGAGTTACGAGGTAATAGAACGATAAGGATTGAAGGAAGATAGTTGAACTGAAGCCTTACCAGTTGCAAGACGTGTGTTTACAACCTTTTCCAAACGGCAAATAACGCGTTCCTGTGATCTGGCGTTGAATAAGATATTGAGGAAAATTAATTATTCATGCAGGACTTCTCTATGTGGGACACTCGTTCGTTGCTATAGCAACCAAGTGCACACCATAAACTGATGCTCTCTTGCTGTGTTGCTATCTCTCCCACATGCTGCTCTTCTTATACAAACCCTTTGTCCTCTAGACCTTAAGTATATTTGCCATGGCAACCCAAACTCGTTAGTGGCCAACAGTATGCATTAACATAAGTAGGTAGAGAACATCTATATATAGTAAGCTTATTCAGCTAACTCATTGATCGAAGGTAGAATTATCGCTCATATATAGCCATATATAGGTCGTGACAAAGCATGGATGGGTCCAACCCTGTTAGACACATTTATTGAGCCCACGTTGGTTCTGCAATTGGCTAGCAGATGCCACCAGCGGGGAATGCCGGCAATGCATGAACCCAATGCCTTCGACTGTACGTGGTGTCATTTGAATAACCAATATTCACTAATTGTGTGTCAATCAGCCAGTAGCTGAGCCGCGAACTATGTGTAGACCGATATAAATTTTCTATGATTATAAATGCCTGTGGCTGTATAAATCAGTGCATTCATTTAAGATTAAGACCTTTAAAAGTCGCTACGCCATAACATGTCTAAACCAAGAAATCAGCTATTTCTCTAAAGCTTACTTAACCAGTGAGCAAAACACACCTACTACGTTGAGTTAATCGGATTGGCATTTACAATAATATTGTATTTGCAAAGCATATTTAATTTCTGAAGTGAGTGGCCAGGCGTTTACAATTGGTATGCATGCTTTCAATTCGACGTTGCGATTGGGCTGATAAAATGATACGAATTGACGAAATGATAGTAACATATACCAAAACAACATCATGTGTGCTAGTTAATTATGTCCGTTCGTTTAACGGTTAGATCATTGATCCATTTAAATCATTCAATCATTCATACATTCATACATTTGCAGAGATGTATTCGGATGTGTTTCACCCAAGCATTTCTTCGGACAAATAACTTTTCATGGAAGGTGTTACAGTGCAGTTGCATTGCTTGGTTTTGGTCGAAGTCTAATGACAAAAGGACTCAGCCTTTGTTCAGAGCCTCCACGCAGATACACTGCCTTATAACCTTTAGTACAACGAACATTAAATAAACTGAATGGTGGTGGAGTGAGATTCCCGCTCTACTCTGTTCTTATCTAAATTCTTATCCAATCCATCACATAAATTACTCCTATTGGCTTTGAGCATCTCTTAAAGTCAACCATTCCACATAACACTCATGGATCGTGAGGTGACCAGGGTTCCGAACAAATATCAGCTATTTTACAAACTGCCCAGATATTCAACAATCCTTGACCACTGTATGTTGCAACATCTGAACATGGCCTACTAGTGCAGAGGAACTTCACGATGTATACGATGTTTGGTCCTAAAATAGGTATTGACCACTCAGAGAGCAGATGTAGTTGGAATACTAATCGACCAACCAATGAATCACAGTTACAAGTATTTGAACAATCACAGGGCCACGCAAGATCACCGATGAAGACCAGCTTCACCAGGCCCGGATGAACGAGTTTAACAGAAAAGCAGACCGAAGTAAGTAAGTAAATATTCAGCTTTATTACACCTAATGAGAATAAAATATGAGCTTAAGTAATTCTAATGCCATACACAAAGATCATCCATTGTGGTAGTAAATAACTAATCGCTGATTGTTGCTGGTGAGGACTGAGTGGCCATAATTGAGAATATACACGTAGACCATACATATTATAGCCTATGACCTTCATGTACACAGTGCTTAAAGTGTAAAAAGAGGTGTCTGGACGCTAGGGGAGCCGTCCGTAAATGACGTCACACAATTTTGGACGATTTTTGACCCCTCCCTTCTTCGGACACTTCGTCACAAATGCCAAGACCCCCTCAAATATGACGTCACGGCACAAGGCCCTGTCCCCCCTAAAAAAATCAAACCGGATGTCCAGAATGTAGTGCAAATTTTCCTATAATTATCAACAGATTTAATTTTAACTATAAAATATTTAAAATTATAATATTAGAACGAAGAAAAATGGAGAAATGAAATAGCCTATAATATTACAATCTTAGGCATTCCTCAGGATGAAAGACTCTCATAATCATAATTAGTGTTGTTTAATTGTGGTAACACCTACTGTTAATTAAGTGGAACTTGTTTAGATGAGTGTAGTTTTTTTAAACAAAATTACGTATTTTTATGTGATGATGTGACGTCACATTTCGTCGACCCCATCGTCACACATCGTCACAAATTTGTGACCCCTCCTCATAGCCGCGTGACGTCATTTATGGACGGCCCCTAGTGTCAAATAGTTAAGAACTAATGATTGCAAAGGCAGAGTATCAACATAAGTCGACGACAAATGGTTCGTGGACTGTGGTCCACTGTGTTCGTTAAAATAGAAGTTGGATTGGTGATATTAATTATGCTGGAATAGAAGTTGGATGAGTGAACGAAATTCTTCCAAAATAGATGCTATTTAGATGAACATAATGCCTACTAAAATAAAAGTTGGATCATTGAAAAAAATATTTGCCAAAATAGAAGTTGAATTGACAAAAATGGTTCTTGCTGAACCAGAATTTGAATTTGCAGACATTGTTATTATCAATCCAACTTATATCTAACCAAATACAATGGGCGAAAACTAGAATTTTTTATCAGTCATTAGTCCATTAACCATTATTTAGTCGTCAATTATTTGTTGGTGAAATATTTGTTGTAATTTAAAGCGTAGGCCTACAGAGAATTGATTTCCTTTGTGAAATTGTCGAAAAGGGGCCAGTGGCGCCAGCATCGTTTTGAAAGTTGTGAAAATAAAGATTGTAAACGCGCGAAGTGCGAAATTTTTTCATCCTCTTTCTCCTGTTGATAATAACGTATGCGCATAGATATATATCAGGAATTGCACTGTTGCATGGATGATCATTGACGGCATCCAGGCTCTGCTGGCCAAATAAGTGGAAGGACGGCGTTCAGCCTCGAAAATACGTGCCTGGACGCCGTCCATGACCGTCCAGGCACGCTTTAAGTCCTGCGTGTACAAGAAAATGCACAAATACTGCAAGCCAAAGAGAAATGTTCAATATCGATAGCAGTTAAATGCATCATACCTATTTGAATGCATTCGATATAAACAAGATGTACATAAAATGCAAATCTGTTCCACTGGGGGCAATGAGCTAAATCCTTCGATGTGTGTGTGTGTGTGATTGGATCTAAGATACGCTCAAAACCACACACCGTCTTTATGGCTTTTCTTGAGGTGACGGTGATATATCCGAATGTTTCTTTGTAAAATGATCATTGATGCAGACATATCATTACCAGCCTCGCAGTGTTTTCTTAGCCTACAGAGTAGGCCTACAGAGGACGTGAAGCGAACAACGATGACCCTTTGCATGCAGATGGTTAGGCAGAGGCAAATGCCAAAGGCCCTGGCGACTTTTAGAAACCCAGGTCCTCAATCAATTTATTTTAAATATTATTTATAATTAGTTATGCAAAGTCTATGACTTATGCTGTTTTAATACAATAGTTATGACACTTAACTACAAATAGTTCGAACATTGAGAATCCTCCGAATATTATCGTACTTATCATTTTTCTAAGAGGACAGTGACTGCTCTGCCTATAGGGCCCGTAATTTCTCCGCCAATATAGGTCAGGAATTTCTTTGCCTATAGTTCCGAAATTTATCTGAGCAGGGACCAGGAATATCTCTGCCTAGGGGACCGGAATTTCTCTGGCTGGGATGCCGGAATCTCTGTCAGGGAGCCAACGTGTCGTTTTCTCTCTCGCCGGATGATGTAAACGCTAGTGATGTAAAGTGTTCGTTCCAGCGACCGATCATAGCACGTTTGGTCTGTAGATAAGACTGCAGATGAGGGTGAGCGACAAGTAGTAACATCAGAGCCAGTGATCGAACTAGACTACTAGAAGCATCGAGGATTTCAATGCTGCCAGAGAAGGACGACTCTGGCTGACTGTTGATAAGAAAATGACCGAACGATTGCTTGCCTTTGATCACACTCTGAAGTAGACATTGTTTTTTTATGTTTCGTTCCAATTTTGTAGTCCATTTGCTGATGTTAGCTTCATTCAACAATAATCATGTTCTAGAGCTGAAGCACATTTTTTATGTACCTGCTGAATAGACTACTTGAGATGGGCTGCAATGTGGGAAACAGTATGATGTACTATTTATCTAGTCATTCAGACGTAAAAATTAAAAATCGATCTATTGGTACTTTACTATAGCCATCGCTTCACAATCACTACCACCGTTGGCTCTTTCTACGCGCGTGAGTGAGCCTACCATTGTCGACTCTTTCAGTTTACAGTACATTGTTCTGATAACTGATGAACATCTTTTCGTTAGTAATGACATTTAACATCATTGCTTTAGGCTAAACTTTTCTGAGTAAATCTCTTAAGCGGGCGCTAAATAAATGTTCGATTACATTACTAATATTTTAGTAACTGATTTCGCAATTAATTTTAAACAGGATACTTAGAAACGCCATTGGATAATTTTTTCATTTCACCATCACGATGTAGCTCATTTAAGAACTTCCTGCAACGATATCTTACCTACTCTCTTGCCTCGACGACTTCTTACAATGAATTAACTCTCTTACAGTTCTCCCAACTTGCATCTTTGCTCAGGCCCCAGCAAATTAAAAGATCTATATTGGAAAATCGCTTGGTAAGCTTGGTCAAAATACGAAATTTAAGTTAGACTGCATGCGTCGTATTTGCCTGGCCATTACTTAGTATACGAGTTTATCTTCTGTTTAGGTAAATACTCTAATTGCTAGATCATGAATGATAAACTCAATCTGACTACAACTACATTTCACAACTTAAAGCCTAAACCAGAAGCCGACCACGTTTTCTCTTGCAGACTGCTTAGTTTCACCACAGAGTTTCCAACTTAATTTCCAAATAGTCATCACATCTATGGCTCAATTAATGTATTTTAAGTTACCAGTGATTTTACACAATACTAAAACTGTGCAATGTTAGATTTGAAGACATCTTAGATTCAGAATATGTTTATATAGTGAGAGTACCTATTGTGCCTATTGGGTCCAGGACATTACCCCAGACATAACCCCCCCCCGGATATCGCACCCCGGACATTACCCCCGGACATTACCCCAAGGACATTACCCCCCAGACATTACCCTCCATTCCAATACATAATTAGAGTATGTATGTGTGCATGTATGTATGTATGTATATATGTATGTATGTGTGGCACAGTGGCTGATCGGTTAGAGCGGTCAGTCCGTAACGTTCAGTGTGTGATGCCGCCCATCTTCCAAGATGTTGGAAGAAGGGCGGTATCAAATTACGGTAATAATAATAATAATAATAATCGTATGCAAAACAAGAAAATAATAAAAGAATGCTCTTTCTTTAAAAAAAAGTCTTCATTTAGGGATATAGAGGTAAAGTAATATAAAAATTGGCATCTCACCGAAAGCTTAACATTCGATAGACTGTCTATGTCTTTACTCGACTGTGTTCTAATTGACACCGATATTCATACGTGGTAGGCCTATGAATCTTACATATATGACTGTATATACTCGCTAAAGAACACAGGGTATACGTGTATGGGCCACCTACGTCATCAACCTCAGGCACTGGAAGACCGACCTATCATTATTATGCCAACATATTCACGGTGGTTCATCGGTTAGAACGGTCGGCCATAACATTCAGTGTGCGCTGAGTGAGCGGGGTCATTCACTGTGTATAGGGACCTTGAGCAATTAAGTGGAAGATGGCTATACTGAGTGAACAATGATGCATGATAATTGAATTAGAACGAGTGTCCTGTATAGTTAAAGCTACTAATGATATACTAGTTAGAGATCTCCTGCTCTCTTATTCCTGGCTGGCGTTGCTGCAACCAGCTTCCTTTAAATCATAAATTGTGACTAGTAGCTAGACCCTATAGATACAGCTGTTAATTTACGTTTAGTTAAGCTTTCAGTTAAGATTTTGCAAAGAATTGCTTTTTGTACAAACGTGTGAAATCGTTCTAAAAACTTTATTTGGTGCTATTGCTCATTGTTACTTCGAACATCCCCAGGAAGCCCTAACTATAGCAGATCTTCTGAACCCTATTTGGGTCTTCTGCGTGATCCGAAGGCAATTTGTAAGATTTGCAACGATTGCCATTATTTAGTTTTATTGGATTGCCAAATAAAAACTTTTATTTGATTTTATTTGATGTAGGCCTATAACCTGCTACATTGACCTGCTAAAGCCTACTAAACTTTCGGTTGGGCAAATGATATTAGACGTTAATATTATGGGACCTTACCCTCAGGCCTATATGATGTATTAATAATTTAAACTAGGTTATATAGCATCGACGTATATTTAAATGTATCTAAATATTCGTCGATGGGTCCTGGTATACATATCGATGCATGCATCTGGGTATATGTACTCTATGATGCGGCATTGATATCTATGTAACAGTTCTTGTTTCTTGGATCTTGTTTTGCTAACCTAATCAATGTATTTTGGGGTTGCACCTCAATTGCACCCTCTGATCTTCATATACACGTTTTTATATCTATGGTTGCACCACATTATAGTTGGCCTATATTCTATAATATACTAGACTTATAATTATGTGAGGAAGACTGCAATGATTGCAATCCAGAAATCAACACAAAATAATGAATATAGGATTAGGACATTCACATAGAGACATACGAGCGCGTTCTGCTGAAGGTCTAACGCAGCATACGTGCACAGACTCCATATAGAACATCTAAAGATAGACATGACAGAGATATTGCCAGAAAAACAGTCTGGGAAGTCCTTTTCGGGGTTTTTCCATAGAATTTGGTTCTGTTTTTCTACATTTTAGGTATGTCTTAGCAATCCACCCCATTAATGCGTTCATGAGGCCCACGTATACATACGTATGGCCCATATGGGGTTCAAGACCGGCCTGCGCATTCATGGTTATTAAATTTATTAGTAGACCTATTAGACTATCAACGCAAGCACAACTATAGTCGACTCTTATAACAAAGTAGGGGTGCAAGTGTGTGGCACAGTGGCTGATCGGTTAGAGCGGTCAGTCCGTAACGTTCAGTGTGTGCTGAGCGCGAGGGTTCGACCCTCGTTCGGGGCGTCAGTCACTGTGTAGGGACCTTGAGCAAGTCCTTCGCGCACCATTGCTCAGCAGTACAACTGCAATTGCGACGTCGAGGCATGTGTATGCACTTCTGAGCAAAAAGATGTTGGAAGAAGGGCGGTATCAAATTACGGTAATAATAATAATAATAATAATCGTATGCATGTATGTATATTTGCGCTATGGAAATATTGTGATATCCGAGAGGTAATGTCCGGGAGGTAATGTCCTAGGGGGGTAATGTCCTAGGGGGGTAATGTCCTGATACCGTGCATATTATGCCATGCACGTGGTATCGTTTAGAGTTTCAGGATTGTCGATACTCCGCTTACAACTCCATCACCTAACATCCTAAACTGTCGCAAACCAACCAAACACAAACCACGTAAGCCTATCGAACTATGCGATTCTATAAATCTGTCGGTTTGAAGAAGCCGAAAGTTTGAGGCACTCTACAATGGGAGCAATGAACTCTCTGTTCTTGTTTCCTGTCATTGGGAGCAAATATGCACAGACAAAACGAATAAATATGGAATAAATACCAATTTCATTCTTCCACTGCCTTTGGTTACGCTGGTCAGTTTAAGGTGTCCTAAATAAAACAGTTCCTGAACGGACATTTGCATTCCGCCATTTTATCAGTCGGTAAGTTGTCTGCCGCTGCTGTCATCTGCATTTGTGGATTCCCACACCATCGGCCGCATCAATAGCAGACGAAGCATCATCAGCTGCAGCATTAGGCAATAAGTGGTATGCATCCTACCTTTATAGACTGACGATGGTTCCCTGTTACTCTTGACCCTCTTGAAACGCTGATGGATTGATAGATGAACTGAGCAAAGATTAAGAGTCTTAGGTTCTTCTGTCTCCTCTACAGTAACAGCAGCAGCAGCATCACGAGCGATCAATTCGGCGGAGGCATCGAGTCAATGTCGGCTGCATAACGAGTCAGTGGCCAGCTGTGTCCTCTTATGCAGCATAATATGAATCGTCGTGTGACGGATGTCGAGACTGGCTGACCATCACTAATGCATTGTTAAATTATGTTTTGCGGTCACATCTATAGATCTATATAACAATTGTACGAACTATTTTATTAAGTATTGCTTCTTCGGTTTTGAGCGCTGAATGGAGCTCAATACAAACGTTAGAGGGCTGTAAAGTTAATAAATTCCTGAAGGGCGCTATAAAATTCAAGATTCATTACATGGAAGTCGATAAAACCTAAGTTTATAGCAATATATTATATTGAATTCTTTCTTTATATCAACAGCTAAATAAGTGTGTCTCTTCCAATTACGGTCGCCGTCATCTTGAAAGCAATCGTGTCACAGTTACGCAGCCGAGGCTTCAGATTCATCACTACAATGATGACCATGGTCAGAGTAATCATGGTAATGACAAATGTGAGTCGGCCTACCATGATAATGATTATTATCATTATGATAAATAAGAGGAACAAGAACAGAAAGAGAATATATACTAATGAAAATGATAATGATGATGATGACGATGATATTGATGATAATGATGTTGATGATGATTATGGTGGTGGTTGTGGTGGTGTTGAATGAAAGGGGTTCATTTTTCACGGTTGCGATAACTTTGGTAGCTTTCCGTTGCACATGGATCTAATTGTGACCACTCCTTCAACTCATGTGTACACCTCTGATGATCTGACGAAATACTCGCTCGTCGACGGCCTGGCCTTGCTATCAATCGTAGGCCGTATAAAATCCTATTCGCCCGGCATCTGTACTGACTGAGTCGCAAAGGGAGCATCGTCTGTCGCCCGTGCGTCACCTCTGCCCCTCTTCATAATCGTATCCGAGACTCATATCTAATTAAACGACTGGATTTTGACTTGTATTCTGAAATGTGCATTCCATGCATGGAAACAAATACATGAAAGATGCAAATATACTATTTCCAATGATGAGCTTGGTAGGTTTGTGATCACAGAATCATGGAAGACACTTATCATCTCAGACTATTCCAGTATCCCATGTTTCTCCTAACTACCTCTTCACAAATCCTCACAATTCCACTATTGGAAGGACTTATATAGCGCCCTTTCAAGAACATCTACTCACCGCTACTTGGAATACTCCTACTCGTATCCGCTGGGTAGTGTCATATACCGTCAATCATCAATTATCATCGTGACTGTACACCTTCCTCTTGAACCGACTGGATTTGAGGCCTCGTACATTACCGAAGTTACCTCTAATGCATGGTTCAACATCTATCGTCCGTTATCTTCTCCAATTTCCACATTTTTCTTCACTTAACTGACCACCAACTCTTAACTGACTAACTGACCAACTGCATATCTTAATATAGGTCTACGTTTGGATAACAATAACACATTTCAGACGGACAACTTCCAACGACCGCCTAAAGCAGATCGGGTTGCTACAACAGATCGCTGAACTCATTCATACCACAGCACAGTGGTTCTCAACTTACTTAGTACTGCGACCAATTGATGACATTTCCAGATTCGAACAACATCTTTGCTTGCCTGCAAAAATTCTTTCCTCTGTAATTGTGCGAAGCTTTTTTTGATTTTGCGATACTAAGCGCAATCGAATATGAAACTTCAACAGTTGCGACGTTTTGCTGCTGGTACTTACGTCACTCACCCACCCCCACACCTCATATAAAATTTGCTTCTTCTGTATTCATTATGTTGTGACAACTTGATTGTAATTTTAGCTACACCTATTTTAGCGTTGCACGCAGAAATTAATCAAAGACATATCCGGATCTGACAAAACAAAACGACGACCGAACAGAATAGTTTTCAAATGCTTGTGAAAACGAGATAATCGAAGGACAAGGAGATCAGGTCGCGGAAACAATAAAGATTATATTTATAAGTTAGATAGACAATGCGAGGCTTCGATGCAGGGCTGTTGAAGTTCGGTCAACGGGACATCTATATCCCTATGCATGCACAGCAAGCGGAGCGAAGGACTCTGCAGGAAGGGACCGAGAATCAGAGAGCTCGACGATGAGACGAGACAGCCTGCAAGACAGTTAGACAATATGTAAGCATTGAGAATTTAAATCTAGTGGGTTTTCGCACAAGTAACCAAAGCAGTTCTTCCCACATAAAATTGGATATTATTTCGCTCACACCTAAACACCGACTAGACTAGCCGCAAAATGTTATCTTAATTCTTACCTATCAAAATCACAGAATGTAACCTAAGAAATAATTAATTATTGTATTCAAAAAGTGGTTATTTCTTAAATACCAAGGATGGTTAGGTAGGCCAATATATTGTTAAAGTGGGCTGTTTGAAGAAACTAAATCAGCAGTTAAACTCATAATAATAAGTGTTTTATTTCGTCTTATTCTGTGATATAGGGTATGATTGTGGTCATGGTGGCCACCTGGTGAGTCTGTTTGATTCTGCAGAATAGCTACTGATCACGAATAATCATCTGGCACGTGAGTCTTCGTACGCCAACTGGCGAGTTGCAGTGAATCTTTTGGCTCTGATCTATTTTGCGTATCCGAGGTGGTTGAGTTCACGATCCATTTGGGTCGTCATGCAAAACGAGCACCACATCGACATACAACAATCATCCAAAACTGATCCCTAAAAAGGCAAATTGAAAAAAAAACAATGGACTCATGTACATGTTGGTTGATTTGCAGAGCCTTGTGTACTCACAACAGTAAGCACAATGCTAAAAGCTTTATCCGGCGTGCGAGTAGGCCTACTATATAAGCACAGGAAATAGAATGGTCATGATCTAACTCCGCCACTGGTTGTACTCGGCCAGTGCCAGTCCAAAGCCTGGATAAAGGAGGAGGGCGACGCTAATGGTCTTTGTTACCACACAGTGTCGTTAAACTGCAACGACCTACCTGGTCCTAATCTTCCAGGCTAATTCTATTTTTATGAAATATTAATTTTTTGTCGTAATAAGACTACCTATATTTAACTTTCACAGATCAATTGATAAGCAAATCTCTAGTAACTAGGTTGTGGTGTGTTAATCTTGTATTTTATAAAAACGAAAATCATCATTGTCATCATCATTTTTACTTTGTGAACATCTGTCATCTTCGCAGAATTATTCCATGTTGGATTTCTTGCATCATTAGAATCAACGTCTATTTACCAGACTCTATGACCAGCTGATCAAAATCCTACTAGGCAGTATATAACGTTGTAATTTAGGGACGATTTTCGGATTTAAAAGATCAGCGAATAGTTACTATTTATTATCATATTATCTTTAGGGGTCCCTTTATTTCCGAACAGAGTGTATATATCGTATTTAATGGAACATATCTATGAACTGCAATGCATCCTTCCACAGTTTTTGCTCCAAAACCAGTTTTAGTTTTAACACTTAGCGACTCGATGAATTGGTTTCCCCGTCAGTTTTAGTAGTCGCTCTGCGTAAAAGCAAACCGAGTCTTGTATTTGAGTAATGGTCAGGATCTTTTTCTCTTTATGTCACCCTACTTTTTTAATCCTACTATTGGAGTCATATACGCCTGCAATCAACTCACGAGTCACGAGGGTATTATAAACAATATTCCTACAGTTAAATCTAGAAAATTCGCCTTTTAAAGATAGTTTTTCTGCTTTTGACTGCTCTGCCTTTGTGTCCGGAAGTTATGTCGCCGCCTCTGATTGTAAGCGAATTTGTGTTGAGACCCATAAACATCATTTAGCGTATCTACTTTGATAAGTTCAGCTTCCTTGCATGCTAATTAGGCTATTTATGCTATGCCCATTTTCCACTAACAACATATCTTGAAGCAAGGATTCTCTGTATATTGGTCCTTGATATTTGAAGGAATGCTGAAATCATAAATTCATTAATTTTTTATGATAATATTAGTAATCGATGATATTTTGTACCTGTATTCCATGTTCTATCCGCATCTTCGTTCGCATGCTCATAACGAAGGCCTGTCTGAGCAAGACGGGACCGCAGAAACACTCGCCCATCCGTCTAGCCAGTCCACATTCGATACAAGGGTTACACCAGAAAGCGTAACAACCTGTGACGCATGCACAACTAAGCTCAATAGAAACATGCAACGCCAAGACGCCAAGGTAAAGACAAATTTGATTAGGGCAAAGTACATTATAGCAAATTAGGACAGAGCATATATATATATATATATTATAGCAAATTAGGACAGAGCATATATATATATATATATGATAAAGATTACGTACTTTGTAATATTAAGTTCAAGAGAATGGTTCCACGGGCTTGATGATTGGAAGTTGAATTCAGGAAGATAAAGAAGCACCCTATTTCTCAATTTTGCACAGGTATATATTAATTAATTAAGTCTAATAAACACAAAGAGGATTCATTGATAGTCACTCAATCTGGCAAGATTTTTGATTGAACGTTTTTTTATCTTTGCTGCTGCGCGGCGTCTTCTGTTTCAGCATGATGAAAATTACTTATAAAGTTTTGCGGAAAGAGATCAATTTTTTTCAAAAATATACGCAGAGATTGATACGCATATAAAAATATAGGCATACTTATAATTTTTACATTGAACCCTTTCACTTTGGTCTAAGCTCTAGGGTACGTAATTTCTGTCAGAGGACCTGGGGTTAGAATAAGACTTAAAACAACAATATTCCTTGAAGCGCATCCATGACTTTACGTGACTGAACAAATTAGTGTTTCATTATTGATGTAAAACCAGTGACACTTGAAGGCTTATGATAATGCTTGCTGACATGGTATTGACGATGATGACGATGATGATGCTACTGCTGCTGATGATGACGACGAGGATGGTGATATAATGCAATTTAATAGATAACTCTAAATCACTGATACACATCCGAAATTTGTAGGTGTAAGTGCAGAACGAGTCTAGCCTACTATTGCGATGCTTAGCATTAAGACCAACAAGACTTACAGCTGCTCATATTTTCGCAGCAGCCACAGATTGACGTTGACCATTGGCGCTGAGCCTTCGAGGTTTGATACGCAATGACTGCGGTCACCTGTCTCTGGTAACTTTGCTCTATTACTACGTCGCCAGGAGGCGCTGTTGCTGCTGCTGCTGGCTGAACGACCACCGGTGACCCACTACTGCTCTCCATCGATGCCTCCTTAACCGTTTGTTGATCAGGCTAATAAGACAATGACAATAATTATAACAGCAACGTCAGCAGCAACATCCATTACTACTAATATTTCTACTTTTATTATACCACTGCTGTTACTACCACAATTACTACTACGCTACGACCACTACTTCAAAAACTACGATTATTATTACTAGGCTAATACTGCTACCAATGCTACATTACTACTGTGACTGCCGCAACAAGGCTACTTTACATCTGTTGTTATTATTATTCCTATTATCATTGTGTCGTCAATATCGATATTATTTTAATAAGAGTTTAGAAAACACCGTTGAAAATATCGATAATTGTTACCTAGACTGCAGTAGAAGAACGAGACATTTTCCGAAACGAACATAATATATGCATTCTAGTGAGTGGGACATGTACTTCTGCAACAAGTCCTTCCCAGAAAGCTGATGTAAGATTAAACTTCTTTGCATTGGTCGCCATAACGCAAAGATTCGCGATGATAAGAGAGATAGTGCTTCTCTAAAGTCCATAGATGATTTCAGTTTTAACTGAACAGAGTTGCGGTCGTGCGTGCGATCGCTCGATTAATAAATCTAAGAAGATTAGAAATTCATCAAACATGTCTAGACAGACAGTGTTTAGAAATTCATATGTTATAATAATCGAATGTAGTGCTGGCATCTCTATGGATACCTTATAACCTACTGCTTCGAGAAAAAAACCTTTGCACTTTGTATAGGCGGGTCAATCTATGGAAATAACTCGTAAACCTAAATAAATGCGAACAAACGGTTTCTGAACAGAATCTTTTACCATTTTCACGCTTTTCAACATAGTAAATGTATATTCTTAATCTGACCGTCGAAATAATGGTCGTTTTCAAGACGACGGCCGTCGAAAGCCGATATTGTAAATATCAAAAGCACTATTCAGCCTAGATACGTGTTTATAGAGGTTCGGTCATAGCCTGACTGTAGACAATTTCAAAGCATCTACGTTGTAGAAATAATTTCAACACAAACTCTTGTTTAATGTGTCATCTTGAGGAAGCAGCTTGAACCATATTAGGCAGTAGAAACCGAATACTTGCAGAATCAGTATTGAAACATTGCAGTATGATTACACTTTCTAGTGTGACCGGATGATTACAAGTTATTGCAAGGGTTTTTAACTCTATGGCTGCCACGCAAGGTTCCCATCAATCCTACTGTTCCTTATACCGTTGCCATCTAGCATATAAAGGCTGAGTCGACATTTTGGAGGGGTGCGCGTTACTAGTGTTCTGCTCTTCGTGTCGGAGGGAGTGTCAACATTCGACTAAATCCCTCGCTTAAAAAAGTTTCTCATTAGTAAACCTTTCATTTTAATACACACGATTAGCATTTGGGTTAGCGTTAGCTTGAAAAGAAGCGCTTTGGGGCTTATATGCGGCGCATAATTCCCATAAAGTTGCCGGACTCCGGAGAAACTGGTCAGCGATATATTGGGCCTAGTTATATGCCTTTGTGAACTGTATGAATTTCAGGCCATTGGATCTGAATACAGTACATTTGTATGCTCTAATTCTAATTATGTCTATGTTATCTATGTCACTCGTGATTTCGTGTTGAAGGGGATTGCCATAAATCACTCAACGAAAGTTTAAAAGTGAGGCCAGCGGACATCTAATTGTACTTCCTTCTTTTAGTTTTAATCGTTTCTATAAACAACACGTAAATGAACCAGACCCTTCACGTCGTGACCATTTATTTAACAGCACAACAAACGCCTGACTTCACGAGGAGGGGCCCAAAGACCTCATTATTGTCAGATTGAGAACTTAAACTTCGGTTCAATGATAAACTTTGGCAGATTAGTTCAACAGATTTTTCTGCTCCATTGGTTTAATGATCCGTCGATTAATTGTTGTTTGACTGAGCTTTTATGGAATTCCTAGCAACAGTGAAATTGTAATTTGTTGGTGGTCAGATAGACGTCGCTAGATGAAACCGAGAGAACAAGTTTGTCTATCTGGCGCCAGGTGTCACCTGTAACATCGCATGTTCTGACTGATCGATATTATCTGTTGATGCTGATTAATAGGCTCTCATTAGCTTTTGACATCTGATCAATACTTGACAAGTTTCTAATGCTATGTTTCTACCAAGCTTAGCCACCGAGGGAAGCATGTACTTCATCAAACTGTGAGAAAAGGACTGTCATTTGCAGATTAGTTTTTAGGTATCTTGAAATTACGATTACGACGCTTGGGTCAAACGCATTTAAAACAGGTCGAGTGTACAATGGTAAATTTCGCCACCTCTACCTCTCCACCCCATTCAAATGGCGTCTCGTAGGTGGCCAGTTTTTAGTTTCATGCACATTCTGCCATCTTTGCTATATACTGTACTTTTCCTAATGTAAGTCTTCAATCGCCATCGTCAGCATGTGCAACTGATATCGCGATAGTCTCCTGCTGTGTATAGATCAGTGCTTAAAGTGTAAAAAAAGAAGCACTGGTAGAGGGATGCATTTAGTCATATAAACGGAGCAGGACTAAATAAATTGGGAAAAGTTTCTACAAATGCAAAACCAAAAAAGAACAATTTCAGATTGGCCTTTGGTGGCATCCTGCCAAAGAATGACATTGAATTCAATGCCTTTTCCCGCTTTATAAGTGAGACAGTTTCAAGCAGGGCTGGTCAAAAGCTTTCATTCAGAAATATATCAGTTTCAACCATTTTAGTTAATAAAAACTTAGGGCCTCCAGCAAGGTTATAGACATGTTAATCTATGGTAGGTTAGATTGGATCAGATCAGACTGGACTGGATTGCACCTTGCAAAGGGATGTTCCAGCATTCGATGTGCCGTGAAATTTTATTAAATATTCATTCATTCATTCATTCCTTGTGAGCATTTATATAACGCCTCCTCAAGAACCTACTCAGGCACGTTCCCAATCCAACCGCGACTAAAGAAAAATGACTTGGGGACTTGTAAAGACCTGACGGTTTGGCCATTCATCCATAAGGACTCACAGACGTCACTCTTGGCTTCTCAAGTGCCACCTGTATGTGTCTCGTATGCATAACATATCGGGCTTTTATCATCGGTGGTTGAGGGCCTATACGTGTAACTTTCATTTCCATGTTATTTGAGGCTGAGCAAGCCACAATAATGGCTGGAATTATATAAATGTACTTCACTAACGCAATCAGAAGAAACGAGAAGTAATTCTTTTAACATTTTGTGATTGTATTGAGGTCGATTTTTTTATTATAGACTTCGGGCTAGAAGCACTTAGCGAAAAACGATTGCACTCATCATGTGATGTTCAATTCTTAACAAACATGCTTTGTTTGAATACATTTGATCAGTTGCAAATGTGCATTTCTATCCAAATTCATGCAAAATTATTTTAGTTTAATGTTCCGATTGTAGATCTGCATTTATAGGATTTGCAGCGGGCAATATTATTATTACTATTGATCGATGCGCCTACTGGATGCGTGTGAGCACCGCAGCGGAGCCAAAGCTAGAAGACGGACAGCAATTTGTCATCCTATCCTCTACCTCTCGAAACCATTTCTCCGACAAAAGCGAGATCTTGTTGCGACGTACGCTGATGGTTCTCGATCGACTTGAATTCCGTTCCATTCATACTCCGTTCGTCAGAATTAATCCTCGGCTGTTACAACTAATGCACGGAATTAGCATTTCCAGAGTAGAACAAACAATACAAGACAATTGCACGAGGTTGGCCGGATACTCTGTTTAACGATTAGACACTTGCGAATGTAGCGTAACGAAAGCTTTTCGCAGTGGCGCTTGCAGTCAGACAACTATTGCGGATCAACTCCAGCTAAAGCTTCAAGAGTGCGAAGTATAGCTGAGGCGAATCGTAATACCTTTCCATGAACTGAACAATATGATGTCTGCGGCACAAGACAGGGTCTTTGAGGACGAAGTTTTTGAGAACAGGGTCTGTCTCCGATGCATCATAACACCAAGTGCAAGCGGCGTCCAGTGACACATTAAAAGGAGCGTCCTCTTGTGACGGGCGCCATCTACTCGGCAGTTACAGTGCTCGTGCAGTCGTTCGAACTTCAAATGCAAAAATAGATTGAAGAATGCCTTGGAAGAGAACACAGTGAGCACACATAGGTTGACCTTTAGCGGCGGAAATAGGTATTTGAAAACGGATAGGCAGTGTTAGACGGGAATAGAATCCAATGTCAGAAATCTAATGGATTTGCTGTGTAGATGGAAATTTATACAGTGACTCCCAAAACAAGAGAAGAGTCGCATTTCAAAGTTCACTAATTAGCAGTATTATACTGTATGCCGCCAATTTAATGTGACCTTTGTAGTAATTTAGCAAACGCGTCTGAGGCAAGGAATTTTCTGGTCTGTGCTATTTATTCTAGTATGGAGTCGTTGTGGATAAGCAGTTGGTAAGTCGAATGAATTAAGTAACAAAGAACATAGCTAGTGTTTGATCATCTGCGCAGTGACATATCGACTTCACCAACTCAACTGTATATTCCTCCGTTCTAAACGATAGATTACATGATGCATGTCCAGTTGTTGGATTGGTAACAATCATCTGCGTCCACTGATCTCAACTAAGTCACTACAGTATCATTAAAACTATAGCATTAACTAATTATCACTAGTTATTATAGTGACGAATTCAATTTTACGGCAGCAAGGAGTGGCGCCGATAATTCAACTGCTCTTCACGCAAGTGTGTGTTATCCATTACTCTACGCTTCCCTCCTCCCGGTGTTACCCATGGTCTTACCTGCATTTCAAACAATATTATAACCATCAACGCCAAAACCAAACTTCAAACGAGTTTCTTTAGAATGCTATATTTAGAGAGGTACAGAAACTTCTTCTTATTTTCCTGTTACTGACCCAACAGAGATGCATGTGACCAAGGATCGCTTTGTTTCTGTTGATAACGACCTGCAGTGGAGCTATGATGTAGAGCAATGGAGTACTTATAGGGCGCCACTGAATATTAGAGTTGCTAACAACTCAATACATGGCTAAACGGAGAATAAGAATGTCTTCAGGCGCCTCCGGAAGGCAGCAGAGGGAGACAGAGCAGCATCTCCTTGAACGGAAGGGTAGGCTGTTCCAGGTGGTGGAACCCACGTTACTGGACATTGTCTCGTATGTAATGGTTCTCACCTTCATTGTCTCGCGTGCTTCTCTCCTATGTATGTATGCTGCATGTACAGCGAACTTCTAATCAGTGATTTCGATAGCCAGAAAGACCGTTTTCAAACGCTGCTGTATAGAATATTTCCAGTGAATAGACTATAATAGCCTTTTAGTGTTGTGACTGAACAATTATTAATAAAACAATGTATGCGTGATAAACGAGCGATCACCTTAACTCTCCTTAGAAACAAACTGTCTTGACTCACCGTAATTAAGAAAGAAAGAATAGACTCAGAGAGATAATGAAAGAAAGAGAGACGAGTGCACTGACACAGAATAAGAGGGAGAGAAATAAAGACAGCGACAAGAATTGAAAACAGATATAACGAAAACAGAGAGGAAGAGACGGAAACCGTCTTGTTATATAGTGACATTGACGCTATTTCGCTTCCCATTGGCCATGTTCAATTGTTCATTCGCTAGATGGCAGAAGCATACTTCGTGATCAACGATATCTAAAGCCGAGGATGGATCCACGAGAATCAGAACTGCTACCTACCTCTCCTTTCGAGTCCTTTGTCCATAAAAGTGCCTATCATTGTGAACGGTAAGTAGCGAAGTCTTGGGAAATAGTATTTGCGATTGGAGACTGGAAAGTGATTACACAGAACTGAACTGTAGTTGAGACAATTAGTTTCAGTTTAACGACACTGTGTGATTACAAGGTTTATTAGCGTCGCCCTTCTCTTTTTCCGCGCTTGGGACTGGCACTGTCAAAGCGGAAACAGTGGTGGAGTTGGCAGCTGAAACTATGCGATTAGGTTACGTGATGTTCTCTGATGAGGACCCCGAAGCTTAATAAATGAATCAAATCTAAAGACAGAATATTTACTGAGCTCATGTTACAACTCTATCTGCTAAGTTATGTAGGCTGTCATGTAGGCTCGTGATGATGGTACCCAGTGTATCGTCTTACTTCTGAAAATTCCGCAAATGTCACCGTTCACGCCAGGCCCTACTTGACTGCGGCTTAACTGTCTTCTTACCGGTATCTTGTACATAGACTCTGTACAGTAGACAGAGTGAGTGACTAGAGAAGGGATTTCGGTGAGACCCTAATTCTATTCTGAAATTCGAGGCTGCCGTTGAAACCGATCCTTCGCGTGCATACGATTAACTAACAAGGACGCGCATATTCCGTAACGAATTAGACCATTCGTCTTCTTCTATACTGTTCAAAACGACGCATCACGATTAACCCTTTCGGTCCTAACACCACTCGCTGTCCGGCTCGAGTGAGTTAATAGGTAAGAAATGTCCATGAATAAACTATTGCACTTGACCTTTGCAGAGGTCGAACTGCGAGGCAGCTGACTAATGACACACGCCTTTGACAGATGCAGTGTAATTGTAATGTAAATCTCCGAAATGTCTTACTGCCACAGAGAGCTGCGTCAGGGAGACCAACTTATTTACCGGTGCTTGATGGCAGTCATGTCCTAAAGGAACTGAAAGCTGAGGGCGTTTGATCACCATCGTCAGAAGGCGACGTCTCAAATCCTATCGCATCAGAATAAAACTTTTGTTTGTTTCTGTCTGTTCAATAATTGTGACCTCTTGTCTAATGGTGTGGCCCTCCTCCTTTCTCCAGGCTAGGGACTGGCACATTTCGGTAGTAACTACGCGTCTCCAATTGAAATAAATTGCTGGATTGGTTCTACGGTTGCACTTGAGCCATAATATTCTCCAAACCTGTAGACATAACTATTGTGTAGGCGCCTATGTTACCACCCTTTAACCACGTTAATGCGTGCTTGGTATTTTAAACGGATGCTCCCCCACTGTGTGTATTTCTTTAATGATAACATTTCATATTCTTAGTCCTATATTTCGAAAACACAAAACCTGAATATCTATCCATGTTTTTAACAGCTTTCGCTTATCCAAACAAAGAAGAAAGAGAAACTGGAAACATCTGATTAGCTATGCAAGTCTATCGTCAATCTGGCTGCTCTTAAGTCATTCACTTGTTATAGGCTCTGCTTCAATTTTGGGCTATAAAACCAAAACAAGTCTGAGGCACTTTTGTTTCGGTTCATGCCATCGCCTTCGTTCGTTTCCTTTGCTATGTAGCATCGATCTACCAGGCACTGCTGTACCGATTTCAGATTCTGTCAAAGCACTAGTGGCAACCCCGTACAGTGGACAGTAAACTCACATTCAGACGTATAGCAAACAATTGTAAATCGTGTATCTATCACATCACATCACGTCACGTCACATCACGTCACAGCAGGTCGATTCTGACAAAGAGTATGTCGGAAGGCACAGCCTGCTCAGTATGCTCACTTGTCTCCGCTCGCCTTGATCATGAGAATTCGCTTTTTGTGGGTCGCTTAGGCCTTGAAGTCAGCAACATATCTAAAACTCATTAGCTTGCGTAGTGCTGAGTGTCCCAATATGAACAGACCCTCAGTCCTACTCCATCTGCTGCATTGACTTCCATTTGAATTCAGTGTAAAATTCTAATTGGCTTGTTCCACCATAAAGTCCTTAACACTAATAACGCCTTACATTCTGCCTCGTTGCCTATACATGTACGATTATCAAGCACAGGTCATTTAGCTGAGACATGATGCAGAGCACATATGGACTGTCGTGCATTCTATACTTCTGTTCCTTATTCCTTAGTCCTAAGGAATGGAATTGACTGCCAAACACGCACACACGCTCTCTCTCTCTCTCTCTCTCTCTCTCTCTCTCACTGTCTCTCTCTCCCTGTCTCTGTCTATCTGGTCTGTCTATCTCTGTGGAACAAATTCACTTCCTTCCGTCAAAAAGCGGCTAAAATTCCTCATTTCACTCTAGCTTTCAAATCCAAGTGCATCTTCACCTGGCAGCTGACTATTCGCACCTCAAAGTCACTCCGGTTTGACCATGCGCGCGTCACAAATTTTAATCAATCAACCAGTTCTTTATTGTTTATCCAAAAATTATACTCAAAATGCGGAAGTAATAAATTTGAGGCAGCCATGCAGTGAACAGAGGGAACCTCCTCCCTCCGAAGGAACGAACCGCTCCACTGGCAGAGTCGGCCTAATTATATATGCATTATGCAAGCAAAGAGTAATTAATTAATTGCAAATACTATTTCGTAGGTAATATCGGAAACAACAACGAGCGTGACTGCATTATACCATGGAATCATTGAGTTTGCAGTGCTAACGATAATATTATAATTATGACGATGACTAAACAATCAATGCATTTTAATCTCTTCATAGACGGATGCAACTTAGAAGGATGGACCATAATATCTCCCCACAGGTTGCTCACTCCAAACTGAAAAACTGCCTTTTCAAGAAGCCTATCCTGGTGCCTCCTCTTCCCACTATACGTTCCTCTGAACACCATCCACCATCGTCTTCTGACTGTTTGCCTGCATGACTCAGACAAGTCCGTCTAGTGCAATACTTGGAAGCCGCCGACAGTTAATAACTTGTCATCATTCGTTCATACTCTGCTTGTAATCATACAGCGGTTTGTCAGTTTAAAATTAAGCAGTTAACAGCGTCATGTTGTAGCCATGGGCTTCAGGTTCCTGTGAATACCAATGCATTTATATCAGGAACCTTATATATCGTGCACCAACAGTAAATATACAGCTAACTAAAATCTTGAACCGGATGGATAAGCCTCCCATAAAATTCTTCGGCAGTTACATACTGATACATGCATGTTTTAATTGTTTCAATTACATGCATGTTTTAATTGGTCTTAATAACTAATATCGGGATCGATGTCTGGGTTATTTACGATGAAAGAGCTTTCGTGATGATTTTCTGTGAGGTTATGAGGATCATGTCACGCAGTGTCGTATTTGCCAAAATAAGATCTTCAATGAGTTCAACTCAGACTCTTTCGCGCCGCTGTTGTCTGGCTATAGTAAGTGTTAGCGACTTGGCTTGTACTGGATGATACAGACACCTGCTTATCGACCTCCGCTCAACGGAAGGACGACGATAACATTGCAGACAATCAATAATACGCATCTATCTTCTGATAACCTGTCTCTTATCTTTGCTTGTATCTGGATATCATATTATAAATGACCTATGGCTTTGCAGATCATGCACAGCTTTCATGCGTATTTTAGGACGGGGTTATCCATCTCCACGGGCAGCTATGTATATAGATTTGTCTATTATCATCAGTCACAGAGCATCAGTTGCGCACGAGACTAATTTTTAAGACATTTAGATCTGTTGCTGGCGATTATAGAAAGTGTTGAGCTTATAAGCTTTGTATACAGACTGTGGCTGAGAAGATGAAAGGAAGGTGAATCGGTTGATTATTTCATCGTGTGACTGAAAAACAATCAAACAACAAAAGAACTCATCATCTTCCTCCGCCTCCTCCTCCTTTATCACTCCTTATCCCTCTTCTTCCTCCTCCTCTTCTTCTCCCAGTTCCTTTTCAGCTTCCTCTTCACACCCTTCTGTAACTATTTCCCTTTCGCCTCCACTTCCTTTTCTCCGTTTTCTTCACATCCCTAGCTTTCCCTTCTTTTTCCTCCTCTTCCCTTTTTCCATCCCTTCCTCTTCCTTTCTTCTTTTCTTCTTCCTTCTTCTTATTCCTGTTCCTCGCATTCTTACAAAACTAACGTTTAAGCCATTAATTAAGCGTGGCTATTTCTGACCTTGACTCCCTCTTACTATGGTTTTTGCGGATACGTCTTTAATCTCCATTTGCGATGCTCTCTAACATTTCAATGCTTCTCAGATCCTTTCTGCTTGTGTCAATCGTTATGCATATTTCACATGGCGACCACCGACCTTAACACTCTGTATCTCTAAAATTTCTCAACCGTAGGCCATGCCTATAACTCTCTAGTCTTGCTGCCATTTAGCACTAAAGGTGATGCTCAGCATTTTTGGATTACAGGCAACGGTGTTTCTTTTATACCGAACACGTCAAGGGATAACTAGCTCTACGCCGTTATATACATATACCCTATACTTGAATAAATATATAGACGAATGTGCATGTACCCTGACTGAGTATAAAAATGCTTATATTTCGGTATGTAAATATATATACGTATATGTATATATATGCATACGGCGTACGAATAAATAGATGCGTGTAAATATATATATTGGCGGCGTTTTGCTGGTGAGCACATGCCCTCGCGTGATTGCATAACTTGTGACAGCAACAATATGAGATGAACGAAGGAAGAGGAGGAGGAAGAAGACAGGGAGGAGACAGAGAAGGAGGAGGAAGAGAAGGAGGAGGAAGAGGAGGAGGTATCCGACTCACATCTGCACGGCGCTGCTATTCAGACGCTGAAACAAATGACTTTGACCAGACGACGACTTAAAGGTTGACGTGCGCCAGCAAAAACATCGTCGATCGGATGCGGAGACTGCGGCTGCTGAGGAGGGAGGGACGCATCTGATAGCGTCAATGAGATGATAAAGTATCGATCGGTCCATTTGTGTTCGTATCAATACACGATCGCTATATCGATTGATGGCTTCTGTCGTAAAGAGACCAAAGGATAATCATTTAGAAGGGAAAAAACAGTCGTCTGTTGCCTACGACCGATTACGTGATGTCTTCTTCTTCTTCCTTTTCTTCTTCTTCTTCTACTTCTTCTTATTCTTCCTCGTCCACTTCTTCTCCATCTTCTTCCTCTTCATCATCATCATCTTCTTCTTCTTCTTCTTTTTCTTCTTCTTCTTCTTCTTCTTCTTCTTCTTCTTCTTATTATTATTATTATTATTATTATTATTATTATTATTATTATTATTATCATTATTATTATTATTATTCTTTTTCCTGATCGTTCGGTCGGTTGCAATATATGGAAACATTTTCAGCTCTTCTTAGACTCGCCTGTTTCGATATCCTTCAGACAAT
Organism: Bimastos eiseni; assembly: GCA_959347315.1. Classification (NCBI taxonomy): domain Eukaryota; kingdom Metazoa; phylum Annelida; class Clitellata; order Crassiclitellata; family Lumbricidae; genus Bimastos; species Bimastos eiseni. The sequence goes on along the minus strand of OY365806.1, from coordinate 23,125,436 downwards.
GAAATCTCACTTGAGCTGGTTTATGGAGGCAACTCTGGCAAGCAAGGCGGGGAAGAGCCAAGCAGAGAATGACATAATTATATCGATTCGTATAATATATGGACCTCGGATTCAAACCAATATATGAGGCAGATGAGGACTAGCGATTTACTGATGTGCAATATATAGCTCAACACCTTCTGTTGGGTTCTGGCTCGTTGGAAATGTGCAGACCATTGCTAATGTATAAAAAATAAGCTAATATTATCATTATAATTATATATAGATGTGTAATTGCGTTGGAGCGAGAAACTGCATGCGTTTAAGTCCCATAATATTTATAGTTGCACGCTGTACAGGAATCAGTTCGAGAGATTGATGAGTGTGGTTGTGTGTGTTTGTGTTGCGTATACAGATCTATAAATTGCATCCGTGAATAAACGTTCAGCTCGTCAGTCCATCTATGAGTAATTAATATTGCGGTGACTGCATCATAAGAATGCGTGGCATTGTTTATTCATTTAGTCCGTAAACAAGAGTGCTTCGCCGCATCGACCTTTCTTTGTTCGCCATCGGTCGACGAGATTCCGTTCATATCGTTTCTTATTGTCTCCAACTGCCTATAGGTGCCATTTTCTTCGTAACAATACCAGCTGCTACTGATGTTGATTCTGCTGCAGCGATTAATAAGTGAAATCTCTGCCTTGTATTATCGTCCCACCTATAGATGGAGCTCAGCTGCGTCGTCGTTCTCAGGCAACAACTGTTCGTCGATCCGTCCTTAATCCATTCAACTGATCGCAGTTGTCGTAGTCGTCTAAGGCATTCTGCCGACCGAACCATCCGACGACGACAGACAAACGCATGTATCGACTCATCGCGACGACTCGTCGTTCGACTTGAAGCCGCGGTTAAATGGAAGATACAAGAAGATGAAAAGTCGAGAACCCTTTATTAGCTCGCGTAATTAAAAGTTCCATATTTGGTGCCGCGCGCTTGACTGAGTCCCGAGCTCATTGTTCTTGTCGGCTGCCACTCCTCCTCCGACATACACACACACACACGGACGGAGGAACGGACGGACAGAGAGTGCAGTCTGCTATTGTCATCATCTTCGACGTCCTTCTGCCTTCGCTTCGCCATTGTCAGTGGACGTCGCCATACAGTCATCCGGGCTTTTTTCTTATTAGGCCTGCAACGGAAGTGGCCCGGCCAGAGAAGGTCATTGTCGGCGCTCAGGAAGTCATTGTGACGACGGGTCCGTCCGATCGACGCGATCGGAAGCCAGCGCAATGCGACCGCTGTTAGCGATGCAGCCATTGTGGCCGACCAACCGAACAGCGGCCGAGCAGGGCACCAGTCTTCCAACTCCTTTATGAGGGTGAGCGCCGATTATTGGCGAATGCTGGATGATGATTTAGAAGCGCAGCGGCGTCGCTAATGGGATTAATATCATAACGCTCGAACGCATCGAACCGGATAGGCGTTAAATGGCGCATGCGCACTAAAGCAGATTCATCGACTTCCTCTCGGAGAGGGTTTATCGGTTGATACAAATTGTTACGCATCAGCCAAGGGTTGCTGCCTTCACCTTTGCGCAGGGATCGTCCGTTTGGGGAATTTCCAGTCTATTTTAGGCTCACTCAGTCCTTTTAATACTTTTTCCTTAAGAGGTGTTACATAAACATATATTTATCAGTGCAGTTAGCTAATTTTGTTGTTCAATTGTCGTCAGTGATTTTTTATATTTACTCTTAGTAAATGTTTATTACAGTCGTAATTACAAATTATTTTTATTGCGGTGTGTTGTACTTCGTCATTTAGATGCGTTTTTCATATATAAGGCATTCAGAAGCGAGTGACATTCCTAGATGAGAGGAAGGTTTTCAGGTGAGAGAAAGAGGTGTGGATACTATCAAAGAAGATGATAGAGCTCCTAGAGAAAGGGGAAAGTCTATTCGATTGAGAAGTAACTCTGTTATAACAGAGAATATTGATTTGGCCACTGTGGTTCAAACACAGGCAATGAAGCGGCCAAGCCGATCAGAGGATCTTAGAGGATCTTAGAGGACGCAATGACGTAGCAGAGAGAGTTCCATATGTATAGCAACGCGTCTGACTAGACGAACAGACAGGCTAGGATTGACTGATGATTGAAACCACTGTCCTGACCCTGTCCCTACCCTGTCGTAATCCTGTCCTGACCCTGCCCTGACCCTTGTCCTGAGCCTGTTCTGACCCTGAGCCTGTCTTGACCTTGTCCTGACCCTGTCCTGACATAGACAGCCGGCGAAGCAATCTTCAAGGAAGGAGCACGAAGTCATCTCGTTTGGCCAATTCCGCGAATACACGAGAATGATTAAACCCAGGAGAAACCCAGGTCTTCGTAAAACGCTTGCAGTTTATTCGCACGAAAGCCACAGCTTTTGTCTGTATGCAGCTGCAGAAGAACTCCCCTTATACTTCGCTCTACTCGGTGATCAGCAGACATGGGTCTTGAGTTCAGTTTTAAACGATTTATAGTAAAAATTGTATGTTTAATTATGCTCTTGTAAACTTTTAGTGCCTTTGTGATAACTTGCACAATCGATATCCTTTGTTCTTTACCTGAGACTTTACCTTCCTACTGATTTGCGTTAAGACCTTGATGGGATCGAATCCGACGAATCCGACCTACCAAGTAAATTCATTTTCACTGAGCTCTTGTAATCGATTGGTTACCGTGATTTCGCTTAATTTATTTGTGCATCTTGTTTAACCATTTTCAAATAGTATAAGTCTACGAGGAATGACGACTAATAATGATGATTACTTAAAGGGAAATCGTAGACCAATACGCTATATACGCTATTTCTTTGTGTCGTATTCCTATAGTGGAGAAAGCCTAAGCTTAGGACGTTCCGTACGATAGTATAGATGACACTTAAATTTGTCTTACACTGATCTGCACGCCTGTGTTATTACATTACCTGTTAGCAATCGTGAGCTCTGGTGTGCTAAACGACGATGCTTAATACTGCTCAGCAAATCCACACGTGCGCCTACAATGATATGCAAAGGATGAAAACAACCGTTCTTATCGAAAGACATTTCGGCTGAAAGAAAACAAGCAATTAAGCGACAGGCCAGAGAGATCGAGCGGAATATATTTCGAGAGTTGAAAGACAAGATACAGGTTGATAAGGACAGAAATAGCTATATAGCTACTCTCAGCACTTCGTGTGTATATGTATCTAGACACTCTAATTATAGGCTGCCAGTGTAAATTTACATGTATGCGTCAACGTTAAAGCCATTAAGAACACATTACGTGATCAGTGCTCAGACAATAAAGCGAGTCATTTATTGGCAAGCCCTCGCAGACACGCAGAGCCCAACTGAGTTGGTAATTGACACGATGTTTCGAGTTGTTGGAAGAAGGGAATCGACGAGAGGTGCTATAAGATTCGCAACACACGAGCCCCAGCAACAGATTCAACATTCGTTTACTAGGATGAAGCAGTCAGGCACAACATAGTCTACATTAATCAGAGAATCAAATCTTAAGACAGTCAAAGCGCTTCTTTCTGTAAATTCCAAGTCTGGCATCATCATTCCTCTGCCACTGGGTGGTCTGGTGTGCGTTCGGGGTGGTCTGGGGTGGTCTGGGGTGGTTTGAGGTCGCCGAGGCTATGTCTATCCTTTTCAACAGAGGCAGATTTCCGCAGGTTTTCTCCACGTCAGAACAATCAGAATCTATTTAAGGACTCTATATGATGATTATGATGACGACGACGACGGTGATGACGATGACGATATCGATTATGATTATAATAATAACCATGATGATGATAGCAATGGTAATTTATAACAATAATAAAAATAATAATGGTAATAATAATAGCAATAATAATAACGATAATGATAATGATAAACATAATAATAATAATATATAATAATAACAAAAGCAATGGTAATAATAATAATATGGCGAAGGTACCGGTAATAATAAACTGTAATTTCTATCATACGTTTTGCTTTCCTTCTGCCCGTAGTGAAGGCTCTATGACAATGAGATAGAGAGAGACGCCTGTGTCAGCCAGTTGTGCATTGCACTTAACGTGGCTATGGTATAATTCCAGATAGACTGCCAATGCAGTGAACAAAGTGGCCAGTCATAGCGCCATATAGCAGCAGTAGCAGCCACAACCAAAGCAGTCGAATGAGAAGACAATCACGTGGGAGACAGACGCGCAACGACTCCTCGCCGTGTGGAGCGATGCCTCGGGGATGCCTCCCAGGTGATGGCAACTAATACGAGGCACGGCGACTAATTGGAATTTTGTTCTTAGCAGCGATGTCCACATCAGCAGCAGCAGCAGCAGACGTCGCCTACAGAGCCTTAGCCATTAATGTCTAGAAATTGAGAGGAGGGTAAGCGGCCGCAAGATTCGGCTCTCGTCTGATCGATGCCCCTAATGTTAGTCGTGTTAGAAGCGGCCGAGAGGAGACAACGGAATGCGGAAATCGTCACTTGAGGGTGGTGCTTCGTAAGCTGCGATATAATGACGATGACACCTGCGTTGACTTTCGTGACCCGCTTGTCTCAAAGGTCAGCCACCCTCTAAATGGCTTTTCGCGCCCTCGCCTCCACCTTTCCCCCGCTCGTGACATCGACAGTTGGCAAATTACGCGCGTCACGATCACGCAGGAAGTAATGGTACGCAACTGGACAATGCTCAGGCCAAATAATATTCAGTAACTAGTGATAAATGAACACTAATAATAACATTCATTTGCAGCAAACAAGAACAATTTCATCCTAATCAAAATTATTATTGTAGGATCTTAGAGATTATTTACGAAGTAACTTGTTTATGATAGATAATAGTGAGTTTTTACGGTGATAAATATTGTCAAAGAAATTATTTTTTAGATATAAGTTATCACAGAAATCATGATGAATCTGAATAAATTGACAATCTTCTTCAAGTCAAACTTACTTTAAAGCGTGGAGCATCAACTTTGAAAGGTGTATAAAAATGATCGGATGCATGATTTCATGCAGTCATGTGGCCAACATGTATACCTGGTCAAAGGAATAATTTTTTTTGAATCGTTTAAATGTCATACCGTCTGTATCTACTTTTGCTCGTAGTATCATTTCTTTCCTTAATGTAGAAGTGTATAGTGACTTATCTAAAGTAGTTTTGTTGGTAGCCCGACAACAGCATCACCTGCCTTAATTTAAGCGTGCAGCAACAGGAGGATTGGAAATTAATTAAAGAAATACTAGTTTTAAAACATCTACACTACATATTTAAAAGATATTTGTGTAAAAAATAGTTCATAATAGTATATCTTGTCGCTGGTCAATTATTATAGGTAAATGGTGTTTCAATAGTAGGCCTATTGCAACGAATTCTTAGGTGCTAATAGACCACAAAGACATCAATGTGGCGCCCATAAAATGGAGGTTTGAAACAGACATTCTGATCATATGATTATTGACAGTGTATGACTCGACCCCTCGCTCTTTTTATCAGAGATAATTATTAACCTAATCCAAAGTTACTACAATTTAGGCATATACTATATAGACTGCATGCTGATTGGGTTTGAGCAATCGTGAGTTGGTCAGGACCTTAACTCGTGCACTGACCGCATCGTTTAAAGAAAGAGCTTTAAGTGCGTGCGTCCTCGATGATGGTCACCAACTGAAGCCATGCAATTCTTGAATACGTCGTGTGATGTCGCAATGCTTGACGTTACAGAGATCCACGCAGTGGCATGCACATGTCGGCACCAGCCACGCATCACATGTGCAATCACTGCAAACAATATCTACAACTAAAATATATAATAATGAGACTATATCATAGTCTCATGAAGACAAAAAGGATATATATGCCATAGCAAATTACGTAATCAGCCATATAATATTTTCACAAGATGCAATAGTTAGAATTTTCCATTGGCCGCGTGGCTTATGTAATCGACAGAGCAGCTGTGATCAGTAAAAAGTAATGACAAATGACGTCGTGTGCCGCGATTAGAACGTCATGCCACTGGACCATGCACTCAGGCACGACGAACTCTTGACAGGCCTCGTATATATACGGTGCCGGTGTGCGCGTGTACCCACATACATGCATCCGTACATATATACATGCGTACACATACGTGTATATACGTGTACCTGTGTATATGTAGGTGAACAGGTGTATATTGCACATCTGGCTATATACAAATGACTGGCCATTGCGAAGCTTAAACTGGTTGATTGGAAAGCGATATTATCATATATATAGTTATTTCAATAAAGACTGAAAATATTATAATTGTTCAAGTATGGACCTGTGCCTAAAACGAGTCAGTTTCTAGAGGTTTGGACTGATCACCCTTCCTAAAAATACGACATTGCATGCAGTTGCTGAAGGACTAGTATTTTAAAATCGCATGGCATTGCAAAGAAAATTATTAAGTTACGGTTACAATGTTAAAAGCCAAATGGCTTTTGCAGATTGGCATTCGCGACATGATATAATTTTGACTATAGATATCAGTTTATCGCCATAAATATGACTCCATTTCCATATTCTTTGCTAAACTGAACAAACTCACTGTCGCAACAGACGGATAAAGTCTAAACTTCTTGAAATTAACCTCCACAAAACTTAAAATGCAAATTTTTTTTACTGAATTTCAATTATAAATGCCGTATTTTTCTTGTCACTGTACCAATTTGCTTACTTGCATGTTTGTTTTTATGATAACTTCCTTATTTTCTTCTTTGTTTTTATAATAATTTGCTTATTTGCATGCCTGCATGTTTAGCATATCACGAACAAAGGACGTACTTAAATAATTTCTGCATATTAGCTGTCAGATCGTTTTATACTTCCGAACTGATATATACGCATGGTTGCTTTTGGTATTGGGCGTCTCATGATGAGCTCACTGGCATTTCTCTTCTTTGTCATAATCTTTGCAGAATAATGATTGAGATAAATTCCCTTGATCTTTATTACAGAAATATTATCCACTTACTGAACTTATATTATAGATCTACATGCATGTCTGCAATATAGTGTAGTAAACAGCGGAGGCGTCTATCCCCCTTCTATGTGACTAGAACAACTTAAACCCCCATAGTCATTGGAACAACTACCCCCAATTTTAACTGACAGCCAGACTTATATTATTAAAGGATAAATAATAGATTGAACTAAGTTAATGAGACACATATTGACACAAGAGAATAGAACAGAATGGCTCAACTGCAAATTATAAAAGATTATTATATAAATATATGTATATGTATAAGGGTATAATACTTTTTGAAAATTACCTTCCCCTAATTACCTCCTCTGAGACGGTTTCAGTGTAGGAACCTTAAACAAGTCCTTCACTCGCAATTCCTCAGCACCGTCATTTGATTCTTGGTCATCAGAGATTAGCGCCCAATAAAAATCGCACAATAATATAATAGGTCTCAAATTGAAGAGACCGCCATAACGAAGGCGCTATAAAATGTAACTCCGTTGCTCGTACGCCATAGTCTGTATAATAGTGTATTGCTTAATGAGTGGAAGACGGAAGGATATCGATGTTGTAATTCAGTCATGCGTGAGGTCATTCACTGCGGTTTGATCCTCGATCCTCTGATGCAATGACTGTATCAGGGTCAATCGCTGTTGCACGCACGAGCGCTAAAGCTGCTGCTAAGAATAGGGCAACGGTTGAGATTAACGTTGTTTAGAATACAATAAAATTAAAATAATATGGAATAAAATAAAATGTAGCTCAATACTGTGATTACTGCGACTGAGCAATTCGGCGCAGGATATTGAGAACTTGTCCACGTGACATTTTTATTACGAAGCTCTACATAAATTACAACTATTCATTCATTACGAGAATTTGTGTATAGCGCCTCTTCAAGACGACTAATCAGAGACGCTCGATATATGTGCATGGTTTGCTTCGAAACGATACCAAAAAACATGTAAGACAGAATCGTACACTATCTCCGTTTATTTCGCCAACACATTTATCAATAGTCCGACCGAACTTCCCACTCACTTATTCATTTGAATAACTTACTCGTCCATTCACCTATCCATCCATCTATCCATCAATCTATCCATCCAACCATCTATCCATCCATCCATCTATCCATCCATTTATCCATCCAACCAGCCAACCAACCAAACATCGAAGCGCACGCCATCCATCTATGGTATACCGTCGCTTTAATCGAGTGGGGGCAGCGCACGGCCCATGGCGAGTGGTTTCTATAATGACCCCTTGGTGTCTGGCTTCGGGTCCAATCGGGCCTGACGGGGTCAGGCCTATTTCTGCCCCGTCGTCGACCTCTGGCCGTTAGTCGTGCGTGGTAGCACCGCTGGGTGCGACCGCCCGCTGACCCTCGGGCCCCCAGTCGCCCCGTAATTACGGCTTTGATCGGCAACTTTTGATTTCTCTTCCGATGACGAATATTTCCGTCATGACTTGGGCGCCATGGCGTGAAATTAATATATTTACCGTCTATACATAAACACACACATACACACCATATATATATAATATATATTCATACGAATATTTGTTTGCAACGACGATATATATATATATATATATATATATATATACATGCACACATATATTTATATTTGGTATAAGTATATGAACGGTGTATCAATATATACATAAAGGTCAATATGTCTTGCTGTACATATATGCAGAGTGTATATGCATAGAAGAATATGCGTTGTATATTAGGTTCATATAGTATGCAAGTATGTTTGAATGAATTAAGACACATGTATGTATGTGGGCTTGCTTGTGCGTGTACCTTTGTCTATCTATGTGCGAATATGATGATGTATATATATTCATATATGCAAGTGTGTGCAGACTTGATCATATCTGGTTTAAAAGCCACCTCACACACAGACTCACATACTTACACACACACACGCAGTACAGCATATAACACGGACTGGACTCTTTTGCTGTTCTGTCGTTTGACTGCAGCGTCCTCCTCCTTCGGAGTCGTCGTTTCCTTCATCCATCCCTCCCATGGCATCCAATCCTTCCTCCCTACCTCCATCCCTTCATTCTGTGGAGAGCGGCCTCCTCAGTTAGTATTGTAGCAGCGGGCGGCAGTCTACTTCCGGCGGATGGTGGGCCGGAGTTGTTGACCCTCTGGCCACCTCCCTCCCTGGCTCCCTCCCTGGCCGCCTCCCTCCCTGGCCGCCTCCCTTTCTGGCTGCCTCCCTCTGTCGCTCGCCTGATCGGTCGTTTGCGAATCGTATTAAGTCGAGAATCGGTTGAAGGAAGGCGGCAATTGATCGAAGACTGGTTCAATGGTCGACCGAACGGAAAGCGCATGAATCCACCGCAGCCGACTCACTCACAAACAGGGACTGGTCCGCGTTGAAACTTAGTGTCCGATGTCGTGCGATCGGGTGATAGAAAGCCGACGACGATGATATAGAACCGTGCCGAGAAAATGCTCCTTTAGGACCCCAGTCACCTCACTAAATCCTATATCCGCTAGATCACCTCAATCAATCCTATATCCGCTCAGGAGCAGAGCTCGACCATTACTATGCATAACATCCTATACCTACGCTGCTATTAATAGCATAAAGACGATATTGTTGTCTTTGTGTTATCTTCGTTTGGCTTCAGTTCATTTCAACGTTATGCTGGCTCGGCAACACAATAATATATTAGTTTTATTGTCTTATAATTATGTCGCAAACTCCATGTCTCTGTTTCAGTTCGATCTGGTATAACTGCCAAAGTCATCACTGTTGTTGCCATTTTGAACAATTTTCAGCCCAATCAACAATGGCTCCAGTTCGAGTTGAGATTTGTCAAGTTGTGAAAGGCCAATGAGTAACAAAACAAATAACCTCAATCTCAAGATTTATGGAACCACTTGCATTGAACGCTCGTTCATTCAGGTCGTTCGGCTTTAGGAAGCAGCGATGATGCAACTATATATACTAACTAAACACTGGACATATATAGGAGTGACGGGATGAAAGAGTACAGCGAGTTGGAGGAAAAGAGGCTGAATAAAGCATAGTGGTTTTTTCTGCTGCATGCTACAAAATCTTCACAACTATGCACCCCGACGACTGTTTGCTCTTTTCTTGGCTTATATTGCTCATATTGGTCTGATAACACACTATATAGTCCTCAATGCCCTCCTCACCTATGGTCGACTGATATAGTGTCTCGTATCACCGCTGAATCTATTTATGGCTTACAAAACGATTCGCAACTCTTAAATGAAAAATCTACGTAAAGCACTCCTGCTTTTGGGATACTGATTACGGACCTAATACTATAGGATGTTAATCTCACTGAATAACTATCGTGCATAATAGATTGGTATCATACCGATTGAAATGACCAGAGGTGTGTTCCCCGCTTTCAGCAGCGACGCTAAACCCTGCAGTTGTAATGTGCCACCTCTCCTCTATTTGTAATGTAAAATGATACACTGTCTGATATCCATGCGTTGATCAATTTTTATGTAACTATTCAGTCATCATCATCATCATTATCATCATCGTCATCATCATCATCGTCATCGTCAGCGTCATCGTCAGCGTCAACGTCATCGTCATCGTCAGCGTAATCGACGTCGTCGTCGTCGTCGTCATCGTCATCGTCGTCGTCGTCGTCATCATCATCATCATTAGCATCATCATCAGACTTTGTGCAAGTTCGCCGACCTTTGGACTATCGGAATAACGGGTCGTCACCATAAGCTTCCGTCATGACTAAATTGCATCGAAGGATAAAATATCACACACAACGAAAGTCAGAGGATTTTCGATGAAACCCATGCATTGCTCCGTGCGACTACGTAATAGGCCGGGACCGTTACCGCAGACGATTCTGACGTCGGTTCCGCATGTCAGTTGGTCGACATGCGGAGCGTACAGTGATTCGTTTGATACAAATCGAGTTTAAAGTTGTTTGCGTTATAATATAGCTTTAAAAATTAGTTTTGATGGACCCTACAAACTTCGTAAAGTGGTAAGTAATTCAATTTACGATGAAATGCTGAGACTTATTAAAATTTTAATCATGAAACGCGTCGTTGTCAAGCAGAGAAACAGCGTTGGCTTGCGGCGCAATTTGCTTTCCAAGTGTCGCATTTATTCATACAAATGTCGATTGTAACTGATCAAATGTCGATTTTGGCCAGTGAGTCTTGTTTAGTTTCCACTCGGCGTTGGCTTTTCTGCTGCTGAGATGAGTTATAATTGATTTCTTGAAGATAAATAAATGTCCGCATCGTTCAGTGTAACCACTGTACCCCCGTGTTTAGGATGTCTGTCAAGTTGAAACATACATTCCCTTTCCCATTCGATGACACGTTCGGCTAGAGAGTGATATCCCCGGGCAATAGCCTTTGCGTTTCAAAAGTTATGTCATCCCTTCGACAGCTAAATTATCAGTCTTACAGGGCCTACAGGCCTAAGCCATTTACACCACATACACACCACTAACCCCTCTCCTAAATACATTAAACCGCTTTTTTGTACAATACATAATGTACCCTGTATCGTAGATCAAACTTTGCTATCAAATACACTAAAGCCAATGCATTGGAATAGGGTCTAACTTTGACAGCTAAATTAACGGTCTCTGACGGCATACAGGCTTAAGCCATTCACACCACATACAGCATTGTAGTGTTTTTGATAGCCTGTATGCCATTTGGTGTATTGAGGAGAGGTTAGTGGTGTGTATGTGGTGTAAATGGCGTAGGCCTGTAGGCCGTGTAAGACCATTTGTAAAGGCTATTGCCTGGGAATATCACTCTCCAGCTGAATGTGTCGTCGAACGTGAAAGGGAATGTGTGTTTCAACTTGACAGATAAGTGCTTAGGAACGTTTGGTCTGCGTAGGCACAGTAACTCTTAACCAAGTTTCCTTAATTTTACTGTTTTCGGCCAGAAAAAAGAGTAGTTGACCTTATTTTAACTCTAATTTTGACTAAGAACTGCTCTTTGTTTAAATTCTAAGTTTTTGCTATGAAACATTAAGGATTGGCCATTCACAGTACTTAGAAATTTCAATTGTTCATCATGGCATTTCTTTTTGTATATTTATCTGTAGAATAATTTTGCCTTACAACATGGTAAACTGTGCAGGATATGGGTGTCGAAGTGGATACAAATCCCAAAAATCCGCAACTTATGAGGCAAACAAGAGCCATTAAATCATCGACGACACAAAGTTGTCATATCATACCTTATTCATTCAAGTTTACAAGGATTTATTTGGCAAGTGGATAAGAGCAATTTGGAGAGAAGAGTGGCTCATCCAGTTTGGTTTGTTCTCACTGGTGGCATAGAACCGCAAACCATCACTTGTTGACTCATTGAAGTTGCCAGTTTCACAGAAAGTTACTCAATGTTTGCCTGTTTACGCTGGAGTATTGCAGGACTCAACTGGTGTGCTTATTGAGAGACATAGCAGCATAAGTTTAAAAGGTCTACTATGGGATGGAACTATGCTGTTCAATCTTCCGGGGGCAAGTTGCGACCCATTGGTGGACACTGAATTATTGTACACATTCTTTAGGTCATGGCCTGGGTTGAAGATGAGGAAAATTGGCTGGCCAGTGACTGAATCAATGATGGTTGTCTGTAGCTGGGCGCTGCAGAGGAAACACATAGGAGTTCTGGTTTGTTGCAGCAGCATCCACAGTGATGGCAAAAACATTCAGACCTACGCTGACCATTACTTCATTGTAACTTTCGAACTGCTTGCATTCTTGTTGTCTGAGCTAGACGACGACATTCACACGGATGCGCAGGTTTCACTTTCAGTTGAAAACAGTTCTGCGGATAAGATAGTGGAAAAACTGACATTCCAATATTCGAATATTCGCCATCTTCCATTGATGCCAACATCATTTTCTATGTTAGCGGTTATATTGCTTCGTCAGTCTTCAGATCAAACACCTGTGAACACTGCAAGAAAAGTATGATCAACTCTGTGACCCACTGGAACTACTCACATTGAGTGAAACACTGGAAAGGCTGTGTGTTCTGGTGGTCATGATATAATTTTGTTGATTGCAAGGCGGATCTTTAACTGCGTGGCTTAGAATTTTACAAAAGAGTTCACGAATAAAGCCAGTCAACAGCCTGGACTATCTGGATATTCATTGACAAAGAAGCACAAACTGGTCAAACTCTCTGACACTTCTTCACACAATTAGTACTGTTCTACTTCCATGTTGATACATTATGAGGCTAAATGTCTAAATATTTCCTTTGACATCTGCTTTTGATAAAACTAGGTTAGTGTATGTTTATATGTGTGCTGTACTTTTTCGGTCAGTTACTTGTGATGCGAAATTACTATGAATTGTGAATTTACTAAACAATGTAATGCTGTTACGGTTGTCTGAATTATTTCTAAGCGGCTTGGGCAGCCTGTAGTACCAGTGAAATGGCATGCTAGCTTGTCTGCTCATTTCCAGATTTTCAGCAGTCAGACAGGACCGTTCCATGGATACTATTCTGTTTTATCTCTTTAAGAATGCATTTGTTGCTAATTTAAATTTGAGGATGTCATATAAAAATTAATGAACAATTTCTATGGTTGTTTTGTTTGTGCAAAGCACATCATTGTGCATTCCAACTCTGTTTATGATCTTTAAATTCTGCTCAGTGATTGCAATGCAACTAGTTCATACATGCAATACATCTGAACTTATCTACCATAAGTAGACATTCCTGGGTCACCATATTAATATAACATTGATGTACATTTGTTTAAATTAACATCTGTAAATTGATTACTAGCTGCATAGAAGAAGTGTGAGGCTGACCTGAGATATGACTTGTTGTAAGGAAGATATTTGCGAAACAGGCTGGTCTTGAAGATGCTTGTGAGGTAGGATGGTTGTTAAGGAAGCTGGTTGCTAAATGGCTGGTTGCTAAGTGACTGGTTTCTAAGGAAGCTGTGGTTACTGGTGACAGGGTATGGCATGACAATATCTTTAAAAATGGCTAATATAAACATTACTTGCTGTCTTTAATTCTACGCTAATAATGGCATTTATTACTGCATTTTCACTGCATTTACTGCATTTTCACAATAGTACGTTTTCAGACCACCATACCTAAATAGAACAAACCTATACCTAGAAATTCTTGCCACCTATTTGTGCAGACTTCAAATCTAACTTAAATCCATGTAGACACTTTAGCTCTATTTTCTGTATTTGATGAGATATCGTGTGAGTATCGACATGGTACTGTAGGTCAACTGTTGTACACGACAAATTTCAGGTGCATGTCCTGGCCTGCGGCCTTTATATACTGGGGTCCTCGATTGCACCGAATACACGTTCGATTCATACATTGTGTTCTGCCATGCAAGAACAGTTGATTGTCTAGTCACTGAAATCAAATATGAACGAAGATGGTCAAAGTTTCCGATCCTCAAACAAATTTTATGATAATCCCAAGTCACAACACTTTTCATGTGAGGTTCTATATAACGATGGCATTAAACCATTCCAAGCCAAGGCTATGTCAAGTGAGTAAGGGCTGCATGTGTAAAATTGCTCGTTGTTACGTCTTAACCTTAGCAGCAAATGTGCCGTATAAAAATTACAGTTTATTCATATACATTAGGTATTTTTACATTATACTTCAACGGTGTAAGCAGCTGTATACCGTACATATATGAGTGCATGTTAGTATGGATGCGAGTATGTGTATGTAGTCTGTGTATATATACATTGTATATACACATGCATGCGCATATGTATATAGGAATGTATGTATGTATGTATGCGTGCACGTATGTTTGCACACATTATTGTATATATATATATATATGATGTAGTTATAATTATATTGATGAATGTCTTAGAACTGTATGGCTGTGGTATATATATATATGTATATATATATATTTATAATGCAAGCGTGCGTGTAATGTGGCATCTGGGTGCTTGTGGCTGGTGTTCGTCGCGTCGTGCTGTTGGCTGGGCAGTGCCTGTTAGCACTGAGGCGTGACAAAGCAGCTTACTTAGCCGATAAGCACGTCAGCGTCATTAGGACGCCGATACACTCTCCACCCAATTGAACTAATTAAGATGCGCTTGATGTTTTTCTTTCCTCCGACGGATGCTTATCTAGCGCTCTTCTTCCTACGCATTGACTGCCTGCTGCTGATGCTGCTGATGCTGCTGCTGGTCTCTTGTCTTTGTATACCTCTGCATTGAGCGCGTGCAGTAATGTCTGCGTAATATCTTCGTAATGTCTACAGGCCTAACACACGCACACGCCTAATCAATCCTGCGTGCGCATTGCTGTCTTTACGAATTTCATAAAACTCGCTATATATAAGTGCTCAGATAAATAGATCCGTACACACACATCTGAATCACTTTCGAATATCACAAAAATTGCAACTTTTAAGGCATACTGAAATTGTCTCGTATGCCAATAATTAGCAAAAGGAGGATCCAAGGAGCAACTAGCCGCAAAAAAGAACCCCATTATGTGCAGTCGATTGATCGTGATCAAACAGAGCAGTGCAACATTTTACAAATATAGAACGATTGAAAAGAATTATTTTAAACAGCAATCTTAACTAATCTTAACTCAGACTCGCACATGTAGCACAGACTGGCCCGTTCCCACGGTTTAGACCCACGATCTATTGACTAAGGTTTTCCTTCAACCAATTATGAATACTATGAGCCTCGTTATCGGTTGTTGTAGTATAGGCCTATCGTAATTTATGTAGAATGTAAAAGGAAGGTTCTGCGTCTTGTTTTAAAGATAGAGTATGTTGCTGCTTGACGGACTTCAGTAGGTAACGAGCTCCAGATTAGGCGTCCTATACAATGAATAGAAAACTTATAAAATGCCAGAAATTGCGTTTCAATGCTAAGCAAATTAAGGATTGGTCCAATTGTTCACTTTGCCTTCAAGTTTATTCTAAATGATTTCCAACCCAGTTGTTTGATGGCCAAGAAACTTAATTAGAAGCTGACAGTGCATGCTAAGTGATTGGGGTCTTTTGGGGTTTAGCATTGAAGCGATTTAATACTGAGTATTAGAGCCAAGATCTTCCTTGATTGTCTTGACCGGGTGTCGGTATGCTCACTCACTCACTCGCATGAATATGCATGAACCAATCGTGTAAGATGCAAGCCATCGATTTTCACATGTGAGAGTCGATCTGTTCAATTCGAGATTCAGTCGTCAGTCGCTCAGATCCGCTGATCAATCGAGTCAGAAATGAATAAAAAGTAATCGTTGAGGAATTAAGTCATGCTTAGACTGACCTACAAATGAATGGAGCGCTACTTCAACTAAACAGTAATCGAGCCACACGTGCGCCCACTGTGTTTAGCTGCTTGAACCAAGTGACGAACCACGGCTTGGTTCACGGCAACGGACCATAAGCCAAGCCATGCGTGAAGTGAACGAAACATCCACCTAGCCAGAGAGACGCATTCGTGGAGGTAGACAGGAAGTGAGACATGCGCTGACGGCGGAAGTGGCCTCGCTGGCGACGGCGCCTACCTTGAAGTAGGAGCAGTTCCACTCCGTCACCACCACCGCCACCAGAGGTCGCTGCAGAGAGGAGGAAGAGCAGACATTAAAGCCTCCTCCATTCGATTGTCTTCGATGGGGAATTAACGACAACAGAGGAGCGCCTACTGGAGTCGTGCCAATCCCTGGACGGGGCAAACAAGTCCTTCTTCCCCTCTCCCTCCTCCTCATCCATCTCCTTCTGGTCCTCGTGAGGAGCTTTGGCGGCGATCGATCGATCGTTCGGACCTTTCAGCGCAGTCAGCGGTGGCACTGGATGCGTGCGACTCTGGTGCAGCGCCGGCCGACTCGCTTGACAGGTAATGTACGACGGGACAGGGCAGCGCGGGCGACAGAGCGTGACGGCGGATGAGGCGCTTGGTGCCGGCCACGGGCCGCTGAGGCTGTGGCGACTGTCGGGAAGTCCAGATATCCATCGATAATCACGACTTTGTGTCATCAATCACGGCTGACGGTCGACTGAATGGACAGCGAACGACGTACAAATGGGACGACGAAGAGGCCAAGAGACACAGAGACAGAATGACGAGGACACAGAAAGAGAGAAGGAGAGACTAAGAGAGAGAAAGAGGGACTGAGAGATAGAGACTGAGGGAGGCGACGAGGAATAGACACTTAGAAGCACTGTATCTAAAGCAGAGAGAAAGAGAGAGAGAGCGTGAGAAGGGGAACGAAAGACAATTTTTAAGATTAATGAGAGATAGAATGGCGCTTAGTCATGAGACAAGGTACGGAGGACAATGCATAGAGTGTACTTACGAACAATCGAGATAAGAAAAGAACGGATCAGAAAGGAAAGGAAACCAGAGGAAGAATAGAGAGACATTAATAAAAGAGAAAACCACGAAGGAAAAGAATGAAAGCAGAGAAAGAAGTTTCAAAGAATGTAACGAGACACAGAGAAGAGGGCAGCGTATACTTTGACACAAGATAGGGGGCAAAAACGACAGTGAAGAGAACAGGAACAGAGACAGAGAGGAAATTGAGTAGGAACTGTCAATAAAGTAACACACAGACAAAGGCACAAGGATATAAAACAATACAATTAAAAATTGTTTGCGCGCTTCATAATTATAGCAATAAAAATAATTTTCCTTATTTTCAAACTGACAAGTCGCAGTATCATTATAAACACAATCTGCACGAATAATGACAAGCTATTACAGTAGTCGAATTTAACAGTCGACATGCAAGGCGCATTGCGTTATATTGTAGGCCCATATAAATAGTATACATCAATACATTCAACTCAACAAGTCGCGCATGAGAGCGCGTTTCGCTACAGTCCTGGTAGTAAAGCGACGTAAATAGATACGTTCTAGTTTTAAATCATTTTAGGCTACACTGAGTAAGAGTAACAGATGTGCGTTGGCAAACTGAGGTTGCTCTATAATTCTATAGGTCCTGCAGCCAGTGTCTGAGAAAACTATATGAAAAAGTAATTCAAGTACAGCGACAAAGGTTGGTCGGAGGACGAAGGAAGGAAATTGTAAATCGAGACAAATGGATGGAGGAAAAAGGCAGAGTGGAAAGTAGAAAGGGAAGATGGGCAGATGGAAAACGGACGGAAAGATAGACGATAGAATGCGGAAAAGGAAAATGCGGAGAGAGGCAAAAAGAAGGAGAGATGTAGGACAAAAGAAACAAACGAAAGAAGGATTAAATGACAGATCTGTACTACAGAGAAGAGGGATATAATCGAAGAAGACTTAATATATGATGCACGGACGCATAATATGTAAGAAGTGAGAGAACCATTAAATTCATATAGGTGAAGTATATAAGAGCTGTATAAGATACATGAATATATATGTATCCATGTATATATATATACAGAGTATATATACAGAGTATATATATATACATAATAGAAAATACAAGAACAAGATTTACTTATTGCCTGATGACATTATCACAAACTAAGTCTTCGAGATATGCCAAGACGCGCTCATGCATGCATGGTTGGCTATTCAGAAAACCGACCAAGACACGACGAATGCCTCTTCTACATCCTCCTTGAACTTCGACGAATGTCCGGACGTGCGTCATCTTCCACCAGGGAGGGACACATTCGTCGATATCGTCCCCGTGTTTGCGAATCTATCTCCTCGCTCCACTCTTTAGGCGCTGCTAGGCCCAGCGACTCTGAACATCCAAGCCATCTGTCAGCTTTTGACGGGAATCTGCTGGTTGGTTCCACGCTTGTGCGTGGGCCAGTCATTGGTGTATCATTTCGCTTATACTGTGCACTATTTTACTAATTGTTCTAATGACAATAAACATTATGAGGGCTAGAGCAGAGAGCGCTCTCTGAGTAGATTTGTTGAAGAAACGCTATATCACCGTTGTCAAACCAGAAATTAGAAAAAGATTAAAACTCGTAACCATTGTTTGTCCAAGTCCGAGTTTATGCCGAGTATACTACGAAACTCGGACCGAGCCGAATTTCGGTTCATACCTAGTTCAGTTCATCTCCGTTATAAATGTGCTGTATAAAAAGATCAATCAACGGTTTGGTCGATGAATTGGGATAAGAATGTAGCTACCACGCATCAGTCAATATTTATGGCATAACAAGGTCCTGGAAGTGAGATATATGTCAGTTTCATCGTCGTCAGTGTAATTAATTGAGATTATTTTATGTTAATGTTTAACCATTTTCTACCGCAATATAATCGACAATTTCTATTCAGTTGTGTCGCTGGCTATGTTTGATTTTTCTGTCTTAACAATAGAATGTGCACGTCGTTCTTCAATATAGGTTTTAGAAATTCGCTGTGATGATCTTTGTCCCGTCGAAATTCTCTTCAGCCTCGACCTCCACTCAGCGTTGGAGCAATTTGTGGGCGTAAACCGTGTATTGCAGACGTTTTGCGGATCAAATAACCATCAGTTGGCCACGGCCCATAACAGTCGGAATTGGTCGTGTGGCAGCCGCTATTTCATGGACTTCGCAAGGGGAACTGTGTGACCTGCTTATGCATTGTATCTCTCTGTATACTTTTTGGATCCATATCGGACAAGTCGGCAGTCAACGCTAGATACTATGAATACGAATCTGTTGACCATGATGATGGCGGTAGAGGTGGGAACGAATCTACGTATAGTTTCTGTATACTACGCAGTTGGTGTAGGGACAAATACGCGTTGACCGCAATGGTCCCACACGGTCAACATAGTTATTAGAATCTATGCACTCTAAGGTTGCGGGTGATGTTAAATGGTAGAACTTCTGCATCACTAAGGCTCAGGTATTCTGGCCTTCAAGTAGAATAGATGACGAAGAACGACCGAGGGAGGGAGGGAGGAGATGAAAGGAAGGGGAGGGGTGGTGACCGTTGAAACTCTGACTTCGGTGGGTTACGATTGAACTGTTCGTCGCCAACCACTCTGAAACGCGCTCAATACAAAGCAACAACGTGCTTCAGATGTATGCGGTGTGTGTTGCCTATGTAACTATGTGTTTGTGTCTGGCTATTATATATATATATATATATATATACTGTATATATATATATATGTCTGAGGTAAATCTTGTTATGAGCATGTTAATGGATGGGAATTGGGCAATGCAGAGAACCATATATATAGAGACTCATGTATATACATAAAGTCAATTGTGGTTGACGCATATAGGTCTGTATACGTCTGACCCTCCTTCAACTGGCTTTAATACCTCATTGTCGTTGTCTTTCATGACGCGGCTAACACGCGCCAAAGCATCCTTTGTAGATGATGCTGATGATGCTGATGATGTCATTCATCGAACGTACTTCTTTGAATAGACAGCATCATAGATATATATAAACATATATTTACATCTAAATCTAAATATTAGGGTATCATGGAAATAGTGCAAAAATATTTTTATATTGTTCTGGTTTCTCATCCCTTAGGGCATTCCTTTGGCATGTAGATCATTAATAATAAAAAATAGTTATAATAATAGTAATAATTATAATTATAAATAACAAACAATAAAAATAATTATTATAATTATAACAATAAAATGATAATAATGATAATGATAATGCTGAAGTGTCCACGCCTCATGGCCGTCGTTTGCTACCCCTACTTTGTGTTTGCCGATTTAAAACTATTCCAGTAACGCCGTTGTGTTCAGCGGCATGTTCAAACAGCCGGTGGGCTGTTTGAACATGCCGCTGAACGCAACGGCCAAGGACAGCTAGCTTCAACTTTATGACACACCCTAGTTCAGTTTCATAAAGCATGGGGGTCATTTCTACCTTGGGCAAAACAAAATAATAATTATAATTGGTTTTCAGAAAAGACTGAATAGGTATGGTTCCAAACGTTTTTCTACTGTTATATAATAATGAGATTAATGATAAAAATAATAACGGTAATAATTACGATAATAATAATAATTATTATTATTAACAATGTTAATTCTTTATTAATTCAAATTGACATGCCCGCTGTATAGTTACAAGTCATCGTACAAACAGATGGTCACAGTGTTATTACAGTACTCGAATTAGACAGTGTGGCATTCATTATACAAGGCGTTCATCTGCCCCACTGTTCATTTTATCAGCGCCATCTAGCGAATGGAAGGCTGAGTAGACTTTTTCGATCACGCGTACTTGCTGATCTTCAGCCCATCATGTCGGAGTGTTATCATTGTCCTAAATACACTCCCACGTGTCAACATTTTTATTCTGATATATAAGCACATTTCCTGACCGCTCAATACATTAATTGGTTATAGTAACTTATTAAAAGTCGATGTCAATTGATGCAACAGCCAGCAATATATATGCCTTCGTGGTAGGGACAGTCTCCTGGCTGAACTGGTTAAGTAGACTATACTATGACTTGGCTTGCAGAAAACACATCATGGATTCTGTCATTGCCAAAGTGTTCGACACACTGATACCTCGTATGAGCCTAACATCAGGAGACACAAGGAGCGCAATTGAAGTAGACCGTTATGAGAATGGTGAAGAATTGACAGCAACTGCACCGGTTTGGATCCGGTGAAAAAATGAGATTTTTGAGTTAATATATGTCTGGTTTGCAGCAAATATGGAAAGTGCTGGAAATGCGCGCATCCATGCTCTTGTATGTAGAGCGTATATATCCAGAAAGCGGGATAGATGACACAGCTGATATTATGAGGTTTAAAATCTGCTTATTTTCGCTCTCAATTCCACCTCACCAAGCGTATGTTTGTCATTCAGATCAACTCTACAAGAGTTAAATTTGTCTGTTTTATGTGTTCATATAAGAAAGTTCATGCGCCATACAACTCCTCGCGACGATTTGAATCTTCTGCGAGAGTTTGACGCATCCAAATACACACAAAAGCTGTTGTCATTGCAGCAGTCAAGTCCTTTTGTGACCATTTGTGATATCTAATTGCGACCCTGTAAATGGTCAAGAAAGGACTGGTCACATTCGTATAAGAAAGGAAGCGCATGTACACTGCACATGTAGCCTGCTTGGCTCAGTGTACATGACATGATGCTTTTGCCAACGCTGCATTTGCATGGCATTTTAATCGTATCGTAATCCCGAATTTATATGGTGACACTTCAAGAGAAACTCCTTATAGAGTCACCATGTTGCGTCACAACATATTCTGCAGTTTTATTTACTGCAGCTGGAAAATCACATGATTTTCTTGCCCTTCAACATAGACATATATATATAGTAGAAGAACAATCCTGAGTGGGCTAAGAAACGACTATATATATATATATAAAGAGAGAGAGTGTGTGTGTGTTTAGGCAGTAAATGATGACGCCGAGCGGAGAATCGCTAAAATTCAGTCATTCAATAATGCCACCAGTCACCAAGAAGAACGGATGCGATTTATGCAACAAGTTATTTAGAGCCACTGCAAGACATTCCCAGATATCAAGAATTCTACTGCTGCTCATCAGCAATGCCATATATATGCTCAATTGATCATATATAGCTAAATTGGCAATTATAGACATGTGCACTTTCCATAGCAATGTATGTTATACGTTTCTTTATTCTCAATAACGAAAGGAACGATATAGGGAGAGACATTGCAAAATCGATACTTTCACTTTGATTGATACCTCGTTACATACTCTCCATCATTTCAAACGCACATATCTTTCCATGCAGTTTGACGACATGTCGCTTCTTCAATAATAGTAATTTAGGCAAACCAGTCTACATAAGTGTCAATGTATTTCAAACCCATTATTAACATTTATACACATATACATGTATACATATACATGCATATATGCATACAATACATAAATGTATACATACACCGTTCAACTCGTATACAAGAACACTATCAACTGCCTCTATGTTAACAATATCAACCGCTTATTGCGCCCGTCGAATGTCATCGTGGTCAGGACAACACAAATCTATTGCATGGAGATGATTAATGAGAAGAACTACTTCTCTTGTGCTATAAGTCACGAGTGACAAGAAGAACAAATAATTGCTAGAGTCAGAAAGTGTCTAACAATTAAAAACGGTCATTAACCATATAGTACATGCGCACTTCGATAACTCGATTAATCACTGCGTCCGAAAAGAATATGGATATCACATTCGTTTTCTTGTTTAGATATATATATATACATATACACCGCTTTATACAAGACATTAATCAGGATCAGATTCAGAATTTACATGCAGTTAATTCAAGGTCTGCATACCTGTATATATGTTTTTACATATATACATATATATACATATATATACATACATATATATACACATATATATACATATATATATATACATACATATATATATACATGCGTGTATAGGCACATTTGTATCTGCATGGACACACAAAGTAGTATAGCGTCTTTAACGCACCTCATAAAAGCGCTTTATATTTGCCAATTTATTTTATTGCCAAATTTAATTAAGACAGAAAGTGATTATCAAGCAAAACAGTGCATATAAAACTGGAGGACTTACCAGTGTCGATCCCACAAACACACACGTGGAGCCAGGTCAACGTATCATCGTTATTCATAGCAGATGGCACCATCTTCGGAGTATATCTGTATGGATCAAACTGCCTCAATGGTGTAGAGTGATAGCGAGCTGTGACGTTCGCAGAACACATTTTACCTCCTTCGACCAGTGATGGTCTCTCGCTGTTGGAAGATGCAGCAAATGCAGCGATCCCATGAACTATAACGGATGCATCGGTCGATATTATAGACTCTATGCATATGCGAAGGTTTTAGTCATCTTTTAGATTTCACTCGGAACTGCCTCAACTCATGCATGCGTGAGTGCAGCCAGTGAACTGTATCCATTTGACGTTCACGATGTCCCTCGGACCACTTATTTCGTCTTTGCTATTGACGCGCCATGTGACTCCATGGCATTTGAAACGTCAAGAGCTGATTCTACGATGCTGTGGCTGCAACATATGTAATTTGAGCAACAACCTTCATCGGCATTTTCAACTGATGTTCACTATAGTTATTAAAGTGCAAAATTCCTTTTGATGCTTCGTTCGATTAATTTCTCTGATGTCTTCTGTTTTTGCAATCACGGCGTGTCCTACAGCTATAGGCATGAATCTTTGGCCAACAGCAGAGGCGTTTACACGAGATGGCGCTAAATAAATGCTCTGTATACTCTACAATTGCGTCAAGAAGCTATGAGAGCGTTTGAACACTATAGCATGCACTGTGGATGTTGGTTTGAGGTGATTTGCAACACTATAAGAGTCTGAATATGGTTTTCAGTTCGAACCATGCGCTCAATTATGATAAATAGCCTGAGAACGTTCTAATAAATATATATATATATATGCATGGTCGCTACATGAAGTGGCTTCTGCGTGCATGATATCATTTATCTTATGCGTCAGTGGATAGGGAAAGTGTATCGGTCATTCTCATCAAATGTTATAAAGAGAAATTTATGAAGTGCCACTGCGGGTATCATTTGAATAGCGTTCACGTTCAAATAACACAAACCTGCCATGCAGGAAACGGGTCAAAGGTCAAAGAGGTAAAGAACGAAGGCTCGAGAGTCTCAGAGGTTACTTCCCGGACATTGAAATCAGATAAATAGCATTTTATTACTCTTTTTTCCTCCAGTTATACAACAGTTTATAAATTTTAAAAGCTTTATAGATATAGAGTACACGGGATGATATTGGAATGTATACTTCAATCTAGGAAATGGTCAAATCCCTATTCCTAGTCGTTCCCAGTTACCTCACTTGGATTATCGTGTCAGGCGTGCATACATATCTTACATGTAAACTAAACCACGTGCGAATTAAAGTAACTGCATGAGCGAAGGAAGGAATGCTTCTTTTGTGCACCCGTTGCACCGTTAAATCGATCGCCGTCCATCGCCAACGCACAGGCAGAGCACGAACGCCCCGCCATCGTATCTCTTGCTCACTCGCTTTCTCTCTGTCTCTCTGTTTCTCTGTCTCTTTCTGTCACTCTCTCTCTCTTTCTGTCTCTGTCTCTTGCCTTCTCTGTCTCTCTCTTTCTCTGTCTTTGTCTCTCTCTCTCTCTCTCCCTCTTTCTCTTTCTCTCTCTCTCTCTTTTCTCTCTTTCTCTCTCTCTCCCTCTTTCTCTTTCTCTCTCTCTCTCTCTCTCTCTCTCTCTCTTTTCTCTCTTTCTCTCTATCTCTCTCTCTCCTCTGGTATGGCTGTGATCTGCTTCTATATACATGTATCTCTTTCTCTCTCTTCACCTTTTCATTTTGTTTGTATCTATACGATTAAGAACTCAGTGCAGTTGAAGGAGTCATCCATCTTTTCGGCTTACATGTTTATAGGCATAATAAACAGAGAAAGAAAAGAGATGAAGAGACCACAAAAATGGACAGAATTCATAAAAAAAACAAGACATGAATTTTCCTCTCAACAGCTTTTAACGCATTAATGGGACTCAAATCCATATTATCAAAACTCTGCAGTTACCGAAAAATGACGTCATTGGCACGCGGTCCCAACATTGCCGCAAAATGAACCAATCAGGAACTGGCCAGACGTTGCAATAGAAAAATAGGCCTATACGTGTCCTATATTTAGTTAGAGACATTTGCCTCTGGCGAGGATGACAAATCTCATTCTCGTTTTAGCAATTTGATGACCGACTTAGAGACGGAAATAAACAAATAAAAGGCAATACTACAGTTAAGTCATACTTGTTATACACACATTTGTTTGTGTTTTTGTGCTTGTGTGTGTCTGTGTGTGTTTGTGTGCTTGTGTTTGTGCCTGTTTGTGTATATGTGTTCATGAAACTCAACTGTCGCATTTCGGATGCCACCGTCAACTTTATCTGCTTCACTTTCAAGTATTATTTGTAGAAGAATTAGCATGCCTCTGGTTCGTTGAGAAGCGACGGATGTAGGCCTACAAATAGTTGCTCAGATTCAGATTGCTCTATTATCACGACTCGCCACGTAGTGTGGAAGCGGCAAGGTTGCAAGGAAGGTCACGACACAGTTGAAGATGATTATGTGTATGACAATGATGCTTCTGCTGCTGCTGCTGCTGCTAATGATTACGATGACGATGAGGAGGATAATGATGGTGTTCAGATATCTAGAGCAGCCTCGTTCTATAGACAATCACTTGTACTATGCGCATGACATAGGAATTTTATAGCGCATTTACACGTGTACGGCGCTTCTTCGGTTGCTCGCCAACCTAATAAGTTCAGAACGATAATTGTATAATTAATTGAACTAAGGCGTGGTAATAAATTAACGTATAGATTGTGCAATTGCAGTGAAATTCAACCGTATATATATATATGACAAGTGAAGTCGATCGATTGATTCGTTGTCAAGGTTGGCCGCATTAGGAATATATGAATCACAATCACGCAATAGTAAGAGCAGACGGTTGATAATGGCTAACCACACGCGGCTATTTGCTCCCTGTATTCGTATTACTATTCTATGGCCATATTGTCTGAATGTTATGCAAGAACTGTTGAAAACGTATCATAAACAATTTAATTATTATTCTCCAATTGAGGTCGCTGTAATGCGACAAGTCACAAATGTAGAAGATTGGGTCGCGAGAAGTAAGTCGTTGGCACTTGACCATTTAGACCATGCAATGGTTTATTCATCCATATATTTAAAATTTATATAGCGACCTGTTAAAGGATACTTGGCGGAGGTGCTCCCAGCCCAACCACGACGACAGAAATCAGACTTGAACAGCCTGTGAAACAAAGGCGTTCTTCTCATTCGCAGCTGTCGTGATTTTAAGGGTAGAGGGTCCAGATGAAGGGGTCAGTAACCGAGAAGGCGCGGTGCTGTCTTGTCGAGGAGATTGCACGAGGGACGGGGAACTTCCGAACTGGCCATCAGAAGAGGAATTAAAAGCTTGGTGGTTAGCCAAGGCTGCAGGGTAGCAGAGTTTATGCAGAGAGGACCTGCTAGATCAGGGCAACTATTATGCAGCTAAAAATGCTTTGTGAGGTAGGAAGCCAGTGCAGCGTATTATGTAGGTTGTGTATTTAGAGAAGCGCCCATTGCATAGTGGAGAAGCAGGACGGGTTATCAACGCGAGGGAATGCAGGCCCAGCGGAACCAACAGCAGTGGTCAGATGTCGGCTAATATCAAAAGCATATAGCCATAGAATAAAGGGAAGCCGACGCTTCTTGAAACAATAACGGCAAAAAGACCAAGAATTAGAAAAAGGAGTGATTGCAGACAAAAAACAACAAGAACAACAAGAAAATGGAGAAAAAATATAGAAAAATGCACGAGGAGAAAGACAAAAAGAATATGACTAAATCTGCAGGCTAAAGCTCGTCTATTGACTGTGCCATTAAAAAATCAAGAAATCTCTTGCAATATAGGCCGAATTATTTGCATGTAGCTATAATTATGAGACTTCACTTGAGCGATATAGTCTCTTGACATTTAACAGTTCATCACTTTTAATTAATAAAATTCGTCCGTTGAATATATATTTATTGTTCTCGGCAAAAGCATCAGAAAAAAATTATGGAACGAATGTATTGGCGTAAGCTATGTTTGCATGTGTGCAACTTGAGTTTTTAAATCGCATTTTTAACTTTTCAAAAGTACAGATTATGCATACAAAGTGCAGATTCAAAAAGAACAGTCACCATTTGTACAGTCGCTCTTTGCATGTAATATCAAATCAGTTCATGGCCTGTCTTCAATTTGACTTAGACCTATAATGTCTAAGCCTACAGGTCAACAATATGCTTGCACACATGCATGTGTCAACTTTCAAATTTATGTTTGTATATCGGGTCGTAATGCAGAATAATCACTTAAATCTTGTTACATATAAGCCGGCGTTACAATTACATTATGCGAGAGCCAAACGTGCTTGCTTACAACAGTTTCCTTCAGCATTTCGGAAAACTTCACTACAACTTCTTTCTCATTCTTGGTCTGTTGGAAAACTCATATCTTATGCTGAGCGTATTACACGATGCGTATGCAGCATGAGCCTATAATATTATAGTGTGTCTTGTTATTAACTGGAATTTACGAGAACAAAATTGACTGCCATCTTTAGTAAACAATGTTTCCTGTAATCCCATATTTGTACTTTTCAGCCTATTGAAATCCGTGGATTAATTAAATCTGGTGTGAATGTATACGACACCCAACGATTAATCAGTAAATAATTCCCTTTGAAATGCTCATTGCTATTAATTTACGTATACGTTTCGATCCCTGCCGTGTGTAGCTACTAGCTAAGGAGAAGAAACGCACAAAATCATGCCTATTCATCGGTTTATGAGTAGCAATGCGGCTGTCAAATGAAGTAAAAATAATGTAAAATGAATTAAAATTGATTAATGAACAATTTCTCATCATATTCAAATGTACAAGAAACAGGTTTTTGAGGCCACGGATTCGTGGATTAATCAATTCGGTTTTAAACAATAATGTCCAAAATTAGCAGACGCTAAAAGTTCGTGTCAACAGTCCTCAGTAAATTTACACAAATTTTGAATAAAATCTCTGGAGTAGTCATCGACGTTTTAGTTATTTACAGTACATAGAAGGACGACGCCATCAGCGCCTATAATATCCATGTGTCTGCGTGGACCAGACACTTGATGGTATGCATGAGCATGACGCGTTAATAGTCACGTGTGGTCAGACAGCCTGCATAGAATATCAAGGATATATCCATTGTGAGATGACGTTGCAATGGTCCAGCGCATGCCTATACAGCAGCGGTTGCTATGGCTACATGAATCGCCGTAGAGACCGTCGTTATGACGACGGATTGAATGCGAGGGAAGAAGAAGTGCGGTCGTCAGTTAATATGAATCAGTCCATCGTTACCTGTGTAGTGGTGCATCATGGAAGACGGCTGCGGAGCCTGGAGAAGATGCGGATGCGGATGCGAATGCTGATGATGAGACGTCATTGGTACCTGTGTGTTGTAGCAGTTGGCGATTGACGATGGATTGATGGGACTTGAAGCGGGCGAGTAGTCCCCCATTGGACCCCCTCCGCCAGGGCAGATGTGTCCATCGGGGCCGACGTTGTTCGGGGATCCGTTCATCGTCCTTTGGACGCCGCATTCGACCTGGACGCCACACGGAGGCATGTGACCCCCACCGCCACCGATCGAGAGGTAATTAGTGCGAAGGTGATGCTGCTGTGACTGCTGCTGCTGGAGGTGATGAGGATGCTGTGGATGGTGAATGGTTCCGTCGTCGTCGTGTATGGAACCGGTGCCTGAGACAGGACCTATCATCGTTATCATCTCTCCGTTGGGTCCAACAGTCGTCGTCGGCGTCATCCTCTTCTCCTTCTGGCGTCGATTGCAGAACCAGACACGCACCACTTCCTTCTCCAGTTGCAGCATCTCTGCCAATTGGGCGATGTCCTGCGCAGCTGGCTTCGGATGCTTCAGGAAGTGTGCCTCCAGTTCGCCCTTGACGGTCACCTCGATACTCGTCCTCTTCTTCCGTTTCCGTCCCTGCGCCGCCAGTTTATCCATGTTCGTGGGAGACGTGCTCGTCGAGTCCGCTTCCTCCAACCACTTCTGGAGGAGTGGCTTCAGCTTGCACATGTTCTTGAAGCTGAGCTGGAGCGCCTCGAAGCGACAGATCGTCGTTTGAGAGAAGACGTTCCCGTAGAGGGTGCCAAGGGCAAGGCCGACGTCTGCCTGCGTGAAGCCGAGCTTGATCCGGCGCTGCTTGAACTGCTTGGCGAAGACCTCGAGGTCATCGGACGAGGGCGTGTCCTCATCCGAATGACCGGCGTCGGTGCTGTGATGCGACGAATCGATGGAATCGAGGGTCTCACGTAGGCTCCAGCTGTACGGTCCAGTGGCTCCGTGGTGGTATCCGCCGTTGAGCAGGTACTCGGCGACGGTCGACTGGTGTGGGTGGGGGTGGTGAGGGTGGTGGTCGGGCATGGCCATCTGGTGAGGGGGGTGTCCACCGGAAGCAGCAGCAGCGGGTGACCAGTTTGGTGCGACGACCTGCAGATGCTGGTCCCTACACTGGAGCTGTCGATTCGTCTCGTGTAGGATATCGAGATGACTGGGCTTTGAATCGATGACGTCATCCTGCCCCGTTGCCACGGACCCCCCGTGCATCATCCCCCCTGCAGTGGACGGCCAGGATCCCTGGAGTCCCGTCTGGATCCAGTGAGGATAGGGACGCTGGACGACGTCGTGGTTGCCTAGAAACGAATATCCGTTCAGATAGTAGTGTTGCTGAGGATGGGAGGGTACTGGTGGCCCTGGGTGTGGTGGAGGTCCAGAGAGGTAGTGGTTGTGGGGCGTCGGGCGGTAGTGCGACCGGGTCACCTGGGATGAGGGGAAATACTTCATTTCGTTCGCTTGATCCGGAGAGATTTGAGATGATAATGCTCCCATCGGAAGCAGCGAATAGTCGGAACCGTTGACACATGTCTGTTGTTGTTGTTGTTGTTGTTGCTGCTGCTGTTGATGCATCTCATCTGTGAGAAGGGCGTTGTTGCTGCAGCCAGAACTTCCTGCAGAGTCCGTCACAATGCCCGACGAGACGATCCCTGAACCCGGATATGGACTGAGATCCGCCGATGGAGCGTTCGCCTTGGAACAGGAGGAGGCAGCGGCTGCGGCAGCTGCCAGGTAGGAACTGATCGACGTCGATGCCGCCATTCAAATACGATAGAGGAGGCGAACGAACGAACGAACGAGCGAGAGTCGACGAAATAGCAGAAGACGACTATCGAACTGATCAGACTTGCAAAGCGAGTCAGCATCGAACTGTGCTTTTATGCAGATGACCAACTCATTGGTCTACGCCCGGCTTCAGGCACTGGCAGTGCGCCGCAGATGACGGCATCCGATTGGCCAGCGCCGGTGATTGGCACCACGTACCTGCGTATTGAGGCTGCTTCGAGGCAATGCCTCTCATCGACGCAGACGGCCACGCAGACGGATGCACAGAGGCGATCAGGCAACCAGATCGGTCTGCTCATGACTCGCTGTCTGTATAAACAATTAAACAATCAAAGAGAACCTCGAGTTCTATTCCGGCGGCCGACGGGAAAATTTATACAGAAACACAGAACTGATAAAAATCCGAGCGTCATCAATGACTTATAGGCTCTGGCAAGTCCATCGATTTTCTGCCGCATTGCCCGCAAAACGCGCTCTTTATGGGCGTATTAGTCGATATAGGCGTATTAGTCCATATGCTATAGGCGTATTAGTCTGCTATTATCGGCGTATTAGGTTAAGGAATGGTTTCTAACATGAGTGCTGCTGCGGCTGCAGGCCATCTTGCGACTTAACCTGAATCCCACCAATCTATGTAATTGAAGCACCGATTTGTGCGCTACATTACCAATTGCATTTTCATTTCGTGTTGAAATGAATAAATATATTCATAATAAATGTCTTTTTTTAGGTTTACTACCCATATATATATATTTAAGCATGCAGGTGTCACAGTACTCTTAAGGATATATTTGAGCGCTTCAGAGAAGGGAGCAACACAACTTCAAGTGATGATATATACAGCTATGAAAGAACGACAGGCTCGCTAGCCGGTCTATGTACGCAAATTCTGATCGTGAAGATGGAGAATGTACACACCGATAGTTCCACGCAGACACATAAATCAACGAATTCGGGCAGAAAGATATGCATTATAACAACGTCTAACGTCGTCATTGTGTAACTTCATTTCATATTTGAAAGGAGCACCTGATGATCGCAGTTATGGGCCTATACACGAAATTAGGGTTGATCACTGTTGCTCTGTTCTTGCAGATCATCTGGCTAGCCTATAGGGCGCCTTGACCGGGTCCTTCGTACTGCTACCAGACTTATTGATCATATTTCTAAGTATGCCCCAGTCACAGCGTACAAGCGTGATGGTCTGCACTGGCTTACTATCTCGCAGCGCATTAGCTACAAGATATATCAGCGCTTCTCTGGCGGTGCCTCGTTGGTAGCACTCCATCCTATTTAAGTAATCTCTGTTGCCCGGTTTCTGATATATCCTACCGTATACGGCTCTTCATTTCTCGGATATGGGGAAGTTACTGGTCCCACGAGCTCGATCCTCGATTAAACAGCACCTAGCCTTCTCGGTTGTGGGCCCCTCCATTTGGAATGAACTTCCGCTAGCGCTACGCATGCTTCCTAGGAACAATATGCCAGCCTTCTTAAGTCATTTTTTTTGGCCGCAGTCTGGCTGATCGAGAGCGCCTCTAAGTATAGGTTTCTTGAAATGGCGCTATTAACATTTTTTAAATGAATGGATGAATGAAAGAAATTACAATCCTTACCATAACTTACCATATCATTCTAATCCCGTTCCATAGTCACCATCCGCATCGCTTACATCATTAGTCACTGTGGTAAGGAAATCGTCATGATGACAATTACACAATGAAATAGAAGTAATTTAATATAGATTTACAGAAATTATATGTTTTCTTGAGCACCACATTTCACTTTGAAGAAAAGTTTCAACACGGCTAATCATTTTCCCACATTAAAATTTGCTGCTGTTTAATTTCTGACACAAGATCGCCATTAGGAAAATTACAAAACTGAATTTAAATGGGCCAATATCTCTATATAAAGAGATTGCTATCGTAAACATCATTGTGGTCATTCGGCTTTCATGATCGCATTTGCTGAAGTTCTAACTTCGATATATAAGCGATTTTAGGCAGAGAGTCGTTGTCAACTGTTACAAGAGATACGTAATGAATACTTCATTCATATACTCGTAAAGTTCTGAAGCTTGTGAGTTAAGTTAAACAGTCTTTCACTTTAAATTAGAACTCAATCGCAAGAAATGATTTGTGAAACATTTGTAGGTGTCGCTATGGCGCACAGTATTCGATGTGATGCGATGTGGGGCGTTTGAATGAAAATATAGACCTACATAAAAGACAAAAATGAACTGGACAATATAGCATCAATGTACACGCAGATGGCAAACAGCGAGGGAGGTGTATATATATATATATACAGTCTTAAATGCTTTTCACTCTGATAGCTGACGAATCTTCACTACGTGTGAATTAGTGCCTCGTTGCACATGCAGAAACGATTTCCATGCATATGATATTAGACACAGCGACGGATCTACATGAAGTGCAGAATGGTTTTTCTACTGCACTGCATGTCTGCAGCTCCTATGGCGCCTCTTGCGAGACTTCAATGAACTGTACGGCTGCATTATAGGCGATTACAAGCTGAATCGATATATGCCTCAGACCGTGTGTATACGTTGGGACACCTGCATGCAGCATTCAATTCAATAGATGATAAGGCGTTTCCGATAAGCTCGCTAAAAACAGCCTTATATATACACAAGTATATATATATACATGTGTTATATATATACACAAGTATATATATATACATGTGTATATACACGCATTCATATATATATATATCTGAACGTCTTGATGTTCGACTTGACGTGTGTGCGGGACAAGTGCATGTTTTTAGTTTAATTGCATGGAACGCAATGACATTTCCTTGGACAAGATGCTCGGTTTTGACATGAAATATTGCACAGTTATCAAACAAAAGTCAATAGCTTTCTCTCACTCCATTATTATTTATAAATCTCCGGTGTACAGTCTATTTATTACGTTCGCTCCTATATGATATACGCAAAAAACGCCAGCTTTCATTATTTTTAAGGCAGGAACTGATTCTGAGCAAGATTTAAAAGAATTTTTCTAAGTGATTGTGTATTGGAAGTATAGATATTGCCGAACATGCTAAAGACCACAATAGTCATTGAACAGCTATATAATCACTTTGACGATAACTAAACCAACCATCGATTAGTTTGTAAATATATACTACTACCATGATCTCTGTTACTATAGACAACTTCGACTCTTTTTGGCCACACGAAAATAATGGCTGTGCGTTGATGGAATCTGTAAGTATAGGAAAACCCAGCTGTGCAATAAAAACGAGACATGTCAAAATAGTTCTCATTCAATATTATATTTTGCTTGTGTTAAGACCGCCCAATAAATAAAATAGTCCTTGTGTATGAGGATATTTGAGGTTTCAATCGCCCGCAAGTCTGAACATTTCAAGACACGGGCTTCATACCCTATATACGGACGCGATAAGGACGCCATCTTTTAAATTCTGTTTAATATCAAATTGTCAAGGGTTCGAACATTTTTTAGCATTTGCAAATCTATCGTTATATTGTCTTAAATAGTAGTTAACTACGTGTAAGCTGTTCCATTCCCATAATTAGCATTAATAGCCAATTAATGCTAATGGTTAAAGAGACTAAGTAAGCCCAATTACAGTAGCAAATCGATGTTCTTTGAGTTTTTTAAACGTACTGATATTGTGGGATTGTCTTATTACAATAGGCGTCTTATTCCATTCATTAGGATCCACATATCCGATGGTAAATAGGCGATTGTTTGTTCTACAAAAATTGGTC
Organism: Bimastos eiseni; assembly: GCA_959347315.1. Lineage (NCBI taxonomy): Eukaryota > Metazoa > Annelida > Clitellata > Crassiclitellata > Lumbricidae > Bimastos > Bimastos eiseni. The sequence continues at coordinate 23,090,929 of OY365806.1, read as the reverse complement.
TATGATTAGATGAAGAATGAACATTGTAAGGATTAGCAGACGAGATTTGAATAAATTGATTAGAGAAGATTGGTGGTTATAAATTATTAACATATTTATACATAAATTCGTTAGATTGGAGCAATGTTATTTGGTGAAGACTTAAAATACGAGAATAAATAGACAAGTCTTTGGAGGACCAATGGCGAGCCATGACCAAAGACGATTTTTTTGGGCATAGCTAGCGGAATTAGTCTGGATGGGTAATTAGAAATTCATATTAAATTACAGAAAGAGAGGTAGGGATGAATCATGGCATAGTATAAATTAATCAGGTTGTACTTTGGAAGGCGGTATATAGGCGATTCTAGATAGGCCCTACAATGCCTATGTTTTTTGCAATTTTTGAGGCAATATTGGCAATGTACTCCTTCCACGATAGAAACTCATCGATTATAATGTCAATCAATTTGATAATTTTATTATCTAAATATTGATAACAGATTACATGTGGATAGGCAGAAACGTGTGGATAGGCAATACGCAGGCGTGCTATGACAAATTACAGACATGGACTTGTATAGGTAGTTGGACTGACATACTATATATGGCCTATAATGTCAGTGATGTAGGATGCAAGATTGTTCAGATTCCTAATAGACATTCCGTATTTCGATCCTCAGACGTTAAGAGCTCAGTTGTTCAATGTCACGTGCCTGAACCAAAACGATAGACTCTCCTTTCTGATTTCCGTTTCTGGTCTAACAGACCTTGAGAATAATCATATAACTAATGAGAAACTGCGGAGGAGGGCTTCTGAGCCGCATGCACGGTCAGACTGTTGACCAGACTTTAATTGGCCTTAGGTTAATTTGTACGGAAACTCAGCAACATCGCCAGCGTGGTGCCTTACTTTGTAGTACGGCGGCGGCGTAACGTTCGTTTAAAGTGGCGTTTACTGGGTTGACTGTAACGGCATCACGTCGTACGTGAGAAATCGCGATGCCTTGGGCTTCAATTCTCCCGTAAACGGCCTTCTTTTAATTCGTTCAACAGGCCGTGACCATATTTACTCACGAAATCAAAGGCCTGTCGTAATTACGAGCGCCGCCGAGAGGCCAAGAATTTGCAGGACACGCGCTCGACGCACCCTCCGTTCGCTTTGTGCGGCAGCGCGTGACGTAATATATCCTTACATCGGTAACGACGCCTGGCGAGCGGTCGAAGCACTGTTCAAGGTAAAGAGACCCGTTCGGGATCAGGAGCCTCTGTCTGAGGAAAGGTCAAGTCAGAGGTGAAAATCTTTGCCCATTGAAGTCGAAGATTGGATAAATTGCCTATTTTGGACAAAAATCAATTTGTTTTGATTCTGTGAAGTTTCGAATGGCCTAAATATTTTGCCTCAGAAGAACTGCACCATGTTGATGTTCGAGTAACAGGCTTCAATCAAGGCATTGGTCAACCAAAAGCCAATCTACACTTACGAAGTATGGCTCTCAGAATTTGAATAGCTAGTGAGTTAATTGCCAACAAGCGCTATGAATAGAACATTTAACAGACTGCTACATAAACGAATGCTGGTCAAAATCTCATTCATTTAAAGCTGTATACAACTCGATTTTAAAACCTTGCTTATCCAGCCCCTACTGTCTCCGGGACAATTTAGTTTAACGAGTCAAGGGCTTTCTCCATCACCTATTCAGCCACTTATAGCTGAGGAAGTGTAAAGTAGAATTATGGGATTAACTCTTCCGACAACTACAACACTCTCCGGTAACTAACCAGAAATCAATTCACCAATCAGAATGTAAATGTGGAAAGCTATCAGCGTTCGTTCATCTGCTGCTGTAGGTTTACATTTTAATTCCAAGGAATTTCTATATGACACGAGTAAAGTCTCATTTACAGTTACAAGTCTTGTATACTGTGCTTTCAAGTATATATATATATAGGATCTAAATCCAGTCCAAATGCTTTGGTTCAAGTGCGATTACAACTGCTTAGATATTGTGCTCGAGGAAAATTACTAAGTACGCTACGGCATCTATGGGCAACTGACACAGGGAATGCAAGAACTGAGGCTATGTAAAAGAGCATTGAAATTATATATCCAATTATTTGTGACTATATATAAACTCTTTAAATCAAGAGGGACTGGTTCATGAGGTTCCTCTTGCTGTATTGAACGCCAATTGCTCCAGTGGTCAGTTTTGTTGCATGAGCTTTTGCTTGAGATATCGTAATCTATAAAGGTTTACAGTATAACTCTTCCCGAACCCCAGTGTTTTATCCTCTTAAATAAATGGAAGTTAATAAAACATTGAAATCATGATATCAGATCTGCAATTTGCTCATGCTGTAAGAGGCAGATGAAACAAACATCGCAGAATCATTTTAAATATGAGCGTGCGAACAAACAGCGGAAAGGACGCACAGATAGAAGGACGGACGAACGAACTGTCATCCCAACTGTCATCCCAACTGTCATCCCAACTGTCATCCCAACTGTCATCCCAACTGTCATCCCAACTGTCATCCCAACTGTCATCCCAACTGTCATCCCAACTGTCATCCCAACTGTCATCCCAACTGTCATCCCAACTGTCATCCCAACTGTCATCCCAACTGTCATCCCAACTGTCATCCCAACTGTCATCCCAACTGTCATCCCAACTGACTCCTGTAATGAATGTAATTAATCTCTGAACGTTTAGTTATCGCAATGGATGGCATCGCATGGCAAAGAGGACGTGATATGTAGATTGCTCTCATCGGAGACCTAGAACCGGTTCCGTTATATCCCCGTTGGAGCCAATGATGTCATCACACAGATCCTGCAGTAGCGGGTATCGGCGCTGTATTGTTGGATGCTGATCTGTCTGTAGCATCTACAGCCCACGCACCACAACTTATAACAGCAACGCCTGCACCTTAATCACACCAGTCCCAACCCACCAACAATGCCTGCCCACAATTCATTCATTCATTCATTCACGCATCCCACGGAAGGACATGTGGTTATTATCCTCAAATAGAAAATACGTGAGAAAGACTTGACATAAAAAACAAATGGAGCCTTACACACGAGATGACAAACGAACGGACAGAAGCAGACATACGCACATAGGCACACGTCGACACAGAGAGAGGCATCGATACGAATTAAGATAGGTGTGCGTTTGATGGCCAACAACGCATCGAACCCATCTTTGTAACGCAGAGATCTTGCATAAGCAGATCAGGGAAATCTGATAGAAACTATACGAGTGTGTAGGGGTGGACATACATCGACCCCTCTCCACGACATACCCCACCACAACGAGAACACCCCCAGAACCCCCTAGCACTTGCCCTGGATCGGCCTCTTTCTTTCCCCTTCCCCGCATGCTGCAGCTGGTGCTGTGGTCAGTAGACCATCGAATCTCCAAAGGTATCACTTGTTGGTTGGACGGAGACGCTATTTGCAATTCAAATCGACGCTCATTGAATACGAGTCACAGATTAATCTTCCGCCTGACACCTGAGACGTGTACCTGAATGAATTTGGAGAATGCCTCAGTCAACGGACGAAGGAGGGGAGAGTCCCTGCCTCCTCCGACCACTGACCGACCGGCGGCCACAGCCTCCTCCGTAGCCCACGGTCTGCATCGATATCGATGGGTCAGCTGTGCTGTCACGGAGGTCACCAGGTAGATATATCAATCAGATACGGTTGAGAGTGCGCTGGGGCGCCGCTCCTGACGCCCAGCGGACAATGGATGCACTTAGCAACGGCCAGTTTACAATACGGCGGTACGCTCCATCAATTATTACACATATTAATGACGATTGTGGCTCATTTGGCGGCCCAAGCGCCGCACTGCTCTGAATGCCTGCGATCGTCAGCCATTGCTTCATTATAGGTACTCACTGAACTCCATCCAGTGGCCGTACTGTATACGCAGGCATTCGCTCAAATCCGCCGTTTCTAACGCTTTCATTTCGATGCACAAAAAGCATGAACCATATAGAACCACAGAGAATGCTATAAAGAATGCTATGGAGAATGCTATAAAGAATGCTATGGAGAATGCTATAGAGAATGCTATAGAGAATGCTATGGAGAATGCTATAAAGAATGCTATGGAGAATGCTATAGAGAATGCTATGGAGAATGCTATGGAGAATGCTATAAAGAATGCTATGGAGAATGCTATAAAGAATGCTACAGAGAATACTATAGAAACGTCGTAAGCAAGACATAGTACAGAATAGCATAGCATCTCATAGCATAGCATAGTACATAGAACATAGTACAGCATGGTCTGGTATGGTATAATAAATTTAGCACATAATAGCACAGTAAGGCATAAGAGGTGTAATATTGTACAGTACGGTATGATTCAGTGTAGGTGAGTATGCATAGTTGTTCCTAGAGAAAATACTATTGTGGGTACAGTGGGTTTTAGTTCTAACCGATATGCAAGGGCGATAGTTATTATTGCTTGAATTTCAATCTGAAACCTTCTTTGCAATCTGCTCAATTTTATTCTCACAGTCTGCAATGCAGAGTTCCCTCTTTAGTGTGCTGTGATCGTAATTGCCTTCTATTTATGCCGACTACCATTCTAGCAACTGGAAGACCTAATCATCATCATAATTGTAAGCTCCAAGATTGTAAAGAACCACATAAATGATGAGTGCACGGCGCCAGCATATATTTACTAGCGCTACATCATGTGAGAAGGGCTTTCCTGAGATATCATCTGAAGATTCGAGTCCGGTTGTCAGAGAGAAAGAGAGACAGAGAGACAGAGAGACAGACAGAGACAGACAGACAGAGAGAGAAGACAGAGGAGCTGCTAAGATGAATTAGCACAATTAGACTGGTTCCCGTTTGATCATTGTCCCACCCAGACTTACTCATGCCGTTTATAATCTGGAATCGTCACTTTTTAAGGCAACGATGAGCCAAAGAGATGCGCTATATGGTTTCATGAATGTTAATTAGTATAATAATATGTTTTCGTTTAATTGCAAACTGACAAACCGCGATTGCAACCATAGTATGAACGAATGATGGCGAGTCATTACAGCCGTCGGCAGCCACGCAGGGCGCCTAGAACGCTATGCTTCTAATTTAAACAAAGCCGCCGCCTAGCGAAAGAACTAATTGTCAACCTTACGGGGGATACGGTTTCTAGGTTCCCAGCTCTGCGCGCCCCAGTGTGTTATTCACTACTCCACGCCTCCTCTGTATGCTTGACTGTGTGAGGAGGTCGCAGGTTCATATCCGTTTTAACCCAGTGAGAAGTCTAATCCTGAGGACCATACTTTCCCAGATCCCTTGCCGGAAAATGTGTGGTGCTACGAAGCCTTTCGTCCTCGTTAGCTCCGCATGTTTCAACCAATTCAGATATCACATGACAAAATTTATCTGTTTCTGTGTTATCTTCTGACCAATTATTTTCTTCAAACAAAACTTCAATTAGTCGATACTGATGTCTTGTCCTTTTAATCTAAAACGCGTTTTAGCTCCAACCGAAAAAAGGCTCTCTTGATTTGCCTAGGCCTATGCTTTTAATCACAGATACATATATCTAGTGACGGAAGTAGCAACGAATCTCGCAAATAACCTAGGCTACATCCCCATCGCACTATAATGGCCGATGCATCAACGATTACTACTTTATTACGTCTGAAATCGGATATCCTGAACAGATTTTAACCCTTTCTATTGGACGAGAAAGAAAAGAATCCGCCAGATGAGTTAAAAACTGCGATTGAAAATGACACTAACATCGAAGTAATATGTCGAAGTAAAATGATATAAATATAGCTGACAATTTTTAACTACGTGATTTATAGCCGTCATAAATAATATCTAAAAAGCTTCGATGCTTGTGTATTTAAACGCGACGTGTATCCATGGGAAGGGAGGCGTGTGGGTGAGGTAACCTCTGCAAGCCCCCACTTAAAAACCAGAAGGTTTCTTCGATATTTTGCAGAATGAGTAATCATTTGAGATAGTGGTCGTGCGTTGAAACAAGGACTATCGTAAAAATACGGCGTTCATGTTGTACCCGTTGACTGCAACGCGATCACCTGTGTTTCTGCTGCGTCGTAACATCTAACGTAGACTTACACCTACGACGATCCCAAGTCCGATTCAAACTAACTCGGGAAATCTCTCGAGCGGCGCGGGAGGTCCAAAGAACGACACGCTACACTGCGTACATTAATGAACGACATCCAGCAGATATATATATATATAAACAAATATACACACTTACACACATGGATAATGTGTGTATATATATATGTATATATATATATATATATATTAAACAAACATACAAATAGCAGAGACTGAACGCATGCACGTGTATCGATATAAGGACCTCCAAATTATAGACAACATGTGACTCATTTGCTCGCTCAATCGCTCACTCACCCGTGAGTAAGTCATAGCCAATACATAGATGACCGTCTCAGGTCCAAAGCTGAAGTAATTTCCGATTCCGCAATAAGTTTATGGCAAACTCTTTCTATCTAGCCATTCCTTGTCAGTTAATTTCATATATATATATATATATACGGTAAAAGTTTATGAGCACAAAGATAAATAATTTAGCATTCTATTTCAGATTTGCCATCAGAATCTACATGTAGTTAGTTCAATATTGTGAAATTCCCCTATCAGATAAGGCTTGGTCCAATAAGCGCCTCACAACAGAGGTGTCCATACATATAAAGGTGACGTTGAATAGATATCAACTGTACGCATGTCTTCCTTGTCTTGGATGCGTCGTTAAATAAACTTATTACACACATATATCAATTTTCGCATGGAGAAGCATCTCCGTATATAGGGTCGTAGAAAGGATACAATCGGAGGTAACACATGACTACCTACTCGTTGCTTTTATCTACACATGCACATTTATAACTTATGGTCTCAATCGTATGGGAGGTCATTGCATGGCTTCCTAGATATATAGTGGGCTCACTAAAATCCAAGTATTAGAAACTTCTGTCGGACATTTTCTCTGACATGGACAAGTCCCAGCATAGGTTCCTTTCAAAGTTGTGGTTCCTCAAGGATCCGTGTTGGGTCCACTTCTCCATATAATTTTCGCTACTGAACTGATATCCGACTACTTTTTGCGAACAAATTTGCAGTGGAAAGACGCTAGTATACTGATGATGTTCAGGCCTTCGTTTATAGGCCTATGCATCTGCTGATCAATTTGTCCCTTCGCAATCTATCGAGTGTCATTCTTCAGAACTACATTGCTGGATGTCCTCAAATTACTTCTCTCTCTCAATTCTGCAAAAACTCAGCTGATCTGACTTGGCACCCGTCGCCTAAATCTATGGCACATGCAAACGCATGGAGTAACTCGATCTTCTTATTGGTTTACCGAAATCATGCAGTCACCTCTTCAATTGATGTTTAATGCAGTTTCCCATATCGCTTCTCACATAGATCTATCTCGTCCTCAATGTCTGAGCCTTTACACTGGATTCCACTCATATATCCTGCATTCGTTTTAAAGTTTTCTTCCTTACTTCAAGATCATTCTTTGGTCAGACTATTCGTGACCTTATAACCCATCGTCTTCTTTCGTCTTTTCTCTCGTCGTCCTCATCCTTCTCTAAACCGACATGACCCCTTAGTCCCTCGGACTCCTCAGACTGCTTCTGCATAATACTGCGTATATATGCCTAGGGTTGGCCCTTTGCTTTGGAAAGATATTCCCTCTACGATGTAATTGAGCCAATTAACATAGTAAATGTTAATTCATCATACTATTTTAATTTATAATATATATCTCTAAGTCGACAAGCCTTCACAAAGTGTTCGTCCTACATAGGCCTAACCACGAAGCGTTTGACTGAATGTACACTGATGGAATTATGTTGTAATTTCCTGCTCACTGGTCGTTCCTCGGTGAGACTTCCTGCCCGTTGGCTGTACTAGACACCCTGTCGTCTTCAGATTCACTGGTAGCCTGCAGCAACCAGAGTCAGCAGACTTTTAGGCTGCATCATGATTCGTTTATTTTCTGCCGCACTCGACAGAATTAAGTCTCCGATTATCGGAGGCCGCAGCCTTACATAGAACCGATTAAATTAGTTTCACTGGTTTGCTCTTCATATAATATTTTAAATGGCATCTCTTGTACGGATCCGAAAAATGTGTTGGCCTGATGAGCCATGATAAGGCTTTAAATGATAATGAATATAAAATACATACATATATTTCTCTGGACATGCACTCATGGCGTCGTGTCGGTGTACTTTGACACGCTCTCGTACTGTTAGGCCATGTTATATTATACTCGGCCACGTTTTCCTTAGCGCCGCTTCATTTCTCAGAGCCATGATCATCAGAACCAAGCGAAAGTTTCCCAGCCAAGTTCTCGCTAAGCTCTATAGGTCTCCAAGCGCTGACTAAGCGCTTCCGACGGAGAGAAAACGAGAAACCGCCTAATAATGAACGAACGAACGAACGAAAATATTTTATTGTAACATAATCAAAACAAAATCATCAAGAGTGATAGACACACAACGGCGAAAGCGCTAAGAAATGCTCAAAGCTGATAGGGCCTACTGTTCAAAACTACTTACCAAAAGCTACCTTTTGGTATGTTGTACAGCCCATCGGCTCATGATCCGATCATCACGAGTCCATCGAAAAATTGTGTGCTATTCCTATAAGGTATACTCGATGATGATTTGTTCTCTGTTACTGCAAACGATTGTCCTCTCCGTGACATGAACTGCGATGTACTTTCTGCGTTTTTCAGGGAGCTGGTATCCACGAACAAATTGCAGTCATGCGCTCGGATTCCGTCTATAAATTTCCTAACGTTTGGGTGATCCTGCTTGCAATATTCGACTGGCTGCTTAACATGGATGTTGGTCTTGCAAAGTAAAGAGAGTGCATGTCCAGAGAAATATATGTATTGTAACATAGATCTGCGCTAAAACGTATATTTATCTCATAGGTTCCGAGACATGCCTATAACGCTATATGCTTCGTATTTGTCTCTGCTAAAATAAAGGCTCCTTCAAATGTGCGATCTATTTGCAAATGCTGAAACAGACACTTCCTGTTTGCGCGCAGAAGCCCGTGGGCGATAATGTGGATATGATGACATCCGGGGACATCCAGCAGCGGTAACCTAGACGGGAAATTTCAATCATTCGTCATAATACCTCTATGAAACGGAATATTCAAAGATGCGCCCCGGCGCAGGTCAAATGGCTAGCAATAACACATAATCTATATTTATCCACATAGTTTTACACTGCAGGTCATACACACATACACACACACAATATATACACATATAAATGCCACAGTATCCGTTACTTGAACTCATAGAAATATGGCTCAGAGTGACGTATTGAAGTAATATTTGGACATAAAACGTCGACGGTGGCGCCACCGATGGAGTACAAAATGGCAATCCAGCAAAATATAACGGAAGACTAAATGGACGCATAGTAATCAAGGCGTCACTCGGAGTTCAATCTTCCCATAGCGTACATACAGAAGGTAGAGCGTTTTAAGCGTGGATGGATGGCGATAAGTATCTGAGGATAGAGAGAAGAAAAAGGAATAAAATACGAAGCGTCACAGGCAATGGAGGATGAATGACGATGGGTGGAACGGGAGTAGGTAAAGGAAGAAGCAAAGAAAGACTTATATATATATAGGTCTATATATACGATTATTTAATTTAATATATATATATTGTGATATATACAGTGTATATGTGATCTTTCGCTGTTGAGGTCCGGCATTCACCGGTGAGAGAATTTACTCTGGACTTTTCCGAAGATGGCAGAATGAATGAGATTGCTTACGCAAGCAACAATTTTCACATATGTAACGCAATGTGACGTCACTCAATACATTCTGATGTATACTATAAATGTATGTATTTTATTTTCATTATCATTTAAAACCTTATCATGGCATCAGCGCCTAATGACAATGCACTTAGCAACATCGTTAAATAAGCTGAGTCACGCCTGAGTAAACCGTGTTTATCCTGCAAAGGTTTCTTCATCGACATCGATCGACTCATGACAGACAAGTTCCGCTGACCTGAACTCAGCAATTGCAGTTGTACTGCAGAGCAATTGTGCACGAAGGACTTGCTCAAGGTCCCTACACAGTGACTGACGCCTCGGACGAGGGTCGAACCCGCTCGCTCGGCGCATACTGAACGTTAGGGGCTGACCGCTCTAACTGATCGGCCACTGTATATATATATATATTATATTCAAATAAAAGGCATAGACCGCAGACGTTGCTTAAATCGTGATCTCGTGAACCCGTGTGATTGCAGGTGTTCCGCATAAGAATGAATCAGGTGGACGATGTTCAGTTCTCAAGGTAATGACGCATCTGACTTCATTACAGACGATGTCGTCCTAGAGCCTTTGTCATGGGAATGAGACTCAGTGCTTTAGAATGGGCTGCAGATCTTAAGTAATAATAGAAATAATAATAATAATAACTATAATAATAATAATAATAATAATAATAATAATAATAATAATAATAATAAATTTAAAAACTAGATGAAAATAATAATAATAAAATTATGGTGGAGATTCGCGCCATCTAACCATTGCCTAGGTTATTGGATGTCGTTGTATATCATAGGTCTATAAAATATGTACGTTGCAAACTCGATCGATGAGTTCACCAACAGATATATTTGTTCTACGTCATTTACTTGTTGAAACGCATTTGGCCTCAAGAGCATAATAGGCCTCAGATGTCGAAAGCTGTTCCAGGTCCACAGACCATCGAACCAAAGACCAGATCATCCGATTGATCTTAGTTCATGGTACGAAGAGATCTACGACAGACTTTGAGTCATCAGTAGGCAATGATAAAACGGAAAACTTTACCCTACAGTGTGTTGTACTTAGGAACCTTTTCAGAAAATCTTTAGCCATTTTAATAGCAACAACTTTCTCGTTTCAAGCTAATAGGAATTGTTCGTCAACATGCGACATCTAGCGAATGCAGAAGATCTAAAAAATTTCATGCAACTATTCAATACTATTATTATTTTTTTTATTGCGCCTTATAAATCGGCGTTGTTGGTGTTATTATTATTATTATTATTATTATTATTATTATTATTATTATTATTATTATTATTATTATTATTATTATTATATCGTTGAATTATTGATCGCGTTGGCTTGACGATCATTTCCAATACCCAATATCAACTTCTAGCGCCCCTCTGAGTTCGTTTTATGCAATAAATAGCGTTGGAGACATCTGCATATTTAACAAAGGTAAAAATGCTTTGATGCAAATGCACACAGACACAAAAGCAGCTCCCATCAACTGGACCTCCGAACAGAAAAAAATCACGCAGCAGGTCATGTGATCATTATGTACATAACACATTCTCTTGTGCTTGTAACTCTTGTGCTTGTAACTCTTGTGCTTGTAACTCTTGTGCTTGTAACTCTTGTGCTTGTAACTCTTGTGTAACTCTTGTGCTTGTAACTCTTGTGCTTGTAACTCTTGTGCTTGTAACTCTTGTGCTTGTAACTCTTGTGCTTGTAACTCTTGTGCTTGTAACTCTTGTGCTTGTAACTCTTGTGCTTGTAACTCTTGTGCTTGTAACTCTTGTGCTTGTAACTCTTGTGCTTGTAACTCTTGTGCTTGTAACTCTTGTGCTTGTAACTAGTTAATGAACAGCTTCATTGTAATTTTGGCTGGAGTCTGAGCCATTTCCTTTATGTGGAGTGTGTCTTTCGTTGTCGCAGGTAAGGCTGAGTTCCATCCGACCAGGAGCAAATCGACTCTACGTCAATATATTTCAATCACACTAGTAGTCTGCATTGTTTTAAACTGAATGTTGTGTTGCCTATAAAGAATAGTCCAGCCCAAGTAGATCAGGTGAGGCCCTCTTCAGACCCATCTGGACAACCTAGCTCAGTGGCTTCATGATCTATTGACAAGTAAGGAACTGTGGGAAAATACCGAACATCGGGAAAGAGGCTTTCCGGCAGTACATCAGGCTCCACGCTTTCCTTGTGACCTCATCTACCGTTGTCTACATTCGGCTGCCCATCGTCGTTCTCTTCGTTCTTTGGATGGACCGATATGACCTCTTGGTACTTCGGCCACGGACATCTTCTGCCCAATATCTGGTGGCTCTTTGTTTTGGAATGATATTCCCTCTCCAACTTAGTCTTTGATTTTACCTTGGATTACAGTTATTTCTGCCCGTATTGTTGCGACTTTCATTTCCAGCAAGACTTTTCGCACTGGACGCGTCTTTGATTAGGATGCACAGAGAAAGACGCTATAGAAATCTGTAAATACAATGCAAAAGAATGCATAAAAGAGGGATAGATTGTCAGGTCATTCCTATTGGGACTCTGTTGGGACTTGCGATGGAATCTTAAAGTCTAGCATGAGTTGAGCTATGCAGGATTATTCTAAATTCTTCGTTAACGTCTGTGTACTCTGGGGGCTGATTGGCAGCTTGTCAGTTTAAGTTGATTCATCTAAAAATGGTGGACTATCTGAATAGCAATATATCGTCCGAGACCTAGAACGGAGAATCGTGGAAGAATGCAGCGAGGAGTCTTTCGGGTTGTGTAGACCGTACACCGTTAATTATTGTTTAACAACATAAATAGCGATGAATGTAAGTGTCTGCAGCGGTCGTCTGTTGGGTGCCATTGAGACCATCGTCTGATAAAGACTTCTTTCCTTCTATTGGAAACGCGGCTTTGGGGAAGTTTGAAAATTGTTTGTGTAGGTCTACTGTGTAACATTATGTCTTAATAACATCAACACCATTCGGGTTACAACAGGCAACGCTTTTGTGACACACCTGAAAGGTATCATAACATTAAGTGTGAAGATAGTTAACAAGGTGCGCACGTGGCAACATTACTAACTAACGGGTATAGATTTTACCTCCTGGTAGTGATACTCCATTCCCGTAGGCCTACTGTGTGCACTCTCTATCGGCGTAAAAAGGCAGCCTGTATAAAGACCGTAGCGCCAGCGTGTGTAGGCGACGACCCACAGCACTAATCACTCAAACAGCGGCGTTCAGAGCTCACTGTGGGCTTCAGTAAATACTAACGGCCTTTTGAAAGAGGAAGTTACAATCGTAAAACAGTTTGTGTTGATGAGAAATGCAGAGGCGAGGCCAGTGACGACCTTTCCAATGAGGATGTGTTGAACCTAACTCGAATAGCGTAATTTCGATAGAAGGATGCGACAATGATTCGCAGTTTGAAGTGTCTGCGTTGAGAACTTTCCTTATCAACCGTCAGTCATAGACATCCAGGCACTAAGCGCCTCTAGTCTTTGTTGTTACCTAAATGTGCTACCTATATGCTACCTAAATGATGGAAATTTATTTACTCGAACGAAGAAGTCCATGCTCGTTTTCAGACAGCGAAATAAATATTTATTATATATCCGTGTTTAGGATTAATTTAACCAATAGATTAAAAGAACATAATATTAAAAAACACAATCAGAGAAGAGAGAGTGAGAGAGGGAGATAGACAGACAGATAGAGACAGATAGAGACAGAGAGACAACAAGAGACAGAGAGAGACAGAAACACACAGAAAAGAAGAGAGAGAGAGAGAGTGAGTGAGTGAGTGAGTGAGTGAGTGAGTGAGTGAGTGAGTGAGTGAGTGAGTGAGTGAGTGAGTGAGTGAGTGAGTGAGTGAGTGAGTGAGTGAGTGAGTGAGTGAGTGAGTGAGTGAGTGAGTGAGTGAGTGAGTGAGTGAGTGAGTGAGTGAGTGAGTGAGTGAGTGAGTGAGTGAGTGAGTGAGTGAGTGAGTGAGTGAGTGAGTGAGTGAGTGAGTGAGTGAGTGAGTGAGTGAGTGAGTGAGTGAGTGAGTGAGTGAGTGAGTGAGTGAGTGAGTGAGTGAGTGAGTGAGTGAGTGAGTGAGTGAGTGAGTGAGTGAGTGAGTGAGTGAGTGAGTGAGTGAGTGAGTGAGTGAGTGAGTGAGTGAGTGAGTGAGTGAGTGAGTGAGTGAGTGAGTGAGTGAGTGAGTGAGTGAGTGAGTGAGTGAGTGAGTGAGTGAGTGAGTGAGTGAGTGAGTGAGTGAGTGAGTGAGTGAGTGAGTGAGTGAGTGAGTGAGTGAGTGAGTGAGTGAGTGAGTGAGTGAGTGAGTGAGTCAGTCAGTCAGTCAGTCAGTCAGTCAGTCAGTCAGTCAGTCAGTCAGTCAGTCAGTCAGTCAGTCAGTCAGTCAGTCAGTCAGTCAGTCAGTCAGTCAGTCAGTCAGTCAGTCAGTCAGTCAGTCAGTCAGTCAGCCAGCCAGCCAGCCAGCCAGCCAGCCAGCCAGCCAGCCAGCCAGCCAGCCAGCCAGCCAGCCAGCCAGCCAGCCAGCCAGCCAGCCAGTCAGTCAGTCAGTCAGGCAGACAGGCAGACAGGCAGGCCAGTCAGTCTATCGTTCCGTCGATTCGTTGTATATTCACAGATATATGCAGATTGTATGCAAGTATGTAGTCGGTTAATTTTGTAAAGTTGTTATATTTTCTTACTAATTAATTATTGCGTACACTGTGTAATAGTTAGGTAAACAGATTATGCAAAAAAATCCCGACGTCATGAAACTCTAAGACTTGACTGTGAACAGAGGTTTCAATTGAAAGATTTATAGGCTTACTTATCAACAATCGCTGACAGTGTGAAATTTTTCAGTTTAGGCTGCACAATATTGAGGTCACGTCATAACACAAGACATGACTAAACCTACTTTTGGTAGGCCTAACCGAGTAGTTGGTAGTTACGCATCCAATATGTTTATACCGGAGTCCTGTGTCTAAGTCTCTTTATTATGTTCACTTAATATTTTTATGTATATCCAATTATTTGACAATTGTAATTCAGCGGGAGATAAGTTATCAAAGGTTTGATGTGAAAAATTGAATAATCCAGTGTCTTCTTTTCTTTTTTATATTAGGGAATAAAATGTGCTAAGCCATGTTTGCATTTGGCCAATGTCCTTTAAAACCTACCACACTTGTATTTTTAAGATTTTAAGGATTCTATAATAGCCTACTTATCAGGATATACGATTGATGGAAATTGCGGTTGTTTCAAAGATGAGGCAACAGAGAGAGCAGAGGGGAGAGAGCGAGAAAGAAAGGGAGAGAGACAGAGCGATAGAGAGAGACAGAGACATATAGAGTAAGAGAGAAGGATCTTGAACTACAAATGAGGCTATACATTCAATTATGCAGTCGGACAGTTTACAGCTATTAAAACTGTCGTGCATTATTAAGCTTGCAAATGCAACTATGTAACGCAAAGTCACAAACCAACACAATAGGTAATAATTAACGAATCCATTCATTTGTTTTTCCATATACCCAGCGACCAGTAGGTCCTAGTCATGAAAAAACTTCATTACATTTTTTAATTGTAGTCAGATGGTACAAACTGTTAAAATTTGAGCCTCATTCTTAGATTAGAATAATCATGCGACGGAAGAATATTAGCAGTTAACGTGGATTGACAGCCAACCATTCACATATTCGTGATTACATTTAATTACTTAATTGTCCCCTTTTCGTAGAAATCGCTTCTGTCCCAGACCGCAAGGGAATTGACGCGTTACTATAAATAGATCCAATATCGAAACCGCGACGTACTCTTGCGGTCACTACGAGGCTTTCGAAGCCTTTGTGATCAACAATCTTTGGAAACAGCGTAAGCAGCATTTAGACTCGTTAAAATGTCTTCTATAGTTCTCAGAAATATTCTGTGGTAAGTCGGATCAATTGCTGTAAGCAGAAAAACTACGTGTTCCGTTATAAAACTAATGAATTTATATATTGCTGTGAAAAATTCCAAAACGGTTCGTATGCTTCGAATATAAAGCCAATGGTAACGAATTAGGTCCATTACATTTAGAGTAACTCCATCACACAAAGTGTTTTTGTATTACATGCTATAAAGAGGAACTATATTCAGTTCGAGAAAACATATCGTCTATCAATAATCAAATTCGAGGTAAACCTTTTACTTGACTTTCTGTAAGTATAAGCTTGAATAGACAACACAAATGAAGACATAAAATCACTTTGGTTAACACTAAAGGAAATAAAAAATTTCGTTTATTTTTGACTGTAACAAATGATTGAAAACAATGAAGATCTTTTACTCGAACGTTCGTATCCATCGCCGCAAAATGGCTGGAGTAAGAAGCGATGATGGTGATGATGATAGTCCTTAAAAGATGTGCATACATGCATACATATATACATACATACATACATACATACATACATACATACATACATACATACATACATACATATGTACAGGCATCGATTCACATTCATTGATTGACTGAAGGGGGTTTACGCTTTAGGCAGGTCTCGTCAGAAATGATACATCTGAATTTGCGTGAACTTCCTTGCTTAATAGTTTGCTAGGTTCATTGATTCCGGAAAATTCGCTAAAATTATTCTCTTTCTAGGTCACTGTAGCTTTTACAGTATTTACCGTCTGCTAATTATGATGCTCGTTTATTCTACGTTTGCACTTTGAAATGATGAAGTAGAGCCGTAGAGAATAACATTCTGCATTTGGCTTCCTATCCGACAGAGCATTGTGCATAGCCACTTGAAAGCTTACATATTTTCTCCGGGTTGGAGGCAGGAGCGCTTTTGAGTATGGTAGTAATTGTCGAATCAATTTAACTACACTCGTGATTACAAAGATCATTAGCGTCGCCCCTCTTTTTCAGGCTTGGGACTGGCACTTAATAGCTACCTTTAAATTTCAACATACAAGCTTATGCTGTATAAATGTATGAATGAAAAGTAACGAATGAATGCGCAGACCAAACTGGACGATTGGATCTGTCAATTGTTGCCATCTACCGATTGTATTTTTATTATTTGCTTAATGTAAATTATTCAGCGCTGCGTTTGATAAGTGGAGGTGAATGATTGGGAGGTTGAAGATATTGATGACATAAGCCAAGACGACTTCTATTGTTGCATTAGGATTGGCGAAATCGGACGAAAATTCTTTCTGACCTATGCTTTCATCAGCAGATCGGACGAGAGCCTGTCAGAAAGACAAATATATAGTTCATAATAAATCATATCCTAAGTAAATGCAATTACCGTGTTTCCTATTTTCCTGTTAGGCTTGCAGGCCTATTCCTCATTGGTAATAAATCCATCCAGTAGCCCAGCCGACGCAAAATGACTAGGCCTTCACTGATTCGCTTCATAATGGCGTCTCTGAACGTAACCCATCGTAAGAGCACACAATCGCGTCAAGCTCAAAACTGTTGCATTTTATTGGAAGTCTAGTTTACAATTATTATTATTATTATTATTATTATTATTATTATTATTATTATTATTATTATTATTAATCAGCACGTTTATCGCGCCCGTGTCGAATGCGATTGACAAACATTCGATAGATGGATCTACTGGAGCAACCAAACTGAGCCTTAACCCTCTTAGGACAAGCTGCACAGGTTTCCCTTATACGCTTTGCTACAAGCTGGTTGCTAAAGTGTAAGGACTAAGATAGCAAACTAATAATAATAATAGTAATAATAATAATAATTATTATTATTATTATTATAATACCGCCGATTGATAAGGCGCCGTGAACGCGGCCCTAACCACTACAAGGGCGCCGTACAATCTAAAACGAAAGTCAGCCTACAGGATAAGCCTTGGAAAACAGAAACACTTTCAATTTAGTTTTAAATGAGTCTACTGAGTCGGCCAATCTAACGGTAGGTGGGACTGGGAGTCGTGGGAGACCATTCCAACACCGCGGACCAGCGGCCGAGAAAGCACGGTCTCCGAAACGCGACCTCATCTTCCGCACACAGAGATAAGTCTTCACAGATGATCTGAGTCGAAAACCGGACGCGGAGGATTGCGTCCCGAAGCAGAAACCGGGCAAATACCCGGGAGCTAATCCATGTATCGATCTGTAGACAAGCAAGCATAGCTTCAAGTCGATGCGGTACGGAACAAGAATCCAGTGCAGAACGTCACGAAGGAGAGGTATAACGTGGCCATATCTCCGCCTCTAACGCATGAGTCGAGCGGCAGCGTTTAGTACCGACTGAAGGCAGTCCCGGAGGTACGCAGTCGCGCCGGCAAGAAGACTATTGCAGCGATCCACATGCGAGATGACAAAGGCAGTAACGGGGTGCCCTCACGGCCTCGGAAGGCAAGGACCTTATGCAGCTCCTGATGAGACGGAGCTGACAAGAATAGTAGCCAACCCTCGAAGCGACATGGAGACATTAGCCTAAGATACTTTGACCCTTATGTGGACAATGACTTCGTGAGCTGGTCTTGAAACTATATCGACTGGCGTGGTTATCATGATTTGTGCGCGCAACCGTCTCAGTGTTTCTTACCAGTTCGTTTCGATGAGCTTGTTCTGTACATATAAAACTAATGATGATAGAAATTAACAGCGAATAATGTGTATCTTTAATCATTATGGTGAATGTGATTAATTTAAATTCGCAGAATGTCGTATAACAGAAAGCATCAAACAGTTTCAAAAAGCCAATGCGTGTACAGACGATCTGAATCGGACTCATCGGAAATGAAGACGTCATCAGCACGCTCATCGTCGTCGTCGCCGTCATCACCTTCTTCATCATCGACCCTACTTCGTCGTCTTCTGCTGAGCATCGAAGGCCTTGACGGTTCATCCGGTCCAACTCTGAAGCGAGAGGTCGTCGAATCGACGTTAAAGCTGGAGGAGGAGAAGTCTGGCGGAGAATGCATTGTGGTGGATGCAGATGCTCTGAGAAGACTCGAATCAGAGAAGGCCGTCAATTGGTCAAACGAGTTGCGCAGACATTTCCCGATCAAGACGCTCGCCTTGTCAGGTAATCTGTTTCGATGAGATAGATGATGTTTAGCAGTGTAATCGTAATCTCCCAACTTCTAAAGCGCCAATCAGAGACCAACCTCAGACACTAGCTTATTATTCACTCGCGCCGCATCGAATCATAGGGTTTGTCAAAGGGGTACACCAGAGGTGGTCATGGTCCGGTTGCATTAGGAATGAGAGGGAACAGAGTAGCTGTTTAGTCAAGTATCGTTTAAGGCAGGAGTGAAAAGGCGAAGATTTGGATGAGTCAGGTTATGAATTCTTAAAAAGATGGCATTTCAGTTTTGAGTGAAACGTCCGAAGGTTGATGGATAGAGGAGCCTGAAGCAGAGCCGTAGATGATGCTGAATCATTGACAGTGATGAAATTTGCGGAATAGATAGGTGCTGTACATGTATACCTTGATTTTCTGGCGCATCTGCTGCGGTCCTGGCTTCTCCAAATCTCCAATGTATTATTTTTGTGAATGTTTGGTCTAATGATTAACGCCTCGTTAACAATGACAACGGCGCATTAGAAGTCATTGTATCAGATAATTGCAATTATACTATTCTGCGATTTGTTATAGGCAGAATTCGGTAAAGAAATAGTTGTTTTCGCAGTTGTCATGAATGTGCGAGCTGTCAACGTTATTGTCATGATAATTACTCAAGTTATCCTCAATAATGCACTATGCAACAATACAACTGCCTTTAATCTCGGCCTCATACATGCACGTAGTTACTCACTCGGACGAGGGTCGACCACTTACACTTTAGAAATCGTCCATTTAATAATAATAATAATAATAATAATAATAATAATAATAATAATAATAATAATAATAATAATAAAAAGAACAACAACAATAATAATAATAATAATAATAATAATAATAATAATAATAATAATAATAAAAAGAACAACAACAATAATAATAATAATAATAATAATAATAATAATAATAATAATAATAATACTCTTCGTAACATAGCCAGGCCGCTCTAACCATGAACACATTCACCTTGTCACGCAGCGATCGTCGTGATCATAACAATACAATTCATTTCATAAATGTCTGTTTGGGTTTAGAATAGCATTTCGCCTGAACATGCGCTTGTAATTAAATTATGAGATATTATAACGTATCGTTGATATGTTTGAATGACCTGTGAGAATGTTGTCGCTCCTATCAGATTTATTTACTCATACGAGAAGCATATTTATTAAGCAGAGGATGGACAACGAATAAATGGTCTGTTGGAGAGCATCTCTCTGTTGCTATGGGGATCGGATGCTGCTGCCTCTCTTCTCTCTCGGCTGCTGTTTGTAATGCTCGTTGAAGTCGGTCAGATCCAGCTGCGGCCGAGATGGACGAGACACCACAATCGCTCACACAGACGCACCATCCTGGTATACAATTCAATAACATTTACTCCATATATGTCCTATGTGGTTTCCTATCTTATATCTGGCCTATCCTTCATTAGTGTGTTCCTGTCCTATTCCTTGATGTATCAGATAGGGACTTCTGATGTCCTGTCGCTGGCCTATGCTATCTTATTCTATCGTATCCTATTTGGTCCCATTTTGTTCTATTCTGGCTTTCTCTGCTTTTTTCTGTCCCATCCTATATAATACTTTATTTCATACTACATTAGTAAATTTTGCTAGCATTTTACGAAAGAAAAAGTCATTTTCTTCATCGTCTAGGCTTTTCGTACACGGATTAAGCAACATGCTTCCACCCACCTTTGCAAATGTAGTTTCTATACCACATTAATGCAATGCGTAACATGACATGATGTCTCTTACCAAAGACATGCATGCATAACTCGATTATTGCAAGTGTTTCAGATCTTTAAGACAACTGTCAACAGTAAGTGCCATTCATTTCAGTAAGAGAATCTAAAGAGAAGCAAGGTAGCAGAGATATTGTAGTGTACATTAACTGTAGTTATTCTAGAGTCAACAACAGATTAATAGAGTGAATATAACATTATGTGACGTTTTCTGTTGAAGGACCTTGAATGGACGATTCTCGTCAACTCCGTTCAAGCCACGAATCCGTCGTCGGATGTCAACACCGTCGTTCCGACGCCATCTCACGATTTGCAGAATTCGCTCTATGTCTTTGCACTGGCCAACATCACCAGGAGACCAATCATCGTCGTCGACGATCAGAATCATATTCCTGATTCCAGAAAACAGTCCTTTTCCGGGCTTTACCTGCCACTCCTTTCCGATGCCGACTCCTGCTCTTCCGTTCCTCTCCTTTTGGTCTATCACGAAGGTTGCTTCTCGCCACTTGTAGAACGGGAAGTCGACTCACGGAATCGAGTCGGAAGGCCTTTCTTTCCTGTCGCCAGTGGAAACATGGAGCCTCTCGTGGTTCGATTCTTAACAGAGACGGAAGAGGACGATCAGTCTGCTCTCTTGAAAAGATACCTCAACGTAAGGGAGTTGACTCTGACGACATGGGACAAGAAATCGGTCACAGGCGTTTTATGCGCTACTTTGTACAGCGACTACATGCATGAAAGCGATGTAACTGACAGTACGGTCAGAGACTCCGAAACAAAAGATGTCCGTGATGGTCGCGGTTTCACCTCTGAACTGCAGCTGAAGAACTCATCCACACATGCTCTATCCACGAGGAGCACTCCACGCAATCAAGCGCTATCGCTTAACTCCAGACAGTCGACGACTTACTTGAGTGAAGCGGAGGGAGCGTGTCCAGCAGACAATGATTCGTTGTCTGCTGAGGAGGAGATCAGCCGACCATGTGCTGCGACGAACTGCGAATACTTCGGACGTTGGGGGACTGATTGGATGTGTTCGAGTTGCCACTCCCAAAGAATCAGAGAGAGCGGCGACAAGGATCGTCTCAAACGAACGACCTCGGATCAGTCGGAGACTCATCTGGGTTCAAAAGTCATCAGCCAATTCAGCTCAGGTAGATTAATTATCTGACATTTCGAGTGAATTTTAGTCTCATCAGTACTGGTCCTATTTTTAACAGATCTTGCCTATAGTGGTCCCATACGAACAGCAACGTACAGGCCTACTGTCATTGAGAAGTCTAGTCAATAATAGGCCAGTTATTCGTACTGTCCCTATTTCGATAGGGCCTTGTGTGTTATATCATGACATAACATGACTACTGTTTTTTTTATTGATCCAACAAGTAATACAAATATAATTCAATTCTAATTATTAAGAATGGAGCCAATAAAGGAGAAAACCCAAAAGGACACAAGTCCCCTAGTAAGGTCACATTAATATGATTAGTAATCACGGTAGCTGGTATGAATGTGTAAAACCTCCGATTAATAGTTCGACTTTTAACACATCTTGATTTTAGTATGGTTATGATGCCCTTATCGTTCACAGGAGCCACAAACATTCGTTTGGAGAACGCGAGTGGATTTGAGAAGAATTACCTGGACATGATTAACCATCAGCAGAGGCGGATTGAACAGCTTGCTTCCAAATGTAGAACATTTTCCTGCTATAATTTTGGAAATGCCCAATGTCGAGGTAGCTGCCACGCATGTCACATGATCATGACCAAGCGATAGAAGAAATCACTAGTGCGTCAAACTAATTTCAGCCAATTGAAATGTGACTCATTCGTGAATTTATTTCTAAGACTATTTATTAATTACCAGCGTTATTTTCTTTTGTCATATTATGTTGTTCCTCTGTCGAACAGGAAACAATTGCCTGGACGTTTACAGAACAGTGTTATAAGTGATATTCAACTGAGTTTTTTTTAATTACCTCAATGATGATCTACGGTGTAAATCGCAATGTATACCGGGGTATAACATGCATTTCATATATCTATTTACAGTAGTGTAGTAGCAGAATGTATATTATTGTCTGATACCTGCAGAAACGGTGATAGATTTTGTTAATTTTACAAATATAATTAGTTCAGGTAACTTAATAATTAAGCAATCGATACAGTGTTTTGCATGCATCATATAGCAGAACAGATTATGAGTTTCTTGATTATCAATGAGTTTAATAGATTCAGGATACGTCACGAACTGTATTGTCTCTTTCTGACTATAGGCATTTACTTTCAACTACATTAATTTTATTAGTTAGAAATATGAAGCTTATATAATAGTATATATGCATATATATATACATTTTTATATATATTATATGTGAGTCAACATCCATATCAGTGTCTGTCAATTTTTCAGTTTTCATGTGTTATTGAACTATTCTTTCACATTTCGTTATAAATGTCTTGAAATATATATAGTTGCGGTTGAATAATTGTGGACAATGACTAGATAATTCTTGAAGGGAGTGTCTGATCTGAAACAAAATGTCTAAAGTAGACTGTTTCGAAAAATGTTGTGAGATGTAAGATTTCGAAGCAATTACCTTCGATATATGATAACCATTATAACACTTCAGCTGATAGCCTGATCAGTAGCGTAACTATATAGGTGGTGCAGGGGAACATTTGCTGAATAGTGGCGCCTTTTTAGGGAATTTATAGTAAAATTTTTAGACATAAATAATTTTTCCGGCAATTTACCTAGTCTATTAATACTAAAATAAGAACAACGCAAAAACATAAATCTTTTCCATTGAGTGTAAAACGGCTTGGTGATAGGCGAAGGCGCCCTGAAAATCAGCAGTTGATGATGTCCTGCAAAACTTGCCAGCACTGGTCTTTGCCTTACAAAGAATTGTTAATGGAGAAGTTAAAACTGTACCACTAAACAGACTGCAGAGACAATGGGAATTCTTACTACAATTGAGACTTACGAATTTTTAGTTTTTTTAATATTTTGGAAACAATTCTGCATAAGGTTTTCAATTTATCCATAGTATAATATTTACGTATAGGTGTTACTGATTGGTTAACAGCTAGTCATTTGATTCATGGTTTTGAAAATGACATGAGTAGCTGGTGAAATAAATTCGAATCAGAATTTGAACAAAGAAGCTACTGAGTTGACTAAGAAGTGTGATATTTCTACCGAATTATAAGCAACAGAGAGCACGCAAACGAAAAAGTTTACAGAGCGAAATTGCAGAGGATGATGGGTTATCCTATGCTCGGAAAAAATTCATTGTTGAAGCGTATTTAGTGTCAATGGGTTCTGCCATAAGTAACACAAATAAAAGATTTCAGCATTTTAAAGATGTGACTTCCAAGTTTAGTTATTTAGATCCTAAACGTTTTTGGCATTTAGGACAATTAAAATTTTTTTGAACATTTGGCAGTCACATACTCAGATGTAATTAAAAGTGGAACTGAAACGTGCAAGAATGTCTATCATTATAGAGATATGTAAAAAGAAACACTTTGTTTCAGCAAGGAAAGGTCAAGTGAAGAGGAAACTCAGGAAATGGCAGTGACCATCAGCACCGTAGATCTACTGAAAGCTATGGTGGCCAATGACATGTGTTCCATTTACTAAAACCTGTCAACATTGTATCGCGTTTTTTGACTTGCCAATAAGCAGAACGATCAGTCGAAGTCGTCTCGGACTCATTAAATCTTACCTCCGTTCCACAATGAACGAGGAAAGGTTGTACAGGTTAGCTTTGATTACGATCGAAACACAATTTGCGGCTGAGGAGGATTTTAACAAAGCTATTAATCATTTTCCTAGAATGAAACCTAGACGAAAGAGGCTGTGATAGATAGGCCTAAGCTAATTTTGTCTAGAATCCAGAATGGAGTGATTCATAAGAATTAGTATCTAATTATGACACTTTATGAAATGCTTCTGCTTTTCAATTCGACTGCATTCTATAATTCTAGCGCGCTATAACATACACAGTAAACAACTTATTAAGGGCAGGATTCCGTCTTCTTTCAAAATTGCATGTTATATACTACTAACAAATGAAGTACGGCCTATCATGGCACAGAGACAGTTATCGATCGAATGCATGCATTCGGCTACGTGTGGCATCATCTGACGAATGATGCATTGATAACCCAGTGTTAATCATGACACATGAATTATAGTGGTTCGTGGCTTTTGCACTAACGAATAATTATGAAGCATCACAGTTGCAAATTCTTTGACTGAGAGGAAAGCCCTTTAGGGGCAAATAATGCCTAATTTGTGTTGGAGGGGCGAGCCAACGACGTATTCCCATTGATTAGGTTTGAACATCGTCGTCTATTCTGGTAAAGCATTAAAAAAACGAAAATCATAAGAACACTGGGAAATTGAATAATGACTTTAAATCATAACACTAACTAATTCATTAACCGATTGATTTTAGCTAACAGGTTGCAATTTGAGGTTTTAAAATGAAATAATCGACAGATTAGAAAGGAATTGTAGTTAGTGTAATGTTTTGAGGAGATATAGGAAACAATTCTGGTACGCGGTTAGTTGGCCTATATTTCTTGAAAATTCCTGAGGAAACACTCCTTATACACACACATAATAGCTTGCATACATATATACATACATACATACATTAGATACGGATACATACGTATGCATGCCTACAGGGTAATACAGTGGACATTTCATTTGTGACGTCAACGAGCCAGATCTTTATGCTTGTTCATCTAAAGGTGGGACTTTGTTGTGGATTTTTTTAACGACACCGTTTCATATCGAAGATGATTTGGTGTCACTCTCCTCCTTTCTCCAGGCTTGAGACTGGCACTGTCAAAGTCCAAACAGTGGCGGAGATGAATATGGGACGTGGTCACGTGCACGGATCCTTTATACGGAGCGCGAAATCGTATGCATTATTTCGGAGACACTCTCTATAGACGAATCCGCGAATCACCGAATCCGCCAAAAAGAAAGAAGCTTCTGTCACTCTACGGACGCCAATCTATACATTCAGCGTCGACGAGATTTATTTGCCTTAAACCTACTTCCTTTGGTCTGATGACACCTCCGCCACTTTTTCTATGTCCTTTCTCTTCTATTTAATTCGTCTATCCTGCTGTCGCTTTCTAAACCCTCCACCTTCCTTCCGCCGTAAATGATGACGGGAAATGATGACCCCGGGATGACCTCTTCGAAGCGACGTCTTAACAGATGAACGCATCGATGATTGGTGGTGCAATGCTAGGGATGAGAGGGGTCAGTGGGCATTGGCCGATGAGGTCAACGCCTGCAGAGGTCTCTCTTCGTACTGGCCGTGAGAACGTTGAGTCTGAACGAGTCACATGACACCGATACATCGCAACGACAATTCTGAATGCCACAACCCCTGCCACCCCCCTCCCACCCCCATTCTCGCCTCTGTCCTCCTCTTTTCCTCCTTCTACCCCTCCCATCTACTTCTCTTCAATCTTCATTTGTCCCATTTACCCCTCGTCTTTATTTGACGTTTCCTCTCGCCATTCAGATGCTCCTCTCCTTCGTTATTCCTTCCTCTGCCTGTCTCCGTCTGATTCCGTCTGTCTCTGTCTGTCCGTGTCTTTCTACATGCGCTGCAATCTGGGTCGAGAATACCTTTAAAATATTTCACATTGCCTCATCCTCTTTGTTTAGGTTCTCAATCCGCCTTATACTCAAATACTCAATGTCCCTCAATGTTGACAGATTAGCTGCTAAGGCTTTATGCTAACAAGATTAGGCCTAAG
The DNA here is from genome assembly GCA_959347315.1 of Bimastos eiseni. Lineage (NCBI taxonomy): Eukaryota > Metazoa > Annelida > Clitellata > Crassiclitellata > Lumbricidae > Bimastos > Bimastos eiseni. The sequence goes on along the minus strand of OY365806.1, from coordinate 23,064,457 downwards.
CGAATCAATAGACACATTTATTGAAGGGTAAAACGACAAAATAAGACCGAAGACAACGGCAAACATTTACTCTTACACACAGCCGCTAAATGCCTGGCGTCAGGTGTGATGATGATGGTGATGATGATGGTGATGATGATGATGATGCCGACGACGACGACGATGATAATGCTGATGCTGATGCTGATGATGATGCTGCTGCTGATGATGATGACGATGACGAAGAGGACGACGACGAAGACTATGACGATGATGATTCATTTCCGAAATTCATTTCCGAAATTTGATACCGCCCTTCTTCCAACATTTTTTGCTCAGAAGTGCATACACATGCCTAGACGGCGCAATTGCAGCTGTATTGCAGAGCAATGGTGAGCGAAGGACTTGCTCAAGGTTCCTACACAGTGACTGACGCCCTAGACGAGGGTCGAACCCTGGCGCTCTGCACACACTGAACGTTACGGGCTGACCGCTCTAACCGATCGGCCACTGTGCCACACCATGATGATGTCGACAAGTGAATACGTGAGTCCATCGGGCGAGTAATTCATTGGGTCATGCCATGCTTCGTCACTCATTCTAGGTATCTCCGATTTCTAGAGTAGATGTAAGGGATCCGTTTGGAATCATTCATCGAGGGCTGGACTCGTGACTGACGTCGTCATTAGGCAGCAGTTCAGATTGACGGAATGGCAAAAGTCCGTACTCAACCAGCTAGTCGAGGGGTATTGGCAGAGGGAAGCACCACCACCACTATATATACAAATTACGATAACATACCCCAATATACCGCGACATAAGATGAGTTTTTGCATTTGTCAAGGCGTTGTTTAGGTGCAACATTTGTTAGAAGGAATGTCTCGCGATGAAGACTGTATGCGGCGGCTGTTCAGCAGGTGACGAGGAAAAAAATCATTAACCCTTACCCCTCACAGAGGCCTCAGGAGGGGTAAGGATTAAGGATGGCCGTGCGTATGTGGGACCGAGAGACATCCGTAACGCGGTCGAATGGATCTTGTCTAACGCATGCCAAAAGATGATCATGTAAATCCCAGCAGATGGCCACAGGACTCAACAGGTGACCAAAGAACCTAACAGACGATTGTAAAAATTCAACAAATGGATCTAAAACCCAGAAGATGACTATATAACCCAACAGATGACTATAGAACCCAACAGATGATTATATATCCTAACAGATGGTTATAAAACCCAACAGATGACCAAAATTATGTACCAACTATCCAGCACATGCAAGAACATCAGCCGAGACTTGATTGTTACCCAACAGAAACCAGAAAAAGTTATTTAACATTATATCTGTGGTTGTAATTATAGAGTCGCTCATCCATTGCAAGTACCAAGAAGCTTCGGTCGATGGCGCTGAGTATAGTTGTAAGTTCAGTTAAGAACCTCCTTATAGGATCCCTTCACTACAATCACCTCCTCAGAAAACTCTTGAAGAGGTAACTCGAAACCTCAAGCATCCTACACAACGGTACATACAGCCACACGAATACACACAAACGGACATATCTATTTTTATATATGTAAATATATATATGTAATATGTATATATATATATATATATGTATGTATATACATGTAAACATGACATGAACGATTGAATGAGGGAGGAGTTGATGTGCAAGAGCGTGTGTGCCATAGTCGTCGTGACATGGTGAAGTGGCAAACTCATAAAACGATCGGACTGCTTTTGAACTGAGGTTCGACCGTCCTAATCTGAAGTCGATGAGACGCGTGTCACTGAAATCTCGACGTCATATCGCCCAGGATAGGGATGGGAGGACGAAAGAAGCGAGGGGAGGGTGAAAGGGGAAAACAAGGGACCCGTTGGTGGCACGAGACGCCCAAGAAGAGCCTTATCGGTGCACCTCTTATCTCTGGCGCCATTTTCAAACATCAACTTACACTAAAGAGTCAATATTTACTGTGAAAGGCACGTGAGCAGTCGTATTATGAGATAGATTTATATTCATGCATACGCATACACGCTCTTGTATATATATATATATTGTTGCTATATATATCATATATATCATTACTATATATATATTATATAAACGAATTCGGTGCCTAGATACCACTTGTCTTTGGTTGTAGGATATTGGACGTGCACCTGCCTCACTTGAATGGAGGAGTTAACGACTAGTCGACCACTTGGGTTATGACTGACTGGCACCTTCGTAAAGATAGCTCTGCAATTCGGCGGCAGACCGCCTGTATCGCGCCCATAGGCCTAAAGGTCTCTTCATTGCGCTTATGTGTCGTCCTGCGGTGTGATCTGACTGTTCCTTTCTATACAAAATGTAGTTATACATTTGATTGTCATTATGGGACATGTATCTGGTTGCATTTGAAGACACATTTTGAACATGTTTAAATTAAAAGAATTCTCTTCAAATTTATTAGAAGATATTTTCAGTTTTCAATAAACGATCATATATGTTAGGAAAAGTTTTAACCACAAATACGGCACGTTTAGGCGTAGACAACTGGCTCTCCTCCCATCGTAAATAAGGCAGCAGAGTAGGCCTACCAGTGCTACCACTTTTACCGCTTGCGTCAGGTCTCATTTATATTATCATTTTGTCGTCCCTTCCAGAATTCTATACGAGGCGCTTCCTGCGCTAATCTACGTGAAGCCAAAGTCAATAATTACGATGAAAGTGTCAGATAAACACAAACTCAGCTCGAATAAAAGATTACACGATGAGTCCCTATTAGCAAGGTCCCGCAAACACGAAGTATTTAGTCAACAGATTCTCATCCAGAACTGATTATTGGAACGTTATTCAAGATTCAAAGTTTCTAGTGCTCGTATATAGAGTCGAAGTAGCGGAGCGACGACAGGCGACGAGGGTATAAGCAATTCACGCGCCTCAACACCATGGCAGTTTCTCGCAGGTGGTAGAAGACGTTTGCTTCCGGGTATCCCTCTGGCACTGGATCTGGAGAGGACGATATTCTTAGTAGCCGGTAAATAATGGTCGAATAGTTGCACCGACGTATAGAACGATCGGTGGATGCCATAACCGAGGACTTTAAAAGGCTTTAGTTGAAACAACCTGTTACCTGAGACCCCTTCAGCGGACGAAACCATTCTGTTAGTCAGTGATGAACTCACGGCTTCTATTATATATATATATATATATATATATATATATATATATATATATATATATATGTCCGAAAATCGTCCAAACATCCTCAGAAACAGCAGCTAACGAAACAATATCTCTACAGACGCAAACTAGACCATTATTTAAAATCGAACAACGAAACTAATCAAGTTGAATCCTCGTTCGACCAACAAATTGATCAGAATTGACATGCGTAGAAAAACATGCAGCCATCTTCATAAAATAATCACATTGTGATATATGTCTGTAGGATGCATATATGATTTGGTTGGGTGGCATTGTTAATCAACTTAACCTTTCGATCGTTTGGCAGTTCAGCATGAAAGCAGATGGACTGTCTAAACATTAAATAATAATTTTATATCTGGTTATGCACCTGAAGTAATAAGACTAGGCTATACATGCAAGTAGAGTAGCCTATTATATATGATATGCATACTGCATAGGCATGTATACACCTGGATGTGCGTGCTTTAGAAAAAAGATATGTTTGGACAGCAACTACGAGCTGATGGAGACCCATAATTTATCATAGGCTGATTCTAAGCGTTAAGTCTATAGTCGTTGTGCGTTGAGGCTTTCGTCCACGACTTCTATGCATTGCAACGCGCAGGGCAGCTGCAGTGTGTAATCTTAACTCACTCTCTATCTCTCAATAGAACTGACGATAGGTTGCAAGAGGTCAGGTCAGCGTGGTATAAATAACTGACCACGATGGCAACTGCTTTGATCAAAAGCATTGTCCTTCCACCCCTCCCTCACGTTCTTCTCTTCGTCTCTGAACCTTTCCTTCAAGCTGAAGACAAATTATGCCCTTACAAAGGGCTTCACACGACGACGTGTAAAGATCTGTCGTTGGTGTAGCATAATAGCCTCACATGCAACCCCGCATTAGCGGACAAAAGTAACCATACAAGCAGTACTCTGCAGACACATATCCAGTGATCCATATATATATACGCAACGACCATTTAAAGCTTCAATATATATGCAACAGATCGAGTATATTTAAGCGTTTTATACATATATACATATATATATATATATATATATGAACAACATACTTACATACACTATATATACATGTACATACACTGTGTCCGGAAAAAAGGTACCCCTAATGATAATATGAAACGAAATAGTAAATTATCGTCGATTTTTTTAAATTCCAAAACCGGTTTAACTTTGACATATTTATCAAGTACTACATAAAATATGATAGCTTCTGTCACCCAGTAATGACGTCATAATGACGTCAATTGCATCAACATTCGAGTTTTAGCGACGGCCAAAAATCCAGCCACAGAATTTTCAACTATTTCGAAATGTTGTCGATATACCTCTATCACAAAGCGGAAAATGTGCTATATATGTAAGATCACAATTATAATGAAATATATAGTGTCTGAATAGGCTAGAGCTGAAGTTAGATTCCAGTCGGTTAATAATGAACATGGAAGGGCGAATGGATTGAGGGTAAAAGAATTTAATTGGAGGAAGAGAGTGTCGTTGACGCAATGTACCCTCGCCATCATAATTGCATATATATAGATACGGAAATGGTCCAATGTTGAACCAATCGCAGCGTTTTAAATGTGGCTAAATATAGATTTGATGAAATGCAAATTAATGCGGCCACTCTTGATGGGCCAAGGTGCAGGAAGATACTCCTAGGTTAGGATTCGGAAAGTTCAGTCAGAGTCCAGACAGAGAGAAAGAGAGTCGGTCGCCGCTGTATCAGCCTCAACCCAGAGGTCTGCGTTAGCACGTCAAGTGACGATGAAAAGACATTTAAAGGCAGATTAGAACAGACTACAGATTCGTAGTTGCATGCTGTAGAAACGATTCTCGTTTTCATGGAAATTATTGTATTCGTAAAGTAACTGCACGTACAAGAAGTTGATGACAGTAAATGAGAAAATGCAGTCGTGTGTTCTTCAATGATCAAGTGGTCGACCCTTCATCCATAATTAGGCCAAGGGGATTGACTTCTGTGACAGACGATTACAATCAGCTTAGTCATAATTGGTTTAGAAAACAACTTAGTGATACCTCCATAAATTTAGCTAGCGGATTGGTCGGCAATTTAGATTGAAATCTACGCGCATGAATGTTGCGCCAAATTGCCATATGCTATGCATGAATTGCGCGGCGACCTTTTTAATTTCGTCTAGTCCCCAGTTCTTTAGATGTTGTCAACACGAAACACGATCGTGATTGTTGCTTACAATTAATTTATCATTTTCAATAAATAATTAGATTATGGCCGATTATATCACGAAGCTTCTAAATTCAACAAAGTCAGATACGGAAAAGTTTAACTCAGTCCTTCAAGACACAAACGGACAACTGATGACCATACAGACAATTTCATAATTGTATACTGGGCCAATTCTAGACGCACATATCTCAGACAAGTAGTTTCCGCATGCAGTACGTATAGGCTTTTAATCATAACTTCGATCAGAAGTAAGATAGAATGAAAATTTTAATGTCACGTTAAAGAGTATTTTTTCACATTAAAAATGAGGTTTAATAATATTGTACTCCGAAAGTGAAATATGTGATTTAACAATGCTTTTGTACAGTTCAGTCACAAAATATTATGTGCAAATACCGGCGAAAAGTGGCCAGTCGTTTGCACATATTGCAAATGCCTTCTTATATATATATTAGATATATATATACATATATATGTACATATATGAGCCTGGGGAGACAATGTTCAACACATTTTAGAATTGTACGGACTACCCGGGCAAAGCCGGGAACTTCAGCTAGTGGTCGATATACATAAGCAACATGGTAATATCATGTGCACGTTCATTCTTCTAAGGAAATGTAGGGAGAAATAACCTCGTTAAAAAATTACTTAGGTCCTTCAATCTAGTCTATTCTAAGCGTGGGCTAATCTAATCCGATCCAATCCGTTCTAGCCAACAGCTATGCCATCCTCATAACTTGTTGATCGAGGACCAATGCTATTGGAGTGCAGAAGCATGAAATGCATGGCTTAACAGAAAGACAAATTGAAGACTGGGGTATAATAAACGGAAGCCTCTCAGCGGGAGTCAACGAGGTTGTATGCGAGGTGTAAAAATGTATAGGCCTGAGAGATTGATATCTGCACAACTCAAAGCAGCACTGTCATGAGCAGCTAACAATTCAAGATCATAATTATATTCGCATATGTCGTATTTATTAATGACTTAGAGAAAGCACATTTTTAAAAGTGCTCAATTAATAAGTAAGCAAGTGTTCCTCATTTACTTCAAGACTGAATCTCTGAAATTATCAAATTTTAACCATAGTTAAATAATAATAATAATAATAATAATAATAATACTAATAATAATAATAATAATAATAATAATAATAATATTTCGGAGGTACTCTTTTCGCCCTCCGTAAAAACTGTGGTGGTCTAAGGCCAATAGCCATTGGATACGTGTGGCGTCGACTCGCATCTAAATGCGCCAACGTATACGCCGTTCCACGTGTCACGCCGTACCTAACCCCTAAACAACTGGGGGTTGGCGTTCCCGGAGGCTGCGAGGCGGCAACCCACGGCGCTCGACGATTCCTGACCAGCATGGACACGAGTTCAATAATGGTGAAGCTTGACATCTCGAACGCTTTCAATAACTTGCACCGAGACTTCATGCTCGCATCAGTGGACGAACTCATTCTTAATTTATCCGCATATTGCCATCTTGCCTACGCCTAGGCGACATCTCTGAAATTCGGGAGATTCACGATACAATCGCAAGAAGGTTCGCAACAGGGCGATCCCTTGGGACGTCTACTTTTCTGCTTACCGCTACAGCCGATCCTTAATCGCCTCCTTTCACCATTGGCCTTTGGATACCTCGACGACCTCATCTTGGGCGGAGATCCAAAGGTGGTGGAGGCGGATGTTAACTCGATCGAAGAGGGATGTCTGCAACTTGGCCTCGCGCTCAACCGCAAAAAATGCGAACTCATATCTTCCGACGCCCATATCAACGACGTTAGTCAAGGCTTCCTAGGACAGTTCGCCCGAGTCAATGCATCATCAGCCTTGCTCCTAGGGGCTCCACTCTCGCCGACGGATGCCCTGCTTTCAGCCCTCGACACTTGTGTGGCCGACCTTGGAATTGCCCTCGACAGGTTGCAACTAATCGCTAGACAAGACGCTCTACTGATCCTTAGACATTCGATCGGCTCGCCTAGACTCATGCATTTATTGAGATGCGCCCCTTGCCACGACCACCCGCGTCTGTGGGCTTACGACGATCTGCTGCGAGGAGGGATCGAGCGAATCTTCAACATTTCGATGACCGATGATCAATGGGGTCAGGCCACTCTCCCGATCAGGATGGGAGGACTGGGGATTAGGAGGGCGTCCTCGCTGGCACTTCCCGCATTTTTGGCTTCAGCCGCGGGCACTCTCCAGATCCAGTCCCTCATCTTAAAATCAGTAGCGGTGAAATCGGACTCGGCATGCCACTCGGCGATGTCTACCTGGCTTCAACTTACCGAAGCCTCTGCCCCGACGACACCAGGCCATAAACAGGCCCACTTTGACAGACCGCTGTTAAACGTGGTTCTGTCTGCACTAGAAGAAAAGCTACAGGATCCCTACGACCAGGCGAGACTAAGGGCCTTGCAGTCACCGCACGCCTCGGACTGGCTATACGCTCTCCCGCTCGTTTTTCGCGATCTCAGACTGGAGGACGATACCGTGAGGGTGGCGGTCGGCCTACGATTAGGGGTGGTCATCTGCGAGCCGCACACCTGCGCATGCGGCGCTGTCGCCTCTGCCAGAGGCGCACATGGCCTGTCCTGTTCATTGGGTTTTGGCCATCAAGCAAGACACTGTAATATCAACGACCTTATCCATCGCAGCCTCAACAGAGCCGGTATTCCAGCGGTCAAGGAACCGTCAGGTCTTTCTAGATTAGATGGAAAGAGACCGGACGGGCAGACCCTGATACCGTGGAGTGGGGGGCGGGTCTTACTTTGGGACGCGACGGTGGTGGACACAGTGGCCGCTTCTTATATCCCCGCGACAGCTTCCACAGCTGGAGGAGCGGCGGAGATAGCAGCCACAAGGAAACACACAAAATATTCTGAGCTAGAGAAGAAATACACTTTTGTTCCAATCGCTATAGAAACCTTGGGTTTCCTCAATAGTGAGGGCCTCGCCTTTCTGTCTGAGACTGGACGCCGACTTTCGACAACTACCGGTGACACCCGAGAGACAAACTTCCTTTTCCAGAACTTGTCGACATTGATCCAACGTTTCAATGCAGTGGCTTTTCAGGGCACTATGTCAAGATTACAATTCACTGACAAGCGGCGACCCAGATGGCCTGATGACAGATCCATTGGCAATGCCAATGATGAATAACACTATATGTGACATAATAATAATACTACTACTAATAATAATAATAATAATAACAATAATAGTAATAATAATAATAATAATAGTAATAAAAATAATAATAATAATATAGTATTTTTATGATTATGATTACTATTATTTATTTTAAATTATTATAATTATTATTGTGATTGCTAACATTATCGTTATTGTTACTATGACTGTTACCATTATACCAATAATAATAATAATAATAATAATAATAAAATAATAAAAATAATAATAACAAGAGACGTCTGTCTATTCTTTCCTGCATAGTACACTGAAAATAGTTCGTTCTTGCAACTGGGACAAAATAATCGACAGGCAGCCCAAATATCGCCCTATATGTAGACTTCGACGCGTGTGCATAGATATCTCGTCATTAAGTTGGATCTACGGTTATGACTTTGATGTCATGCGCCACAAAAAGCCAAGCGTTACACTGAAAGCCGTCGCTATTACAATACGGAAGCTGTCAAAAGAGGCAAAAGGATGCCACGTCTTTAGATCACACCAATGACAGGTCTAAAAACTGACGAGCTATCTGCATGTGTGTCTGTCACCCTATTCTTTATATGCTATAGCCCGCCATATGTTGTAGCCAATCGCATTGTACCTGCATGTGTAAGGAGTATATTTTTTTCTACCTTCTGTTCATTTGCCTGTAACTGAGAGCAGTTGTGCACGAAAGGCTTTTACTAGCGCGTGCAATGACCTCTGACCTTTATCATGGACGAGTGTCCGCTCTTGTATGAGAAGAGGTTAGGCATGCAGAGAGAAGGACAAAGCGATGAGTCCGATTAGATATATTTATTTAAACTTACTTTGTACATCACGTAGGCGACGCCAGGGTGCTGGATCTGACTTACGTGCGCAGACAATGCCTTCAGGGCGAAAACAAACGCGTTCGATTATGAGTTTATTCAACCTCTCGTGATAGATCAGATTAAAAGCACCATTCGAGGGGTCACACAAGGAAGGCACTACTCGATTTCCTTCAGTACACATTTTCCTATATATGCCCTTGTACTTTTATACCTGATCATTGCCAACGTCTAGGCCTACCCCTTGTAATAACCGTCTTTGTAATTTCACTGAAGAATGGTCTATCTCAAAAGCTAGACTTATTGGTCACGTGCTGCCTATTTCAAGAATTATATCACATAAACTCATATATATCCCATCCATGCCATCTGCCTTTGAACAATGTCAAATTTAATCACCTCCTTTGAAACAACTGTCGACAATCTGGATTTCATCAAATAATACGATATAGCATACAATACAACTGTGATTAGATAATTAGATAATTAGAAGATTAGATAACTGTGATTAGATAATACCCTTTAGAAGTTCTCATTGAAGCTGGGAGACCATTAAGTTAAATGTCATATAAGCAGACCATGGAAGAAGTGAGTTTTCAGCTTAAACACAAGTTTATCTAAGACTGAGCTAGGCCTACACTATACGAAGCTGATTGACGAAATGACGGACTATTTGATGCCTGTGGTTTGGACGTTTCTGTATAATGTCATGGCAATATTTGGAGCCAATTTGGGATCTACTCAATCAATAGCATTTCAACAGTGGCAAAATCTCTTGACTTACAATTACATCTCAACCATCATCGTCATGTATGAGTGCTTCGGGTTTATAGCACATGTTGACGTTGCTAAAACTATAGGTGCATGACGCTGGAAGAATCGTATAGTACATCCTTCTGATAGTCAATTATCATATCGTTTGCTGCAATGGAAGAAGCGTTTTATTTCATCACAAGTGTCTGAGTTTTAATTCCACTCACGAGCATGCATTTCATGTATACACACCCGCGAAGTATAATTAGCAAAATGAGCAAAATAGAACCTATCGAAAGTAACATTTCGGTCTATAGCTCATGTCGCTATCCGACTTCTATGACTTGGTCGTCAGAATGTATACTGTTAATCGAATGAACCTCCTGGTTGTCTGGACCCATAGTTTCTCCATGACACCCCAAGCCCAACGCAAGCACCCACTGCAGGGCGGGAACAATTGATGATCGTGCTCTTTCAATTACTCCACCCCGACTGGGGTTATCGCATTCGCCCTGGGGGTTTCTTTTCTTGAACGACTTTGAAGTCGAAGAAGAGACACGAGCCTCTTGTCCGAGGCCTCCACTGAACAATGGACAGCTGACCATCGCAGTCCACATCTGTCCACTGCAGGTCAAGTTTAATCAACAAACTGTCTACCGCTGCGGCTAAGTAAATCCGCTTGAAATGAATAAAAGAGGGAGGAAGAAGGGACGAAAGAGGGATGGATTGAGGAGGGTGAAAAGATGGTAATGGGGTCATTAACGAGAGTATACAAATGAAGGCCGTTGTAAATATCATCGAAGAACGCTGCAGAGGGGCAGCAGTGGCTTAATAGATGACAATAACGGCGGTAAGAAGATCGGTGAATTGTTAGCGCCTCTCAAATGAGAATCATATAGCATCAGAACGAGTTCAATTAAACCTAATAATGAACGACGGCCTATTATGATGAATAGAAACGATAGATGAGATAGATCAGATAGCAAATGACCCAACATCACAGGCTCAAACTATTTCAATGCTATAGGATAGGACACAAGACAGTATAACCTTTTTAAGATTTACGATGCAGAACTTAACCGCCGTGTGCTATTGCCATGTTGTCATGCATTAAGACGCGATTGTATACATTAGACTGCGATACAGTTGACTCCTATATTAATCAATATCAACCGATGTTAATATTGATAGTGATATAAATATTGATATTGGCATTGCAATCCAAATCTATATCAATATTGATACTGATATTTTGAATGTTCTCAAGGTCGCGAGATAAATGCTCAGATCGATTGAATGCTATAGCTTCAAAAGGCAGTTATTAGTTAATAATTCCGGAGAAGACCTACTTAAAAGTGCCGTCACCGAAATATAGCTTCCTGTACAATATTCCCAGACCAAGGATTTCCGTGAAATACTCGTGTGTGCCAATCATGAAAATCTCGTTTCGCTTCACCGATTCACCGCCTGTCTCAATCCTTCTCGACCCCGGTTACTTATCATTCAAGTTTTCCAACCCTGATATATCCATTTTCAGCACCGCACCGCTGCTGTGGAACGATTTCCCTCCCGAATTCCACGGATTTTCGGTTCCTCCATCATCGTTGAGTTAAGGACAGTAAGTGAGAAAATACAGTCGTGTGTTCATGAGTGACCCAATGGCTACCATTTCAGCCAGACAGGGTAGATCACAACAGTGATAGATGATGAACAATCAATATTGCCAAAGAACATTCTTGTGCTCCTGTTCCAGACCCAGTGGGTGCCCATCAAACCAATGGCGCGATTATCCATCTCGGTCTTACCTCCATCGTCTGCATCAAACTCCTCTATTTTAACCTGTATCTATATTACCCTAAAGCCAACTCTGATCATCCCCTCCAACACGATGTAGCGCTAGTGAATATATCCTATACGTCCCTGCATCATTGTCTTTCGAGTGGATCTTTAGAAGTTTGGAGCTTCCATTACAATCACGATTCTGAATAATACACCACGCTGATCAGGTGAACACTTTCTTATGTAAGTTCAGTAATTCCGAGAATTTATATAGCGCCTCTTCTGGCCAAAATATTTCTCAGACGCTGCCAGTCCAGCCCGGCCATTATTTGCCGGTTCATAAAAGTTAGAGAGCTTATCATAGAGTATGTATTGCCTTTTAATGAGAAAATACAGCTAACAGAACGTAGCCACTTACATACAAAAATAGCAGCCTAAGAGATAAATCACTGAAAACAGTTCACTTAATGAGTGAGATAGTAGCCTATTAGTAGGTCTAAATGTTAAGAATTATTAATCGAAACAATTGGACCGACGGACCAGTACATGTTTTTATGCATCATCCTTTATGAAAAATTCTTGCTGTCCTTATTTTTGTAATGAGAAAGACGACAGGAATTGGGAGACGAAATCTTATTAAGAATTTAGAGCATGTAGGACCACTTTTCAGGTCCAAGACATCGATCAAGCGGTAAATGCTATTATACCAAGAGCGGAAACATAAATTGCTCTGAAGATAATTAGGCTGATATAGCTGACACGCATAGTATAAGATGCATTGCTTAAGAATAACAATTGAAAATTATGTTTTATAATAACGACTCACTCACTAACGACTCACTCACGAATAACGACTCACTAACTACCTCACTACCTCACTCGCTCGCTAACTCACTCGCTCGTTAACTCACTCGCTCGCTCGCTCACTCACTCGCTCACTCATTTATTCATTCATTCATTCTCACATTCATTCTCTCATTCATTCATTCATTCTCTCATTCATTCATTCATTCTCTCATTCATTCATTCATTCATTCTCTCATTCATTCATTCATTCTCACATTCATTCTCTCATTCATTCATTCATTCTCACATTCATTCATTCATTCATTCATTCATTCTCACATTCATTCTCTCATTCATTCATTCATTCATTCATTCATTCATTCATTACGAAGATCTATTTTACGCCCTTCAAAGCTACTACTCAGGAGAGTTCTCACTGTTACATGTATTTTGCTATTTATGATTTCATTGTTCTGATAAATCAGTTGAGTACTATTTGGATTATGACTCAGAGTTAGGGACCACGCATTTGGGTTAGGGCTTAGGGGATCTATACCTCCGTCATCATCGCTACTGTCGCCTGATCCCATTGACCACTGCCATAATCGTCAGCCCCAACACCTCCTTTGGGGTAAACGCGACCTTCACGTAGCGATGAATCGAATGTCCGCACTGCAGGTGATATACCGCTCTCAAATTACCCCCACCTATAAAAGAATTCCCCAGGCGTACGCGCACATACAACCATCTCTACCTCTCCACAGCATCCCCCTTCATTCAAACTCCCCCACTCGATCCCCCCCCCCTCTGAGGGCCTGTCGTCTGCCGGTCCACTTTCCGCCCGCGCCCCTTGCAACCAGACGACGGAGGGAAGTAGGGGACCGAGGGGCGGGGTCAAGACAAAGTCTCCCTCTCCGATTGGTCAGCAGCACGCGAGGAAACGTGGCTTGAACAAAGCGGGGCACACGACCCGTCTATTGTCAACGAAAGCGTACTAGGCCTGGCACGAGCGACTCGCAAGCCAAAACTTGGTGGCAGCTCGAGAAAGCATCGACTGAAGAACGTCCTCTACAGGTCTCCCGCCGTCAGCGACGAACTCTGTCTCGACAAACCTTGAACTCTCGTGTCAAATGATGATGATGATGGAATTTCAGGTCCATTCTCCGGAATTTCTCACCATTTTCGGGAATAGCATGGAAGATGAAGATGCGGAGAACGAGAAAATGGTGGAAAATCGGAATGAGCAAGGAAGCGTAAAGACGAAGCGACAGAGGCAGACGAACAGCAAGATGGACTCGCGCTCTCTTGCGGATGAAAATGGAAATCAACTTCCGGATCTGGAGACACAGAGGAGGATCGATGGATTGGCCATGGTCAAGTCCGATTGTGTGGAGGAGGACGCAGCTCCTGCCCCAGCAGGGCACGAGAAGACTGGACCAGGAGGAGCAAGGAGAAATGAGCGTGAGAGGAACCGTGTGCGACAGGTCAACCTCGGCTTCGACCGTCTGCGTCAACATGTGCCTCAGGGACGCAAGAACAAGAAGCTGAGCAAAGTGGACACGCTGAAGGCTGCCGTTGACTACATCAAGCACCTGCAGACAGTCCTCACCGAGGCCGATTGCCTACTGGGTACGAACCCCTGCAGCGGCTACTTCTCGGTTGACCACCTGCCAGCAGAGGCAATGCATATAGGGGTCGATGTTACGTCATCCGCTCAAATAGATGACGTTTTCACACAACTCGACGACCTTAGAGCGGCGCATGCGCTCTTCCAACTCGGCGACTTCGACCATCTGTTGAGCGCCTGTGCAGCCGCGCCAACGACGACGACGACAGGTGCCGTCAGCATCAGTGGTAACAGCAACATTGGCAACATGCCTTCTATAACTGAGCTGCTGATGCAGGAGGTCGTCGCCTCCTCGCCGTCCTCTCATTCGGTTGATACCGCCGCCGTGTCCCCTGGAGCATTCTCCTCCTCCTCTTCTTCGTCCTCCTCCTCCTCTTTATCCTCCTCCGTCTATGGCGGCGCATACACGAACGAACTGAAAGACTCGCTGAACACAAACGGACATCTAGCGTTCAGTTTCTCTACCTGGTATCATTGAAACGACGTCATTCGCCGGACGGACAGGTAAGAAAATCAATCAAAACAACATCCGTTCTTACATCATTTGACAGCAATTGTAATTGCAGATTTATATGGCGCCACTATAAGATAGACTCACCAAAGGGGCAACCGTTCTAGTAACTTACTTAATGCATGCTGCGATATTCAACAACATCAAATGCACTGCACCACTGACGATGAATTTTTTTCATCTGCTGTCTACTTGCGTTTATAAGACTAAATCATTGAGTGCAACTTATCGTGTCTCGTGCAGTGGACCCTGCAGCGTAAGATAGCTTAATCGATTTTCTTCTAATATAAGTACGTAGATAATTTTTTTAGTGAATTTTTGTAAACTCGTGTGACGTGTACCGGTCTGAGCAGCGCCGGTTACCTGTATAAGACTGATTTTTGGGTTGAACGATATACGATGCGACGAACCGCTTATGTTCGAACAGTTATTATATTCTCTTGTGACATGTTTGTGAAATGTCGTTCGCAGCAACGCATATACACGGACAATGCAGGCGTAGTGAAGTTGCTCTTATGGGAAATCTCTTTTGTGATCTTTCACTCCGTATAATCGACTGTATAGATCTATGTAGCACTTGATTCTCAGCGTTGAACCTATATTGTAATGTTCCTGAAGAGGTGAAAAGCAATGAGAGTTTTGCTGACATGCTGATTTACACTGGCCATTGAAAGGAAAGCTCTCAGTCCTTCTGTACTCACCGCACACGAAACTTATTTAAAATCGCAGTATTTTTTCTGGTCCATTGTAAAAACCACTAAGCGCGTACAAATACTTGCTCGACTTTTGATTCGCATAAGCCTGAAAAGACGAGTCGCTGTGGAGGTCTATGACCACGCATTACATAGAGAATGCAAAGGTCTGCTTGATTGTATACGGACGCGTATATATAGAAACAACCATGATATCAATATGTCATCGTCATGACATGGGCTTGACTCACAGGCACGTCACGCGATATCGCCGTAAAGTGTGTAACCGAAGAATTATAACGTTAATGAAGATAAAATCAAAATCATGTCATCGTTATAATAAATCAGCATCCATCATAATCACTACCATCATCATCGTCGTCATCGTTATTGACATCGTCATCATCATCATCGTCGTCATAGTCGTCATCATCATCATCAGCAGCAGCAGTATCAGCATCGGCATCAGCATCACTTCCTTGTTACGAGCTATATATATATATATATGTATATATATATGCATATATATATATATATATATAGTCTCGGAGCTACCATTGTCAAGTTGTGGATATTTGTTTTTCCAGTCTTCCAGAGAGACACAGAGAAGAGACACAGAGAGAGACAGAGAGAGAGACAGACAGACAGACAGACAGAAAGAGGAAGAGAGAGAGGCAGAAGCAGAGAGAGATAGAGAGCGAAAGACAGAGAGAAACAGAGACAGAGATGGATAGTGAAATAAGATCAGTTCGTTTATAACAGTGGATAACAATGGAGTTTATATTATGCTGCTGTTTCTAATAATTATGCCTCAGGAAAAAACTTGAAGCATGAACTGAATCCTCGCTGAACTCTTATGAAAGATGGCGCTAAATAAAGTCTATTGAAAGTTTGTTAGGCGCTGACATTACTTACTCCCCCTCCCTCAATGCTTCCGTTCTTGTCAGTAAAGAGGCCTCGACGTTAAATCTGGCACGCGCGCATGGCTCGTGTTTACTCTGCGTGCGGTTGAGACGAAGAGAACTTCTCTGGAGTGCTTATATAGAAGAAGAAGGGTGCCCTGCTGCAGCATGAAGATCCATGTTCGGCATTCTCTGTGTACTGCAGGCGTAGCAGACAAGTGCTTTTAAAGTCGACGGCGGGACGATTTATAAAACGACTTTAGGTCTATTAATATATAATACTGCGTGGTAAATGCTTTTATTGGTCTGCGCTCGTGGCAAGGCACTTCTGTTTGTCGACGATGCATGAGAGGGATATATATACAGGTGATAAGAACGTATCATATATACACACGTATATATATATATATATATTCTATTCTTCTCTGTGTGTAGCTATATATCTTGGCATGTGTATGTGTTTTCAATATGGCGCATCATGAACGGCTTTGGCTTTTTGTGTGATGCGTTTTGTGTTGGTTCGTGCCTTCGTATGATCTCTTCGTCGTCCGTCAGGAAACACTCGTCTCTATTTGCTTAGGCAAATAGAGATGAGTCTATAGTACACTCAAACAATCGAATCCATATTTTCATCATATATGTATATATATATATCGAGAGAGAGGGGAGAGAGAGCAATAGAGAGACCAATACTCTAAGAAACACAGTCAGACAAAGTTTGCTAGGGACATGTGTACCTCTCCGTTAGTATATATTTCGCGCAGTCAGTCAATCAGTCAGTCTTTAATGTATTCTGAGAGAAAATACGCTTCTAAATGGATTCCGTTGGGCCTGCCACTTTCGCTGATAGCCAGTCTCGACTGGGGTCTTCGCTCTGCTTCCTGCCTAATTGGGCGCTGTTCTAAATACACTCCTGTTTATGACTACGTTCATGATACTTTGATTTCCATCTCGTAACGCATCCTCTATAGCTGCTGGTGAGTTTCTGGTACCCCGGGCAAGCACCTCGACCAAGCAGCGCCGCGCCTTCTTAATTGTTGGCCCTTCCACATGGAACACTTTCCTCCTTAAGCTGGAGTTGTTTCCAAGGAGTAATGTGGCTTTGTTTTGTATACAAATTGCTAAAAACTGATTTTGATGGCAGTGGTTGGGAGGGGAGCCCTCCCTCAGAGTATAGACTGCAATCGGTTCTTTGACAACGCCCAAACTACCTGTGTGTATACGTATGTATGTGTGAAAGGATTGATTGATGAATGGACGAATGAATGGATGGATGAATGTATGAATGGATGCATTTTGCTGATGTTTGTGCATGCACAGCCTGATGCACGTTCTTACTCTGACATCCGGGTGAAAAGTTGAAGTCTTATACATGCATAATATTGTATATCAACTGATGATTGCATCTACTACATGTTTAGAGGCGTTCGTTTGCTTGTGTGTATACCTGTCCATTTGTTGTATACTTTCATATCGACCTATATATCCGAAATATGCTGCTTCACTTCATATACGACATCACAAAACTCGACTCACTAATAAATAATTGCCCTTGACGTATGCGTTTAGTACTTTTCATTTATTACAAGACGACCTGCATCCGTTTGTAGGTTATCAACGTCACGTCATTCTGCTCAAACTACCATCGTTTTAAAAATGTTTTTGCGACAGTATCAACTGTCAGATTTATTTCCGTTCTAAGAATATAGATACGGTGGATGGTGCATTAATTGCCCGACAGTTAAAGAGCTGAAGATCTGGATAGAGTTGTCTATGACCTATACCGAGGCCTTTAGGCCAATATAGATGTTAGCTCTGTATACAAAGCAACAGCATAAATCACTACACACTCTATAACAGGCCAGTTTGCAGACAGGCCCATGCACAGACGCGTCAGTCGCTTGAAAGTGGTTTCCGCCATTTAAACTAACAGTTATAAAAAGCGAAATGTCCAGCATTCGTCCATTACTTAACCTCTAACAATTAACACGCCTGTAACTTATGCCAAACCCCTGTAATTTTCAAAGCCGCCCACCGATCACAGAAGCGGGAATTTATCGGCACGGCAATTAAGTTTCGAAAATTAATTACCCGCGAAACAGTCCGCTATTACCCTGCCTCCCATATATCATCGGTTAAGAAGATTTCCGATGTCTGCTCCTTTCTTCTGACAGTAAATCTCTTCCCACCCCTCGCTATCGACGCCATCTACCGATTACACACTGCTGCGAAAGTAGATCCGTTGCGCATGAGTACACACTCGCACGCGATACTCGACCAATCACGCTGCGCTGTTTGAATGGCATTATTACGCCTGACGAAGTAGGGCCTTTGAATTTTTGAAAAATTGTCCGTCGTGCGGGCGTCTTAATATCTCTTTGTCGCTGGGGCGGGTACCCATTGTTTAGCCCTGGGCGGTCGATAGTAGCGTCGCCAGGGTAACCCTCGGCGGCGAGGCATGCCCTCCCTGTTCGGTTCGGTCGAGTGCCTGTGGTTGTGGAGATAGTGGCGTGTCGCTACGTCAACCGACTCCCCGTCTGCAAATATGCGGTTTTCAATGGGCCTTTGAAAAGCCCCAGTCTTCAATGGCACGTCACAAAACAAAGCCCGTCCTACTGCTCCCCACCCCTCCACGCCCTTCCTCTTACCAGGCCAATGTATTAAAACCCCGTCATCGAAAAGAACGCCTCTCGGATGATATGGGCGCCAAATCTGAATACGAACCACCTCGGTGGTAAAGTATTAATTTATAACGAAAATAGTTAGAATTTTTGGCAGCGTTCGGTTTAGTCTGAGTTACACCACGAGGCACGAGATTTAAATTGTTGTTAAGCTACGTTAAATCATATTATGTTGTATTTGTTACAATTATTATGTGATACCATGGTATACACGCTTTGAGTGTGCTCGATATAGTGTATATTGGTTATCATCAATCGGAAATTCAAAATCGCCACCAGAGAAGACATTTGGTTAGGGATTTCTGCTCCTCCAGCCCAGCACCCCTTGTCAACTCATCTAAAATCAGTTCAATGACCGTACACTGACGCTGGGGAGATCAGGGTGTAAGGAAGAGGACTGGCCGCCTGCCCTTCTGTTTCAATGCTAAGAAAGCGATGTAATGTAGCTGAATATATTATGAAAACGCTCAATGCCTTTATAACGCATTCAGCGCTAACCAGCACAAGGGGACGTTCATCAAGTACAGCAAGTAATAGCTCATTGGTTCTCACACGCACGCACGCACGCACGCACCCACAAACACACACACATGCACACACACACACACACACACACACACATGAGCATACTCATAAGACAACCTAAGGAGCCTCATTCAGGATTAACCATTGATGCAATGTCCAAAACTTTTGGTCTGCGTTCCATGTAGGGTAATAAGTAATGACAATCAAATGAACCATCCACAATGTCCACAGTTGCACTGACAGACGATCATAGATGACAGTGTTGTCGGATTTCCGTTCGGTCGCAGAGGAATTCCTCCCCGTCAGAATTATTGGTTATCTGACGAATCGGTCTGAATAGCAAATAGTTGTGGGTTGAAAGCACTGGAAACTGAACAGGTTGTGGAACATAGAGCCTATTACTTGCTCGTATTGAATGACCCTTGAAGACCAAATGCGTCTTACTCCTCGCACAGTTACAATGGGCAGAAGTACAGTGAAAGAGGCTGACATAAAAGCCAGAGGCATAGACGTTGCAGATTCTCACGCAAGCGATTCGTTAATGAACAACCAAATTTCTATTCAAATGTCATCGCAAGTACTTGCTAGCACGCGCCAGAGCAAATCGCACGCAGCTTTTACAGTATAATATATAATATATATAATCTTATTTATTTATATATAAGTATTTTTTATATTTATCTTATATATATATAATATATATATATATCTTCGTTTATTAGACAAACTGACACAGTGCAGTTAGTTACAGGAGGTGAAATTCGGTTGTATAGTCCGAGTTCTGGTCAATTTTACTTTATCTTTTCGCTGCAGCTTTATCAATAGCTTTAAATTTGTACAAAATTCTTGGAATAAAGCATCTATCGTCTTTGGTCGGGAGGCTAAATGGGTGCGACCTAGGGTGCAAGTTGTAGCTTAACCCTGTCTATATCAAATAACGATGTGTAAAGCTTCGCTTGCATTCTGCAATAGAGAGGAAGGGATGTATTATGGAAAAGGGTGAGGGAGAGACGAAAGGAGGAGGCAAGGGCTCAACGTGAAACGCACCCTCTCCTTGTCACGCACACTTCGTAATTTTTGACTCACGTATGTAGTTCAAGTCTTCAAGACATAATAAATATTATGTATATGTATTTGCTTATCTTTGAATGACACAGTCACAAAGGACTAATAAATTCACAGCGTTTAGACTCATTTATTACGACTTTTACTGTCAGAACGTCAGCCGCGCAGTCGAGCCGCAGTCGATGCTCCAGATATTTATCATGCTGCCATCTGTCGAAAAACTGGTCGTAAACATGTCATTTAAAAACGACCATGACAAGATATTTCGTCAGCGTTAACTTGACCTGAAAGCTTAAAACACAATGAATGACGGCTCCATTTGTAAAAGTTGTCCAAAGTTTGTTACATTCTCAGAATGAATTGCGATCAGTGGGGCAACGAAGGCCGAGCGTTGTCCAATGTCCACGGTAGACAAAGCGCTGAACTGTCGAGGCGTTAAAAAACTCGATGCATAAGCGATGCCCTGAGGTAACCATAGCTATACAAAACGTTAGCAGAATCATATATCTAGGCTTCAGCATATGAAGGCGGCATCCAGACCACCTATCTTCTCAATGCCATACAGAGCACGGATCATTGTATTGTGCTTAGAGATTTTTATAGCGCCTCTCACAGAGTAGCTATTCATAGGCGTTCTCTGCGCTGGCCTGTGAATGATTCCGTTGTTGTCAGTAATGGATTTGAAATTGAGTTCAGATTTCTACCGTCTGCAGGACATTTTATTCGACTACGCCTATACCACTTGACAATAGGGCATCCCACAAAGACAAAACAATAACATGAGAATAGTAGGGTCAAGTAACTGATTCACTTCAACATGTTAATTTTAAAAAACCGATACTTCAGTCATAAGAAATAAAGAAGTATATACATTTTGAAACAACAATTACTCAACTATATATTGAGGTAAATGAAGTTATAGAGAAACCTGCGTCGCATAACAAAGAAAACATATGGTAAATGTAGGTTATTCTTGTTTATGTTATCAGATCCACATGACGAAAACGACTTCACGAGGGGAACAACGGGACGGATTGTAAGAAAAGAGCGGAACAGCGGCCTACGCCAAATCCGATGTGGTCTGCAGCCGAAAATTCTGTTTTCATACAGAGTGATGAACACGACGTTGATCGAACCACAAACAAGGATGAGGACGATGATGAAACATGCTTCTGATGCAGAGGTCTACAGTTACCTTGACGACACCTTTGAAACAACCCGTGCATTCCCGTCGATTCAAGACCAATAATTCCAACATGGAAACTTGGAAAGACTATTGCGATTATCTAGCGAAAATGTTCATAGTTTAAGTATTCATAGCCCATCAGAACCACTGTGTTCACACAATTTCTTAATGGTTGCGTTCGTTTAAATGTTCTTCGCATAGTTAGCTTATAGCAAGTGTTCCTATAAAGCTTAAACTGTTCACGTCCGTGTTATAGCATTTGTGCATTTAAAATTGTTCTATTGAATTAGATTTTCCATCAATTAATTTGATTTCTTAGAAGAATACGTTATGTGTAAATAATAATTTTATGCTGAAAGATGTTTGCGATTAAAAAAAATTCTGTATGACCAAATTATTTTATTCTATTGTGACTTCAACTGACTTGTGAACAATTATAACCTTATCTTGAAACAAGAGCAAAAACCGGTGTATAGATTACATGACCGTATAGGAACTTACCTGAAACGTGAAACGGAGTTGAATATTCCGCGTTTGAGAAGTGGATGCATGAAACAATGGCAACCCATCAAATAAAACCTGTATAACCCCAAGACTTGTCTTGGTAACTCTTGGCATTGCTTAATTTCAACGGGCGTGCAGCTTAGACTTACTATAGTTGCGATGAAAGTCTATTGCGTAATAAAACTTAACAGCCTGGATATCACTTTTTTACCACAAATAGTACCGTATTGCTTTTCATGACCCTAATCACAATCATCTTTTATTTTTTTCTATTTTAAGATTGAAAACTCTCTTTCAACAACTTTCATAGTCGACACAGTAGTCAGAGGAATAATCTGTCAAAACAAAATACAGAATATGTGTATATGCAACTTCTGCGGAAGGATTAAGTTCTAGATCGTGAATGAATATATTGTGACTGACGTTGTTCAAATAGCAGAAAGATAAAGTAGAATGGCAACATCTCCTTTTTTTGATGTGATTTCCAAACGGAAATTATGCTTAGTATTGCTTCAGTTTGGTGGTACTTTCTTATGGAACCGATTAAATGAAGCCTAAATACCTACTTACTTACTTACTTACTTACAGTCTGTTTCATTCTGATCTGATCCTTTGCAATTCGATCTTACGCCATCCCAGTTCATCTATAGCTCCGTCGACATTTTGCACCTGGCATCAATTGATGGTCACCTGAAGTGAATCCAACGCAGAGAAAAGCAGTGAAGTCCGTTGAGAACTGTTTGTCGTTTAAGGGCGATGAAGATAGGTCATAGAATCAGAAACCTGCCTCCGATAGATAACGAAGTTGTACCAGATGAAGCATGGCGGCGATTACGGGCGTCAATGTCCAAAACTCTAGATAGCATCTGACTCTTATGTTTATGACAGACTTTTTTTAAACAAATAGAATAATGCACTATGCAGCACTCAATTCAACCGTGCATATATATAGTGAGATAAGCAGCAATATAATTGTCCACAGCTTTGTGATGTCAATCCTAGTTCTAATCTCTCCGTCTTCACAAACATACTAACTGTGGGCACAAACCGGGAGAAGATATGCCATGGAGTTCAGGCCATGGGTTACTGAACAATCCATTCAGAAAGATGGAAGCTTCGATTCTTGATCGTGGAAGCTTGGGCTAAGAGAACAGCCAGAACACTAAATGCACAGTAAAGATTGAAGGAATCTGCAGCCAACTCTGTACAAAACCGATACGTACAATTTCTTCAGCGGAGTACAGTGATATGCAACACAATAATTAACGCAGGAATACTCACAGTAAAAACACCCGATGCATGCATTAAGGTTTACAACTATTCTTTGGTATAATTTCAATAATATTATGGTCCTCTTGGTCGAGAATACGGTTCTGAAGAGTTTCTATGCATCGATGTAAACGATCAGATCATCTCTACCTTTAGGTACGTAGATGCCATACCAACCTGCATCAGCCTCGTTGACCCGGCATCCTGCTTGTTGTAGACTTAATCGGCATTTTTATTGCTTTTTGGTGTCTTTATTCGTATGCGCTAATCCTAGGTCACAGAAGAAGGTAAACGCTTTTAGGAATTCAGTTGCCTGCTCGCTGTTGGCAGTTAATGGCAGCTCTCAGAATATCTCCTATATATATACCAACTCCTGTTGCAAGCGATTCATTGCGGTTGTTGTCACCAGTGTTGCGATCCAGTGCTATTATACCTACATGTAACCCTGAAAACACAGTCAACCATGCAATCTGACCATTCAAAGTTGTTCAGTGACAACGCTTCGGATTCTGAACACACTCGTGACTAAAAAGACGCTCACTGTCATTATGGGACGTTAGTTGACAAACCTCGTTGACACACCGTGTCTGATAGATAAGAAAGTCATAGGGGCGTACAGTCAGATCTAAATGGGTCTTCATCGTGTACTCTGATATATTTACCTAATGTCATGACATGCGTCAAGACAATTATATGCCGGTTTTATACGTGTAATGTCTTCAATCCCCATACTTACATGACTGAGACAAAAGCCTATATATCGACAGTTCGTTGGCTACCCGTGGATGCGTTTTTCACATCGTAATCGTTTGAATCCTTCTTGAGTAGCGGCAATCCGATAAGAATGACGACATAAGTGACCAATGTTGCCAAGAGGAAGACCCAGAAGAGCAGTCGATCTATCACGGTCGCCATGACCTGCCATTCGGCGATCGCCTGCTTACGAGTCGCCATGGCAACGGCCTTGACGCAGACGACGTCACGATCAGCGTCATCTCGACAAACGTCGTCAAGACACGTTTCGACGCTGGGAAGCTCTCTGCGACAATCACGGTCATCTGCCATCGATGACCGGCGTCGGTGGTCAAGGTGACGACGGTGACGATGAGAACGCCTCGTTCGCTGTGTTTTGTTCAAAAGAGGACGAGGAGGAGGAAGAAGAAGACTCGCTCGTCGGATCCAGACGGGTTCGTCCGTCTCTCTTTCCGAGTTCAGCTCTGATTCGTCGTTCGACGACGCTGACGTTGGCGGTGGTTGGAAGCGACGAAGCAGGCAGGGCTTTCGACGACCGAGAAGCCCCCTCAGTTCTAGACTGGCTGCCGAAGAAGTTCGATCGATCCCTCTGATGGTCGATCTAGTCCGATGCTGAGAGTCCGACCCACACGACGCACACCGCCGTTCTCTGTTGACGGTCCGAAGTGGGAGAGATTGACATGTGTTTGGTGTAGGGTCCATCGGTTGAACTGGACCCTCTGACGACTGTTCGCGGTTGGCTGCAGAGGAGTTCGTGGGAAATGCTGGCCGTTCGTCGTAGGGCGAATAGATGACTTGCGAAGACATGTGAGTTGGTTTTCCGTGGACGGGACACATGTACCGCAATTCATCTTCAGCCGCCTGTTAATTTAACAAACGTGTTCACAGCTGTTAAGCTACTAACTGAACTGGTCCTGTGTAGAGTTCTCACGCAGATATACAGCGCGAAATAAATATAAATGAGTATTGTCTAATTGCCCTTCAACACCGTGAAAGTCCAAATACGCGTCAAATACAACGTAGGGGGTATATGCAAAAACTATTGGTTGGACTGAATCAGATAATCCAAAAGCTAATAGAGCATGGTTGCATAGCCATATAGCCATATACATATAGCCATCAATGGGTAGCTGATGAGTGTGATATTCCACGAAGAGCTTTAGATTACGACTTCCCTGTCGTGTCCTTATTCGCTGATGGCATTCGTACTTAGTTGATGCACTTCAATTCCACTAAGTAATATGGCAAATGCAATCTCATTTTTCAAATTTATCCATGAATTTATACAAGGCCTATGCATAACATGCAGGTACTGAAATGTGTGTAATAATAACCGTCACTGTGTTCTGCCTGTGTGATCAACACGTTCGATTTTAAGGAATTTATCGCAAAACAATAACATGGAAAGGAACTAAAATGTACACAGTAAGTCCACATTTTGGTGGATCTGGTCTCCTCTCGCAGTTGATTACAGACAGGCATACTTACTAACTGAATGGCATTTCCTACTATGGCGACATCTTGTTGCATCTGGAGAATTCCCGCCATCCAACTCAGGATGAATCGATTGGCCCAGAGGGGAGGACGGAGGAACTTCTGACCCCGATGATAACAGTTTATCACCATGACAGCCATAATGACAGATATCGAAGTCATCGTCATCACTGTCATTATGTAGATCCCTGGCAGGAAATAATCGAAACAAAAAGCTCTTTATAATAATGTGTTACTGAACAGTTATATATGCAGCCCCATAAACATTCCATGGTACTTCTATGATTGCTTTGGAACTTGTTTATCGAAGAAGAAAATGATTAACCAATATATTAAATGCAAATGAAAGCTCATGGGATTCTGTTTCTGTATAGATTCCGTATGCCTTCAAGGACACCTTCATCTCACTTCCATAAGACGTGGCCTGACCATCCGGGAAACAATTTTAACACGTTAATAATTTCTAAGTACCTGGAAGAACGAGGTACATCAGAGCATAAAAAAATAATAACTATAATGAGAATGAAACTATAGACGACCTATTAGCGGGACCGATTCTGAGGTAGCTGGAACCTCCTCAGCGATGAGCAGCATGAACATGGAAAAGGTGAGGAAGACAGATAGCCCGAGGCTAATCTTCTCTCCGGAAGTACTCGGCAGCCAAAAGGTCAATAATGTCAAGACCGATAGCATCAGACAAGGCACTATAATGTTGAACACGTAGTAGAACGCGCGACGACGCATGCGCAAGACGTAGATTAGTTCCGGAAAGCAGGAATCAAGATGGCGACGATTGGTCGGACGGAAGTGGATTCCAGCGAGTGTCCATTGGCTGTTTTCGATGTAGTAGCTGAGATCCACTGAATGCAAAGAGCCCTATGCAACGACGAACAAATCATGAAGTAATCAACACAATAGCAATAGACCAATAGGTATTGAGGACATGTATAACATCAGTATAAACACAGGCACCAGATTAAAAACATAAAAGCAGAGATTGCGTTCGGTTGCAGAGGGCTGCAGTCGGGGAGCAGGTTGGGAGCAGACTGACTAATCTGTGTAAAAGCTACATTTTGGTTTACGAAGTTGACAACAGTAGGTAGAAAATAAGAAGCGATTACTTTGAAAGTGGAGTGAATCAGCAATTCTAGGAAAGTTAATCAAATGCGTATTGCAGTTAATGACGTAGATCTAATAAGTGCAATATGTGAGCCATTCGTATTCAGTAATTGCTTATAGTTAACTACGAAGGTGCTGTAAATTTAACGATGATAAAAACTGCATAGCAGCTAAATTTTTCGAAATGCAGTTCCTACAGTGAAAACATTAACATTTGTGCGGAACGGCGGCTGATCGGTTAGAGCAGTCGGCCCGAAACAACACTGTGCGTTGAGTGAGCGGGCTCGACCTTATTCCGAGGCGCCAGTCACTGTTAGGGACCGTGAGCAAGTCCTTCGTGTACAATTGCTCTGCAGTACAACTGCAATTGCACCGCCGAGGCGTGTGCACTTCTGAGCAAAAGATGTTGGAAGAAAGGCGATATCAAATTTCAAGAATTTCAATTTCAATTAAAAGCATATTATAGTACTGTCTCTTAGAGTCACAACAAAATTGCCATGGACGTTTCTCAGGTAGCTACAACGACTCATTGCACATATTTGTCCAATGCTTTTTGACAATTTTCTTCTATTCCGCTTGGTCCTGTATTTCTCTACTGCACCCTTCCTTGATATCGTCTAGCTATCCTCTGCATATTGTCCCCTTGCTGTTTGTCCCTCCATCCTCCCAAACATTACGTGCTTCACCAGTCTTTTGTTCTCCATTCTGCAGATGTGTCCGAAGAGGCTAAGTTTTTTCCTCCATTATCCGTTGCAAAATTTTGTTTCCTATTTTCCATCTCACCTGTTCTGTTCCCAGATTTGCTGTTCAACAGCCCAACTGTAAACCATGAGTCATCGTTTCTCACAGATGTTTAACAATAAAAATAAAAGATGAAAGGGAAAATCTACAGAATAGCAGAGTATAGAATGTGTTCTGAATTACTTTGAAATCGACCAGGCTTTCGGAATAGATCCAAGAGCCAAAGCGTATCGTGCACAGCTGGTCGTCGAAGGGAAAGTAGGTGATGTCGACCTTACATGAGCTCTTCAGTCTCTGAGGAAAGGACCAGATGACGGTTCCATTGCTGTGCAGGTTGACGTAGATACCACGAAGAAATCCAGACTGCGTCTCATCTGCACTACAATACCAATACATGATGCAAATGCCACTTAGGAACTATAGGAGCAACAGAGGATTCTCAAATGTCAATCTAATATCACACGTGATGTTTTGAGTATAGCCTTGTCTTGTCTTGTATTCAACTATCCTCTCTCCGAGAGTCCGAGGGTTGGTTGCATCATGAACAGGTCTACTCCATGCATCCCCTTCTGGCCTTTGTCTTAATGTAGCCAACAATTCTAACATAATGTACACTGGTTATTTCATGATGACCAGATAAAAAAAATGTCAGTAGCCCATAATAGGCCTACAACAATATTGATCTTAAGATATAACAAAAGCAGGAACAAGGGACGCCACTGTCAACCACAGATCAAAAGCAAACAGAATTAACTGAAAATAATGCATTTCAATTGGTTAAGTGGATTCGCGTGTTTTAAAATTAAACTTTGCATCTTCAGAAAATCAGAAGGTGAACCGTTCAATTAGGAAAATTCAGCACATTTGAACACATAGTCTTGGGTAATATATATAGCGACGCACGAAATCATCATTCTTCACCACAATTTATGCAGTCAGTTTGAAGATGTTTAGCTTTATTTACTGTCACTTAGGATAAGCGCATTGTGAAATCATAAATTTCTGCATTGCTACAAAATGACGCTCTCATAAGTAGATAAACTCATAATCTCAAAAGCCTGGATTGCTATTTTGGAAGATCGTGCAGCCTAGGATATCTTTAAAATGCCTGATCCAATATGAATGTTTAACAGTTGACAAACTAATGGAAAGACGATGTAATACGTCTTATCGAAGAGTACTTAGAAGTCCTCCGCCGTCGTCCATATGTCTGCTACCGTACATTTAGACGAGCTGCCAAACCAACAATTACTGGAAAATACTGACGGGACAACGAGCAATGCATGAACCAGTCGAAGAGTCGCTGGCAAACTGTTAAATGATATCGGGTATTCAATATAGTTATCATAGCAGAAGTAAAGTGCGATTTTCCTGTTGCTAGCATTGATGATACGAGTAGCAATCTCCAATGCCGAAATGACAGTCTTTATGTATTGCCATATATAACCACGGTACCAGCGTTACACCATATCTACTCATCTGTCTTCTCTGTCTTACTTGATAGCGTAGTGCGCTAGTCTTAAGAATCCTAGATACCTTTGGCTTGGTGCAAAACCCATACGCCGATATGTAATTGTAGTTGTAAATGAATATTTTTAAAGCGCCTCTCAAATCAGAGGCGCTACCGATCCAAGTCGGCGATTAGGTCGAAGGTCTTCAAGCTCTTCAGAGACTGAACAGGGGAGAGATCGAGAAGCTCCGTCCTAAGGGAAAGACTATTCCAACTGAAGGGGCCTACATAAGCAAAGCTCTTGGTTTTGGGCCGTAGCAGCGCACATTCGTACATTCTATGTTAGTCATAAAGACGATGTTCATGCATATCAAGCGTGGTGTAACACCACGTAAGTTCCTCTAATCGAAAAATATTTGCTTTATCAGCATGAAGGTGTCAAGAACCGGAGAGATAAAAAAAAACTCATGCACATTTCCAGCATGAAGCCAGCAGGCCCGAAGATATCAGGAAGCCACACATAATAGGAAATATCTTTACATGTCCAGGATGTCATACGTGTAGAAGGAGCAAAAAAGTCTACTTGTTGAGCATGAAAGTATCAGGAAGCATTAAGTAGGCAGAACCAATTGTCTTTAATTTCATAATGAAAAGTCACCAGGAACCCAAACGTATACGAGGAGCACAAAATCTTTACTTGTTGAGCATGAAGGTATCAGGAAGCCATACGTTGGATGAACGAACTCTGAGACTTCGAATGCCGTTGTAATCCGATGCATTCCAGCGTAAATTGTCGTCTGTCCACTCCTAGACATCAATTCATACATTGTTTGTAAGGTTGAGTTCTATGCAATATTCAACAGCGCATAATAAGTTATTAAACAGCATGACCATGTAAACCCTATGCGATTGGACTGGCTCATCATGAGTTCCACTAATTAAGCATTGGGCCACTCATTCATTAATTTCGATATCTGGAGAAGAATTTTTTTTAAATGAGTTGGTCTTCGGCAAAGTTTTACCAATCGAGACAGGCGTCGGAATTCTGGTTCATTATATCCATCATCATCGTTAGCATCATCGTCCAGAACAGAATCGTCAATGGCATTTAATCATCACAACTCCTTAAAATTGGAATGACTTTTAAAAATGTTTCATTCAATTTATAAACTGGTATGCTTGTGCACACGTACATTACAAATGTTTACTTATATGCATGTACAGAAGTTTTTATGTGAGAAACCGATTAAAAAGGATAGTTTTAAAATTATTTCAGACTTTAACTTATTAAGTAATTAAGTTTAAATTGATTTATCGTTCATTCTTTTGACAAAATTTGTAATAATACTGTACTACGAAAATGGCGAGGCCATTTCTTGCTCAATAAATATATAATATTGGAGGCCCCAAAAATTTGTCAGACCCAACCCAAACGCATGCGCTGCGTCTTCCTAAATACGACGAAGCGATCCTATGATTGATACACGCAATGACAGGTGAAATTGAGACATTAATTGATTGGCGTAATATATACAGGTAATCAAATTACATTTACCATTTATTTCGATCCTAGGACGCAGAGGAGAAAGCCTATAGCGGATTAGCAATCAGCATCATGCAGCAGAGAAATAAATGACAGACTATCAATCCAAGTGAGTTTCGGTTGAACAGAGGTTAGGTACATGTACCTGGTTGATGTAAACACTCGTCGTCAATATCTGTCGACGTTCATCCTACAAAATACGTTGAAATGCTGAAAGGCAATTGCTTGACAACACAAACATACAACTACAACAGATGATGCAGATGGTAACGATGAGAAGGACGACTATAGGCCAAACGACGACGACGGTGATAATGCTTGCGTGCGACTCTGACAACTAATTCTGACTGCATCTATAAAACAAATCTCAAGAACAGAGTTTCTAATCCCAAAGAAAAGACGAGACTTGTGATAAGCACGTGAATAAATAACACATGACGAGCAAATGAAAGAATAGATTATTTAATTGGTCGTTATGTCACAGTTAATTGATTAACGTCAGCAGCTGATGACTAAGTTGATGATCGTTACGATTATGCTGATGTCAATGATAATGAAGACAACCACGATGCCGCTGATGACGATGATGCCAAACAACGATTGTGTTGATAGGAAAAGGCTTGAACAGACTGCTTGCTGACCAGGTCAACGATCTGGTGTAGAGACAGTTGAAAATTGACGAATACAGTATTGCTTGCGTTCTGCAGAGGACGACACGAGCGGACGTACATTAAGAGCAGATCTTGGTACAACCTCTGCTCATCGGGGATTCGCTCATCGCTCGCTGCATCCAAATTCAATTCCACGTCAGCCTTCACAGCTGCCAATCACAGTTACGTAATATCTCAAGTCTTTAGTGAAAGTCGAGTTGCCATTATGCTAAGCAACGCTTAATTACAAGCATCAGTTGATTTCCGAAAGACGAGCAGAACTATTGATGATAAATAAATCCAATTAAGCCATTATAATTACGTAGTTCATAACAACAATATCTTCTAAGCAGGTTCATAGGAAGAGTTGATGTCCATTTCTAAACATTGCAACAATGCATGATCGCAGTAATGTGATGCAATGTAAATCTATGACTCCGTGAGTCCAAGCGCCAGCGGAGTCATTGGTTGCAATGTTAAAATTCAGGCGTAGGCTGGCACTATCACTGGTCTGCTTCACAAAAGTTATTGCTAACGAAAAATAATTTTCAGTCCAAATACGAAGAAGTTGCTTAAGTTAATCAGTGGTCGTCTCTAGAACAAGTCGTTACATAGTTCCCGAAGGAGCTATGTTATCAGATTGTGTGTTGTGCGTACGTAGAACAAATGTAATTTACCTGATGGAAGAAATACGTGTAATAGAATAAATGGCGACGATAGAGAAAAGTACTGAAGACTGGTTGCACAGAATTGCAACAAATTCAAGGTCGTTTTCATTGCCACTGGAAAAAAAATCAAACAACATCTGTGAACATAACAACGAAAATAGATTTAAGCAAATAGGTCGTGCCCGTATTCATATACAGCCTAATTCGTCCATCTGGGGCTCGAGTAACAGGCGCAGTGTAATGGCGAATACAATATTATTATGATAATAACGAAGGCGATTGTGATGTAGGAAGTTGATCAAGGACGATGATGGTATAGTGGATCATTCATTAATTCTGAAAATATGCATAGCGCCTCTTCTAGGAACCGACTCAGTAGCGCATCCATGCAGCCCACTGACGGCTAAAGAAAAAAGACACCGCGACGAGGGGTGAACCCTTATATATAGTTAGTATGGGGCTTTAATCAACACAGAGCTTTCTCGGTTGCAGGCCTTTAACCGGAATGACCTCCCGTTGTAGCTGCGTTCCCTACCTCTGACCAA
This sequence comes from Bimastos eiseni, assembly GCA_959347315.1. Classification (NCBI taxonomy): domain Eukaryota; kingdom Metazoa; phylum Annelida; class Clitellata; order Crassiclitellata; family Lumbricidae; genus Bimastos; species Bimastos eiseni. The sequence continues at coordinate 23,031,816 of OY365806.1, read as the reverse complement.
CTCAACTCAGTTTCATAAATCACTTAAGTCCTTATAGGTCGTGAATCGCGCTGCAATGTCGGATACTGGTCGGCAGAGATCGTGCAGGTGGTCGTGATGATGTAATGAAAAAGCTAAAGATGGCGATATAAGGCTTTAGCAACTGATAATGATGATATACTAACAGAAGAAATGGAAAAAGGCATATTCATTCATTCATTTCGAAAATTTATATAGCGCTCCTTCAAGCCTACTACTCAGGAGCGCTCCCGAGTCCCGACACCGGCACGGTTAAACAGAACAATTTTAAGGCGAGTAAAAAAGAGTCTGGGTGGACCCTTCCTTGACTACAACCGCACGCCAACGGGAGCGTGTTCCAGAGCGAGGGGCCAACCACTGAGAAGGCACGATTCTGTTTAATAGTTGTATGGGCAAATGGGACAATGAGCATGTCTTGCTCAGTAGAGCGGAGAGAGCGGCTATCAGGTGCACTCAGAGTAGAGTAACAGAGATCGCGAAGATAGGCAGGGGCGAGACCCAGCAAGGACCGCTATACCAAAAGGATGATACGCTACGTTGGGGGGGAGCCAGTGGAGCATATCCAGCATATAGCCGGAGACATGGCCAAATTTCGGAATGTGTCCGACAAGACGTGCAGCAGAACGCAGGACCCGCTCCAGGCACCGCAACAGGCCAAGCTGGAAGGCCTGCATATAGAGTGAGCAACAGTAATCTAGTCAGGATGTGATGAAAGCGTGAACAAGAGTAGCTGGGGCGTCTGGAGTTAGCGAGCGCGCAACAGTCGAAGCTGACGCAACTGGTAGATAAATCACGGCAAAGACGGCGAATATGAGAGGCAATGGTGAGCTCTTGGTCCAACGTGACTCCAAGGTCCCGAACAACAGAGGAAAATACAAAGAGGGGGAAGTCAGCAGTAACGGCAGTTAAGTCAAGCTTTATAAGCTGCTGACGAGTGGCCAGCCACATAAATTGGGTTCTTGGGGGGTCTAGTCGCAGGCGATTTTTCCCATCCAAGTCTCGAGGGCATCCAGGGTTTGACTCAATGCCCGAACAGCAGTAGAGGCATTAGAAGCCATGCAAAGTAAGCAGGCTTGGACGTCATCAGCGTACAGGTGACCCAGCACAGCAGTGGCATTAAAGACAGAAGCAATCTCAGAAATGTAGTAGATGACATGCAGAAGGGGACCCAGCACAGAGCCCTAAGGAAGGCCATAAGAGGCAGGGGCCCACGTGGACCTGGAAGACCCATGAACCATACAAATGGAGTGCTCCGTGACAAATTAGGCTAACAAGCTAAGAAAGTTACCAGACAGTCCAAATGAAATCTCGAGCCTTTCAAAACATAGGGTGACACTTGAAAGAAAACAAACTGAATAGGTCGAGATACAGCATATCGCTAGTTGTTAGATAAACAACGATGAATGTAGTAGTTGTGCCATTAGTCATAATTATATTCAGATTATCCTGGGAGGAAAACAAACGACGTGGATAGATTCTGAGTTTTAATGAATTTTGATGACTTGCATTAACTGAACACTGAACAGTCATCATTTCGTCAAAGCTGTGAGATTCTAAAGCCACAAATGCCCTCTTTGAATGAACAATGCACTGTATGCTTTGTGAAAGAGAATAAATTGTGTAGTCGACTTCTCGTCAACAGCATTATGTGCCGATCCGATAGACGAGCGTATTGAGCACGACTAACCAGCCAAGAAGAGACGCTTACGAATGACTGATCTACGCAGACATTCTACATCTCGGTACACAGGAGCAACAAGCAGATGAAACAGATGACTGCATGCAGCAGATGAAACAGATGACTGCATGCAGCAGATGAAGCAGATGACTGCATGCAGCAGATGAAACAAATGCTGCATGCAAGGAAAGCAACAGAGACAAGGAGTCTATTTTTAGGCTCCATAAATTCATAATATATGAACTCCTATGTCGTTTCATCCGATTAAATGCCAGAGTTCACTTTATTTAACGAGGTTAATAATTTTTAATATTGCTTTAACGTTGCAGGTCGCTCTAAGTTGCTCTTTGTATATCTGTAAGTGACCGGCTGAGAGTAAAATTACGAACACTAAGGTCTGTTCTAAGTCTTGAAAGATAATTTTCCTCCAATTGTCCTTCGCTGGTTTAAACATGCATGCAATACTTAAATAATCAGAACAGGTGAGGCCAGTGAAATTTTTAAAACTTTACATACCATCCCAGAGTGACAAGATTAGTGCCAACTGCCAATCTTATAGTAAGGCCACCAATCAATAAGCTTTATCAGTCGTGAATACGCACACAGAAGCTTCTCATCGCAGGGAACAAAGCAGCGAATCGAAATCTCAGGAGTCAGGACACGTCAACGGTGAATTTCATTGACTCGAGACTTATTCGGTTTTTAAGTGATTTAGAGTGTATTCGCATTTTTAATCAATTTTCAGAGATTCGTTTGAATAGAGCCTAAAAGTTAATAGATTTTGTAAGTCTAGTAGAACGATCAACGAATATGACACTTCGTTCTTTCCCCTTTCCCTGGTGATCATTAGACGTCTTGCTAACTTGCTGGGTAAATATTTACAGAAAATTTAAATGTGTGCATAGCATTGCCGTAACTATAGTATGCATAATTTTCTTGGCTATGATTGCTTAAATTCCCACCAATTAATTTCATGGCAGATATAGAGATACCTTCGCTCATATACTCCATATCCAAACCCTTGCTCCACCAGTGAGACACATAATTAAAGCTTATGTTTCGATTCATTCCCACTATCTGTCGTAATCTGGATGCAACATTGGATTACCTATCATTTGGCACTCATCGATGTCATTATTTCTGAATAGCTTGTCATGCATCTCATCAACTGCAATGCCTCCGTTCGTGACTCGAGGAATGAACATGATCATTTAACTGTAGACGTCCAACTCGTTTTCAATTGACTTTTCATTCAGTGACTTTTGTCATCACTCATTTTACAACTGTCACACAACAATCTGCATTTTATTAACTCTGCTTTATTAACTCGTCATCCTCTCATTTGTTATCTAACGCTTTGCCATCCATTAGCAAGTCATCTTTTGAGTTTCATCCATTGCCTCATCAATCATGCACGATATCCAACTGAGGCGAGTGAGACAGAGACGGAGAAGGACAGAGACAGAGACTGAAGCTGAGACAGGAACAGAGAGAGGAACAAGAGACAAAGACAGAGACAGAGAGAGGAACAAGAGACGACTCTTTCTGAGCCACGTAGCTTTTCTGCTTCGATGTTAAATTAGACTTATTGCTTCAATCAGTCTCTGTTGCTGTGTCAGGTCATAGGTCAGTCAACCAGCAGGTCTTTTCTTCAAAACAGCCTGTCTGCCTTCCTTCCTGCCTGCCTAATTGACTGTCTGACTGCCTGCCTGCCTGCCTTACTGATTGACTTACTAACTGCCTGTCTGCCTGACTGGCTGGCTGACTGACTGTATGCCTGCCTAAGTGACTGATCGAATGACTGCTATCTCACTCCCACTTTCTCTCACCTCTCTATCTCTCTGCCACTCTCACTCATCCTCAATCTCTCCTTCTCCCTTTCTGTCGGTCAATCTCTCTACCACTTTAGGGTCAAACTGTCGGTCAGATGTCTTACTCTCCTTCTCTATCTATGGCTTTTCTCTCTCTTGCTTCTCCTCTTTTCTTTCTCTCTGTCTGTCTGTCTCTTTCTCTCTGCCTCTTTGGGGTAAGACTGTCAGTCGGTCGGACTATCTGTACCTGCGTCTGTTTGTCTGTCTGTCTGTCTATGTATCTCTGTGCTGCGACGTATCAATACGCTCAGTGGCGATGCCCTCTAATCCTTCTCATCCATTGCCATCCATTTCTCTTTCTTCTGTGGCCTCCCCTTCGTCTATCCGCTCAACCGACTGTTTGGGAACCTGTACGAACGGACTTCCATGGACCAGGATTTATTTTCCATCCGATTTATAATACAGAAATTCGTCTCCGTCTGAACGACCGACGCAGCTTCAGCGAATGGTTCAGCTGCGGAGGCGGCTGTGCTCCATGTCACCTAAGCAGCCTCTGTAAGAGACTGTATTCTGTGCCATGGGAGATGACACGCCGATCAACATCCACCAGACACACCGACAAACACATGGAAAGACACAGAGACGGATAACGAGATAAGCACGTGGAAAGACACAGAGCCAAGATAGACACAGAGACGGTTAAACAGACAGACAAGCACACGGTAGGACAAAGAGACAAATAGACATATATAAAATAAAGATAGACAGATGCAGTGACGATGACGCTTGCGACTGCACTGCCTCTGACGGTTGGCAAAGGACACGACTATGATCTGAAGGATTGGCAGTGCATCGCCTCCTTTCAGCGGATGCACAGGTTGTGCCATCAGACGACGACGACGACGACGATCGATTAACCATCTCTCTCTCTCTCTCTCTCTCTCTCTCTCTCTCTCTCTCTCTCTCTCTCTCTCTCTCTCTGTCTCTGTCTCTGTCTCTCTCTCTATCTTTTCTTTCTCTCTCTCTCGGCGCCAAATAAAGCGTAGCACACGTATGCAAACTCGACGCCAGACGTGCAAACAACTCCATAATCTAAGAGCGTCATACGAGAACAAGCGCAGTATTAATTACATGGGCTTGCCATAACCTGTCAAAATTCTCATATGTTCGGAGCTTAATATGCGCGACAGGCTGCACTGGCCTCCCTCCAGTCGAGGACAGGATTACACTGAAAATCCTACTTATGCAACGAGGCTCAGGAGACAGTGAGGTTCCAGAAAGCGTGAAAGCCTGCAATCGACATTATTCCGACCGACCATACAGTTGACGCTGACCTTTAGGTTGCAATGTAATTTCGTTCTCCATTTTATTGCTGTGTGTCTCCGGCATATATAGGCCAAGCTGCTGTAATGATGCATATGCAAATATCGTGTTAACCGTTGAAATTTATTTACGTCATGCACCGTCGTTTGAATATATCAAATCAGTTAGAGCGGAATTTTCTAAGGTCCGGTTCACTGCAAGATCTCATGGGTTATTTAGCTGGATGCGATTCTTTTGGATGAGTGCGAAGTTGAAGCGACCCTTGTATGAAACGTATACGGATATTCGCAAGAGACTTAAATGGATGAAAATGTAGAAATATAGGGTGTCACAAACGTTCGTTCACCGTTTTCAACATGCGTTTTCTCAGGAAGGGCTACATATTTTTCTCTTATATTCCTTAGTGCATGCAGTAGTCAAATGAAAGATATTGTTATACATTTGGCTTTGATCCGGTCAGTGGTTGCCATTATATATTAAATAAATTGAAGAGGACCAGTTTCTAGAAAAAAAGGCGGTGCGATACAGTTTGTTCATCATAATCATTATCACTATAAACAAACATTTCGCCTAGTAGACCGTAACGATATAATTGCTACCTAGGACTTACAGACGTAGGCCATTAGCGTGCAGTATTTTCGTTCTGCTTAGTCACTGTTCAGACTCTATAGTCTACGGCATAGATTGGGTAAAAAGCGACTGAAGTGTCACAACTTCTATCAATCTCCACACTCGTTGGAGGCAACGTTTCAGCTTATGAACATTTATTGACTCAGGATTTTTATAGACGATGAGAGACAAAACACTACGCATGTTCTCAATAGCAGAAGGATCCGGTGAGTTTTGGTGGCTAATCCTGCGGCTTTGAGCGCGACAAGAGTTTGTAGTCTAGCCACTTTGTCGTCATAGCTAATGTATGACAGCGTGCAGATACTCCCAAGATCATTGTCAACAAATGACCTTCGTTGCCTAACACTGCCGTTGTTTCTCGAACGCTGGCATCGCGTATTGCTCGATAATGTGTGTTAATTGTAATGTAGGACTGCGAGTTCAGTATGGTACCATTTGGCACAAAACGAAGGCGTGTGAGACCTCTGGCTATCATTCCATCCCACATCATCATTGACGAACTAAACCTCATCTGTGGAGCAGACGGAACGTTCTTCTCCTGTGAACCCCAAACTGTAGCGTTTTGTGCATTCCGTACATAAAACATATTGAATGGCGACTCATCGGCAAACAAAACATTAGACCAGTCTTCCATAGTTCAGTGTCGATGCTCCTATTTTTACACTCAATTAAGCGGCGTGAATAGAATATATTACGTCACATCCAGGCACGAGTCAGAAACACACCTCTCGCGCCGCGTTGTACACTGTCACGTCATTTAATGCACGTTCGACTTAAAATGTTCAGGGCATACACGGTGTCTCAAAAAGTCTGTGAAAAATTGTTTCTCTCAGAACTTCGTCAAATTTCAATCAATTTTTATAAATTTTGCTATGTAGATGTAAAAAATGGCTGAAATTTTATGCTATATATAAATTGTTCACTTCACCTGACTCATATCACCGCACTACCTTGTTAAACACAGATGTACCAATTTTGTGTATGACGCTAACATTTTATTACCAAGAGTTATTAAAATTAGTGGAAATTTGACGAAGTTCTGACAGAGACAATTTTGCACAGATTTTATTGAGACACGGTGTATATTTAATATGTGAGTCCTGTATACCCTTGAAAAATATTTAAGAGATCCGAATCATTTTGACTGAGATATTTAAGTTTGAAAACGGTGAACGAACTTTTGAGTCACCCTATACAAACAACCGTTGGGACGAATGAAGGAGTGCTAATGGCGGCATACCCGAATGGATTGTTTACATGGGCAATTGGGCAGCCATGGAATAGACATAGCATCAGGATATGTGTATACATCTCCGCTCATGCAGAAGTACGCATGTCACGAACGAGGGCCAGTCAGGGTGCATTAGGGCTTCTATCTCCCATCAATCTCTTTGGTCGCAGCAGACACGAACACTTCCACATGTATCGAGTTCTGGTTCCCTTTGAGTCGACAGCTGATCGCCTCAGAAATAGTCTACACTCATATACTTATGTCAGTATTGTAATGAGGCCAAACTCTAAAATCAACTACGTATGAAAAGCATCTAATATATATATATATATATATATATATATATATCATGTACCGTTGTTTAGGGAGGCAGAACCAGTGACAACCTTAAGTGTCTCTTCGTATAGGATTAAGGAGCGAGAGTAAGTCGGCGAATGGCAAATTAACAAGTCAAAGCCATAGCCAGAGTCAGTAATACCTTATCAAGCAAGTGCTCCCTAGCCTCTCATCAAGTTAGTCTGACTTATTTTGTTTCAGGGAGGTTAACCAGAATGAAGGAGCATCAAGAGAACGACCTTTTTGTGCTGTAATGTTTTGAAAAATATTAGACATTTTCTCAGCGTTCAGAAAATTCACGTCAGGGAGACTATCAATTTATTCACCGGCGCTATACCAAAATCAAGGCTGTAAGAGACAAGCTTCTCGTTTCGTTCTGGTGCCATCCAGGGAGGTCAAGCCGAGGAGACAGTATGGTGCTACCTCGGTAGTCGGTGACAATGGTGCAGGAGAAGAATCAGGATGTGACGGAATGAACAGTTCGGCTTTCAATCGCGAGTGTAAAGTAGCAAATGAAAATGCAAGCGGATGAGAGAGGAATTTAAGAGGCAAGAAACGAGGATGAAAGAATTGGCGAAGATGTTTTGCGAGTCCATTTCAACGAGGTGGTGCAGCACAGACCTGTATTTTTGTTGTATTTAAGCATTTATAAAGCGCCCCAAGTAACCTCGGTGAATCGTTCAGAAGCACTGCGTAAGGACCAACGAGAAGTAGAAAATTGTGAGAAAACCGAAAGGGGATGAGAGATTATTTAGAAGCAACATAGAAGGCGAAAGCGCGTTCCAGAGAGAGGGACGAATAATTGTGACAAAGGATCGAAACTGAGCTATAGCAGTTCTAGTGCGAGGAACTAAGAGGTCTAATCTACTGGACAAACGAAGTGGAGGGTGAGAGGAAGCTCAATGAGTAAGGAGCGATTGGAGAATTTCAGCGAGGATGAGAATGGAGGCCGAGATATAGGAAGATGATGAGCGATAGACCTTCCATGGGCGGTTAGATGGTGAATAGCTGGGAAATTGTTGAGGTTTGAGAGGCTTGGAGGACATTGTAGATTTGTAGGTAAGAGATTTAATGTAATAGTTGCTTCGGTTAAACGAAATTTTGTGATAACAAGTTTCATCAGTGTTTCACTCCTTCTTTAATGCAAAGAATGCGGTGATGGACTTTTATAACAGAGGTAGTTGGGAGTTTTAGCGTTCTGGGATGTTTTTGGCGTTTTATTTTAGAAAAGTCGATGTTGGTTCTTATCAAGAAATTTACAGCAGTTGTGTTTGCAATGAAAAGCCTTTAGGTGGCTATTGTGGTACGCCTAATTGTGCGCCCAGTCTTGTAAGTTTTAGATGCATACGACAAAGGGCACAAATATGTATATAGCAGGTACGAGATAGCTGGTTGATGTGGTCGGAAGCTCTATAGTGTCCATAAAAATTCTAACAAGGTCTGAACTTAATTGATAGATCAATCAAGATACATCAAATAAGCTTGAGACCATTGACATTTTACAGGTTGGCATCGCCATTTTAGTGCATGTTAAGAGAAGAAACAAGATATGGTGGTCTAATCTGTATAGGAGAATGAAATGACAGCGGGATACACGGCTTCTGTTTATGTTTTGAAAGGATAGACTCAGGTGCAAAGAACAAATACCTGCTTGAGCCAAAAACATGAAAACGAATTTTGCATCTCACAAACTTTCCTACAAAATATAATGTCTTTCACATCGCTAGATCTTTAGGTATTTGACCTTTACGTAAAACCTTATTTATAGGTCATATAAGTGCTCCGCTGTGAAGGGAATAATCAAGTCAACACCGTGCTGTGAGCTGATTACTTAATTGCACTTTCGTCTCTTTATAAGCATGTCACTCCGGCTATCCCAGAATAATTGCACTTGCCGACGACTGCCACCCATCCTCCTCCAAGGATAGTCCGTCTATTCCTCAGTCCGTTCATCCGTCCTTCTTTCTCTTCACCCTTCATCGCGACACTTGCTCCTCATCTACTGCTGTGGTTATTCCCGCACGATGCCTTCGTCAGTTACGCGATCATTCTGTCCGTCGTGCTTCGCATAGGAAAATTCAGTCCTACTTACTACTGCCAAAGGGCTGCAGGATACGTGCGTGCTGTCGATGCTGCCCTTAGATGCTCAGAAGGCTGAAACTATGCCTTCAGCTCATGTATTGCGCCAACTGGTTGACAGAACCAAATTACCAAGATACAGCCGTTACATGCATAGGCAACACTAAATAAAGTGTATATATGAGAACATGTGGGGTCAACAAACGGATTCCCGTCGCATCTGGCAGATGAGAGGGATAGGGTGGATAGATGACAGTTGACAACGCTGGCAGTACACGATGACGCTAGCGCCGTATAGGTACTATAGATAGTATAGGAGATACTATAGATAGCATAGAAGATACTATAGATAGCATAGAAGATACTATAGGTAGCATAGAAGATACTATAGATAGCATAGAAGATACTATAGATAGCATAGAAGATACTATAGATAGCATAGAAGATACTATAGATAGCATAGAAGATACTATAGATAGTATAGAAGATACTATAGATAGCATAGAAGATACTATAGATAGCATAGAAGATACTATAGATAGCATAGAAGATACTATAGATAACATAGAAGATACTATAGATAGTATAGAAGATACTATAGATAGCATAGAAGATACTATAGATAGCATAGAAGATACTATAGATAGCATAGAAGATACTATAGATAGCATAGAAAATACTATAGATAGCATAGAAGATACTATAGATAGCATAGAAGATACTATAGATAGCATAGAAGATACTATAGATAGCATAGAAGATACTATAGATAGTATAGAAGATACTATAGATAGCATAGAAGATACTATAGATAGCATAGAAGATACTATAGATAGTATAGAAGATTACGCAAGACCAAGAAATTCGTCGAGGTTCCCGGTGAAGTTAGAAGAGATATGACCTTGATGATAGATGGCGCCTCAATCTAATGACCGTCCAGGTCATTAGATTGAGGCGCCACCTGTCATCAAGGTCATTTCAGTGTCCTGCGTCAGTCGCTCTTCCTCCGCCAAAGACGAAAGCACCCGGTTAAAGGGGCTAACACGTATACACGATCCGTATGGTTCAGACCCGATTGTAAATCGGAAGGGTGGGCATGAGGCAGTCATTCAAGTATACATATTTAAATGGGACAAGGCGACTTGCGAAAAAATATATCCACTAAACGCACAAAACCCTTGACAGAATAAGTCATGTGAGAAACTTAACACCAGAAAACTCCGACATGCCCGAAGTTTCTGAGCATATTCCGCATTCAGGTGAAATAATAATCCATGGAAATGACGCAGAAGCCGATCACCGACTGACATAACCAGTGAGATGGACAGATATGCATTGTGGCGATCCATTTGTCAGGTAGTAGAAGAAAAAGAGGAGGCGTATATAAAACATAACTTATTATAAACCTTTAAATAACATCAACAATCTTCGAACGAAGTCAGCAGATCGCTCGCAAGGACAGACATACACCCATGGAGACACAGTGTCAGCAGAACGCTTTCAAGTGGTGCTTTAGAAATGTGGAGATCACGATTACGATCCTAGTCTGTGACAGAGTTTTGTTTATTCTCTTTGCCTGTTGTCTGTTATTAAGCCAATGAATATGGGTCATTGAATGGCGTTGATGTATTGACCCAATAATATAAAGGTTGGCGATTCTATATGAAATAATGACAATGAACAATTAGGTCAATATGCCTGCTCTATCTGATTAATTAACAACCCTGCATTCCATATATCCACCATTAGATTTTTTATTCATCAGCTGTGCATTTTGGTCATTGGAAAGAAGAAAACCTAGATAAACAATAATCGCTTCATTTATATCTGTCAAAGTAAATCCTCGAAAGAGAAACGAGGATTGGAAAGAGAAGAGCCTATGAAAGACTGGCTGTCAGCGAAGAGGAAGATAAATACTAATCTCGTTAGAGGAAGCCGCAACTCAAGTGTGCCATCGACGCAGAAGACAAATGCAGTGGACGATAAGTTGCAGCGAATAATATTTGGTTGAAACCTGAGCGAATCTAAGTCTATTGCCGCGTCGGATTCAACTGCTGACTGACAATAGCAGAAGAATGACGAATGGATCGCTGGCTGACTGCATTATGGTTCGTTGGAGGTAATGCTGTACAAGTACTGTTCGTTTGGTGTCCTACGCCAGGGATCCTATAGTGTTCTGTTTCAAACCATTCAGGTTGGCAACCGTATATTAGGAATACTCTGTTTTCCACGGTCATGGGAAAGTGCAGCACATTTCCATAATTAACGATTACTCCGTCGTGCCTCCTGTGCTTTTTACAATCATCCTGGAACGGTCTTCCATTGCAGTCAACTACTGCTGCTACAGTTGGCTTTACACAGAGAACTTTTAAATTGGCTTAGGATGTCGTTGCTAAAATCAGTAAGGTAGATATGCGTGCAGCAATTATGTAAAGGATGTAAATCAAGGCGCTAAACTATTTTTAAGTGTGATTATACATACTGACTCGAGACAGTTATGTTATCGAATTAACCTATAATTCATTTTTCAGAGGATTACTCTGGAGCACTTAATAAACTATACTCGATTCTAAAACTTCCTGACGATAATTGAATTCTAAATTAGCCTTACCGTTTACATGCCTGCGTGTTGTTACAGCTAATGTTCGTTTCAGAGCTTCAAACACGTTGTAGGATAACCATGGTAGGTGAACATTGTGTACGACCGATCAGAGCCAGCCACTGTGATACGCCGTTGTATGACCTGCCTACGAACAACTGTTCCTAAGTCGCCTTGCTCTATAAAAGACGCACAAATCAGCAAATCACGGAGTGCTGAGAAGAATAACAGAAGAGACGACGGTGGGACGGAGGGAGGGAGGGAGGGAGCGGCTGTCGACGCAATATGGGAGATGCAACGCTCCTTCGCTGTCGCCGTCTCTGATCCTCACAATCTCCCCCTCATCCTATTCCTTCCTATTCCTTCCTATTCTCTCCTCTCTCCTCTCTCTAGTCATTGTTGCGCCATATCTCCTCATCATCATACGCAAAGTATTCTCCTCCTTCGTCTGATCTTCTGGATCTCTTGTTTAACAGAGAAGAGGAGAAGAAATCTGCGCTGGCTCCCTGTGCGGCGTCCTTTCCCCTCGTTGTCTGTATATAACGTCACCGTCGTCTATACGTAACGTACGCAACATCGATGCAGCGAGCGCCAAGCGAAGGACGCCATCGACCGTGCCATCGCCCTCGGTGCACGCGGCGTGGGATGCAGACGCCAGCTGTCAGGAAGATGGAAGTGTTCGAGGGGAGGGGAGGGAGCGAACGAAGGAAGGAAGGAAGGAAAGGAGGAAGAAGGCTGAGCCATGTTCATAATGACGGGTGATACACCTTAGAGGCCTATCGTCTGGCTTCGACAGCGTAAGCGCTTCGTGGAGCCAGGTCGTCGACAATATGGCCGCCTTAGATAGCCGATGATATATAGGAGTAGAAGTAGGAGGAGGAGAGGAGGAGGAGGAGGAGGAGGAGGGGAGAAAGAAGAAGACAAAGAAGAGAGGATTGGTCGTTCTTCATTCTTCCACGTAATAAGATTACTGGCGCTCCTTATTCTATAGATTGGCTTATCCCATGCACAAAATAAGACGATACGTACAACTGCATACACGCACCGAAATGTGCTCGTCAACAAACAGACACACACACGCACCTACACACGCACGCACACGTACACATATACACACACGCACCCACACGCGCACGTTATCAAACACATGGCCACCGACCAAGGCAAATCGGCTACAGACGATGGAGGTCATTGGAACTGCATCCACAAGTCTCTTCTCTCTCTTGACATCATTGTGAATTATTTATCTGACTTCTTTAATATCAATCCGCGACTGAAAATTGTCCAACAATTTGACTTATTTTCATTCCTTTACGTAACAGATTACTTGCGCTCCTTATTCCATAGAACATTAAGGTCCTCTTAACAAAAGATCAGGTTCATCGCATCGCAGTATGCAATTAAGCAGTCTCGTGTATTCCTGGCATATCTGGATATGCATCCATTCAATGCATGCTGCGCAACGTGCAGTGTTATGGTAAAATTTAGGCATGCGTGCCCGGGCTTATCCACTGCCCAATCTTGCTTAGTCACGATGGATGTTGACAGGCCACAGAAGGAGCTATGATGCCAATGTGTGGGCCTACGTACATGCCTATGTTGATGTTCAACGGGCATAAATACCGTGATGTACAATTTTATTTTGAAAAATATACGCCAGTTCACCACTACGGCAATATTTTTGTAATCCAGAAGACTTGGAGATAGTCGAGGAAGGTAGGATGCGAAAAGGTTTTAACCACCAAGCAATGGTCAGCAACCACCAGTCGCCTAAGACCACCCAGCTACATGAATTTAGCTTTAGTGGCGTTGTGGAGAAGGCGATTAGAGGCCAGCCAATCAGATAGCTTGGCACATCTGCCGTGCAACCGCCACAGCGCAACCAGAGTACAGTTAGTGCATGCATGCACATCATCAGCATTATTAGGCTATATTGCTCCTTGGTAAAGGAGACCACAGGAGTTCTGAGCTAAGCCCCGATACCTGCAGTGAAGATTACAGAGTCGTGGGCCAAGGGCGGGGCTCTGATGGAAACCAAAAGGGCAGGAACCTATGCAGACTTGGGGGAGTCAAAGGCAACGCAGTTGGAGCGCTCTGACAGATAAGAGCGGAGACACTACTCTGGTGGTTTATCCGTCCGAACAAAATCAATAGAAATGCGCTGGAGGAATCTGGAGTGGAAACGCCGAGCTGACATCAAGAAGAGCGAGGAGCGAGATATATGTTCGATGTTCATAACTTCATAACAATATAGGGCCTAGAGGTCAGTCCGAGGAGGGCATCCGCAGAGAGATTCTAATAATAATTATCACCGAATTTATTACAAATATAAATAGGCCTGATTTCGCTCTGTACGTGCATATTAACATGTCCGTTTTAACAGAGAACTCAGTATATAATATTATGCAGGATTCTTGATTCAATCATAAACGCGTTTCTTGGCGTCAATTTCTGTAGCAATAATATTAAATCGCTTCTGACGCCAAGCCACTGAATTATTTAGTAAGCATCGTAAGCTTGGTAATCATCTATTTGCTATTGCACAGGCACCTGCCTGACTAGAGATTCGTGTTGGCATCTGTCTATCTGTCTATCTGTCTATCTGTCTATCTGTCTATCTGTCTATCTGTCTATCTGTCTATCTGTCTATCTGTCTATCTGTCTATCTGTCTATCTGTCTATCTGTCTGTCTGTCTATCTGCCTGCCTGCCTGCCTGCCTGCCTGCCTGTCTGTCTGTCTGTTTGTCTGTCTGTCTGTTTGTCTGCCTGTCCATCCAATTCGTTTGACCCTTGCACCTCAATCTGTCTTGTTATAAGCTTACACAACAGCCTATCAGCCATTCTCCATGCAGCCTGTCCCAGTTTTGTGTGACTGTTCCGACGAATGGGACCTGCTCGTAATTCTCTACATGTACAGGTCCTATATATACATGGGTGAATTGCGTTGTCTCGATCTGTCATAGATCTCCACATAATTATCTCTTCCTTTATCACTCTTCCACTTCAGATCTGCCTCTGGCTTAAACCTGTGTCTGCGTGTTTCTCGTGTCGTATATCAGAATGTATCTCATGAATTCTTAAAGAATCCGCCTAGCGATCTAAAACCACAGCAGCCGACAATAATTGCCACTACCTTTGCACCCTGAGCTAGTCCGCCTGTATCTTTAGTCCTGAGATTAGATTGATTATGCACGTAAGAATATTTATGTAGCTGCTGATACGTCTTTGAATCAATTTTCCCGACATATAAAGCAATGTGAGTACCCGACATAGAATGTCTTCTTTCGTATGGTCCAGTCTGGCAACATCTTTATATCCAAATGGAAGTAAACACACCTGCTCCAGTCGCTCCAGAAAAACGCACCAAGGTCACGTCTTTGAAGGGTGATGATGATGCAAGAGAGATGGCAGCGGGTAATAATTCCGAAGAAGATTTGGTAAAAGCGCCAGCGGTCGGAATACTATCAGAAAACAAATCTAGAAAAGGGGCTAAATCAATTAGCCCAAGAAAATCAAGTCTTTCTAAAGCGAGAGAAGTAGGGGATTTGTCGAATGCTGGTGCAAATACTGGACTGGAGAAGAGAAAGCAATCGCTTGTCACGGAGGCACATTCAAGAGAAAAGAGTTCTATTATAGAGAAGAATCAAATGCCTGGCAGTTCCACTGTTCACGGTGCCACCAAAAAGGAGAAAGAAGATGCCACTGTTTCGGATCGAACTCCAGAGAAGAGTAAACCCGGACTACTTTCCGATACCGAGAAGCCGCATATAAGCAGAACAGTCGAGCAGTGGAAGAAACATGCCTTCAAAACCGGATCGAAACTGAATTTGTTTAAAGTTGTTCAAGCAGTTCCGTCGGAATATCTCGCCCGTGCAAGGTAAGTAATTCAGAATAGATCACATCGGGGCATGATCGGGCCAGCATGAGTGCGAATTGTCTATCGAGACTGTTTAGCCTATTAGACCAACATCTAAGAAAGCATTTATATGCTTAATGCATTATGCCACGTGTATGTAGCATAATTAGTGGGTCGACCATAAAGGACGACCGCAATGAGTGGGGACGTAGGAGTTACATCAATGCTGGCAAAAAGTTTATACAAGAAGGGAGGGGTTATGACCAGTGTGGACGTCTGGACACGTGCATAGAATAGGCCTATAGTCAATTGTTCAGATGTAGGCCTACTGCAGAGGTTCGCCATTAGCAATAATGTTCCGTTGAAGACAGCAGTTGCAACAGCTTGATCAGCATGGACAAGAACCATTGAACGACAGAAAATGAATGTTGAGGACACTAAAAAGTGAATTCCAGTTTGACATGGAAAAGCAACAGAAATTAAAAGTCGCCTGGTGTTCATATATGAGTCAGTGTAGTCACTCACCTTCGGACGCCGACATCTGCAAGTGAAGGAAGTGAGGATACGGCCAAATGTGGACAAGGAAGGGAGTGGGTACAAAGTGGGTAATTTTTTCGGACGTCCTTCATGAACGACCCTCTGCCATATCATGATTATCATTTAAGCGCTTCAGAATAATATAAAATTCAATGCACTTGATCATTGATATTTTTACAAAACGTAGGCCTAAATATATAGACCCTATTTCTTGTCAGAATGAGTGAATATTATCCATATTAATATTGTTCTTATTATTATTATTATTATTATTAGCTAGAAATTAAAGTGCCAGGCGTCAAGCTTGAAGGATCTAGACAATAATTGATAAATCTGCTTAGATTTTTACTAGTGTTGAATTATATCCTATTGCTGCAGTTGCCATTGACATAGGATTGAACAACTTGGAAAGGCATAGGCTTACCTGATTATTTGACAGTTTCTAGAATGTTCGAAATTTTACCAATTTGCGAGTCATATACCCTATATCGTACACTATTAAGCTCCTGCGAATAAGCTGGTTCTCGTGATTTCGCCTTTTTGGGCGCTGTGGGAATGTTGAAATTACGATTAGGCCTACCAACAAGCTAAAATCTCAACCCTAGGGATAGGTGATTGATGCTAAAGTCTAAGGATGCATATTTAATTGATTCACCGTTTAGCCTTGACTCTTGAGTGATACCGAATTAGAGAATCTGCCAGCACAAAGTTACATTTCGGTCATTTAATTAAAAAAAAGACGTGAGTTGATGTGGTTCTCTTAACAGAGGGTCAGAGGTCATTCAGCCAACGGTGAACGGTCTGAGACAGTTCGGAATAAGCAAAGGCGAAATCAGTCGAGTTATTGTTAAATTCTCCAGTCCTCCCTCTCATCATCCATTGACCGTTTGCTTCCACTTCCCAAGCACTTTCCTCACGCACCGTTACGTACTGGACATGATCCGTGCCCTGATTCAGGGAGTAGAGGGCGCCAGGGTGACCAGCGTCCAGTTCATCGATCGCAACACTATCCACGGGGCGCGAGGTCTCGACAACCGATGGCTCGTGACGGTCAACCAGACGGCAGCAAGGGACGTCATCCTCGCCCAGGGACTCCAGCTCTTCAACAGACGCATTCTCGTTCGACTCTATGACGACATACTGCGCGAGGAATACGACGAGTTCATCGAGTACACGCAGATCAGACGGAGGCTGTACAACGAGAAGGAAGAGACGGCAGTCGTCGAGGATGAACCGGAAGACGATGCTTTCGTTGAGGAGTGCCAGAGTGAACCTACTGACCGATCAGAAAGCTAAGACCCATTATCTGATTCAAATTTACGACTAGTGACATCACCGTTCACGATTTCGCCAAGGAAATAATGATGACGTACGTGACTGATTAATTGCAAAGCGACAAACTCCCGCTTCAATCGACTGAATATGTTGATATATGACTGCCAACGCTAAGTCGTTGTGCTATCTGTCTCCTCAGCTTTTCGGAGGCAATAGATTTTTAGGTGTAGTCCTATAGCTCGTTATTCTAATATCAATAGCTCTGCTGCAAAGTGCTGTTAGCCTGTTTAGTAAATGACCATCGTTAAATGGCTGCATGGATATTTCCAATGTTATAAAGACTATATTACCTCTGTGTCATACGACTGTGAATGCTGTGAAGTTGTTTGCAACATGATAGAAAGCTTAAAATATTATTGCAAGCCCACTGTCAAATATCAATGTATTCGATTTTATATAGCGACCGCATATATAATTATGACCTCGACCCTACATGCTAATAATTTAATTTAATTGATGATGGCCGTTTGAATGGGCGTCACGCCATTTAGGGTCCATATGTAGGTCTAGGCCTACGGACCAGGGGCGTCCAGAGAGAGGTGAGGGTTCTGCAGGAAAATGCCTCCGATTTCAGGTAGGAGATACTTTTTAGAGTTATGGGGGATTATCTTGCCTTCCTGACACCTGGTACCGAGGTATGCCTCCATCACTCTGCGGGGATTGACATCCCTGCTACGGACATCATTGGGAAGCGAACCGTACGATATCTTACACAGCATAGGTACGTGATACAGCCTACGCTCCCATCTCTCATACTCAAGGCATCAACCAATGGAGTAAACTACAAAAAAATCAGTCCACTAAGAGAGAGAGGCAGTCAGCTTATGGTGGACTTGTAATCCTAAATTGGCACATCATAAGATGAACTTAACAAAATTGGTCTCATTAAATTAATTTACCTTGATCCTTTAAGAATTAAGAGTGCACTAAGTGTCTGTAAAACTAATGCAGCTTGTCATTCATCTGTTAATTACATTCCTATTAAGCATTTGTATAAATTGAGAATCTGTGAAAAAAACTAGAATTTTTTATTTAAAACACACAGATTATCATAATCTCCAACTAAGTCTTTGACACACAGATCATTATTATCATCAAACATGTATTTGCAGTATTAAAAGTTTATTATGGCTTCCGTTCTGACAGAAATTGACGTGAAAATCTTGTTTATTTCAAACTTCACGTATATTAAACTGTTGATGACGGTATGTCGAATTTCAACATAAAGTTTTGTTGTAATAAAGATGTGTTGTATTAGTGCTGAAGTAAAAATCTGGTTAAACAGACTATCAGTTCTGATTCATTTATAAAAAAATTGATCTTTCATCATCTTTCTTAAATTCATTTACAATCTGATTAAGAAATCCAATTCAGAATATGCTGAACTTAAACTGAAGAGAGATCATACTTTCATGCACTACCATTAAAGCCTTTAACAAAAGCACCTTGTTTTTAAATCATACAAGAAATCCACACACTTAATAACTTCAGAACTTCACTGACCCTTAGAGTCATCAAACTAAAGTTCTTTGTTGAAGACAATGCAGACATGAAGCAAACTTTCTTCTAATTCTACAAATTCAAATATCCTCTAATTACATTCTTTCCACTGTTTTCAGACCGAGGATACTGAAGCCCTGCTTCATAACGTTTGCAGTGGCCTCACATAGAAGCAGTCGACTCATATTCACGTTCAGGATCTCTCCTGTAACAAATTACACGATAAAGTAATATTACAATTCATTTGGGAATTTATATTGGCATTTGCTATGTAGTGGACCTAGTGGTGAAGCAGACAAAACATTCTAGGCACTGTAGAAAATAGATAAATGCTAAAAATAATCTAATATCAACCTAAATAATATAATCACAGAACCTAAAAAATTAACAGAATTTACAAAGTGGTCAACACCAATGATGAACAGCAACATTTAACATGGTACAATCGATTAGTAACAAGCAGAGACAGGTCAGAAGATTTAAATGTACCACAGCAAAGACTACAGTAATGACTCAATGACACGTGACAATTTAACCCACAGTAACAAAGTTATATTTCGGTCAATGTTATTCTCATAACTCAACAGACTTGAAATGCAGGAACAGTTACAATGATGTGCACAATGATAGCAGAGATGGAATGCAGTAGACATAATAACCGGCAGCACACAGAGTGAAATAGACAGAAACTACAAAATGGCACCCAAATTTCTGTCATGCAAGCTTAAATCTGGTGAGCTTTACCTGTTTGTCTATCCTTCTCAACCACATAACAAGAATCATAATATTCCGTGAAGGTAGTTGCCAGCTCATAAAGGTAATCGCAGAGTGTGTGAATGTGCAAATCCTCCACACAGCGCAGAATAATCTCCGGAAGCTTTAGAACCAATTTGGCCAGTTTCCATTCCTTTGGATGATCCAACACAATTGAGGCCGACTGAATGCCATTCTGGACTTGTTCAGCCGTAACATTTGCCGTACGAGCAATCGACCTAAATCAACCACCACCAAACATTATTTTATCCACATGTTACTGTGTATGACTCAGACTCATTTTAAGTCTGTTGAGTCTCTAATGTCATTGGCAATGCATTAAAAATTTCCTTCAAATGCTGTAACTAATTCAGTCATTAATAAATTTGGCATTAAACATTTTCTTAAACATAATAACTACATGCTACAAAATAAACTTAGTCAGCTATGAAATGCAAAGAATGGTTAAATATATGAAAACATTTCCAAGCCACAAATTGTAAAAAGATCATAAAACTTATTAAAAAATGTTGGTTGTTAAGCTGATGAAGCCATAGATAAGTAAGTATAGAATTTAATTCAGTTGTAGACCATGTTCTCAGTTACGAAAGACATTATATAAAGACATGAATATTCATGAATATCGCATGTGAATAAGAAAAGGTTATCACATTCAATCATCAGGAGTCTCCAGGAGAAATCTATAATGCTCCCTTCAAAAAAGGGAGTGCTTCGATTGTTATTTGGGGTAGGCAAGTAATGGAACTAAGTGTACTCAAGGTTGCACACAATAGAAGTGGAAAGGATCTTTCAGCTTTAAGGTAAAGCTGCTCAAAAGAGGACAAAAACCCCTCACATGGTCAAAATTTTAAGGGCGAACAATTAGTACATGGCTTTCATAACATATCAGGTTGATTAATAAATACTTATCAGAAGTGATGCATTTTCCTCTGTTACAATAAATATTTCTTCAACCTTAGGTGAATTTATCTAATAGATGTGTGCAATGATGGATTACAGACGTGAGATGACCAACCTTATTCTCATATAGGCATACTGAAGGTAGACCGCTGTGTTGCCCTTATCATCAAGCATCTGAAAATCAACTGAAGAGAATCAATATCCTAGTCATGCATGATGTACGCTAACCATGGCAGGAGTATAGTTTCAATTGGTTGTTAACAGATTTGCCTAAAAATGAGTGAATTAACACCACCTATGAGCACTAAGACATTCTGCCACTCTGACTGAGACAGTTGTTACTCTCTTAAGACTGAGATGCTTCAGCATCATAGATAAGTAATAGATAAGTAAGTATAGAATTTAATTCAGTTGTAGACCATGTTCTCAGTTACGAAGGACATTATATAAAGACATGAATATTCATGAATATCGTATGTGAATAAGAAAAGGTTATCACATTCAATCATCAGGAGTCTCCAGGAGAAATCTATAATGCTCCCTTCAAAAAAGGGAGTGCTCCGATTGTTATTTGGGGTAGGCAAGTAATGGAACTACGCGTACTCAAGGTTGCACACAATAGAAGTGGAAAGGATCTTTTCAGCTTTAAGGTAAAGCTGCTCAAAAGAGGACAAAAACCCCTCACATGGTCAAAATTTTAAGGGCGAACAATTAGTACATGGCTTTCATAACATATCAGGTTGATTAATAAATACTTATCAGAAGTGATGCATTTTCCTCTGTTACAATAAATATTTCTTCAACCTTAGGTGAATTTAAGACTCTCTTAAGACTGAGATGCTTCAGCATCTCAATCTTAAGAGAGTAACAACTGTCTCAGTCAGAGTGGCAGAATGTCTTAGTGCTCATAGGTGGTGTTAATTCACTCATTTTTAGTCAAATCTGTTATAATGGGTGCCTTAGTAATTTCAATTAAATGGCATTGCTAAATTAATCTGATACGAATGGTGTAGTTCATTGTCACCCACAAGACCCTTGGGCCAATAATAGCTCAAACAGAACCTCTTTTTAATTAGCAGTAATCACTGTATTGTGAGTTTGCGTGCACAGCTTCTGTCACAACATCAACCAAATATGCAGTACTCAATCATTAAGAAACCATTATGTTAGTCTTTTAACAAGAGAAGCAATAGTTGAGCTGACTTGAATCGATCTCAAACTCTACATCGAATGAACCTTATTCATACAATAAACACGCACCATCTGAGCAAATCAACGAATAACTTAGTACTTATCAGATATAAGCATATGGATTAATTGAATTAAAGATACTTATTGTTCTAACCTTATCAAATGAAAAGACGTAGTCATTCATGCGACTATGAGACAGATCAGCATATTTTATACAACCATAGGCAACAGCCTCTTTGGCCAACCCAAATTCTTCTGGTGTCAACACCTAAATAAAACAAACATTAACGCAAATCACAGTTTTTTTTACATAACTACACTCCAAATACATCATTGAAAAGTCATTGCCTGGCTCAATTAATACATATAAAATGACACAAATAAGTAACATGAAAAATAAATAAATTTAACTCAAGAGCTTATTGATGCTAAACCTAAATCAGAAAATGATTCCTGTAAATATATACCTTTCTGAAGAGCTTATTACAGGTATGTTCACAACATCTAAGTAGCCCAGCCATAATTTATGCTAAGGTTTAACAGATTATATTTTTGATAATGATAAATCTACATAAAGAGTCGTTATAAATGCACATCTAATAATTGACACAAAGCACACAGAATCATTAGAAATGGAGAAAATTTAACACAAATTACTTTCTGCATCTTCACAAAGAACTCTATCACACATATAATCATCAATTCCTTCACTCAATTCATGAAAAAAACTGAACCTAGTCAAAAAACTCATCACAAAAAATCTTCCTAAAACTATTCAAAACATCGTCTGGCCAATGATAATAACTTACTTCATTGCGTCCTTTTTCAATAAGTTTTTGTTCTGCACGACGGATTCCTTCATCAAGCAGATCTACCAATCGAACGGTGTCTCCAGATCGAGTCTTGAATTTCTTCCTATTGATTTTAATGCAGAACACATACAATTAACTTAGAAAAGAAGCTGAGTGCAGCAGTCTATTGAGCCAGCCTAAGAGGCATGAGCATTGAAAGACAAATTCTTTGAAGGAAAGTTCTAATAGTTGCCGATAGGTGCCATTTATACTTCGTTAGCTTCTAAATTTTTGAATTTTTGGACAAGTTCTTGGACCCCAAAATGTTCATGATTTGAAGGCTCCAAACCATTGCATTTTAACATTGCAGGTCATCATTGCCATGTTATACTACCTTTATCTCCCTCTTACTCCTCCTCCTCTATTTTGTCATCTTCTTCCTCCTCTATTTTGTCCTCATCTTCATCCTCCAGCTTTCCCTTCTGCATTTGACTGTCTGCCATTTCCTACTCCTCATCCTTCTCTTCTTCCTCTCCTCCTCAAGGTCCACACTCCTCTTCTACCTCTTCTTTCTTTTCTTCCTACTTCTCTTTCTCCTCCTTATGTCTCCAATCTCCTCTTCTTGCTTCTGCTTCTGTTTGTGCTCCTGAACCTTCAGCTGCCTCTCCTTTCCCTCCTCTCCTCCATTGATCCATCCTCCAACTTCCGTCCTCCTCCTCTTCTTCTTTTCTCCTCTTCCTCCTCCACATCCTCTTCCTTCTCCTGCTTCTGCCGCCATCGCTAGCCCACGGCTGCTGTCATCGAAGCTGTTGTAACGGTCCTGGGTTACGGGTTTGGGTCAGGTAGCATAAATGCTTTACCCACAGACCTGTAATCCAAAATGTGTTAATATATCCAAACATGTTTTACCAATATATTCAACATGTTTTACCAACTTATCCAACATGTTTTAATATATCGAACATGATTTACAAATAATTCTATCCAACATGTTTTATCAATATATTCAACATGTTTTATTAGTAGGACTAAATCATTCTGCTTTTCATCAGATTCATACCGTAAAATCATAGAAGTTTGCTTTCTTGATATTACTCCTTACTTAACATGGGTAAATATTTTACATCAATAGTCAGCACTTCAAGGTCACTGGGGCACCTCAAGATCGCATGCTAAATTGCTTAAATTAAACCAGAGTGCTACTGACATCAATTGACAACTATTCAGAACTATTAGAAATAAAAATCAGACAATAAGATTTTCTCCCATTGCGATCAATGCACCCTAATGAGCATTAAATGCTAGCAACTTCATATTCTCAGCGCTTACAAATGAAGGCGGGTCTCACCTCACCACAGACAGTAAATAATAATCTGGGTACTATACTCATTATAGCTGAGTTTGCAGATAGAGCAGAAATTGCGAACCAAATTTCTGCCCTGACGGGGGCATGAACCTCGACCTCTCCTTTGTATTGTCTAACACGTCAACCACCACACTATCCCACAATGCAAACTCAAATGGAAAAAAATTGAAAACAATGAACAAATGATCTGTCTACCTTTATGATCATTAATAACAAACTTTGTCAGCAAACTATATATTGACAGCCAAGAAAGATGACAATTCCATGGACACTACTAATAATAACTCAAACATGGTCCAAGAGTAACCAATAAAAGTGACTTCTCATAGTCCATCATACGATAGTTCCATTGTAAGCTAAATAAGACTTTTTTACACATCCACTTTGGCAATTTTCACTAAAATAGATTAGTCCAATTGAGGTGTAATCAGCAAATTCACTAAATCACATTAACATCTATGACAGTAGCATTGCAGTGACTGTTCATAACGTCATTTCTCATGAAGAACTCATTATAGAACAATATGTAAACAACACTTTTTAACTGCACACAAATTTCATAACATGAAAATACATAGAAGTCTAAGGATTTCTCTATGAACTTACTGTCATCTGTCATGTATAAGAAATACTATTACTTAGTCACACAAAACACCATGAGCACGATATATTTACTTGTCTTCACCAAGGACGACTCCAAAGCCAATGTGCTCCACTCTGGTCACCTGAGGATCAAACCATCCAGCTTTGGCACCCATCTGGAATACTCCATTCAAATGTATTCCCTAGAAACAAAAATTCCATTCCTGAAACATCAGCTCAATATAAGCAAACTGCAATATGCAATGCATATGGCCACAGTTTATCATCTTGAGAGGAACACTTTTGTACATAAAAGCTACACAACACAGCTGCTAATCTAGCACAAGGTATTCATCTAAAACAAAGAACATTATTTATCAGAGAAAGCAATAAAATTTAATAGACCAAGATGTATTACCATATATACTCGTGAATAAGTCGCATAATTTTGAACATTTATCATAATGCGAAGTTGGGAGTATGACTTATACTTGGACCACACTAAAATTTCATGTGTCCAATATCAATGATCGCAGAGCAGAATCCGCTAACAAACGTACACATTTTCCCGGAATAAAAGCTAGCGAATAGTTTATAAAAATTTGGTACCATCATAACTCTTGTATTATGTGTTATTTAAAGTTACTATTTGATGAAACTACATTTTGTACACAAATTCTTGCAAAAACGGCATTTTGTTTACTGGCGAAAACTAACTTTGTTCTTGCTTCTTCTTTACTCCCACCTTTTAAACATGAGACAAGCTATGTAAATTATTATAGCGCAATAATAGCAACTATAGCGCAACATTATCATTAGGCCTGAAATTCCCACAGGTAAATTTCAAGCTGAAAGATGTTACATTTGTAAGGACAATATACATAATCAGTTATTTCTGTTGGCCGCGTTGAACTTCATGGATTATATTGCAGGTACAATATTTCAAGTATAGCACTATATAAAACAGCAATGTTGACTCTAGGCATTTATGCTCTATGCAGTCTTCCTCTAATTTACAATAATATTTATCTCATCTCCAATTTATTGACAAACTGCAAAACTTACAAAGTCCACATCCAAAAATTAATCATTTTAATATACAGATATTAATACTTTATTTATCAAACAATAATTCAAAGGACTTTTTAGGTGGGGTCAAAAGATTTATTCAAACGTTACAACTAAATGCATTGATGCGAAATTCAAACACGTGTCGCGTGTCAGATGAAGGCCGAAATGCGGCCATGACTTATATATGGATCAATGCAATTTCTCACTTTCCTAGCCCAAAATGTAGGGGGCGACTTATACACGACGGCGACTTATTCACGAGTATTTACAGTAGTTTCAAGCAAGTGTCAAAGTAAAAGAAAAGTCCTAAGAGCATGGGTAGGAACATAAGACCACGTCAACCTTAAGCTAAGGGGTTCCAACTAACCTGGCCTTGGTCGACAACATATAAGATACTGTCCGCCTTCTCGACATTGAGACGATGTTGCAAGGCCGTCAGATCCGAAGTGTCATATGTAAATCCTCCGTCTGATTTCACAATTGTCAGTGGAATAGATATTCCTGGTGGCCAACAGATCTTCCTTCCATCATCAACTTCAACCAATCCTATAAAAATTCATTAATGTCATTCAAATAAAATCAATTGACATCACATCCAAATAGATTAAACTCATTACATAATACAAAGTATTATTATCAGTAACAATGAAAGCAACTCCTCATCATATTTTGTGCCTGTTGATCTCAAGTGCTCTTGGGTTGAAGGATATTTTTGCTGAATCGCAAATGCAACAGCAATTCAACTGCAGGGCAAACAAGATCAGCCCATGCACAACAAACTGTGGCTTCTCATTAACTAAGTTTGAATAACTGATGAAAAATGAAAAGCAGAAATATCAGAACAACCTATATGAATAATACTATGCTGGAACATCACAATAAACATCAGAACTTCTTTCTAGCGCTGTCTTTGCGAGTCATATCCCGAAAGACCAATAAGTAGATTACATTATAAACTGAGTTATATGGTATAATAAACTTAGTTTGAAATCCATGTCAAGTATCGTCTCATTTATCAAAAGCTCCGTAAAGTCTCTAGTGGCCTATGAAAACCATAACATTTATCTAGAGAAACATTTGAAACCCCTGGAGAACCATTGCAATAACTAAATCAAGAATGAGATAACCAAATGATGCCAACCTTTCTCTTCCAGCTGCTTCACAACACCAGGCATAAGTGGTTGGTAGAATGACTCTCCTCTATCGACTAAGTTCTCGATATCAAGGCGTTCATAGATCTTTGTGAACTCTAAAATACATTTAAAGAGCATGACACAGAGATAAGAATAAAGCCAGAATCCATCATCGTAGTTACATATATTGTATTGTATTTTCACACTTCCATAGTGCCTCTCCCAGTACGACCTATTCAGAGGCGGTCTCAGTGCGAAAAACCCTGTGGGAAAAAAATCTTAAGAATGCATGCAGAAACAGAAGCACCCGATTTAAAATCAAAGAGCGAGTCAGAGAGGGAATATAATTCCAAAGCAAAAAGATCAACAGATGCATAAGCACGATGTCGAGCGAGAGCCATCTGAGTCCAAATTACCCAGAGATCATGTCGATCAAAGGAATGAAGAGGACGAGAGACAGCCTAATAGGATGGTAGGTAAGGTCACAAAGATAGTGTGGGGCCTGACCCAAAAAGGCTGAATACAGACAGGAATACACAGCTCGTTGATTCACTATGGAGCGATATATATTGCCCAAGCAAGCATCAACATGAAGTTACAGTTGAAAACTTATTCAACTTGGACAACTATGTTCATGACAGTTTATCAAATTATTACATAGGTCATGTATAGTCATAGCTTGACAAAAGGAACTATAAACAGCTTGATTCTAGATGAACAACATTTCCATATTGACAACCTTGACTTTGAGCAGCACCCAGATGAAAACATCGACCTACCCTGCCTTGACTCATCGCAGATCAAAGTCCACGCTTTGACAAACTCTGATTCATAGCCTTGAAGTCGGACAACTGCAGCATAAGCTCGCTTTTTGAACTCTTCATCTTCGTCAAAGCGAACCTTTGATTCCTAAAGAATTTAAATACAAATCTTCACAAGACAGACACTTTTTATAAGAATCCACAATTAATCAATTAAACACATTGACGAACAGAAAGACAGTATTTTATTTTGTAAGTAGTCGCCTCAGTGCACTCAAAGAACAGTCCTGTGTTAAAGAAATCTTGTAACTGAAGCGCAAACACAGAGCTCTGTCTTATAACTGAAACACCAGCTGCATTTTAGATACAAGTGCTTAGCTACATCAGACGCCAATGCTGACAACAGAAAGAGCCAAAATAATTTGAACAGAAGAGCAGTATATATCACATTTTCTGAGATAAATGAAGGAAATTTAAAACATAATAGATACATTGATAATACCACCTGAAAATAGTCATGAACAGGGCATTCCTGAGAAGCCATAAAGAGAAAGCGGTGCCTCATAATTGACCTCTCACATTAGAATATGCCACAAAAGCATGACAGTGAGTTACTTTGTTTCTGCAGTAAAACAATTAATATTCATTTATTTACGAGATTACAAGCTGTCACAAATGCAGCTTGTTTACAAATTTGGATAACAGCTTGCATAACAGTCTAGGTCCTGAGCAAGAATAAAGTTTATTGATGCTCACAAGTTGATTAATTGCTTTCAATATAAGTCACTTGCTAGTCATTGCTTACAGACCTTATAGAAGGCCTGAAGATCACCGATTGGAGGTGAAACCGTGAGGTAATTTGGAAACTTTTCCTGCAGATGAGCGATCAGCATTCCAAACTGCGTTCCCCAGTCACCAAGATGGTTGAGTTTTAAGACACTGTGACCTATGAACTCATGGAGCCGTGAAATGCTTTCACCTATGATTGTTGACCTGTTCATTAAAGTATAAGATCAATTATACATCTGGCCTCTACAGAAGGTCAACAGTCAAATTAGTAAAAGAAAAGACGAGTGACATCAGTAAAAATTCACTGATGGAATGTTGTGACATGTGATAGCAAAGTGCTTAACTGTCAAATTAACAATATCAGGCTCAACTATTAGAATAATCAATTTGTTTTCTAGCAAATTGAATTGCAATCAAATATCGTCACATCATTGGAAATAATTGCAGTGCTTGTGCTCCAGAAAAAAAGAACCTAATGTTTAGAAAATTGTCCAGCAAATGAACAACCACAATTCTATCAAAAACATTTACAGTAGAATTCGATTAACCAAAGTTCACCGACTTCCTCATAACTGTTGAACGTAACTATTGAACGAATTAAGTTAATGTTTGTCAGAAAGCACACTGCACAATGTTTACAGCTGCACTGGGAGACTAGAGTGCTGCCAAATTTGGAAAAGTAAATCTTAAATAGTTTAACAAATTATGCATTCCCATTTATACAAATAGGTGCATGATTTTAAGATGCATGCCTGAACCTACAAATATGTTTAAGCAACTGACCTTAGATGTCCAACATGCATCTCTTTGGCGATGTTTGGTGATGACATGTCGATGACAATCTTTTTTTGTCTTCCAACGTAAGGTGGATTTACACCATTCTTAAGGATGTCCGATATCAAACGAGAAACGGCATCCTTCCTTAGGAAGACATTTATAAAACCGGCACCTGCAATTTCCACCTACAAATAGAGTTTTACAACTCATTGAATCCAAACAGAATTTTACAAATCATTGAAACCATTCAGAACATCAATAAAAATACTTACTTACCAAATCTATAATTAATACAAAACAAATAAAGGAAATAATTAGCTATACTTTAGCCTTACCCTCTGACAATAGGAAATTAGAGGAATCTTAAATATACAAAAATGTGAGTTGCTTCTAACTGCATTTCACAAACAACAAAACATCTATTATTGTGAGCATTGCTTAAAAATGCTACATGTAAAGCAACAAATAACAGGCTTAGCAAATATAACATCAGACTCACTCGCTACTCAATGAAACATGGTCATGACATTTTTTCCATTAACAGATAACATACTAACTATCTTCATTTAATTTCAACAAACCACAGTAGGATTGTTACAAGAATAGTATGAACAGATGACAAGTTATTACAGAAGTCGAATTTAACCGTACAGCAGTCATGAAAGGCGCCCATCACTTAATACATCTGATTTAACCAATGCCGCCGTCTAGCAGAAGAATGACTAGTCAACCTTAGTAGTGGCAATCAAATTCACCTCCCATTCGCCTGTGTCAGTTTCTTATCCATCACTCTAGAAACCTTGCGAAAATTCAGAAAAACTATTTGGCAGTCTTTTGGGTAACTTGCTTGAAATTTAATTGTCCCACATGTTGCAAGG
This sequence comes from Bimastos eiseni, assembly GCA_959347315.1. Classification (NCBI taxonomy): domain Eukaryota; kingdom Metazoa; phylum Annelida; class Clitellata; order Crassiclitellata; family Lumbricidae; genus Bimastos; species Bimastos eiseni. The sequence goes on along the minus strand of OY365806.1, from coordinate 23,001,870 downwards.
ATTTTACCCCCAGATGCAATAAAGATAGGCAAACCTTCTCAATAATATCATTCTCCGGCAGAGCACTTATGATTTTCTGAGCAATATCTCTTGGATTACAGTTTTTCTGGCTCTTCTTTAGCACCTGTGACAACACAGCATCATAGAATTCATAATTATCAGGAATTAAAAACTATTGCACAATCACCAAACACAAAGTGTGATAAAACACCAATTATTAATTGTTACCAGATGAACTGCAATACACACACCCACTACATAAAAGACAGAACTTCATTCTTCAATAAATATCAGACAGATAAAAAATTACTGACAATGATTTAAGTTCCCTTTGTTCCTCAATGCTCAACCAAAGATTCATACAGTGTATTATTGAAATTAAGATATGCTCATTCAGAGTCACTTCAGAGTCATTGAACACTGATGGCCAGAGGTCAGTTTCTACGCATCACAGAAAGCATCTTCATACGCCTTAGCAAATTTCAGTGGCAGACGAATTTGTCAACTCAAATGTTATTTAGACATGCATAACTACAGTACCTCTTATACATTCATGAAAGGTGCTAGACAAACCTCCTCTATCACGCACAGTTAACAGCATCCATTTCAAAGTTTTACAAGTCTTGTAAAACCTTGAAATGGATGCTATTAACTGTGCATAGTGATCTAATCTGAGTAACTTTATATCTTTACCAAGGCACAAACCAAATAAATACTGGAAGTCAATGTAAGAATCTGAGCTTGCATTTATCTCTTTTGAAACATCACATAAATCTCACATTAAGTGATCCATAAAAACTTAAAAGTAAACTAATTGTATGGATTCTAGCAAAAAAGTCACTTAAATCTGAAACAACAAACCTGGCTGATTGTCATCGCACTGTTGCACTGATAATCACCAAATTTTTCTTGAGTGCTTGACGTGACCACAACTGGTGCATCCTCCAGATCTGGAAAAGCCTTCAAAATAGCTTGCTCAAACAAACGAGTCACTGTTCCTAGAATGCTAATCATCTTTGGGCTCTTGCTCTTTCCAACAGATTCCTCAATTTCAATATTCTGAAAGTAAGAATCAACCAAATATCGTAGTGTATCTTTAGATTTATATAGCACCTCTCACAGAATAAATATTCAGAGGTGCAGCCTCTCAAAAATGACTGAATCAGAAAGTTACTATGCTAATCATTTAGAAACATTTACAACAGGCAACGGCAAATAACATAACAAATAATTGCATTCGAACTAAAACTGTTGCTAGCTAACCATCTGAACAGCTCTTAACTTACGAATTTTCTAACTGCTGAACTTTCTCTTCTTAATGAAGATGTGTTTCACATGCTTCCAATTTCGAATGCCATTGATCAGCTAAGCTACAGCATTAGCCCTTTAACGACCAGCGTGTACTAAAGTGTAAGGGATGATCAATAATACTGGTCGTTCAGGGTTGTTGCTGTTTGAGTCGCATGTAAACTAGGGATGTCAAACGAAAACCAGAATTCCGGTTTAGAAAACAGTAACCTGTTTATGTCATTCACGTCTTCCAATGGGGTAATTAATAGTAGCTGCCGATTGCTAATAATCGGCCCTTTTATCGAGACAAGCCAAATGTGGGAACATGAGTTAGGGGAAGGGTAACCCGAGCCGACGAACATAGTATCACTCAGACGGAAGACCTGACTTCAAAGCACCCATTTAAACACTTGGGTATCGAGTGCTGACGCTGCATTGCGATACGTAATATGCTAAATAACGTGCACAGTTGTGTATTACAATTTACAGTATTTTTCTAAGAACACCAATACAAACCGGCAACCGATTTAAAACCGATTTCTTTGATCTGGCACCCGCCGGTTTGTCCCAAAAAACGGTATTAACAACCCTAATGTGAATGGTGTATAGTGATAAAATGATGCGGCAGAGGCACAATTGATACACATTCTTCACATGTTCGAAGAAAGTCAATCCCCGGTTCAAGGTCACGCACAAGATCACACAGAGCCTCTGAAAAGGAGATACCAGGAAAGCAATGCAGCAGATTAGGCAAATAGAGTTTGGAATTTATCTGTCAAGGGTCACCATGTATGATAAACTGGGATTTCCCAAAGTTAAAAAAAGAAACAGCTGGATGACATCCTGGCACCAAAGCCTCCAATGTTTGGTGCATTTTCTCCAAGAAAGAAATAGCCAATTAAGCTGGGACATGTAAATATGCTTACACATCATAGGACACACTAGCAATTTCATGCTGAAAGTGTTTTCTCAGTTCAGAATAGGCCACATTATGAAATATATATCATGATGAACGTTGATGGTGGTCATATGCAAAATTTCGAATAATTCAGATTTTAGACATCGTTAAATGAAATTAAACTGGACTTAACGGGCTGGGAGCTCTAAGTTGAATTTAAACTTGAAAAGGACAAAAGGTTTGGATCACAATTACAAACACAAATTCAAAATTCTCTGTGAATATTCCAGGAGAAGAAACCAACATAATGAAACCAACTGACCCTGGTCAAATGAAGGATTTGAAACTTTAGCTTTTGGTTTTCTGTTGTCAGTTTCTGGAGCTCTGGACTCATGTCATCTTCACTAATTTTGATACGACCATTCTTCAGTTCTGCAATTAGATCCTGAAGATCTTTAATGTCAGCTTCCTGTAAATACATGCACATTCAGCCTAGCTTCAGTAAACTTCCAAGTATAAATGCACAGTGATACCAAACTGGAGAAAAGTACAATGAAAACAAATGACATATGTCTGTGTCCTAATATAAATCACCGAACGTCTGTAGGGATTTGTCATATGTTGCATTCTATTTGTTGGCATATGGGGATTCGGCTATTCAGGTCCATACAAGCTATTGGCATATATCAAACGCTTGGTAAAACTTTTCTCAATTAATTACAAAAATATTTAAAGTTTAACCACTTTTGACAATTCAAGTTTTGGCAATTTCGGCGGAGCCCACTATTTCCTTTAGGAAACACTTGTACTACTTACAAACAGATCCTTAGCTAGCCACCAGTTTATTGGCTGCATAATCATACATGGACACGATTGGACAGGTTGCCAAAAGAAACGATTCATCATGATTGAGCAAATCATTTGTGTTCAGTGTGATATAAGGCATAATTCATTCCATCCATCAGCTAAAGTTAACATATTTGTTGTTTGCATCACAGCACACAGGACAAACGAAGAGGTATTACAGATGGTATGAGAGAAAAGATCAATGTTGAAGACAATAAGAGAAGGACAAAGGAGATGGATTGGACACATTCTAAGAGGAGACTCCCTACTGAGAAAATCATCATGGGAAAAATGAAGGGAAAGAAAAGAAGAGCAAGACCGAGAAAAATTATTTTGGACTGGATGGCGGAAGGTGATGATTACAAGAAGATGAAAGAGGAGGCCCAGAACAGAGAGAAGGGGCGACATTGAACTTATGAACCTGCCAAAAAGGCAGAAAACTAAAGATCACTATATGAATGTATAGTATGCAACACAAAACTGTTATAAATGTTACAAAACCCAAACATCATTCAATGAAGGTTTGGGCATTGCTGTCAGAATTGTACAGTCGTGGTTTCAGTCATATGCAACTTCCTATGACAACAGCGTCGAACAATCACAAGTTCGAAGGTTCATTGCATTTGGATGCAATACTCTTTATCTCTGGTAAAGGGCCTGCTTACAACTGCTATAGTCATAAGCATATTGTTTACATGTATGGCAATGAAAAGCAACCAGTGATACGATTACCACACCAATGATCATTGATTAAAAAACAGTTTTACAGAAATAATATGATGACACTGCGGGGAGCATTAATCTTTTGCAGTAAAAAATGTGTGGGTCTACATTAAATATTTTTTTACATCTTCGGCCGAAAACGTACACAAATACGCCGGTGAACGCCTTTATGAAAGAATCTTCGGCGCATGCAGAATGCCCACTGTTAAAACACCTGCATTCTTTCAATGTGCGCTGTTAGGGTCGGTTAGGCATCGTCATAGTATGTAAAAATTAGGGTTAGGTATGTCGTTTTAGATATACGTGAAAACGTTACGCCGCAGAATGGCAGATCATCCGGCCGCAGTAGCACCACGTTTTCCGAGAACCCGTTAAATAACCTCATGGCACACAAGGCTGTACTTGTCAGATACCTAAGGAAGTTTAAACATTAATATAAGCACCACACGACAAAACTCAATTCAAAGCTGGTCGTATTTTAAATCATGATAATCTAGCTCCACGAAATAGTCTACGTACCGCTATTTCAGCTTGTGCCGCAACTTGAGCAACATCACTTTCATTCGCCATGTCTGCAGTCTAAGGCCATCAGTTTCCGGTGTCTATAATAACCTCTGTGAGGTTATTGCATCAGCCTATTATAAAGTATGCGTAATTTTCAAGAAAGAACCGCTTTCCAAATTCGAGGAGTCACCCTTGACTCTTTACTGGCCAAAAATCATAATTTATCAGTTTAGAGATGGTCTGATTCAATCACCTATGGAGTCTTGCCAATTGCGATTTAATAGAAACACCCAGCTGTCACCCAGTACTGACTCTACGATTTTCCAACAGAGGGGGGGGGGCGATCGAGGGACTGTCATCTGACAGAGGGGCTAAGGAACCTGACAGACTAACCAGTTAGATGTCTGGTTTCTACAAAACTTAAATTTGACTTAAATTTGGAGTAGCCACCGACTCAGTTTCGGGGCACTTGCCCCTCGATGCCTCCTTGTGGAGCCGCCACTGGAGACACCAGATAGGTAAGGAATGTGTACATCCTGTTAGTCCTTGCCGGATATGCTATAGGCTTGCAACTAGTCAGTCTGTCACTGTAGACTTGGCATATATTTACGAAAGATCAACTACTGGCCTAAGCAAACCTGAGCTGAAAATGTTCGACGATATTGGCCTATGTAGGGCCTACAATTTACATTACGTTGCATTACAAGCGTCAACAGAACTAGCCTATATATAAGCCTATTATCCGAGCAAGCCTAACTACAGGCCTAGCTATTAGGCTAGACCCAGTGGCGTACGTCTGCGCCATAAAAATGTTGGAGCAAATGCTCCATCAAATATATATATATATATATATATAAGTGTGACGAAAAGTAATTTTTGTGCACTTAAGGTTAATCTTTATTAGATTAATAAGTGATAAGTGCGAAAGAGACATTGAAGGAGGTGCCGCGTGTCAAGGTCGATGTCGTTGCATCGTTGTCCTCGACAATGCCGACGGTGAAGAAGGAGACGACGATCACTGCTTCTCCGACGGTTGTTACTGAAGCCGTCGATAACGCTAAAGTTTCGTCGCGTCCAACCATCTCAGCCGCCTCGACCGATAAATCACGGCAGTACATTAAACTGGATCAATTCAATGGACGTATGGAAGTTGAAGCGTTCATACGAAAGTTCAATATCTGTGCGATAAACAATGGATGAAATGACGACGACCGGTTGAGTCAACTCATGTGCACTCTGACTTCGCCAGCCGATCAATTACTCTGGGAATTTGACGCTGACACTGTGCTGACATGGTCCGACTTAGTCGAGAGGTTGAAGGCACGTTGCGGGAGTACTGATCAGACCGCCTTGTACCAGACCCAGTTGGGAATTCGTCGTCAGAAAAATAAGGAGGACTTGCCAACGCTTGTCCAGGACATAAGAAGATTAATGACTATCGCTTATCCTAGCTGTGCGACGACTCATAGTGAAACCATCGCAATACGAGCGTTCATCGATGCATTGAAAGATAAAAGTATTGCAATGAAGGTCCGAGAACGTGAACCGACTTCCATGGACATTGCTTTCAAATCGGCTATGCGTTTGGATACAAGGATACAAGAGAGCAGAGGAAGATGCCAATGACGTGAGTGAACGACGTCAGGGTCGGATAAAAATGGTGCAAGTAACGCAATCTACTACCGAATCGATTCATGTCCTTTTGAAGGACGAATTGAGACCGCATCAGCAACGTATAGAACAGCTGGAAGAGTTGATCCTACATCAGCAGCAGCCTACAGTCGCACCAATCGCTACTGTCTGGCCGCCGCCTCCAGAGAACTTCCGGACAGGTGAAGCTGCTTTCCGTCAGAACACCAGAGGACGAGAATTTCGCCAGCGAAATCGCCGGCAGGATGGTTTCCCCGACGATGTTACGAGTGCAACGGCGAAGGACATTTCGCGCGAGTCTGCCCATTCCGAAATCGTGACGATCAGCCCGTACAACAGTGACATGCGCCGACTGGCACGGAACCTGGAAATACACGTCAAGTAGATGGAAGTACGCACGCCTACCTACCTGTGAAAATTAATGGCAAGAAAGTGGTGGCGCTGATTGACACTGGAAGTGAGCTGAGTCTAGCTCCGAGTTCACTGGTACGTCGCCAGGACCTGCGTGAGTTACGACAGCTTCTACGAGAAGCCAACGGAAGAGAGATCTAGGTGATTGGTGAGACGACGTTACGTTTCCGGACCGACGTCTACTCTTTCACCATCAATTCTTCCAAATCTGAGTGCTAAAACTGAGACCTGGGCAACGACACCGCAGCTATTGGATTCCGGACTTATCGTCGCAGGAACATTGCTGTCCGCTCGTACCCTTGACCTAGCAATCCGTGTCATGATCCCGACAGACAAAAAGATTCAGCTGCGCCGAGTACAGAACTGTGTAGTGGACGCAGTGACTCTTCCGACCGGTGACAGGTCGAACAGATCCTCGAGCAAAGGCTGATTGAACCCTCTCAGACTGCCTGGTCGTTGAATGTCGTCATGTTGCGAAAGAAGGACGGTAGGCTGAGATTCTGTGTAGATTACAGAGCAGTGAACGCAAAAACTTGGAAGGACGCTAACCCACTTCCGCTCATTAGCGAAAGCTTGGATGCTTTGGGAGGAGCTCGTTGGTTCTTCGCATTCGATTTAATAGCTGGATACCACCAAGTCGCTGTCCACTCGCGCAATCGTCATAAAACCGCTTTCGGGACGCGTCGTGGCAGTTTCCAATTTCGCGTCCTTCCCTTTGGACTCTGCAACATCCCAGCGTCTTTCAGCCGGATGATGAATTTGGCCATGGCAGAACTAAATTTCGCCATATGTCTGATCTACCTGGACGACATCATCGTTTTCGCCAACGACCTCGAGACTCACCTGGCTAGGTTGCAACAGGTGTTGGAGCGAATTACAACAGTCGGATTAAAGCTGAAGCCAACGAAATGTCGGTTGTTACAAAGACAAGTACTTTTCTTGGGTCATGTCGTAAGTGAAAGAGGAGTGGCGACTGACCCGACCAAAATCGATGCGGTTCGTGACTGGCCGACACCGCGAACCCTCAAGGAAGTACGAGCGTTCCTGGGGCTCTGTAGCTATTACCGGAAGTTCGTGTCTGCCTTTGCGGAAATCGCTAAACCACTACATGCTATGACCAAAAAAGGAGTTCGTTTCCTTTGGACGGGCAAGTGCGAAAATGTGTTTCAGGAACTTAAAAATTGGCTTATTATGGCACCTGTCTTAGCCCTGCCGATGGATGAAGGCCAATACATCCTAGACACAGACGCTTCAGACCAATCCATCGGAGCTGTTCTCTCTCAAGTGCAGAACGGTCGAGAACAGGTTATCTGTTACGGTAGTCGGGTGTGTTCTCCACGGAGCATAACTACGATGTCACAAAGCGGGAGATGCTTGCAGTGGTGTATTTTTAAAAGACATATCGACAATATCTTCTGGGACGGCCATTCCTCCTACGTACGGATCATTCGGCCTTACAATGGCTCCGACGGATGCCGCTCCTATCGGTCAGCAGGCTAGATGGCTTTCCGTGGTGGAGGAATTCCAGTTCGAAATTCAACATTGTGCCGGTACCGCTCATGGGAACGCGGACGCCCTATAACGCGAATCGGGTGGAGGCGGTGCGAACGATGGTGACGCCCGGTCTCAATCTGCCGCTAGACTGGTCGCCAGAGGTATTGAGCAGGGAGCAAAATGACGATCCGAACATAGGGTGGGTCCTACAGAAAAAAGTGGAAAGTGACGTTGCGCCCTCTCACGACTAGTTACGACCATGCAGTGGAGTAATACAAAACTGATCGCTCAATGGCCGCAGTTACGGCTAATGAACGGAGTCATAGTGCGTGATTGGTTGAACCCGGATGGATGTCGCATCTGATGGAATCAATTTATCGCTCCAAAAAGTCGTCGATCTCTGCTCATCCAGACTGCTCACGAAGGGATGACAGGAGGACATCTTGGAATTCGACGGACGCTAGCGCAGCTCAAGAAACGTGCCTACTGGATTGGCTGGAGAGATGATGTACGTTTGTATTTACGAGGTTGTGCTACCTGTGCGCAGTATCACAGAGGGAAGCCGCCGCATCAAGGTCTGCTACAGAAGATGTCAGTCGGAGAACCTTGGGAGAGAATTAGAGTTGTCCTCACCGGACCCCACCCTCCCTCCATGCAAGGTCATCGCTATGTTCTGACGGTGATTGACCATTTCACTCGGTGGGCTGAGGCGTTTCCAGTTCGTTCGCAGGACGCAGCCACTGTAGCGGTTTCTCACCAAGTCGACTTTTCCTCGGTCGAGAAATGGTTCTGATCTTAAGGGATTGCTTGTCGCCTGAATCTGTGTCTTGCTCTGTTGATGATTTTGTATTTTAGCAAGACCGAGTAAACCAAGAGGCTTTTGCCATTGTCAGGGAATTCACCCATAATTGAGCTTGGTCCTGGCTGTATGACTCGCGAAAACGAGTGGGTATAAAGGAAAAATGGCCAAAATCATATCAAGGTCCCTATCGGATAATGGAGCGATTGGGTTCTGTATTGTATAAAGTGCAGAAATCTAAAAAGGCGAGCCCAAAACTTGTGTATGTAGATAAACTGAAAGTTTTCATGGGGATCCCCCGTCCACATGGCATTTTAACCTGGAACCAGCTGATGTGACCAGTCTGGTTGGAAGCGAATTATTTGAACAGGACGTGGAGGATGAGATCGTGGAGAGAATTCCCCGACCTCGCCCCGCTATACAAAGGCCTGCTAGGTTTAGAGAAGACTAAGTTCTGTAAATCATTGTGCAGTTGCTTGGCTGTTGGACTCTGAGATTGCGCACTGTTTTATAATGTACTGTACATGAGTCTTATAAATTAGCCAGTGTTCGATGTTTTTATAGGAAGCGGTGACGATCTGGTCAATGAGACTTTCTTATGAACGATCTTATGGTTGAATTTGTGGTATTGATTATGGTAATACCCTTGGAGGTTAATTTTAGTTTTTTTTAATGAAACACTTAGCTTTTGCAGCGTTACGATAGGTTTACTGTGCATTAGGGACTTCAGTAATTCTGATATACACGGACATTTTTGGCAATAGGTTACCAAAAATGTCAGGGTATCGAGGGGAAAATGTGACGAAAAGTAATTTTTGTGCACTTAAGGTTAATCTTTATTAGATTATTAAGTGATAGTTATGTTTAGATTAGCTATTCAGTGTAACTAAGGAGAGGTTCGGTTGCACTATATAATTGTAGTATGATGTAGGCTCTTTGTATAGTGCATCTTTAACCTTGTTGTTGACGTCGCTTCCGTTGAAGAAATTGGGTCTCTTGTGGTTTGCAATTTACGATTTTTTTATCCAGTAAAATCCTGCCATAGGCCCAAGCATCCATGGAAGGGAGCATGAGGATAGGACCTGGACACGGGCGAGGAAGGTTTTGAACCCTATCTGGCAGTGACTTCGGCTAATCGAGAAGTTAGATAAACTCAAGCTTGATCATTGCGCTTTCGGCCGCCATTTGCATTATGGAGGTTATGACTGAGTAATAGTTGATCGGTCACGGGCACAAGAGTTTAGCGATAGTTAATAAGTTTTAGATGTCTTTATAACGGCCAGTAAATAGCTACGAAGAATCATATGGCGCCGAAGTATTGCGAAGATTAATTGACTTTTGTGTTGTTCAATGTGTACATGTCATAGTGAGCCGCCTTGAACAATTGTATGGCATTAATTGATTTGTTGTGGCGCCTTTTCTTAAGTTAAGAGATAGAAGTGTACCTCTGCATATTATTTCGTTCTGACAGGAAGTTTGATAATTGTAATAAAGCGGCCTTTGATTTAATTGGCTATCTGAAGGCGTCGTCATTATTAATAGTATAGGCCTCACTAAGTCCTGCAATTTGCCCTATGTAAAGTAGCGCGTTTGTATAGCACCGTCGTCATCTTTATCTCGTCAAATTCTATCGCCTAGTTTAGCCTAGAGTCTGTCGAATGGAAAATAAGAACCCTGACGGTGAAGAGGGACCCATGGTCGCCCTCTGCCCGAGGACTCGCGGATGGAGGCATAGAAGATTATATGGATCTTGAAGTCACTTTCAAGATGGCGTCGAGCGAAGGTTCGACTGCGCCAGAAGAGGTGGAAGAGGTAGCCGCCTCCATGGACATCTCCTTTCCTGGTGGGGAACCTCGTAAGGAGGACGGAATGCCCAGGTATACCGAACTGCTTGACTGGCCCGATCATTCATTGACTTCTATAGCACCTCGATTAAATCCATTACGACAGCATGGTCGTCGCCGCAAGGAGTCCGCCACACACACACACACACACACACACACACACACATATATATATATATCCTATCGTTTTCTCCAGGAAGGCATAGCCTATAGTATACCTACCTTGGTTCTTCCTGCTTTCAAACGAACTCTTATTGGGCACATGAAAAATGAGGGTATCAGAGCAGTGGGACTAAGAGAGTGAAAGTGAACTTGGAATAAACTTAATTGTGTTGAATTCTGTGACAGAATATTATGATGATAGGCCTAATAGGCCTATTCAGTCTTTGGAGAACATTTTATGCTCCTGTAGGCCTACTTAACTCGTTATAAAATTGTGTAGTTTTTATTGTCTTTCATATGCAGTTCGTTAGACCCAAACTGTTACAAGACATAGGTTTGTATTAAAAAGCCAACTTTGAGTTAGCTTAGGCCTATGCCTAGAATCAGTTAGGAGTTTCTAAAAAGTGCCATTAAATTATGTCATGAGTTTCTTAAAAGTGCCATTAAATTATGTCCTGATTGATTATTCGTGATAAGATTATTGCAATAACTTTTGTCCGTCGAACTTCGGTCTATACCTGTTTATCTGAGATTATTGTAATCATGTAATGTATAGAATGCAAGTAGGCCTAAAGGATAGATTTTGTGCAAGTCAAAAACTGTTATGTTATTATAACACAATATATTGAAAAAATGTGAATTTTATCTTCTTATTTAAGAAGTGTCGCGGTTTTCATATTCAATTCCTGGTCAGCCTAACATCATTCATTTCGATAAACATTGAAAGTTTGCAGATTGCCAATAAACTGGCTATCGTAATCATGCATGCTAATTTTTTACTTCCTACATCGCAGTCTGGGTTAAGAAGGGCTCACTCAACAGAGACCCTCTTAATTCGCTTGCTGTCTGACTTCTATGGCGCCATAGATCTATCAAGCATGGTAACTCTTTTATTGACCCTGCTCAATGTCAATGCAGCCTTCGGCTCTTTCGATCACGACATCCTCTTATTAGCTACTATATCAGGGGCACCCGGCGTTGCACGGGTTGAGACAGATTTTTGGCCCTGGAGAGCAGGAAAACGGCGGCCACGGGTTCACCAACCCCCTCTACTGAGTGTGCAAGGTGTTTCCCGAGCGAACGGCGAAGGTTTCAAGCCAATAGCTCTAAAACTGCAAATGCGTAAAAAGTACATACCCATCTGACCGACTGCAAACGTATATCTCCCAAACCGCCCATTCATACAAAGGTGTGGGAGACAGATATCACATGTAGGTGTTTCGTCCACACGCTTTTGGCGAATGAGAAGGAAACTTAATTTGCTTTTAGTGGAATTCTTGTTGTCCAGAGACACGTTTTTTGCCCTGGACACCCGGAAGACGGCGTCCGCGGGCTTCACGAACCCCTCGACTGCGTGTCCCAGGTGTTCTTCGAGCCAACGGTGAAGGTTTCGAGTGAATAGCTCTAAAGCTGTGCAAATGCATCGCCGGACATAGAGACACACGGACCGTATTTTATTTATATAGGTAGCCTATCTGTTGTCCACGCTCAAAATAGGCTAGGCCTAATTCCATTTACCCCAACTTCGATTCTGTCTGTAACTCATTCAAATTCAATCACTTGGCATCCATACACAACTTCATGATATATCGCTCATGTCCTTAAACAGGGCCTAAAGCACCTAGTGCCCTGCGTTTAAATTTCGCTTTCGAATGGCGCTCTAAAGTTTTGAGATTACGATAACGATTATGAAGCAGAGAAATAGACAAAATTCGTTTTAGGCCTTAGTTAAATTATAATATTATAATCGTCGTTGGATCTTGCCAATATGAGCCTATTAGTGGTCAAACGTGTACATGTAGGTCTACGTCTGGTTGCATACATATCTGTGTGTCAACATTTTATAAGTTCGTATGAATGTTCCGATGCGTGTGTATCAAACAGACAGACAAACATATTAGGCCAAACAAACAAATTACGCCCACGTGATCGTGCTGTTCCAGAGGGCCGAGGCATACAGCCTATAGCGCGATAATCCTTATTAATTAACATGTTGCACCTTTAAATGTATTGTTCACCAAAGCTGTCATTGACTATTGTTAGTCAAATAAGGAGCATACTTACTTACTTACATACTTAGATCCTAGAAGCGCTTGAACTTTGCTATAGAATAGAATATTTGAATAGAGTTGTAAGTGCTGTAATATGCCAAGCAAATTTCTGTCGACGGCCACGGCCTCTGTTGTCATAAGCTGTCGTTAAATTTCTGGATCCTGTCCTGCTTCAACTTTGCTAAAGGTCAATGAAATGACGTAGCTAATGATTGCGTCTATATACGTATTGCATCAGGCGCAGCTGCTTAAAAGAAACAGACTCTTAACGTCATTGTAAAGAATAGCTCAATCAGACGTTCATTAAATTGTGGACGATTTTTATCATAAATTTTCTGAAAATCAGCAGTTATTCATCGAAATTCTCACTATTTCTGCTACGCCAACTGATGTTTCGATCGAATTTTCGTCGAAGGGCATCAGGTAAACCCAATTATCACAAAACAACGATTTTGAATCGAAATTTGGAATTTACAGAGCGATGTAACGATTTGTAGGCCCAGGCTGAAATTTTCGAAGTAACGCTTTCTTCGATCACACTCATCATAACTTCTGTAACGCCACGAGATAAATGTCTTTAGGCATAGAGCCAATGGCGTAGCGAGGGGTGCGAATCGACATAAAACACATTATAGGATATACCGATAATGATCAAATGGCGTAGTGTTTATACACGTCAGAGCGGTCCTCACGTAATTTTACGCCGTATAGGCATTCGTCTATATAAGAGCGCACACACTCTCGTTGCATGAACAGTAAGATGTGAGAAATATAGGTTCAGGAATACACTACACGGGGCACAGTAAAATATTTTTTGGCAAAATATACAGTCAATTCTGACATAGGAAAATTAATAGGGAAAGAGCGGGAGATTCAATTTGGTGCTTGGAGATTGAATATCGTTGTTGGAATTAGCCTAAAACTAATTTTTAATAACTAATTTATGAATTTCTGTTTTGTATTATCATAAAATGTTATTCATGTAAACAACCGTATCATCCCTAAACTTCGGCGCCCCTAAAATTTGGCGCCCTATGCGGCTTCATAATGTCGCCTATGCCAGGATCCGGCCCTGATAGACATGGCGCAAAAAGAATTTGGACATTATTGTTTTTACTAATTTTTTTTATTCGATAGGTGCGAAAGTAATGGCGAAATTAAATTAACTAGCGTCCTCTTGCGATTAATATAATACAAAATTGCAGCCGACAAGATCATCTGTGCGTTTTTTATATTTATTATTTTCATCTAAATTTGATTTCAACTTACCGGCTAAATATGTCTATACTAACTTTGGTTATAAATAAAATATTATTTATTTTGTGATTTTTTAATTTTGTACGTTTATTAGATTAAATTATCGGCGTTTAGTAGCGGAAGTATCTAGGAAGTAGAACTGCCCAGCAGTGCTCCCTTTAAGCTGGAGCCTCGGAGGCGGCGCACACAAGAATTTAGTGTGCGCACACAAATGTTTTTCTGGAAAAACAATTAGACCTATTAAGATGAACTGTAAACCAATACAAATAAATTAAAGGCTAATTACAATGACGTACAATGCAATACATCATCTGCTCAAACTGCTCTAAGACACATTTTAGACAAGGGACTTTTCGTAGGTTATCAGAACTTATCCCCATGCATATACTTTAGATCATTATTTTTATATGGTCTTGATTTAACTATCATCGCTTTCAGGTTGGGCCTGCGCACACACGTATGAATCATTTATAAAATGTTGCACACACAAAATTCCTTGCGTACACGGTCTCAAAAAACTAGAGGGAACATTGCGTACCCAGTGCCTACAGCCTATATCCATGTTGTTTAATATTTTAGTTTAGTAGCAATGAAAGAATGAAGCCGTATCAGTAATCTATATGATGTATGATGAGTTCCTAGTTACTAGTCATTTCTAATGACCATATACTATACTTACTATCATGATTAAATGATATTAAATGATTGCATCGTCGAGGCATGTGTGCACTTATGAAAAAAAAATGTTGGAAGAAGTAATAATCATGATGTAATAAATCATGATGTATATTATTAAAAGCACTCAAAATACACGTCTTATGCCATCTTCCCCCTTGTGCATATGTGGGATATGCACGAGAATAATACGCTGAAAAAAATAGACAGCGGCGGAATTTTGTACCTTCGCCCCAGACGGCACTTTGCCTCGCTACGCCACTGCAAAGAGGATACTTCAGTTCTATTTGAATAAGTTAGTGCAACTCAGTGACTTCTGCGTACGCCAAGATACATTTTACATATAAGGCTTATATATTTTTTTTTATCTGATTTTTAAATTTATTTTAACATTTAAATTTATTTGAATAAGTTGATCAAAGTAATGCAATGTTTCTAGCCTATGTTTTAAATTTAATCATTGTTCATATTGACTAAATTCTATATTTTATTTAGAGTAAGCTAATTAAGTTATCGGGACTAGGTAACATCTAAGCTCAACAATTTTATTCCTTACATTAAAATATTATGTTTTTTGCTACTGAATGCAGAAGCGAGACATGCTTGTCGCTTCCATCGGAAGAGTGGGAAAACTATTTCCTTCCTTCGACTGGAACCACGAAGAGGACGATGGTTGAACGCAAGAATCTCGGCCGCAGGAGGTGAATGTTTAATTATTAGGTTTCAGACGGTCCTATCAGTTAGGTTTATAGGCGGTGACAGGAAAATAACCCCCGGACAATAACTCCCGAACAATTACGCCCAGACAATAACCCCCATGCAAAAAACCTGTACAATAACTCCCCGAATAGTATAATAGTAAGAAGTAGAAAATATCACATAAATAAACTATCGCTTCTTTTAACGACTTGATATTTTTATACTATTTCTCGTGTATCGGTGTTATCTGTCCAACTCCCAGTTTTACCTTAGATCTCTTAATTTATCCTTTCTTTTATCTCTTTGACTCTGTCTTCTTTTCCAGTTTCCTGTCATGTTGCTCTATGTCGTTTTTTATCGATTGTGAATGCATGTTTATGATCCATGGATATTTCTTTGTTTCTGTTGATTGTCTTCACACATCAGCGAATCAATTAATTACCATTTTAGATACATCGAGGAAGAGAATGACCAATCGTATGCAAATATGCTGCCAGTCTTGAAGGGCATATGTGCAGCGCAAGATGTCGTTACGAAAAGCATGATCTGCTGATTCTGTTGAATGATTCAGTTGTATTTAGTGTGAAATAAAAATAGAGATCATGGAGTTCGAAGATAGTTCGGCGTTGGCCTCAGGTCTACGGTCAACACACAGCTATCTTCTAAGTCTATGCTTGAGAAATGTGATAACCAAATGCATCACATTTCTCTGTAGGGCCGTAGAATCAAAATGCATGCATTTGGGTAGTCCATTCACGGAAAGTTTTTCA
Organism: Bimastos eiseni; assembly: GCA_959347315.1. Taxonomy (NCBI): domain Eukaryota; kingdom Metazoa; phylum Annelida; class Clitellata; order Crassiclitellata; family Lumbricidae; genus Bimastos; species Bimastos eiseni. The sequence continues at coordinate 22,985,797 of OY365806.1, read as the reverse complement.
AGCAGTTTTACTTTCCATTTTCTCGAAACGTCGTAATGACTCATTGAAGGTGACCTATAGTCGTTCTTTATTCAGCGATTTTTGCGATTTAATAACTAAGGCGACTATACAGAGACTCTAAATCTCTTTTTCATATAGGCCTATAAATCTAATTCCAATCTCTGGCTTATATTAACTGTAGGCCTATCTTTCGTTATCAATACTCTCGCTTTCAGTTTCATGCTTGTTGAATCTTTGTCAACATAACCATGCAATTTCGTCGTCCCCCCCGACATTCTTCTATCTGTCTGTCTTCGTAATTACCTGTTTGTCAACCTTTATCTATATACATATTAATATATATACATATATCCATCTACCTGTGTGTATGTATGCGTGTCTGTCTCTGCCTGTATCTCTATATATCTATGTATGTATACGAATGTCTCATTATGTCTGTCTATCTGCCTATTTGTCTGTCTGTCGGTTTATCTATTCCGATCCGTCTGTCTGCATCTCTGACTATCTATCTGTATGGCTGCCTATATCTCTATCTACCTGCAGTGTATGGTGGTATGGCTGTCTGTCTATCTGTCTGTCTACAAGTCATAAGTGTCTATCTATCCGTCTATCATTGATGGTTATATTTTCTGTCACTCTGTCTGTATCATTCTTTCTCTGTCATTTTACTTTTCTATGTCCATCTGTTTCTGCCATATATATATATATATATATATCTTGCTTGTTGTTACTCTATCACTCTTGTTCACACTCATCCAACTCTGTTTCCTGCGTCAGTCTCTACCGTTGCTGTCTTGTGCTCTCCCTCGTTTTTTGTTTAAGCCTAGATACAAATAGGCCTACCCAGTCTTTTTACATTCGCTCAGTCTTTGATCTATATACTTCTGAGCCTTCCATTTCTGCTCTTTCTACGTAGTCTCAGGTCTCTCTGAATTGCGACTACTCATGTTTCGTACCAATGGGAATGTTTGTCTTGCGTTTCCATCACAGTAAAAGCAAATTATTCAAATTTTTATTTATTATAGTCAAAGCCAAACTGGCGACGAAATTCTAGGCCTACTGCTTGGTAGCTGATGTGAACGGACTGCGGAGAACTCTGCCAACACCTCCTCGTGGTGGCCTCTGAGCGTGCAGTTAAACCAGCCAGCTGGTTGATTGCATGGCAAAGATTGGCAACAGTCTCTACCGTTGCTGTCTTGCGTCACGTCACGTAGGCCTACTCTTCATATTATCAACTATATAGCTGAATTGCCCAGGTTTTCCCGGGTTGAACCAGATTTTTTCGTCCCGCTGGTAAAAGTAATTTTTTCTGAATTTCCTGCTCTTGAGCATGCCACATGAGAGAAGGACTTTACTGATTTCGTTTGGCAGGTATTGGGGAAGGGTTCACATTTTGAGGAAGGGGTAATTTTTTTGAATCGCGAACCCTCACCCCTATGTCTTTTTGTCGGCTGCTAAGAAATATTCGTGCAAAATTTGGGAGCAATCGGTGGAGTTGATCAAAAATTTTTGCCGAACATACATGCATATGCCTACCGTCAGTGGTGTAGTCCTAAGAAATGAAGTGGGGGAACGCCTGGAAATTGAAGTAGCAACTGTAGCATAAAGTGCAATCTTGCAAGAATTTTGCATAGTGTGAGCGCTGCTATTTTTGAAACTGTTGAATGTATAAAAAATAAAAAAAAATTAATAAATGTAATTATGTAAATTTATACATAGAAATTTGTTATTTATAACATATTGTACTCAAGTATTCAAACAGTTTCCATACCTGTACAGATAGTACAGGCTTAATGCTAAAGTACAGTGACTGTCATCAGTCTGTCAGTGAGTCAGTAACTACAGTCAGAGGAATTGCCACAGTGGATCTTCAGTCTTGTCTTCTGATGGATTCAGTGAAGCCACTCTTGTTTGTGTATCCATCGCAGACCGATGTTTCCGCAGCCACGTTTTTGCGTACCTGGTTGGATTCCAGGACCTCAGTGGCGGATCATGCAACTTGATAAACATCAACGACGACACGTGAGAGACAAGAAGCTTACTGCGTGTGTCACTGACAATGATGTTCATGTGGCTGAAGCCTCGTTCACATTCAGCTATGCTGCACGGAATAATACGCGTACAGTTCACCAGAGGCTTTAAGTCAGCAGGCATTCTCCGGCCACCGTCACCAACATAATCGCGGAATGCATTCACTGTTAAGACACGCGGCAAAGAGAATCTTGTGCACAGTTCTGTCACTTCGTCTTCACCAAAGCCAGAGGGTATCTCTGAAGACCATGTTGTTTCATCTAGCACACCAAACTGTCGCATTAAGTCTTCGTACTGCTGCTTACATGTGTTCGAGTTCTTGTCAATCTCACTGCTTACTTGTGATGACTGTGTTGTAAACAACCTTGCTTGCATATTGTTCACCAGACTGGTAAACAACTGTTTGTGATTTATGGTGAGTAACTTGTTATTTTTGGCAAGAGTTATACCACGAAATATTAAATTTTCGGCAGCGTCCATTGCCTCTCGAGTCTTAATGCCATGTTTCTCTCTCATCGTTTCCAAAACTCTAATGCTGCGATGAATCAACTTGTCAGCATATAATACTGACGTTCCACGTTCCTGCAGCAGAAGCGATTAACTCGACAGCTCATGTAATGCGTCATGCATAAGCCCGAGGTCGACAACAAATTCTGGGGATCGAATACGTTTCAACAGTCCAAGAAATTATGCTCGATCTTGAGAATTTCAGTGTGTGTCACAGGAAGCATTCTCAAAATGCATGCACAACGACTGGTAATTCTTCCATACAGCTGACACAGTTCGATAAGAGCTCGAGACCCATCGCACGCCAAAAATTCTTCCAATTTTCCTCAGTTGTTGACCAATTTCGTCAGCACAACCGTCAAGTTCGTGTTGATGTTTTGGCGAACGGCTATAAATCGAATACAGTTTATAAAAAAACGCTTGTAAGTGATTTATTACTGTAACTTCCTTGATAGTATTTGACACCGCTAGTTCTAACCGATGATTCAAGCAGTGCCAGACTATAACAATAGGATATTTATCCACAATCATACTAGCGACGCCAGACTTTCTGCCGAGCATAACACTGGCCCCATCACTTGCGAATGCAACGAAATGATTTCTCAGGTAATCGTCGTCAAATCCATGAAAAGCAAGGCATCTGAGAAGAGACTCAAATATTGTCATGGCACATTGGTCTTCCAGTTCAATTAAGTCAAGAAACATAAAGTGAGGTTCCCCATTCATAGTCGACGGACATTTCAAATACACAATCAGTGTAGTCTTATTACTGAGAGTGGTTGATTCATCAATCAGTATGGATATATTGCCTTCCACCCTTTGTATTTGGTCACACGCACATTTGCGCATATCTCTCGCGATGTGATCTACCATGTTCGTGGCTGTAAACCGTGAACGTAAACCAATTCCAAGATGAACCCCATTCACTTTCTGTAATTCTAAGAGATGCGGATGATCTGAGAATGGTCTGTCTTCCTTTGCCAGAAAATAAGCGGTTCGCAAAACTTTCTCTATTTTTGCAATGTCTGCCTCGTTCATTGTATCCACCCGTTTCTCAATTGTTTGCTTCTCAGCCGTTGAACAAATCTTGGATGCGGTAATATGTGACATGGATTCTTTGTGCCTGCTAATTTTCTTTCGCAGTGATGTTAGCTTTCACTGCAAGCTATCACCATAGTATGACACAGTATACTCCTTCCATTCCACTGCAATAGAAACCCCTTGCTGCGTGTGGATAGACAGAGCCACTTTTTTACATATCTTGCATCCAAGTTTTCCATCACGGCAGTCCAACCAAGGATAATCCTTCTTTTTTGAGCCCACTGGTCGGTAGTCCAGACATCTGGGAAAGCATTCTCTGTAGTTGGCGTTGAATCAGTTAATGTAACAAAAGGTTCAAGAGAATCAAAATGTTTGGTTACTTTGGTTTCCAGTGCCACGGCTGTAGACTGCTGATCGGTAGATTGTTCGGTGAGAACAGATGGTGACTGTGCCTTTGACTTCTTGCTGAAGAAGCTTGTAAGTTTACTTTCCTGTGGCAGCTGTTTCCGCTTCATATTAGGCTTACAAATTTTTTTCTCAATTATTAATTTATTGTTGTTTCTTTTTAACTTGTTATAATTATTACAGTACTACTGTACTATTTTTATTTATCATTAGCTTTTATTTACAAAATTACAACAGACAGACGCTGAAACGCCATTTACATAGAATATTTCGTATAAAGCCAACACAGATATAAATATATCTGCGAAAGACTCCAGTAAGTAAGCAGTTGAAACTGTGAGTCTTCTTTGTTCATTTATTTCAGCAAAAATGCTGCAAAATAGGGAAGGATCGCGTTCCCTCCCTGGAAAAAAGTGCGGGAACGGCGTTCCCCCGCGTTCCCGCCCCACTACACTACTGAACAGTATCAGTCGACCTAGATTAAGATTGAAGCGTATAAACATGTCTAGCGTCGATGCGTGTAGCTATTAAGGTCGATATGTGCGCGCTGTTACCTAACGCGCGTTGGTGCATTCATCCATCATCCAATATCAGTCTGCTATTGGTGTTGGCCTGGCGAAGGATTTGGATCAATATATATAGGCCTATACACAATTAACCAGCGCAACATTGTGGAATGGATGCTAATAGCCATTGGCCGCTTCCTGGAATACTCAGTGCAACACACACATTGTACACCTGAGGTTTGTATAGCAAGACATAACTATGCTATGGTGGATTGTAAAACCTGTATAAAACTCGATTTATTTCATATTGGCGAACAACGAGTATTGACCTATATATGTTGCGAGAAACGATGGGCTAAGAAAGAAGGAGGTCAGCGAAGAGTCTTCAGGCAAAATCGCAAAGCATGTACATAATCCTCATACGGAATTATAGATTTGTTGCATAGCCTAACCAATGAAGATAGCAGAGCTGTTAATATCGCGATAAAGAACCGCGATACTTTGGCATCGCGATACTTTTGTCAGTATCGCAGCGAGTATCACGATAGTTTTATTTGCTGGTATCGCATGTGTATCGCGATACCTATTTTTAGCCTGTCAGCGATACTCGATACCAATACTTTTTCTCACTGAAATTTTTATACTGTTTCTCAAGAAATATGCGAAGTGAATCGTTGGCTTCGTTCCGCTTTGATAAGTAAGCCTATGTCCTTTCGCGTTCACTGGTAGAAATGACTTACCTAATTAATTTTAGAGTGCTTGCGAATTTAATTGATCTTGAATAGGACTGATGAAACGAAGAGTGCAAGTGCGATATCAGAGCATTGTGTTCGAACAGCTTGCCTGAAGGCTACTTCAAAGACATTCTGATTGGCCCAAGGACCAATATATGCACATGACTGGAAGGTTCTTATGTTTCTTCGTGTCAACAGTTTTTGGGCGATATTCAGAAGCCAGAAATTTTAGATCCTTTCAAAATAACTAGCTGATTCATCAACCTTTACGAATGACTGCCGGGTATGTCAGCAAAGTACAAAATAATGCCGTTTAATTGGGGCGACATCTGTGTTTAAGAGAAAAACGTGTACACGGAAATTTGACAAGTAACCATTCCTCTTACCTAGATCCCTTGTGATTAGCCAAGCGATTCTATGGGAAATTTTCTATAATAATGTTGGTGCATGAATTATAATTTATGCTAAGATCGAATTAAGCAAGCATATTGAAAAGTATTGGTATTTGGTAGTGCAATACTTTTCAGAAAAAGTATTGGTATTGGTATCGCGATACTTTTATTTAGGAAGTATTGGTATTGCTATTGCAATACTTTTTTTCAGCATTGTCAACAGCCCTGGAAGATAGACTCGTTACTCAAGAAGACAATGGGTCTAGGAAAATGTCAAATCCTAAGTATTTTTATAATCATCACACTTCCACTCATCGTTGTCTACCAGTTTCTTGCAGTTAAATCTTTATCAACTCATTGGTGTTCAAAACAGTCGTCGAAGTTTGTCGGAAATACAATATCTCGAAATTCAACAATGATTGAAAATGAGTTCGTTTGGAGGATACAACAAAATGAAACGTATCATCAAATTTCTAATAGAGTCTGGCTTTCAGCGTTTTTGGGTAATCACAGCAAACTGAATACAACAAAGGTAAAACTCATTTACCAGATACCTCATCAAAACTATGGAAATCCTCCACCAGAAGGTCAGCATGTTTTTACATCGTGTCCAGTAGGGGCTTGTAGCATCACGAGGAAACTGAAGGACGCGAAGTTGGCTGATGCAGTTTACCTGGAAGGCATCAACGCCTCCATGTTGAAAGAGTTACTCCCAAAGTCAAAGAACCAAGTATGGGTCATAATTGGTGGGGAATCTCCTCCGCTGAATTCTCGTTTGACACTTTTTGACTCTCACGCTCTTGGGAATCTAATCAACTGGACCATATTCTACCGAAGAGACTCCACAATTTATCTGCCTTATGGACAATTTGAGACATTCCCCAATTTCACTCGGATACAAGATTATCCATTAGATGAGGGAAAAAACTACGCTGCTGGGAAAACCAAACACGCTGCGTGGTTCGTTAGTAATTGTAACGTTGGAACCCACAGCGGACGAGATAATTATGCCAATGAATTGTCCAAGTACATTCCAATCGACGTCTATGGTCATTGTGGAAAATTAAAGTGTCCCAAAAGTGAAATGGGTGGATGTCTGAAGATGCTGAGGAAAGAATACAAATTTTATCTTTCGTTTGAGAATAACTGTTGCAAAGACTACATCACAGAAAAGTTCTTCAACAATGCTCTGCAGTAAGTAGCCTACTTTTTGTGACACTTAAGCATAACTTCCAGTGAACCAGTTGCGTGTATTGTACAACATAAGTTTTTTAACTTATTGCCTTAACATACTTAGCTCAACCTGTGATTCATAGACCTTCAAGAGTAAATTTTCACATGCCTCTACCTTCATGCTATAGGCCTACTCTATAAGCCTAATCATCAGGTAGGCCTACAACTGCAAAACCCCTTTATTCTTATCTATCTCAGGCCTTCCTCTTTTACCATATTCACTTCAAGTCAATCGCTTATAACGCTGTTTATCTCCATTTTGTTGATGGTGTCAATTTGTGTTTGTAAATTGTGACCGCGATCGAGAAAGCACTTTAAAAATCGGAAAATAAAACTGAAACTTACGCTGCTGTGAATTGGGCTTTTATTGCTTAATAATAATAATAGTTAAATGTGCCTTTTTCACTCAAAATTAGTAGTAATGATCACAAGATTTAAAAAAATGCACATGCCTCTTTGCGTCTATTTAGGAGCAACCTTTTTAAAATGTGGTTTGTATGCCTCGGTGCTGTGAGAGTTTATGAGCATTAATTGGAGCGTATTCATCTACAGCTCAAGATGTTCTCAATAAAATCTTCGCAAACACGTATTTAAAATAGTCATTTCTTTGGCTAGCGTTTAGGGACATAGTCAATGCGCACGTACGATTTCAATTCATGCCGTCAAGAGGTCATGATTATTTGCTTTGTTATAGAGCATTTGGATAGAAGTGAAAATACGATTCTGGGACGTTTCATCCTCGAACGATTCATCCCGGACGATTCATCCCCGGGACGTTTCATCAAGCTGACTGTTCATCATAGGACGTTTCATCCGCGGACGTTTCATCCCAATAATTAATGTTTTATTGCTTCACTCCTTTATAGCAGTTTAGTTTGTCAAGAAATGTAAAGCGACGTTCGAATAACTTTGGCATGATATGTTGCAAGCGAATATTTATTACATGAATGTTAATGAATTACTTTTGCCAACATAGTGGCCTACAAATGATGTAAATTCATGATCAATTCATAGAACCAAATTAGACGGAGAAAACTAAATATTATCTGCAAAGGTGTCATTGTTCAATATAGCATAAATTATCAATGAGACAAATGCGCGATCGCTCGCAGATAAATCAACACGTCTGAGCTTCCATATCCATTCACAAATATTCTCAAACAAATTAAGAGATGTATCAACTTTAATTTGCCCTGATAATTAAACCTAAGACTGATATCATAGTTACATCAAATGAATTGTGAGACGTGTCAACTTTCAGTTGCACTGCTAAGATTAAGAAATTAATGTTTGAAGTATATAACAATTATTGACATGAAGATAGAATTGCTACGAAGTAGTGGAGCAATAAAACATTAATTTTGGGGGTTAATACGTCTGGGGTTGAAACATCCTATGATGAACAGTTCGCTTGATGAAACGTCAGAGGATGAACCGGCCGGGATGAATCGTCCGGGGATGAAACGTCCGCACACCGAAAATACATAATCACATGCTTTGGAAGCGAAACTCTACCTAAGGGGCTTGTCATTTGATATATACAACAATCGGAAATTATAGTGAGGATTTAAGTCATTTGACGTTTTCCATATTTTTCAGTTGAGCAACTTTATGGCAAATTAGTTCTTCCGACACTGTAGGAAAGATCCTAGGCATGATCACAAGTATAAGTGGGAGTGCAAATATTTTTGTGCAACTCCCTGTTATATAAAACAGTAAGCCTATTAGCAGGGATGACGAAAGACATGCCAGGCTCCTATGCAGAGCAGTCACGTGCCTCCATACAATCTAACAAGTAACTTTTTCGCATTTAGCCGCAGTAAAAATTGTTAGAATGCCTCGTCAGTTAATTGCCCGGACTACCAAATATTTTTGGGGCCCCTGGGCATCTCACCCCCTCACCCCCCCACGTCGGACCGGCCTAGTAACTGAACCTCAAATAACACTGTAATTGTGCATCCTGTAGGCTACAGCATCAACAAGAATATTTTTAATTAACCATTTTTTGAAAGGTTTCACGCTGATGAGTTTACTGCATAAATTATAAATAATGATCTAAATAGCAGGTTGTAAAATCCCACGCATACACTATTGGTCATATTCAAGTATTTACCAGCACAATTTGCACAATCAAGGATTAATATGTGTCATGTGACAAAGGGTCCATAGTTAACCAATTGTTTCCTTCACAGTCACGTTATCTATAGCGTCTTAAGATCCGATGTGAGGTTTTAATCATGTTATAAATAATCTTATATCATTATCTGATGATCATATCAGGCCCGTCTCCTGAAAATGAGATGCAAATCTTCTGCATAGGCCTAGTTACCTAGGGCTACCAACTGCATTCATCAAACTATATAATATTTTATTCTAACATCTATAATCGACATTTAACTCATAAAATCGGATTACGACAAATTCACCGTTAGTGCTTCCTCTCGCGCATTTCGTAATTGTTGGCCATTAGTCTGCAAACCCTGAAAGTAGCCATCTACTCTCGTGCGTAAGCCAACAATGGAGAGGCAGGAAATGATCGCTTCGACTGCGCTACAGACAAAATGATTAAATGAGTGACCAGCATAACGAATATGGATGGTTGACTAGGAGTCAATATAATTTAATGCCAATTGATCTGGCATGCTACAGGATAATCAATCGACAATGTCTAAAATAATGTGTTTATATAAGCGATATCTAGACTCTTGTACAGTTGATTGTTTCCTCTTAATCCTGTTTCCAATGTTATCTAGTCATGTTTACAGTAATGAAGTACTGCCGATTGTTCTCGGAGCGCATCCAGACGACTACAAAGCTGTGGCTCCGCCTGGGTCCTACATTCACGTCGATGACTTTGGCAGTCCGAAGCAACTGGCTGACTTCCTCCATCTTCTCGATAAAAACGATACACTATACAATGAATATTTTCGCTGGAAGAAAACTGGAAGCTTTATTTCAGAAGAATCTCATTGGTGTCGTCTGTGTGCTCTTCTGCATGCCAGTGACGACGGAAGCTACGTTCACTGGTATCCAAACTTCTACAAATGGTGGGAAGAGGGCGTGTGTTTAGAACATCCGAAACCTGGAGAGTGGCAGTCGTGGAGAAACAAAATGTGAAGTGTTAATATTCGTCGACTGTTGCTGTTTTAGCGAAGCAACCGTGAACGTTTCGGATAGGAAGAATGTTTTTGTACGTATTTCCAGAAGAAATTAATCAAATATATATATATATAGTATATATATAAAATATATATCATAAAACTTTTAGTGGTTATCACTAACATACTCTCAATCAATGAAATCCACGTTCAACGGATACTGTTTGCAATTAACGATGTTCAGGACCTGTCGTTTGTGGACTTTGATGTTGATAGCAGATAGCTGGTATTGCTAACACGACCGTTGGCCTAAGTAGTTAGACTACTGTACTATTTCTATTTATTTCTAGTTAGACTACTGTACTATTTTTATTTATCATTAGCTTTTATTTACAAAATTACAACAGACAGACGCTGAAACGCCATTTACATAGAATATTTCGTATAAAGCCAACACAGATATAAATATATCTGCGAAAGACTCCAGTAAGTAAGCAGTTGAAACTGTGAGTCTTCTTGGTTCATTTATTTCAGCAAAAATGCTGCAAAATAGTGAGGGATCGCGTTCCCTCCCTGGAAAAAAGTGCGGGAACGGCGTTGCTCTGCGTTCCCGCCCCACTACACTACTGCCTCCCGTTGTTCTTTATATTTATAGATTGGAAGTATTTCGAGCGTCTGAGGGTTGTCAGCTGTGTTTGTTTCACCCTGAGAGCGTTGGACTATTTCGTGCGATACATGTGTTATTGCGCACTTGTGTGTTGAGCACCATCGGAGAGTAAAAACGCCCACCTTAATGAATACTCATCAAAGTGGGTGTAGATTATATAGTTATACAACTGGTCATCAGCCGAGAACGAGGACCTTCTAAATTCACGCCTGTTTCCCCTTCGACGCACGGAGAAGGGGGAACATTATTGGATTGGGAACCGTCCTTCGTTTTTCCTCGGCTGCTAAGAAGTATTCGTACAATATTTGGGAGCAATCGGTCTAGTGGATCAAAAGTTTTTGTTTAAAATACAAACATGCATACTTTTCTTCTTTATGGGTATAGACAACCCATGTTTAACACAGTGTCAGGTATGATTAGAAATAAACTTAACCAGTTAACTAATATGCACGCGATAAAGCATTAGTCACGTGAGAGAATATGTATATGAAGATGTTTTTTAAATGCAGAAAGACTAAAAAATTCTAAGCTGAAAAGGGAAGTTCATTTCAAAAGTTCGCACTCACATATTTAAGAAAAAATTTACGTGAATTGGTTCTTGCAAAAACCCTTTTATATTCAAAGCAGATCTCACTTTAGAACTGAAGAAATTGGTTGGAAGTAGCCATTAAAATTAGGTGGAGAGCTAATATACATGCGAAATGCTAGAAAGAAAATTATGTTCATTTAGTGGGCAAAATGAACTGCAATATTTGAGCATGGCCTATATTAGATTGTGGCAATGTTAAAAAAACTGTGGTGTACCCTAGCGGGATGCTTACTGAATATTATCTTATTGTTGCTCATTGCCGTTTTAATTCCTCTGACTTTTTTCTAAAAACATGATCTAAAATGCAAAAGCCAGTTTCAAGAGACATAGATTCTGCATACACACATTTTGAACTTAATTTGAGACTTAGTTTTATTGTTGAATTATATTTCTATGTCTGCTTGTTTTAGATGAATATTTTGGATCAATCCGGACAGCGGTTTCAATATGGAAAAAGAAAACGTCTATCGTGCCACCAATTCCAATGTGTTGAATTTGCTGAATAGTATTCGAGACCAGGGACCGCATGATCAGTCTGTTATAAACTTCCTTAGATATATCCCTGCCAGCATTTATGATACATGTAAGCCGCATGGTCTCTATGCAAGTCCAAAATAGGGTCCACTATTGTATCTAAGTGGGTATGCTGGCAGGTTTCCGATACGACGTAGCGATATAATTATGTGAACAATTGAGCTGGTGCCATGCGCTTGACTTTAGGGTACCGGCATAGTGCTGTAAAAATTTGTACTTTACGATTAAAACTAACTGATTGTTGAAAAATATATTTTCTATTAAGCCTAGACATAAGGGGCTATTGTCCTGCCAGTAATCGAGGGGCTTTTGTCAGAGGGGGGGGGGGCTTATGTCCTGGGCTTAAGTCCTGTGTCCTACACTCGGCCCTTCCATGTATATATTATACAAATTTCTATAGGGCATAAGTGATTAAATCTATTTAAAGGTCAGAGGTGATGATTCTATTTCCTGGTAATTTTGCCTGGAACAAATTAGATGACTCGCAGATGACCGCAATAATGCGCTATGCAGTATCTTAAAAAATTTGCTGAAGTTCATTAATGTATACAAAGTCCGCGACAAATTATTGTACAAGATGTATGCATATATATATATATATAGACCTATTGGTTCGGTTCGTCCACACTGAGATGACGTCTTTGATACGAAGACGTCGTTCAACAAACTCGCATTAACAATTGACATTTTCTGCTTCTAAAGGCCGACCTCTACAAGTGAAGATGCGTTAACTGCTGTTTGGTTAATGGGTCTACAGCATTCGCTATGATTCAGACTCTGAATTGAACGAACCAAGCCGCACTCTAAATTCCAGCACTTAATTTAGACATTAAAATGCCTAGACGTGTTCTTCAAAACTCGCAGCCTTCAGGGAATACGGTTCGAAGTTTATTACTTGTTTGCTGGCGCTAAGTCGAGAGGTTACTCGCAGATACCAACGCAAACGCTGAACAATGGATGACTTCAGAAACAAACAGAGGCGGACGAACTCTTTCCCACACATGGACCTGAATAAGTAGAGCTTACAACAGTTCAATTGCTGTTTCGCTCGATGCATAGACGTAGAGGCCTCTTCTTTAGGTGCACAGACTAAGTCACGCACCGGAATTCGTTCAGTTCAAGGCCAGCGACTTGCGGGCACATAATGCAGGTCTACTGGGAAATGGAGGAAACGTCAGACCCCGTCGCTTTCCTTGATGTGTAGAGGTGTGCGAGTACATCTGATATAGTCTACTGCGAAGTTCAATTGCATCTCACAATCCGATCTTCGCAAATACTATACATTGAAGCGCGTGCATATGCATGCGTGTTATGTTTGCCTCTTGCGGACCGATGTTTTCCATTCTTTAGATTGTGAGCTTTTTCAAGTGGTTATTAACTATCGCGACCGTCGCTTCATACCAAACAGTCAACGGGCAATAAAACGGAATGGACATATTGTCCCATTACTAAGAAATGGTGCGTGGCGGTTGGTCAAACACGATGGCCAATCGCATCAATGACCAGACTTCACCAGTGAGACAGAGGAAGAGACCGACGGAGACCGAAGCAGAGACGGAGCAATAGCTCTACAAAGCCGTGGTACTACGTGGTTTCAATCTAGGCGTTTGTACTGTAGAGGCAATAATGCCTCGGTGTCTCCATCGATGTTGTGTGCAGAGATACGGTTCAATGATTCTCCTAATTTGTTTAGATCAAAGTCTGTATTGCGCGGACGACCGAGTCATTGAAGAGCCGCCTCTGCGTCGCTCTTCTGCCTTCCCTCCTCCCTCTCCCAGTCCCTCCCTTCCCTTGCGCTCGACGAATGAAGTCAGGGATTTACAAGGAAGCTGTCGCAGCCCACGGGCACCTGTTACGCACATAATGGTAGATGACTGGATCAGGCGAATGTGTGCACGTGGGGTGTGTGGGTTTGTTCGTTTGAGTGAGCGAGTAATTCAATTGGATCAGCTGTATAGATAGAAGTATCTGCGGACTCTTTATTCTCAGGTTTCAAAGTCAGATTCATTAGAAAACGACGACGACGACGACAAATAAGCAAGTGACAGTGTCTCATAACGGGCGCCAGACAAAGCGAAGGAGCGTGTGCCTCAGGAATACCGTCATCTCTTTAAATAGACAATTTGTCTTACCTGAACTCATTTAAACAATGTTCACTGAGTTCGGTTCTATCTAATAAGGTAAGGATATCTGATTGCTGTGTGAGACTGCTACTGCCGTAGGCCTACTCCACATTGGCTGTAATAATCAGAAGGCATCGTCTTTATTTAATCACAATTAGTCCGTTTAACTGGTCCATACGATTACGTAGCCTAGTCGTGCATGCTTAGGCCTGCAATGAAACCAATGAACTCGATCCGTCTCTCTATATGACAAACTGCCTCCGAGTGGGTCTACTTAACTTGTATTTACCATTTCGACTATTGCTGCTATTACTAATAAAGCATAATAGATAGTTTATAAAGATACCAATATGCATTTTATAAACTTTTGGCCAAAGTGAACTATTACAATTTAGAGCAGTCTGTTTATTTACTGCCACCAGTTTGAGATTTCGACAATTTGTGCTTTACAAGGCATTGGGCATAGTGCATACTATTTTCTAGGTTGAGCTGCGTCTGTGTTGTATGTGGTGTGCATGGAGCCGAAAACTTAATAAAGTCAATTTGCAGCTTATAATATAACAGCTCCAATTAGAATGCGCTTAGCTCTAACGTAGCAAATAGAAAATCATGTAGGCCTAAATCAAGAGGAATTAAAGGCATTTCGAGCCTCATTGCTCGATTTGTACCGTGGTCTACAGATTCGTAGTTTCTTCGATCATTCGCACTTCTGAATGGCAAATTGGTAATCGATGGTTGAGTACTGTTGATATTATATCTAGCGTTAGTTGCATCGATTGTCCCACGCGACTGACACGTTATACATTCTTAGATCTCGGGTAGAAGATCTCTCGCACCTCATGCTTGTAGCCTACGTGTGATTAAACTATATTGCATGTGCGGTTATGGTTACGGATATGCATGAATAAGGTGGAAGACTCTGAAGTTGGCTGAGTAATTTTGAAGTCCAATGTTAACACTTCAGCTTTTAATTAAACCTACCGTACCTACGTCTTAACATAATAATGAACGTTGATGTCAGATTCAGGCAGCTAATTCATATGAGTTTATTTTGTTTATTCATTTAACTTAACTGTAGGGCTAGATGGTGGAGAGAGTAAAGGAGCTAGGAACAAGAGTGCGATGGTTTAGAAGAAAAAGGAGTAGAAGGAGAATAGAGAACTTGTAAAACCAGATAAGATATATTTGCCACGACATGTTAGGATTTTTAGGCTGCCCTATTCTTAACCAATCTACTCATAGTCGCAAAGGATATGCATCTGCTGATTGCTAAGGTGTTGGAATGTACATAGTGACATATCAGAGGATGTCTTGTTAGTTATCAAAATACTCTAAAACTGTCAATTTGTGCATCTTATAGAGTAATGTGCAATAGGCTTAAACCGGGCTTTACGGACAATACGTTATTCGAATAAATGCAACAAAATAAAATTTATAAAGCCAAGAATGAATTTAGGAAATGGAGAACTAGTAATGATCAGTCTACATGTAAATTCAGATTGGATTCAACTACAAGGGTTTTCATTGACTGAAGTGTTGCTAATCTGTGGTGGCTTAACAGTCTTAAGTTGTTGCATGGCATCGTTTTTTCGTATTATGTCGGTCTTGAATGAAATTTGAATGGATTTAAATTGTGATGAAAATTTACGAAACCAGTTAATATTTTTGTTTATTTATCTCTATATATAGACAGTTATGCCAGCGATGAGTCTTAGAAATCCCCCTCCTCATCAAACTCAGCAGCAGCAGCAGCAGCGTGAGGCGTCCGCTGGAGCAGATTCGAAGCTGGAACGGTCTGGTCAGTCGGGTGGAAGCGGAAGCAACGAGGATGAAGAGGGTGGTGGAGGAGGAGGAGGAGGAGGAGGAGGAGGAGGAGGAGGAGGAGAGACAGGAATAACGAGTGGTAGAAAGTCAAGCGACATCGCACAGGAACGAAAACTTAAAGTCACTTTAGAGGATAAAAACCTATGGCATCAGTTCAGTGAACTCACAAACGAAATGATCGTCACAAAGAGCGGAAGGTATACTCTAGTACACACATCTTAAAATTAACGATTACGATCCCAGAACAATATTTAAGAATCTGTATATACTATACAGACCTGTGCCTATAATTGAATGTCTATGTCTAAATTCTGCAAGTCTTGTGTTCATTAGGTCGGGCTATGCTATTCTGTTTACCACAATTAAAAAGGCTCATTCTGTAACGTTGAGCTGGACACAAACTGTGTATAGGCCTAGTTGGGGAAGAAATTTGCGCAGCTTTCATCAGATTTTGTGCAGTTACGTAGTCGTATTGTAGACCTACTTGTATACCCAATGAAAGGAGCAAAAAAAAGGTTTGTGGAATAACATAAAATACGACTAAATGCAGTTAAATAACGTTGAAACTTCTATTGATTGCGGTACTGTAAAGAATGCAAAAATGCAGATAAAGCATGGAATGGTTAAACCAAACCGCTGGTTCGCGGAGTCCTAAATAAGCCAAGTAACTATATTTATGGAACGAAATCAGACGCAAAAAGTAGTTGCAATTGTATTACAAGCGTCAACAGAGCTAGTCTTATTAGCCAAGCAAGATAACCTATAGGCCCTATATGCCTATCTACCTCTCAATTCGTATTTTGCCGGTTGCCAGTTTGAAACAAAATAGTAATGGGTAATAGGCCTAAGTCGGATCATAATATATAAATATATATTATATTATGATCTGATCATATGGGCCTATGATCGGACTTCTACTGTTACTATTTCATTAAGACTACTATTGCCTTTGTAACTTACATATAAAGAAAGAAAATCGCAAATGCGTTTAACGCTTCCCAACGTCCTAAGCTATTGCACACTTAATTGGGCGTAAAAACTTCATGGATAAAAATGCATTGGTTTTACAACAGTGACGGTGTTATTTCGACCGAAAGAGTCGTCACATTCTGCCTGCTCGCTTCCAGGAATTGTAGATAGGGGTCTATCCCCTTAGTTAAACCAACTTTGTGTTTGCTTTAGTGTGTCATTCGTTCTATGCGCTTGTTTTTGCGGCCACACAATCACGGAAGTCCTATAGGGTCCCATAATCCCATTCAATTGACGACGGCATATTTTATGAATAAACAAGTATTAATTTTCTGAAACGACTGATATTCTGCTCCTGTCAATAGATTTCAAGGCTCAGCTTCTGTTTATGAGAGTCAGGACCATTTTCATGTGCATTTTTATAAATTATAAGAGTTTACATTGCGGTTGGCGTAATGAACCATAACCTGACTTAATATTAAGTAATATATGACTGGCATTGTAATCTGGATCCACTCTTCATGGCTTAGGGCCTATAGTAACGATTAACGAAGTGCATATCTGTAGGCTCTATATATAGCATACAAAATCCAGTATCTGGCTCTTGGTCACTTAACTTAACTGGCTCGATTAAGTATTGCTCCAACTTTCGGTAACACTTTTGCCTTTACGTAAATCTTTTCTATCTGCGTATACATGCAGTCAACTGTTAACAGCTACATCGCATCGTGTTGATAATTACAATATATCACTTTTCAGCTTTTTTGGCAAGAACGAGAAAGAATTTCTCGATGACTTTGTGCATTATAATGTAAGAAAACCGAAATTGTAATACGCACTAAACATTGCCATAAACGTAAGTCTAATTCGCTGAAATCAAGAAAATGCCATATTTTTAGCTTTGGGGCCAGCTCTTGACCTCACTGGGGCACAGCCTCAGACTCCTAACTCCTAATTCGTCCATCATGCGCAGCCGGAATAATTTTTTAGAATGAGCCCTGATGCAATGTATATAGAACACTACTCATTTCATCCAGTGCTTTTGAGATAAGATAAGACATACTTTGGACGGCATGGAGGATAACGGAATGACCACAATCACGATTAATATTTGAAGCATATGGCAATGACATCTTTAAATCCAAAACTTCCTCACACGTATATCTAAATAGAATCTGAGCTTCCCGCCGGCGTAAATAATTTCCTCCATAATGGAAGCCGTAGCAATTTTTCCATGCAATCAATATACTTATACGAGCATATTATTATTATTACTGAAATTTTAAACCACCCTTCTTCCAACATTTTTTTGCTCAGAAGTGCACACACAAGCCTCGACGGCGCAATTGTAGTTGTGCTGCAGAGCAATTGTGTGCGAAGGACTTGCTCAAGGTCCCTACACAGTGACTCTTCGGACGAAGGTCGAATCCGCTCACTCAGCGCACACTGAGCGTTACAGGTCGACCGCTCTAACCGATCATCCTCCGTGCCACACATGCTTGACTGTTACTCCCAAAATTATTGCATAAAGTTCGAAAATTTCGGTCATTGTCAACTATAATTGGCTTGTTCAGGCTATTATTAGTCTTTAGGTGGCTATGGTTTGCCGACCAGACGACGTAATTGTTGATGACTGGTTCGTGCGATTATGCAATCTTTCGCATAATCCACTTAGGACTAGGTACCGTATGCTACTTTAGATGATAACAATCGTAAAAATTAATTATCCGTGGTATGCCCTATAGTTTTATTCGTCTTAGTATAACGGAGCACGTATAGGGTATACTTCAATTTGTGTATTAATTTATGTACCCTGTTAATGACTCGTGAGTTCGGTAGTTGAGAACAAGGATGGACAAATAATGTTGTGATTGATCTGATCCTCCTGGATCCGCCCATGCGATACAGTAGAATATAATGAAATTTGATATTGCCCTTCTTCCAACATGCTTTGTACAGAAGTGCACACAAGACCTCCAAAACGCAACTGCAGTTGTAATGCAGAGCAATTGTGCGGGAAGGACTTGCTCAAGGTCACAACACAGTGACTCCTCGGACGAGGGTATAGAACCCACTCACTTAGCGCACACTGAACGTTACCGGCCGACTGCTCTAACCAATCTGCCACCGTTCCACACACGATGTTTAAGTACAGAATGTATAGCCTGCATTTTACACCTTGCAAGTATATGACCATTAGTTGCAATTGTGAAATGGATCTTTCCAGGCGTATGTTTCCCGTGATACGCATCCGGGTGTCTGGGTTGAATCCAGGGGTCATCTATTCTTTCCTGATGGACTTTGTGTCCGTCGATGACCATCGCTGGAAGTACGTGAACGGTGAATGGACACCATGTGGCAACTCGGAAGCTGCGGGGGCGGCGGCCACCGCAGGCGCCATCTACGTCCACCCAGACTCTCCCAACTTCGGATCGCACTGGATGAAGGAAGCGATCTCGTTCAGCAAAGTTAAACTTACCAACAAACTCCACGGCGTCGGACAGGTCAGTTCACGGAATACACTCGCCGTATGAACTATGATGCATCATGGTGGTATAATACTAGAGCCAAAGCACAATACGCTAGTTTATATGAGCAGCAGAAATGGTAACATGCATGCCAATAAATACTTTACCACACGTCATCATCAGGTATTATCGTCATACACTATTATGCACAATGCACTTAATTACAGCGTTTAGACTTTGAACCTAGAATTGGGGAGGTTTTAGGTGAATGATAACACTGCGGTACTGAGAGCAGAAGATTATCATGGACGCGGGCGGATTCTCGGTATACCTGCCAGCGGTCGAATCAGCCTTACATTCGCTAGATTGTCATGACGGTGTCTGAACTCGACCATATTCGGTCGTGGGCACGGAAGTGCATTCTAAGACTAAATGCATCAAAAACTAAAGTGATTATCATTCAAAGGATTGTCCTTCCGCCTCTGGTTGAGGGTTGAATATAGGATGAAGAAGTTGAATGCATTTGGTGAAGTTGGTGTCGCCAAATCCTGTCGCCTCCGGATGGATAGGCATATCGACCATGTCTGTACTAGTGCCAGTCAGTCCCTGTATACGTCATCAAGGTTCTCCTCGCCCATGGTCTTTTTTGTGAACGCTTTTACGATGTTATAAGGGCAACCACAATGGCCAGACTGCAATACGCATCGCCTGCAATGGTTTCGCAAATGCTGCACAACGGAACCGTCATAGATGGAGTTCTACGGAGGCTTTTGCGTTGCGAGATGCTCCCTCAAGATCAGCCTTCCTTCGAGAATCTACTATGTGAAAACCCTGCATGGCTCATGCATCCCTCTTCGCATCCGTCCTCGCTCACCGTGACCATGTTTTGTATGGTCTGCTTCCACCAGTAAATGTCTCGGGTTATGAACTTCGCAAGTGGGCCCATAACCGTGCTATCCTACTTTACCCGATGTGGGTTTATAGTAGGAATGCTATGCAAGAGTTTATGCTTTCCGTAAAGGTTGTCTTTCCTATTTATTTTGAACTTTTTGTGTGATCGCTTTTATTTCCGTTCTATGTATGCGTGCTGTGCGCTTGCAGGCATTCTTAATAAAGAAGACATTTACGTACTTACTTACTTAGATGGCATTATTGAAATGACCAGCAAGACAGATGGCCACCCTGGACATGTCTGCCGTATATAGTTAAATTGTGTATCAGTTTGAATCAATCACAAAAATGAATATATGCGAATGATTGCATAGAATTATAATAGTTTGGCTGATCAGAGCTAAAAACTCAGGACAGATGATTTGAGCAACTTTGTGATTCTGCAGGTCATTGTAAGCATTCCATGGGTAAATAATATCGACGCTCGTAAAAGTCAAACAGACGCATAATCCGAATTATCTGTAGGCTAAACTCAAAGTTAAACAGAGTCGCAAAATCCGAATAATTTGAAGACTAAACTTAAGTCAAGCAGAGTTTTAGTCGCATAACCCGAATCATCTGTAGACTATATTATGTTATAAACCCCTAAAGTTAAACGGAGTTTGGTCGCATACTTCGAATCATCTGTAGACTAAACTTTTACCGCACAACGCTGACCGAAATAAATTTGATGGTCATGTTGCAACGACAGATAATGCTGAATTCACTGCACAAATACCGGCCACGAATCCACATCGTTCGAGTTGAAGGCGGAGAATGCGGTGGAAAAGGAGGAGAGCAGCGCAAAATAGCAACACACACGTTTCCCGAAACGACGTTTGTGGCCGTCACAGCCTATCAGAACGAGGAGGTCAGTCTTGAAATTAAATAGTCTTTAATTCAGATCCTTTTCCAGTTCCTTAGTTTATGAAGTTCCTTGGCTTCAGAAGATTGTGTCGATCGTGGAGTGATCGTTGCGCGTGGTATTGCTTAATATGCTTGGAATTTATAGGTAGTGAAATTATATTTCTCTATTTGCTAATAACGACCAGACTTCTAACTTATTGCTAATAATGAGAGTGGCCTTTAAAGTTTCGTCTCAGAAGTGAGCACTATTAAATTGTGTACTAACTCACTCACTTTGCCTCTGGCCTCTATTATATATAGTCCATCTTTATCTATTGTCTTGTCAATATAATCTATCATTGTTCTTGTTTGATCGACCATCTTCCTCGGTCTCTTTGTATGTCTCATACTGTATGCATGTCTCCTCCCATCTTCCTCTGTCTCTTTGTATGTCTCTTCGCATTTTCCTCTGTCTCCTTGTATGTCTGTATGCCCCTTCCTCTGTCTCTTTGTGTCGGCCTATCTGGCTCTCTCTATCTACTCACCCAACACGCTCATGGATCGGAATTTGAAACGAATAGTTCAAACTGGAGCAAGTTTTGAATTAAGAAGCGGCAACCAACGTAGTCGCCAAATACTGTAAGTTGGCAGTCATTAAGTGCAAATTGTACAAATAGATGGTTTCATAACTTCTTTCATCTTAAGTTTTATTGAATTCAATTTACGATGTGCCGCCGAAACTGTTTGCGGACATCGCCCAGTCTGCACCTCGCGATGCCCGACCGATGGGGCTGCATATTCATAACCCAACTGAAGCCCTGACGAGTACAGTTCGGCACCTCTTTGAAGTCCTTGTCGGAAAGCCTTTCAAGAACATCTTGCTCATTTGTCTCCTTTCAACTCAGGCGTCGCTTCATATATGCTTGCGCGTTACATCGGTCGGTTGTATGCATATGCGATAAATAAATATAAATATATAGGCCTACGTGTGTGTGTGTACGCGTGCGTGTTTAGATATTTAGAGAGATAGAGAGAGGGATGGAGGGAAAGACAGAGAGCATAGCGCCTTAGAAGGAGTGTCTGGTAATGTGTCGTTTCCTCTCAATTCTGGCGGTCGAACATGTTCTGACGAGAGAGTGGAATAGACCCTGCTGATTCTAAACAGTTCTCGGCACCTTTGTCTTCTATACCATGATCTATAGAGTCTACACTTCATGATGCCATAGAAGCCATTGCACAAAAACGATGAACATTTTAACCACTTCAGTCTTCACTCTATCCCAAACTTTAGGGCCTATATACTTTGTAAAGGCTGTGATATTAAGGGCTTGCGTATGTAACAAATGACTGACCAACGTTCAATTTCGGCAGGTGTCCTCGTGTATTCGGTCGTCCCTGTGTGTAATTAGACCGCTAGACTATCTTCCTGGGAGGGGATGTCGTGGCGATTAATTACCTTTACGTATTATCGATGAATGCCACAATAGATGACCTATAGGCCTATAGAGATATATGGGCTTGGTTTTCCCACCCGTTTAATGACACGCATTTATGATTACTGCAAAAGACTTCCGAATATTAACACACTGAGGATAAAACAGTCAATTTAGAGTATATATAAATTATAACAGTACTGGTTCAATATTATTTCTCTGTTTCTCAAGAAAATGCGCTAAGCTTGTATGAAGGCAAATAAAGTTAACGCGCGGGTGTGTTAGGCTATGTACGCACATACTAAAAACTGCCACATAAAATTGGTTTCTGAGAGTTTCCTTTTGGAAAGACTGAAGGAATAAAAGTGACTTGCATTGCAATCTACTTAAGACATTTAAAAAAAAGCATCGATTGAGCATGCTCGTCTGACTCTCTGCTCCTGCCCATCGATAATTTCGCTCTGAAATGTCGCCGAATGGTGATCCATGCAGTCTAATAGACATATTAGTCAGCATGCGGTCGCTTCGATCGGGTGAAAATGTTCACGGATATTCACGGATATTAGAATGACATTAGAGAAGAGCATGGGATGTGATGAATGCCACGAAGTTAGAGCACCATCATGATCTGTTGCGACTTGACAAAAGTAATTAGTGCCTCTCTTAAGTTATAAGTCCTTATTCTATGAATTAGGATTATTACAAGGCATCTAAGATTTAAATGCACGGAAGGCGCGATGAATCATTTATACTTAATCTATTGAGCTAATTTGGCGTTGTTTCGTTTGGTCAAATGTTAGGCCTGCGCTGTAAAACATATCAAGGCATCTGTGGGCTACTGTACAGTCTACTCTGAGCATTTTGCCTATCTATTGCTTGGAGTTATAACTGTACAAATTTTGCTCAGGACACAACGACAACGCCCAGATTCATTTAAAATTGCTCTGCCTATGCACACCCTTTGTAAAGGTATAGACGAATACCAAGGTGGGAGTAAAATATTCGAGCGACTTTCGGCATTTAAGCAAAATTACATGCGAAGACACAGATCATAAACACAGACCTATACATCTGCAAACAGCGCCTGCTAAGTCCCAACGGATTAAAACGCAAAGCCGACCCAGATTCCCATTAATATGCGCACAGCTTTAGTAGAGCGCAGTTAGATCTAGGCTGAAGTGGCGCCGAAAAGTTTGCGTCATTTCTCAACGCTGTCTGTAGTTTGAAGACTTTCGATGAGTCATAACATATAAACATATACTCGTAGTTAAGCACTTCAGGGGCCACCGAGGCCCAACTTCGTGCTGCGAATATTTTCTGCGTATTCTTAGATTGTTTACATAATGTTCATCATGCCTCCATACACGTCTCATTGCTCGATACGGACTATACTGTGTGCATTTTAAAAGCAACATGGTCTCCTAATAGACCACCGCATTTAATAAATTCAATTGATGCAAAATAGAGATGCAGGCCCAATTAAATCACCAGAATTCATCAGGGAGACTAACATAGCGCCACGGTGGCCGATTAGTTAGAACGGTCGGCCCGTAACACTCAGTGTGCGCTGAGTGAGCGGGATCAACCCTCGTCCGAGGAGTCAGTCACTGTGTTGGAACCTTCAGCAAGTATTCCGCGCATAATTGCTCTGCAGTACAACTGCAAGTGCGTCGTCGAGGTGTGTGCACTTCTGAGCAAAAATTTTTTAAAGAAGGGCGATATCAAATTTCAGAATAAAGAAAAAAGAAAAAGAAAAAGTGAAGAGCACCCTAACCGAGTCAATGTGTCAGGTCGAGAGCCAGTCCAGTTTTCACAAGGTTCAAGATGGGTGTGAAGGCTGGATGTAATTTTTCTTTATTAAAATTAGCGGGATGGTAACAGATGAAAGAATAATTGATACAACACAGTCAAGGACACCGTCAAAGACACAGTCAAAGACACAGTTCAATCTAACCTTAGCTCTCTTCCGCGTAACCTGTCTAGCTATTTCCGTAAGCTTATCAATACCTTCCTCTTTAGCCGGGTCTGGGTCAGTAGTGCCTCTGATTGGTAATCTTGAATAGGCGCTATATAAATTACATTGATAGATACATAGAAAAGATTTTACTTTAAGTAATGTTACTGTAATCTTGATTGGAGAAGATTAGAGGATATATCAGTGGAGTAAACTTGATCGATAGTCACAAGTGGCTGCGCAATCTACCGACCAACACACGATGAATGTCTTTTCTGCGTCCTGCTTGTGCCTCGACGAATTTCCAAACGTGAGTCATCTTCCAATAGCTAGCCAGGGACTACTCGTCGACATCGTCACCGTGTCTGCGAACTATATATCTACAGTTGTCGATCTTCTCTATTAACGCAATTTAGCCCAGAGACTCTGAACATCCGTGCCATATGTCAGCTGTTTACGGGAATCCGTTGATTGGTTCCACACTTATGCGTGGGCCCACCACTGGCCCACCACAACTGACTCTTCTCAGTTAACCGTGCATTGTTTTGCAATGTAATGGGTTTTATTCGTTTCTTAATGACATTGGCATCATATAGGTCAGCGCATGGAGCGCCTCTGAATAGATATCTTGAAGGGGCGCTATATAAATGCTCGATTACATTGCAATACATCATATGAAATTCGCAGATCGAGAATAATCGAAGTGTAGTTTTATCGAATAAAATGGATGCAGCGATGAACCACGAAAGGCACTGGAGCATGACAAGGCGTCATGTGAACGAAGCGGTACATGCAGAAGATATTACTTAACGTCTGTTTTGATTTCAGATTACGGCTTTGAAAATCAAGTACAACCCTTTTGCCAAAGCGTTTCAGGACACAAAAGAAAGGTAAGCGTGGCTAAAACGTGGATCGCTTGTACGCTTATATAGTTCGTCGGGTGACCACACAGTGAGAGGAGAGAGACTGCAGGCACACGTATACAGTCTATGTATATATAGACGGAAGGCAGTGAGCGACTGGTTCATAGCAATTGCATGTACTGTTATATATATATATATATATATATATATATATATATATATATATATATATATATGGACTAGTGCATTTGCTATGCCTTGCGGATTACATGGCAGATAGAAATATGCTATAAACTCTATTCACAGAATGCGGTAACGATTATTCTACGTGTGACTCTGAACAACGTACTGATTACCAGGGCCCATAATTATGTCGGTTGGCGTATCTTCTACTACCGACATAAAATGGCCTATGCCGCTGTAGTGAGTTATGTTGGTAATTATAAGAGCAGCGCAGCGTTTTACGCTTGGTGTAAGTCTACTCCGATTCTGAGGCAGGAGTAAGTCCTCTACGCCTAGCGAACCGGCGATGTAAACAAAGATGGCAGCGCTTGTGTTTCGTCGCATTCGACAACGTTTTAGACGTCAAAAAGTGTTTAAGAGGTTTTCTAATTAATCCGTCGCCTTCACCGACGGCGAAATTTATACTGCGCCTCATTTTTGCCGTCAAAGATGGTAAAATTTCACACGGCACCCGACGATATTGCATTCGAAGGGTCGCGCCTGTATGCTGTATATAGCATGGATAAGGCAGTTAGGCCTAGGCCTGCCTACCGCTGATTTTGTTTAATTGGTTCCTTCTCCAACCGTTTTATCCAGTCCATCCCCAAATTAAACCCTTGCCCTGTGAGACTATAACACGTGGAAACAAAATAAAGCTCAAAGCTCAAATGGAATAGTCAGGGATAGAGGTGTGCTCATAAGCTCATTGATGCGTTTTAGAATTTTCTATAGGCAACACAACTAGAAATGTAACCATATTTTATAGGATTTAGTCTCAGACTGGGAAAACTACTTGAATGAATTGAATATAGGTCATAAATTTAAAGTAGGCAAACAGTGTCAATAGAAACCATAGAGGGCTTATTTAAAGGCTCAGTGTAAAACAACAATTGAGGGTTAAAAGTGGTTCAAAAGAGTTTTAGTCTGTGCTAGAACCACTGCAGTATTTGACCTGGAACATGATTAGAATAATAGCCCAATTTTCCAAGCTAGCTCTTAGAAGCAGTGACACCACTATCATCCAAACTATTCCACCATTCTACAACTCTTGAACTGAGAATGTACATGTATGAGAATGTACATGTATGCCTAGGCTCCTTTAGATTTCTTAAATAATTCATGCCAATGTCTCCGAGACGCCTTCCTAATTCCAGAAACCTATGACTGCACGAGTGCACAGCCACCTTCCCAGTAACATTCTTGTTGGCTTCAGTTATGGCTCCGTTGCTCATCGTAATCTCCAATGTTGTTAGTGCACACCTATTCAGCCTTTCTTTGTGGCTTGTAGCCCCATATAATTTTTGTAGCTCGTCTTTCGACTTTCTCCAACTTTGCCATGTCTAGCTCTAGATATGGAGTAATGAAACTGTGGCCTATTCAGTAAAGCACTGGTACTATGAAGGCACACTCCAGCACGTAAGGATTTATTGAAGTTCTATGCTAAGACCACTCCAATTTCTTCCCTCCCTTCAAGTAAGAATTAAGGATGTAGCTAATTTACTCATGGACTTTTGTCAGTTTCAACCGCTTCAGCTGTTCTACCACATTTTCCTTAGAATAGGGCATATATTAACTGTTTTAGTCCTTTACCTCCTATGTCAGAAATGCTTGAATGGGCTCAGAGATGGTTCCTTACTTTCCCTACAAAAGTAATGATCTAAGTATTTATTGAATACTTCAGTAGCATCCACTTCAAATAACTTCTCTCTTCTCTCGTTCTTTTTCAACGGCCCTACCCTTTCTTTCCTTTTCCGCCTGTTTCTAACATAGTTCTATACTATGTTAGTATAGAACTAAGTATACTATGTATACTATGTTCTTGCTTTTATATATATATATATATATATATTATATATATATATTCTCGAGTCTTTCTACACTGTCACAATCCCGTTCTTTGATTCCTTCTTCAACTATTGAAAATTCATCCAAAATTTAATTCCTCGCCCTCCTCCTTCTTTAAACCTTTCGTGTTACCAAATGTCTCCTCTTATTTGTGCTTTGTGTTTTTATATGATCTCCTTAATACTGTCTTTCATAACTTCCGTACACTACGTCCAAGTATCATACACTCTCATAACCCTTATTACACTTTCCAAGTCCTCGTCCTTTTAGCCTTTTTGTGTGCATTTGTGAGCGAACTTTTCCTTTGCAGTATGTATTGCCGAAGATTAACATCTAAAGTGCCTACCAGTGTCGGACAAAATCGCCTACCCATCGCGAAACTTCCATATTCCGAGAAATAGTTATTTAGATGTTATAATTCACTTTTCTCTTATGCCAAATATTAATTTATCTGCTATAATTTACTATTCTATAAAACCAACTGCTTTTTGTCATAACCGCTCTGAATTTGTACGAATCACGGCACCGAAACTCCATTATTATTATGGTTTTCCTTCGTTACCAAGTTGACTGCGTAGACCACTCTTAGACGTAGAATATAAATAATTATGCGCATGCGCTTAACCTATAACCACTTAAATAATGACGTCTGCAGGAATATTCCCGGCGCCGTTCTGTCTGCTGGCGAAGTTATTCGACGGCGTAGCCTACTCCAACCTTTGCGAATACCATACAAGGCGTATCTTTATTTTCGGAGTACGTGCTCGCGAATAGGAGATATGGCGGTAGTAGGCTATTCCTTTTTTCATAACTACCAGCCCAGGTGTGTAACAAGCGGGGGAGAGGGGGCACTTGCCCTTAGTTTTAGTGCTTAGTGCCCCCATGTGCCCCCAAATCGGTTGTTTTTTATGTTTCTCCAATGCCCCCCATTTTTCAAATTTCTGGGGAGCAAAATTAAACAAGTGGGAGGGCAAAAATTTTTTGGCGCTTTGCGTTATATTTCTTAAATTATGCCCCCTTCTTTTCAAAACCTTGTTACACCTCTGCTGCTTATAATATACTTATAATAGCTTCATATTGTTCATCTGCCCAAAAGGCAGCGAATTCAGGAACTAATTTAACTGACACAATGCGTAATTAAATGTGTAATAAATACGTCACGTTAGTAAACCTATTACAAACCCAGTAAGTCGATTGGTTATCGACATCGAAATTGAGATCACTGCTATAATGGGGAGCACGTGCATGTTTCGTCATCTGAACAGACTCTGCTGAAGAGCAGGTTCAGAGGTGATTTTCAAATTGCCCGGGTTACCGTGCAATTTGAAAATTACCTCTGAACCTGTTCCTACTTCTTTTACTCTGGCGTCACGAGAGTCAAACACTCTAGGCCCCATATATTCCTCAACGGGTTTATCTAGCGCAGAAATTATTCACAAAATATATCTAGCAATGTTATTAATTGGTCTTTGGTTAATTATTGTTTAGGTCGGAAGCGAAAGATTCTTCATCGAGTCCGACGTTGGAAGCAGATGCAGCGGAGGTGAAGCTTCTGTCACAGCAATATAGCGGTAAGTCTATCTAAATCCGGACAATAGCACTGGTTCGCCTATTGATAACTTATGTGTACAATTAGCATCTAATCATCGAGTCTCCTTGTAATTAGTGTCAATATATTTGCAGTGTATATGCAGTATTTGATCTATTGCTCACGTGTTTTAGCTCGTCCTTAATTTGTAAACTTTCAACTTTTAGTAGTATTCCTTTATTTTTGACTGAAGCTAAGCATTACACACGATAATAATTATTTATTGAACGTATACAAAGAGTGTTTGTGGCTTCCAATTTTGTTTTTATATTCTACTTATTTTCAATTTAAAGTTGGTCCACCATTAATCAAGCCTTAAGCACTGAATAGACTAAAATTTACTGATGCAATGCAATGATATTACGTACTAATGCTATTAGTATTATTAATGCTATTAGCAGTCAATCAATCTATGACCTGATCGACTGATGTTCTCTGATTCTTATGGTGCCAGCGGGAGACACCCTTCCACCATTTGAGCTAAACGTCCACGTTAATGACATATTGACGAAATTAGTCACAAAATGTGCACGTTTGAAGAACAGAAGCCAATGAAGAATGAGTTCCATGCGAATTGATGTCCTGTGCATTTGTCTGCTCTGTCAAGCAGTTTCTGGTCATCCGTGGTTCCTTCGAGGAGACAGCGGAAGTTCGGGCCACTCCTTCGTGTCGTCGTCTGTCATTAGTCCGTTCCACAACCACCAAGGAGTCTTTGCCAGTCTGCAGTCGAGTTCCGCTGCAGCCAGAGACCGGATCGGTTTGCACGATGCCAGACATACGCCTTATTCAGCAACCTACAGCACCCGACCCAGATCCGGTGAGTTCCCTGATCAACCCACCGTGGAATTACATTACAAGACTGACATTGCGAAACAGATATCTCATCTAGCTTAGGCGGTAGGTCCTTATTATAATTATTGCCTATTTAACCAGCAGCTGCAGAAAATCTGTTTCATCATCTAGCAATATTGGTCACAACGTAGGGCAGAAGCGTCTTCTAAGCCTCGATATCTGTGACGAGGAATTGGAATCGAAATCAGTGCATCTTGCCTACGATATATGCACACATTAGAATTTCGTCATTGTGGTGACCACGTAGTACTCGAGTTGTGGTTGGTGAACTGTATAGGTGACTTATTCTGAAAATACGCTGACTGGCTTTAAATGATCGTGTTACAGAACTCCAAGCACAATAACTTTAGGAACGTTTAGGTTAGTGTGTCTCTTAGTATGTAATTGGACTTAGTATCAATTTCGAATTGTGTTGAAATTGAGTTGCTATTAAATTTCCAAGTGCGTATTTGGAATACATTCGAGAAGCCTAACTCGGCGACATATAAATGAGTTGTTGTAGGGCCTTTATAGTGGTTTTGATACGGTGGAGCTAAAAATATTGCTGCCGTATTTATAACGAAGCAGGCGATACTTCTTCAAAGGACAAGCGAAGGAGAACATAGTGACCTGTCGTAAAGAACTCATTGCATCTTCAAATGCGCATCGGAAAGATAACCTAAATATCGCATTTTCAACATTTCGATAAGACGAGTTCATTAATGATGTGCAACTGGCTACAACAACAGAACACTTATAAGAAAAACTTTGGACACTTTAATTAGACTGACTGACAATTTCAAGCACGAATTCTAGGTACATCTGTGCGCTTGTGCGTGATGGCATAATTATAACTATGTTTTCCTTGTACTGCGCAGCAATGAAATTGAAATTGCGTCGGAAAGTGGCCAGAAGATTAGACAAAACAGATTTAATTGGGG
Source organism: Bimastos eiseni (assembly GCA_959347315.1). NCBI lineage: Eukaryota > Metazoa > Annelida > Clitellata > Crassiclitellata > Lumbricidae > Bimastos > Bimastos eiseni. The sequence continues at coordinate 22,955,223 of OY365806.1, read as the reverse complement.
CTTTGAAAGTGATATTATGATGTATTGAAATTCATGAAATTCGTCCTGTCTTTATTCCATTCAGGTTCCTACGTCACTGGTCACGAAGGTTATCGTTATCTATCGACATGTTTAACGGGCGACAGTTGGTTGCATGGAACGACTTCACCCAATGAACCGTGCAATCCGGCGCAGTCCGACGTCTTCATTGGCCCATCGTCCAGCTTCCACTACCCCAACCATCAGCAGTGCCATCAGTACAACGGCATGTGGAACCTGACGCGTCCATCACGCAACTGGAGCGCAGCTGCTGCAGCAGCGGCGGCCGCAGCAGCTGCTGCATCCCTTCCACCATCATACATCCATCCATCGACAAGCAGCGGGTGTCCATTTCCACGGCTCCAGGTCCCTGGATTGTCGCAGGTGGGCGTCCTAGAGCCACAGGCACCTCCATCACCTGACTCCAACGCGACCTCAGTTAGTTTGGTAGAGGCATTTGGCGTCGGTCTACCGTCGTCGTCTGTAACCCAAGAACCAACTTCACAGTCAACTCATCATCACCATCATCATCATCATCTCTCTCACGCTCACAAAGCGGTTAAAGACAAAGTAAGTGCCTTCGATGGAACCGTTTTGTTACCGAATTATCAGCAGACTATGCTTGGGAACCATCCAAGATGAACCGATGCCTCTTCTTAGACGTAATGACCACAGGATGATTGCGTGCCTTATTGTGCATGTAACCTTTGTGCTTGTCGCCTAATTATCACAACAATAGTAAGCAGCTTTCTGTTCATTGTTATGTTCTTTATCATGGCCCAGAAGAAAGTTTCAGGACCGCAGTTGAGGCAAACAACATGTACACACTGCTGAGCTAATACATTATAATCTGCCATTCTATAGACTAGATTCTCACAATTATGAGGATCTCAGAACTAGAATATCTTGACTAGAATCTCATGACTGGAAATTAATGACTCTTGACAAGTTTGTATGACTAAAATCTCGTTACAAAGATCTCATAACCAGAATCTCGTGAATAGCTCCACGTTTGAACTCTATAAGCAACCGATAGTAAACATTTTCGTCGTGTTTTCAAACCTTGTCAGCTGTGATGCTCCAACCAAACCCATCACGCGCTGAACTCAACCTGGGTTGACGTGGCATCGTCACACGCATTCTTTCTGACCAAAAACTGCAACTCGTGTATTTAGAATAGGTTCATGTTTATTGTTTAACCAAAGAAAAATGGTTTAGCTAAACCAAGTGCATCTGATTGCATTCAGCAACGAGTCCGACCTCCAGCCTTCATTGATTCGTACTCAAAAACGACCCAAAGCAGGCTAATTCAGCCCAAATAGGAAACAAGGTGTGAATCCGCAATACTAATCTCTTATTGTAATGGACGGTAGAAAAATATTCTGCTTCATGTACCAATATCGACCAAAGGAGTAGGACACTTACACGGTATCCGCTTGTTTCATTTATGAGCTAGAGCATTCACATAGTCTTTTTGTCAATTACTTTTTGACGACTGGTGCATCTCAATGTATTAGTTTTGTCTCAAAACTGTCGTAACTGCCGCCTTGACTTTTTGTAAGAATTGTGTAGTTTTGTATAATAGGTCAGTCATATCAATCGTTAATGCTTTTTAATGTTAATGTTTTGTGAAGCGAGGTCAGTTATTTTTGTGAAGATCTTGAAATATTTTGAACATGATGAATTAATTTTGCATCTTTTCCTTACTTATGTCAACGTCTAATATTAGGCTTTGAAGAATTCTTGAAATATTGCTCTCTATTTTCAGGATTCACAGTTTAACCTTTCTTAGGCGTTAATGGAAACGTTGAGACTTAAGGCATCGATTCATTCTCAAGTTGTGCAGATTACATCAATTGCTTACATTGCCTTCATATTAATGCATCGTTTAATGCACCTGTTAATGCACCGGGGAAGTGCACAGAAAAATTATTATCAGAAATGTATGCTAAATTAAACAACTCATTTACATGCTATGTGTTGACCTGAAGAAGAAATATGCCACCTGCTGACGTGAGAGAAGAAGATTCTTAGTGCTGTAACATGGTCATGTATGTCACGTTCTGCCGCACGTCTTCTCAAGTGCATTACAACATTTCGTCACGTGTCCGGCCATATTCTGGATGAGCTGCGCTGGCTCCCCTCCAGCAGCGACTCTCGTACCGTATCATCGCTCTGACCTATTGGTCCTTGCTGGAGTCAGCTGGACCTCACCCCTACATATCTTCATGAGCTCTAAGTTGAGTGCACTGACGCGTCGCTCTCTCCGCTATACTAAGCAAGATGTACTATCTTTTGGCCGCACATCCACTAAACAGAATCGTGCCTTCTCGGTGGTTGGACCTTCCTCTGGAATAAGCTTCTGTTGGCGTTGCTCTAGTCACCAGGGTTGACTCTTCTAATGCTCGCCTTAAACGTTACTTGCCTGTCGTGCTGGGACGCTACTCGGTAGTGCTCCTGAGTGATAACCTTCAAGAAACGCCTAAATAGGCCTAATTCTGCGTAATGAATAAACAATACGTGCACATGTGCACTGTACAATTAAGTATTTACCGCTAAATGTTAGCGCTCTGCTTAACACTTCTGTTTATGATAATGATGTTATGATGAACAGTCTTATTCCTGAGAAAGAGTTCCAGTGAAACATTAAACCCGACTGGAAAACCAATGCAGCTCGTCATTAAAAAATAATTTGGACAAAGCAGCAGAACTCCCCAATAAAAATAATTTCATCTTAGGTATAATTTCTACTTCGGTTACAAATGGATAATAAATGTAAGAGATGAAACTAATACAATTATGACGTAAGCAATCTCGATTCTGCAATTAACAATGGCTGCGCTATTTTTAGACACATGCAACAACAGGTCAACAAGTTCGACAGTGATATAGGAATTGACGCCCGCAGATACCTCGATGCCAATGCGTTGCATAAAACTGACCGTTTACAGAGAAACGAGTGCACTTCGAGGTCAAATGCCAATACAGGTCACCTATATACGCTTTCGTGGTGTTGCTTGTGTCTACCACAGGCCCTTAATTTCGAACTGGGCATACTATGGGCATACGTATACTAAAGCGAATACGAATGCGTAGGACTAAGGAGACAAAGAAGCAAGTTGGATTTTGCGACGGCGTAGTACAGTTGTGACTTAATCCGCGAAACTCGGTGTCGCTACAATTTGTCTAAGCTGTTGAATCGTGCCGCATAACACGTCTTGTCGGCGAGATCAAAGAAGAGATCAAAGTGATGCGCCGGCAAAGTAAAGGCACACCGGTGACGACCCAGGCGTCGTGTGCGGCATCCTTAAACAGTAGGCAATAAACAGACGACCTAGCCTACTATGTACGCAGTGCTTATTGTAATGCGAAATGCAAGCCAGATGAACCCGACTGGGGTTAATAGCTCACCACTTAATTTCTGGTTCAGCTTGCATACCTTCCCTGCTTTTATTGTAACACCACGGATCTCTCTCTTATTGGATTAAAGAGGATCACAGAAATGATCCGAAATTTCTGGATCGACTCCACTGAAGCGTTGAAGGGTGATGAAGTGTGGGTCGTAGGCTGGATGAACTGACGAGGTCAACGTACAGATGTTCATTAGGCTTCCATTAAACCTGCGCTGTTGACAGTGTTGATAGAGTAGCCTGGACAATGTTAAACGAGTGGCAGAGTAGCAACTTGGCTAGGTTGTCTTTATTGCTTTTGTGTGTATAGATTCGGTAACAGTTAGATACATCTATATTCTATTCTATTTACGGATTTATATAGCGCCTCTCACAGTGTAACCTAATCAGAGGCGCTCCCAGTGCGAAGAACCCCTGGCCTAAAGAAAAGAAAAGTCTTAAGAGAACGAGCAGAAACAGTTGTGCTACCAGATAGGATGGAAGCACTAGTAAAGGCAGGAAGACTATTCCATAGCGAAGGGCCAACAGAGACATAGGCACAATGCTGAGCTGGGGCAGTTTTTAGACAGAGGTACTAGAAGGTCCTGACGGTCTCAAGAGCGGAACGTCCAGAGGTAGCCGAGATAGGTTGCATGATAAGATCGCAAAGATAGCTCGGAGCTTGACCCAACAACGCTTTGTATGTAAGAAAGAGAATTTTAAACTGAATCCTATTAGTTGGGGAAGCCAATGAAGATGTTCAGTCATGAAAGTAGAGATAAATGAGAAATGAGGAAGACGGGCAATCAAACGAGCAGCTGCGTTGAGTACAGACTGGAGCGGAGTTTTGGTAGGCCGATGAGTAATGAGTTACAGAACAGGTCCCAAGTAACCCTTCTGGCCTTATATGATGTAAGCGCTGCATTCAATTCAGTAGATCATGATATCCTCTTGAGTCGCCTCTCCTTAACTTTTGGGTTAAGAGACCTTCCACTTCTCTGGATCAAGTCTTATCTCTCCGAGCGTTCTACATCTGTTGTCTTTCACTCATCTCGTTCGCCTTGGCGTCCTGTCCTCTTTGGTGTCCCCCAGGCATCGGTCCTTGGACCTCTTCTCTACATTCTTTTCACTGCAGATATCGAGTCTCTACCCACATCTTGTTCTCTTGCGAGCCATTCTTACGCAGATGATGTTCAATCGTATGTGCATTGCTCATCATCCCAGGCTTCTTCTACAGTCCGAAGAATGTCTCAAGCTACAGATACCCTAACTGCCTGGATGTCATCAAATCGAATGCGACTTAATCCGCAGAAAACTCAATATATTTGGCTTGGTACCCGCCAGCAGCTGAACAAGCTCGACTTGGGCTCTCTGTCTGCTGAATTCCCTAAATTTGTATTCTCCACCTGTGTCAGGGATCTGGGGGTAGTTCTGGATCAAGAACTGTCTTTTGTGAAGCACATTTCTGCATTGACTCGTTCCTGCTATTATTTCTTGCGCCCGTTGCGGGTTGTTTCCCGCGCTCTCTCCTCATCTTCTGCTGCCATTTTGGTTCATGCCTTTATCGTTACTCGATTAGATTACTGTTCCTCTCTCTTCTGTGGGCTCCCTCAGGTCCGATTGCAACCCTTGGAGGGGTTCAAAGGGCTGCAGCTCGTTTGATCGGTTGTGTTCCTAAATTTGGGCACATCTCTACGTATATGCGGGACGTCCTTCACTGGCATCCGGTTAGGCAGCGCATTCAATATAGAATCTCCTCTATTGTCTGGCACTGTGTTGTGGGCAATGCGCCTGTCTATCTTAGGGATCTGTTCACCTTAACTTTGGCTTTTTCTGGTTGCCGATCTCTTCGCTCGGCCTCTAGAGGCGACTTTGTTGTTCCACATGCTCATACCGCAACCAGGCAAAATAGAGCTTTTGCAATTGTGGGTCCTCGTGTGTGGAATAACCTCCCATCTGACCTGCGCTCTCTCCCACGCGACCTGTCTGGCTCTTTCTATAAACTTCTCAAGACTTTCCTTTTTGACCGGGCCTGGGTCGGGAGCGCCTCTGAATAGTTATCTTGAAGAGGCGCTATATAAATTGCATTGATTGATAAATTTATTGATACAGTAGTCAATGCGGGAACAGATGAAGGCATGACTCATGGACGAAAAAATTGTCGAGGACACGGATCGTCGGATGGCACGTAGTCGCCGAAAATGATGGACCGAGAGAGATTAGAGATAGAGATGTGGAGAGAAAGATTGAGTACAGTCTAGAGTAATACCCATATCGCGGATATTTGTCAGGAAAGTAAACCGAGGGAACCTCTTTTCAAGTACATCATAATAAAGCTTAAGGAGCTACTGGCTTGTGCCCAACCAGATCAACTGAGTCTTGGAAGAGTTTAATGAATGACGATTTGAGGACATCCAACAGTTTAGGTCAGCAGAGAGAGATTCAATAGATTTGAAAAGAGGAAGCTGGTTGGAAGAGAAGCCACGCATGATGAACATCGTCAGCGTAGAGGTGACCTGATGCTGAGTGCTTAACAAAGAGCAGGCCTATATATAGTTACATATACATGTAATGTGCATATATATATATACATATTACATTACGTTGGATTTTGTTTGTTGGTAATCAAAGATATCGATTAACTTATAATCTGTGAGAGTAAATTTTCGTTTATTAATTGACTCAATATTCCTATTGGTAACGGATTATTCACGTAGAGGCCTGTTCTAGGCCCACTATGTATATATCTTGAAGCGTATACAGACCTACAAACATAGCCTATGCCCATATACGTAAATAACGTACATACAAATCTACATACAAACATGTATCTTGGTATGCATGCTTACATGCATCAGCAGAGATTCCTATTCGTTAAGACATATTATTGTTTCATACGGATTCATATCGGCCTAAACGTTAGATTCAGCCAGAGTTAGACACATAGAAGCACATAGGCCTAAGTAGGACTACACGTACACGTGGTCTATAGTAAACAAATTAAGACTCATTGGCGACGGTGAAATATTAATGATAGACGTCTCGAGCAACATCGTGTTTCCTGTCATCTTAGCTCTGTTTTTACTTTCGCCCTTTCCATAGGCTGACATCATTGCTCATCTCTTCCAGATCTACAGCTGTCAATCAAAATTAATATAAGCGTCTCGTCGAATTGCGCGGAACTTTTATATAACTGAGTTCAACTCAATCCGATCTCATATCTGCAATCTGTCTATAGATTGTAGATTCGTTCCTGAAAAGTTACAAATATCCTCCTTTTCAATTAACGTTTACGACTTGCAAACATATTCTTCAATAAACCTCAAATGTGAACATCGATGCCAAGAAGGAAATACTTCGAGTATTTATTTTATTTTTATTTATTACCGAAATTTGATACCGCCCTTCTTCCAACATTTTTTGATCATAAGTGCACACATACGCCTCGACGGCTCAATTGCAGTTGTATTGCAAGGCATTTGTACGCTAAGGACTTGCTCAAGGTCCCTACACAGTGACTCCCCGGACGAGGGTTGAACCCACTTGCTCAGCGCACACTGAACGTTAGGGGCTGACTGCTCTAACCGATCGGCCACTGTGCCACACAGTAAAAAGACGTCATCCAGACAGGCCGCCGTCGAGAGAGAGAGAACAGATTTTTTTAAATAATAGTTTTGTCTAGAGATCCGTGATTGCCCTGACTGAGAGCCAGGAATTTCTTTCGTCGCCCTTGCGTCCAGCATGGCACGATTAGCTTCGTCATTTTGTTCACAAGATGATTAGCTCGTGACTTTTGCTGCTGCTCTAGGTTAGTCTCCAGATGGCGTACAGAATGACACTTCTAATGTTTTTCTTTTAAAGGCGTTGCCCAGGTCTTTCTAAACACACAACAACATGAGACGTAAATGCCAGTGTATTTCGATTTCTACTGAGCTTAAGACGACCTTCGACTATATGAACACATCCGTATAGGCACATGATAGGATATCGAGCTCACAAACTTAACTTGGGAGAGAAAATAAGAGGTGGGACGCTTCTAATAAGAGGCTGAGAGAGTAGTTACGATAGAAGACTATGGATATGTACTGTTTCCCGCTCGCTAACTCCAGACGCCACAGCCACCCTTGCTCACGCTTTCATCACAGCCAGACTGGATTACTGTTGCTCACTCTATGTAGGACTTCCAGCTGGGCGGTTGCGGTGTCTTGAGTGGATTCTGCGTTCTGCTGCACGTCTTGTTGGACGCATTCCGAAATTTGGCCACGTATGCGCTATATGCTGAATGCGCTCCAATGGCTACCCCTCCAACAGCGTCCCGGGGTCACTCCATCATGTTCTAGGCCAGCCTTTTAGGACTGTCCCATTTTCTCGAAGTTTGGTCGGAGCAGATGATCGCGAACGCTATATATAAATCCTTCTCATAAATAAACAATTAATTTAGGATTCCCTACATCACATCAATTTGCATTTAAAAGAATCGCATTATACTGTGTGGATCGCATGTTCGTGCAGTTGTATACATGTTATACACGCATGTGCAAACATGTATGTATACGTACATAATGTGTGTAGGCCTACATGCAAAAATACATCTGAGAATGTGTGCGTATCGTATATGTACAGTAAATATATATATATATATATATATATGCTTACTGTACATATATATATGTACAGTAAGCTGTCTTGTTTTGTTATTACGATTAAATTTATATATGCGCTGCAACATCATTCGCTGTCTTAGCTATATTATATGGCTTGTCCGATTGTTGCAGATGTTCTAATCTTCAACACGGTAAGTAGAGACAGTAGGAGTCTGAAGAGACAAAAGGAAAAGGATTAAATAAAGATAAACATATTCTGTGGCTTCTCTCTGTCTTTCTCTCTGGATTTCTCTCTGGATCTCTCTCTGGATTTCTCTCTGGCTTTCGATGAATATTTGCAAGTGGTATTTGCAATGCCTTGAGGAGTTCCTTTTTCCGGACACAGTGTATATACATCGACAGCAGACACCTGTTCACACATTCCCTATGACATTCGATATACACGGTCCCAACACGGATGCTTGAAGCTCTTGCTGTGTCCTGATACACAATGGGCTTTCGGACGTTAATTCTTGGTAATTGGTCTCTAAAGTCTAAAACTTCGCCGCCTCCTCTGCGCTTTCTTGTATGTCTTTGAGATGGAAACACAAGATTATCTCCTCTTTAATTTTTATGAATATTTTTTTTGCCCCGAGATACACAGAGTTTTTCAGAGACTTAGACTTTTCCTGTTGATGCACTTTGTCTTGAAATGACCCTTCTCGTCAGAGTCATTATTATTATTATTATTATTATTATATATTTTTTATATTGTCCGGAGGGTCAGGCCTCGTCTTCTGGGGTCAACGGAAAGGTGCCCATGAAAGCGACTAGGTTGTAGCGTTGGATGCAAACAGAAATGCGCTGAAAAAGAAAGGTCGTCTCACGTCTGTCGCCACTTATAAGAGAAATCCGGCTACCGATTTCGCTGATGAAATCCAACGCCGAGAGGTTGAAACGACCCATTGTCTCAATAGCGAGCGGTTTGAAATCATAGGAGGCAGGTAGTCCACCGTATTTTAGAGTTTTGCGGTCTGCCGCCTGAACCGACGCAGGTCCCTTCTCCCCAGTCTGGGTTATGTAGGAGGCAGCACAGGTATGAACAATTGTAGCATCCCATGCCAGGTACTTCCCCCTCGACCAAGGGATGAGCGTTGCCCGTCGGGCCTCCTCCCATCAGATCTAAATAGGCCGACCGGTTCCTTGGTGCTCGGTATCTGAGCCCTGAGAAGAGACTGCCAAACGATGTCATTGATGACGTTGTGGCGCAAAGAGCGTCCCTGGGCCCTCCTACACACGAAGCCATGGTGGCCCTCCGGGCCCACAGCCTCTCCACAGTGGCATCTGTGCGGGCCACAAAGTTCCAGGCCCAATCTCAGGCCTACCGCCACCCGGACCGCTTCGTTGTCAAGGACAAGGCCGCATGTAGCAATGGGCAGCGCGGTCAGCCAATCGGCTGAGTGAGGGCTGCAAGCTGCGTCTAACCTGGCTCCATTGACCAAGTCGCAGGCGGATCTTCGTTTTGTCGATACCAATGAGTGGTCGATCCCAGACGCTCTGCTTGATTGGCATTGGATGTATCACCTCGGGCAAAGGTCCACGGCGGGACTCCAACAGTTCCTCCCCGTATCTATCTGGAGCCGTCAATGCAGCCGAGAGGATGGTGGTTTGCAATCCGAAAGTTGCTGCGGCTGATTATTATTACTATTATTATTATTATTTTATTCATTAATTTATTCATTAAATTTGCAAGGTTACATCGAAATGTGAATCTAAGGAGCGGATAGCCAGCTGCCCACTAAAAATTACTTAGATTTCCAAATTCTCGACATCCAAGGTGAAATAATGAGATTTTAAATCACTTTTGAAGCAAGTAAATGGAATTTAGGTAGGAATAGAAATTGACAGTCGATTTCTATTCCTTTAGAGCGGAGGCACTGAATGAATCACGATAGTCCAAATAACTGTCCTGCATCGTGACTCAGTTTAAAGACATGTACTTGAGGATTAAAATAGATTGGTGCTGTGGGCTATGTAAGTCCAACAGACCAATTACACTTTTATTCTGAATTCAACAGGAAGTTAAAGCAACTGGTGGAATAGAACGATGGAGGATGTTCGTAGCGGAACACGCAGCACTCCGTCGCCATTCAAATTCAAGTGTTTGACTCACAAAAAGCGAATTAGCATAATCAAGGCGAGAGGAAACTAGTAGACAGGCTATGGTTTGAGCCATATATAGTCAGAGTTGACCTGATGCGACATATTATCCCGATGCGGTTGAAGCAAGATTTACAAAGGCTTGTTATAAGTGAGGTCGAAATGTGAGCCTGCTGTCCAGGGTAACAGCGTCCGAAAGCGCCTTCGAGATCAATGCTAGATCTACAGGAAAGGGAAAAGAATGCAGGCGTTGGCATGCACCGAACAGCGCTTCAAGTTTTAGTTTACCAGTGTTTTAAAGAGCAATGTGGAGCTAGATCATCCGCGTACTTTCATAATTTGATCCCAAAGTGCTTACAATTACATACGATTGACTGGGAAAGTTAAAGTAATTAAATAAGACCGTTAGTAATAAATTACCAAAAGTAAGTAAGTAAAACAGTTAGTAATAAACTTCAAAAGTAAGCAAGTAAGTCTGTAAGTAATAAACTGCCAAAAGTAAGTAAGTAAGACTGTAAGCAATAAAATGTCAAAAGTAAGTAAGTAAGACTGCAAGTAATAAGCTGCCATAGCCTGATTCTCTGGCTTACTGTGCTTCTCAAATGGAGTGCGATTCTCGTCGACGATTTCACTTAAAGCGAGCATCGATTGATACCAATTGTGTGTTTTAATTACGGCGCTATAGAAGTCATTAGGTTAGACATGAAGGACCAATTAGATCTGCAGGTCTCTTCTCTACAACTCTACTAAATTCATGGTTCAAATAATCCTAGACCGACCGCGTGGTTCTCCCCAAACATTCGGTGGCTTATTCATTGTTGCCCCAGGATTATCCTCGTGTTGAGAGCAAGCAACTCACTTCTGTCAGTTCAACCAATGGAGAACCATCGGCTGTGGAGACCTAGATCTGGCAAATGATATTATACATTTTCCATCGATAGGACGCCGTATACACTGAACAATGTGAACTCAAGAAGAAATGGAACCATTACATTACATCATGACCTACTGTGAACTGTAAACTAGTCAGATGTTCCCTTTATGTTTATATGGCGATCGTGGGTTGAACCATGTGGGCATGCAGGGGAGGTCCCAACGGCACGGAAAACGTCACAGTATCTCCCTGTCAACAGAGTAGCTCCCATCCAAGGCTACATAAGTGTGGTAGGCACTTGGTACTTGATCTGGATCTGAATGAGGGTGTACTAAAGGTCAACATATTGTCTGTTGCGGAAAATAGAGCTGGCTTGCGATGAACCTCGACCACTATGATTAGACCGTTACTAACGATCCAATTTATTGTACTTAATCATCCGACACTGTTAGTAGTATGGCACTTAATTGATAAGGCTTTGAACGCTTAGCTTTGAACCTCTGTCGTCAGTGTTTAGTCGAGAGTGCGTCGAGAGTTTCCTGTTGGTCGGTGGAACATCGTTAGCTTGGTTTGTGGCAGACCTACTTTGTGGTTGTTGAGTAGGCTCTTCAGCTGGAACATTTGCGAACTACGTGACAACATCCCACTTGAAGATCGATGGATCAATATTCAATATCTTCCTGAATTGATCGAGTATTGAGACATCACGTGACACATTGCAAGCTTGTTGGTTGCTGACATTTCTTTCTCGAATTATTACGTGGTCTTAGCATAATTACTAATTAACCAATATAGAGGCAAGTGATGGATGAGAAATTGCCTTATCCTACCTTACTACGCGTGTAACATAATTATGAAGCAGAGGGTTTGAAGGGAGTGTGTAAGACAGCTAAAGGTTCGTCATCATGTTCGGGTCCAGCATTTCAACTTCGTTGTTCCTTCTGTCTGAGTTGAGACTCCGCAGCGTCTTAAGGCTACACGCGTACTCAGAGTAGAACGGGGTTGTATAGCGGGCCCTACTGTAGCGCCGATTCGTGCTGCCCCCCGTCACCCGAACGAAGGTCAGCGTCTCTTTGAGAGCGCGCCGAAATCGCGATCCACTGAAACAGTACAACAGAAAGTTGACTGAACTTCCAGCGTAGTAGATGAGGCTGCAGAGGCAGTGGCTGAGTCGGATGCGGGCGATCGTCTGAGCATCTGCGCTCTGCAGCCAGGACTCTACGCCAAGCAGATGGACCGCGAGAGGCGTCGTTGTCAGAAGGAAGGCAGCGCTGACAGCCATCAGCATCATCGTCGAAGAGGTGATGGGTCTGGTCCGCGCGCTGCCGACAAAGTCTTGCGCCTTGGCGACGGAATTGGATCTCCAGAGTCGGCAGATGACGGCCAGATTACTGGTGATGATGAAGATGAACGGGAGAAGGACGAAGAGAACGTTGTCTGCCCAGTGCCAGATCGTCAGACGCAGAGAATGACTCACGAAACAAAAGCTTTTCTCCACGCGAACCCCCTCAGCATCACCAGCATCCCAGCTGCTGCTGCTGCTGTTGAAGGAATTTGCTGCTGCTGCTGTATCACGTGTGTTGTCGTGATTACTGTCGTTTTTATGATTGCTGTAGTTGCTATTGACGCAGTTCGTGATACCGGGATTTTGGTGACTGGAATTATTGAACTTTACTTCTGGGCTCTGACCTTTGACCTCGTCCATTGGCGTCGTCTGTAGATCAAAGGCCACTGTTCGATGAACCGCTGACGGTGTTGTACCGATTGAAGATGTTGTTCTAAATGAAGCGAATATGCCTTTTGAGAGTTTGTCAGTTTCGTTTGAGCCGTTGGATTTAGATAAACTGGCGATGATGTCTGACGAAGCTACTGTGGGATTGTTTATTTCGCAAGTAATAAACTTGCTCCGATTCTGCTCTGATAGGTTGTCGCCGATACTTTCAGTTGTGGATCGATTGTACGCAGTTGTATCGTTGTCGTGCGTGTCATCGTATATTATCTTAATGTACTGCGTGTTCCAGAAAAAGTGTAGGTTAATAATGGCCAGAACGATTGCTACTACGCTCCAAGCGACGACGATTCGCCGTCGACTGCAGGTCAGTAACTTCACGGCGTATGGTTGGCCAATAGAGAGCGCTCGTTCTACGGACAGAGTCGCTACGGTCCATGACGACAGGTGCGACAGGTAACATGTGGCAAAGAAATGTGTCTTGCAGCCGAAGACGTTCAGAATTCGGACGTCATAGTCGATGGAACTGAGCAGACATTGTCGCAGTAGAGACGTCCACAGGAGACTCGTATCGACCACCGTTAGTGCGCTGAGGGCAAAGCCAATTGCTCCGTTGCGGAAGGACCGCGTCTGAAGCACGATGAACGTGAGGCAATTTCCGGCGGTTCCGAGGATGAGAAGCGATGGCGCGAGGTAGCGCCACAAGGAATCTGCGACTTGCGACTCCCATAGGTCATCTGGACTGAGGTCGATGGATGGATCGGGATCGAATCCTCCTTCTTCCGTCTCCAGGTATTCGTCAACAGACCAGCGAGCCACGTCGACCGTCTGCATATCCACAATTCCTGAATGAACTTTGACTGACGACCGGTTCCGATGATGGTTAGCAACCTCCATTTCCTGAGCAGCTGTGGATATGGAAATGAGCAACAACATGGAGGACGATAATTTAGCCATGAAGAAGACGAAGAAGAAGAAGCGCTGGTCAGTGAAAGCGAAAGAGGAAAATAATGGATGTCACCGGTTCACGTGTACCCTAAAACATAAAAGACACATCAAAGTAGCCGGAAATGACGGGGTCAAATGAACGCTCATAACTGCTAACAGTATAGCTGCAGATAAATGTTGATCTGGATTCGACATGAGCCTTGCAGGTCATCATCACTTGCTGAATAACAACCAACAACAGCACAATACACGCAAGTGCAACGATATATCTGCAACTGCGGTTCTTTGCCAAATACGTAAATCGGTCAGCGTGACATGCACACACATACACACAAACACACAAACACACAGGTAGTCGTACACAAGGTGACACACGAATACACCTACAGACATACGCAGATACATACACGCACACCTACACACACGACGAGCACCTACACACATAGCAATGCTTTTGCATTATATGTATATATATATACATTTAGCATGCATGCACGTTATTTCTGCATGTATGCATAATGTATTAAATTGAGATTCTGTGTATGTTTTTCACGCTACAGTTATAGTTATAGTCTCACCGATCCAGCTGAGGCTGTGAACGAAAATTTCCAGCCAAGGTCAGTTATATAATGACCTTGATAAAAATCAGCGTCGATAGACCAAAGGAAATGACAGGTTCATTGATGTTAATAGAGACTAGGAATATTTTTCATAATAAATGAATGAACAAAAATTAAATAAAGGGACATTCTAAGTGTATGCGGAAACTGAAAAGTTGTCTTATACATAAATAAAGTGAACGATAGAATAAACATAATAACTACCATCTAGCAACGCTTGCGCGAACGCATTTTGAGATGATATATTAAGTGCATAAACAGATAGATAGATGCATGCATAAGTAAGCTTATGCATATGTCGACATAAGTACATGCACACATACATGCATACACATTGGTGGGCCAATTTATACACAAATACATGCATTGATACCTACATGCATGCATTCGAATGCATATATGTAGCTGGATACTTGCTATACCGCCCTTTCGATACCTCACATGTGCGCTATTCGATACGATGCCAAATGTCATTAAGAATGGATATTTTGTCCATAAGCAAAACAATGCACGGAGAACCAGATGAATCGCCAATGGTGCGCCCACGCAGACGCGTAGAACCAATTCGACGAATCCCCGCCAATGTAAACATGCGGCATCCTGTTAAGAGTCTCTGGATCAAGCTGCATCGATTGTGTGGAAGGCAATGTTCACAGCATACGCAACCCTTCTGTTAATAGCAGCCATCCCTCATTGGTGGGATATGACGCACCTGATACATCTGGCTATCCCCAAAGCCACGATTTGTGCTTAGAACAGATATACATTCGTCTTGTGTTGGTCGGTAGAGGGGAGTGTCACCAGTGACTAACGGTCGGCGCCCCTCCAAAGACCACGCTTCGCTTCTCATCAGCGAAGACGGAAATTACCCGGATATATATGGCTGCTTCAGATCTCATACGCGACCATGCATTGGAGAGAACGTCTCTTTTTCAGAGTCACGTGGGCATTAGAATCAAGTGTAGAAATTCACAGCAGACAAGAAAATTAAACACAGTACACAAACTTTGCGCCAGTTCATTCGCAGATGACTTTAGCGAAAATTCGCATGAGTATAAATGGGGGGACCAATGCGTATCCAAATCAAACTCAGTGGTTGGGTTCTCTGTTCATTTGACCAATGTTGTTACGCAACTGCTTTATCGGCTCCTTTTGTGGGTGCATTTGTATTTTATTAATTTATCTAGTTATTTTATATATTTTACATGATCTGGATACCTTTCCAAGGACTCTGCCGAAGCGGATGTGAGAGTGAGGTAAGGAGAAGACCGTCTTCTGACATCGACCATCACGAGTAGGACTCGGGTTCTCAGGCAATCTTCCCTCCACCCATGATCCCAACTCAAGATTTACGACCAAGACCGGACGACTTTCAAATACCCACTTGAGCTGGTACAGACTTTGTGCCTTGGATTCCACATTATACTATAGACCCCATGCATGCTGTCCAGAAGTTAAACCTAAATTTTACCCCAATTATGTCCACCTCCAGCTTTTTCTAGTCTCTTATCTGCTGGTCTGTGTTGCTGTGTTTGGTCCTCACCGTCCATTTGGGCATTTCAATATTACGAATATTATTATTACAGGTACACATTATGTAGGATTGATTTCAACGACAACAACAGATTGTTAACGGAAAACATTTCCAAAGACATATTGTCTGACGAAGTCACACAAAGATGTACACATATAAGAGGAGAGAGCGTCAACGTAACAAAACAGGGAGATATAAGGATATATATATATACATATATTCTCACTCTTCCTGATATATATATATATATATATATAGTTAGACACAGCGATAGAAAGCGTGAGAATGTAACACAGTAACAGATAATACCATATTCGAGCAAATCATGAAGTAACCGCTCTGACACTTTGCATTACCAAAAAATGTGGACACTCGAATGTTTTTGTGACTTTTGTACATTAATGGATACATTTGACTTAAACACTGTATGAAATGCTGAAGAAATCTTAGAGGAGCTCTGACGATTCTCTTGATGTGCGCCGACGACTATCTTCCCTCTGGTCTGTGGTTCTTGCAACGGCGAAATAGTCACTCTGGTTGCCACCACACCTACCGAAAAGCCAACTCCCAGGCCTACTTATTGCTTGCCTACTTACTTTTGTTCGGGTCATGAATTTATTGGCGTCCATATATAAGCCAACATGGAATACACTCAAGTCAAGTTATGACGCGAATGAATTTTGCCAGATTGTAACACCATAAAAGCCAGTTGCCATACAATACAAATACAAACGATAAGTCTTATGGAGACGTCAGTTTTTAATATACATCTATATCATTGCGATTGTGTATATTTTTTTTGTACACACAATGCTGTGTTTACCACAACTGCAATTTAGTTTATTCATAACCGCAGGAGCAATAAATATTCCTACATAAGAGCATAAACGCGACATCGATTCTGTCGCATGCCGAATAGTTCATTGAGCCAACTACAGGTATTGGCTGTTTCTTCCAGAACAGCCAAATTAGGCAAGAACTTGTATATGCGTAGAAAGCGAGCTATTATCTATATACCCTGCACTATATCATCGAGAACTCTATAAAGAGACGATGGCTTTAGGGATCTAATCCCAAGTAAACGTCGCTCAATTCATGTTGATGTGTGATGCATACGATATCTTTTAAATATAAATGCCAAGAAATTTAAAATAACTATGCATGGGACTAATAGGGCCGATTGAGCGGTAAACAAACCAAAAAGCGCCATATGAACACTTAGATTTTGCACCCATACAAGCACTCTTAAAGTATAAGTGCATGAAACAATATTTTTGAAACTCCGTCACTGCCAACTCTGACAGTACCAGTCCCAAACCTGGAGAAAGAAGAAGGGTGACGCTATTCGTCTTTGCTATCACCAATAATTGTCGTTGAACATCAGCCAACAAATTGTTCTGTTTTGCTTTGATCTAAACCGATTTGTCAAAAACTTGTAGCTTACGATCAACAGATATCATCAAGCTCTTAGCGAAGCGATTGTCTCAAATTCTTAAGAAAGCAAAATCTAAGCTTTGAACTAACGCGAGTTGCTGAGGGATTCAATGTTGCTGCCTTAGTTAGAAGAAACATCAATGCGACACCCTTCCAGTGACAGAGTTCCGGTCTACTGAGCAATGAGCGGCGGCATACAGTCCACCTCTGAACGGGAGGAAACCGCGAGAAATGATTATACCTCGGAACCGTAATGTTTCTGCTGCCTAGGATTTGAAGGGAATAGAACGTGTCTCTCTGCCAGGATGATCTTCGTGGTAGCCATAACAAGCGACCTCCTAGCTACCAATGATGTGGATGAAGTTCTGGCCTCACATGCCTTCAGATTATACGGGTCAAACGGTCTTCCAGTGGCGCCCTCTGCCGGCTTGCTGAGGCAACTGTCGTTACCATATTGATTTATGTTGCCCCTGCTCCTGCCTAGGGTCTCGTGACAGTGGAGAACAGCCGAGGACTCGAGAGACTTCGGCAACGCATCAGACAGAAGGTCGTATATCTCCCATCTTACTCTACGGGAGTCGATTGGCTGATAAGGGACGCCGACGACGACCTCCTGAGGGGTGTGAAAGGGAACGAGTCCTGTGTGTTAGGAACTTTATTTCCATCCATATGAATCGACATTACAATCTGTGACCCTGCTCTAACAATTTCAAATTGCCGTCTAAGGACGACCAAACGTTATGCCTTACGATTCTTTCACTGAACTATAGCATTTTCTTCTATAGCCGATCTTAGACTCTGAAACTCCTCCACTGTTTGAAATCTGAAGGTGCTAGTCCTAAGACTGGATAAAGGAGGGGGCGACGCTAATGATCTTGTTACCACAGTGTCGTTAAACTGCAACTACTGCTACTACTACTGAGGAAACATTCTTAAGACTTCTGGACGCCTGATAACTTTGCCTCATTATAGTTTATTCGTCTCTAAGTTGCAGTTTTTACATTGTGGTGACGAGTCCGTATAAAGGAATAATAGTAGGCTAAAGGAAAGAACGATGAACGTCCCATGAAACTCCAATGTCAAGCCGACTTATTTCCTATCATCACCTTTGTCTCCTCACAGCTGAAAGCGACAAGCGGAGAATTTAATCGTTTTCCTCCACAAATCTCTAACATGCACTTCTACGGTTCAATTGCTGACGTTTGTTTTATATACTTCACTGTTGCGAGATGGAGCCGACGAGTCCTAAACGTTTGACACTGCAGTCTTCCACATATATGTTCCTGTCGACTGAAAGGTCTTTTTCTTTCCGGAGATGAGCATTTATCGTTTGTTTCTATAGAGACCCACGGTTTTCTTTGTCCGATTATAACTTTTCGTAACTAGATCTTACTTTATATTAGGCCAGCTTCTCATTTCGATGTAAGGTTTTTGGGGGGGGGATACATATAGGACCTTAAGATAAGCGATGATGATATTCGTTTTTTAAGAAATAACACAATCTGACACTAGAGCGGAAATGCTGACATAATCGACCGTGATCAGTAAAAGTAGCTATGTAGATCTACGTCATCGCTGAGGCTTATATTTGGCCGGAAGAAAATGGATCAGAACAGGAAATCAGTGTAAAATTTATCGCTAGATTCTTTATCTATCTTCAATGGTAAACAAATACAATTATGCAGACGAAACAAATCAATTGGAAAAGCAATTCCAATCCTGCATTGTACACATGGAATTCTAGACTGACTGACTGACTTCGACAAGGCATTCTCTAGTGACGAATCATGAGAAACAAGACGTAAGATAGCAAACGAGGATTGATCCGTAGATGAGAATGCATTCAAAGATGGTGCCGAGTCCTCTCGCTTTCTCTGATGGTCCGTCAATAAGTCTGTAGAGCGTCGCCACCTATCATTCAGTCGTAGTATTTACTCCGTGTGAATCTTTCCTTGTCTGCACTTGCTGAACCGTTGCTGCTATTTCTCTGTTTACTCAATTCATCATTTCTGACATTGTTTATGCACGCTGCTCGGTTGTGGCTCCATAACAGAATCCTTTGGCAGACATCGTGTTCAGCAGTTTCCATTCCTCCTGCTTAATTCTTCTAATTCACTCATCTCATCTGCCGTAACCTGGCTCATATCTCTACATGTAATTGACTATCCGTCTGCCTGATTTGATTGTCTGTCTTTCATTCTGTTTGTCTAAACTTCCTTCCGTCTGCCTGTATCCTTTTCTATTTACCCATAATTCAAGATGTGTGTGTTTGAATTTTGTGGCTTGTCGTCATCATAATGTCTGTTTTTTTATACAATGATGAGACATATTTGGCTGCCTTGAGATATAAATTCCTAGTAATAAACGCCCATGTATATATATATATATATATATATATATATATATATATATATATATATAAACGAACTAGCAGCTGGTCTAGACAGAGAAAAAATATTGCAGTTTTGACCCTCAAGAATATCATGTTTGATTATTAGCCTGGAAACAGTAGGAGATGACTCAACTCATAGTCAGATGCAGAGGATCTACTGATATAAAGGATCTCCAGAGTCGCGAGAAACTCGCCACTCTGGAGACTCCACATGTCAGTAAATCAACTGCATCTGAATGTAAAACGAGTCATTTCTGGTCTCAGAATTTCACAGCTGAATTCAGGTCTGCCCTCAACTCGAACTCCAAATGCTGCGAATAAGGTATACGTGTTTTGCATGCCATCTCACGAATCGTATGCCAGTTATGCCGAGTGACATATTGTAAATCTGAAGATAGAGGTTCTATTGAAAGCTGAAAGAGAAAGATATTTTACAGAATTTTAGGCTATGTTCAATACGAGATGAAATCGATCGTTAGTGGAACATCATCTCATCTGGCGTTCTGCTCCAGGTGATAGGGAATAACTATTCGCCTTCCTAAAGTACAAAGATAATGCAAATGTCGTTGCATCACATGCCACAGATACCATTTGGTCATACAAGTATTATACTGTAGTTGTCTAGCATCAATAATGAAGTCATAATTCAATCACAAATGAAATAAGTTAACGGAAAGCGTTGATTAAAACGCATCACGACTTTTGTCCGGGAGCGAATTAATAAATTTTTAAAGGGGTGCAACCACAGTTTAGGGTCTGCAGTGAAGCGAAGGCATGACTAGAATAGACGCATGGATTCAACAGTGACCAAGTTCATCGTTCCTATAGTGGCCATTCGTCAGTGGCTGACAGAGAGGTCAACAGCCGACGAAGGCGTGTCCGCACGAGACAGTCGATCTCGCATCTGTAGAATACGGCTTAGTAAATCCGTAACTCTCCGGTTGCATGTACAAAATAGAAGTTTTTCGCAAAAGTTTTAAATGGTGAATAAAGTGTAGAAATAAGCAAGATCAGATGATGGAAGAAGAAAGAGGACTGGATGAGGAGGAGGAAGAAGACGAATTAGCCATGAGAGGAGCCAATCGTCATGAATGCTATCGACTTCATCTCTCTTTGTCTCAAAATAAGAGCAGGTGGCCAGTACATTTATTCGAGACCCGATATTGAGTTGGCTAAGATGGCTTGCATTTATAGCCAGAACACCGAAACATGCAATAATTACAACACAATACAACTGAAATTCGATATTGCCCTTCTTACAATCAGCTCAGAAGTTCACACACGCATCGACGGCGCAACTGTAGTTGCAATACAGAGCCATCGCAGGGCGAAGGACTTGCTCGAGGTCCCTACACAGTGACTCCTTGGACAAGGGTCGAACCCGCTCACTCAGCGCATACTGAGCGTTACGGGCCGAACGCTCTAGCCAATCGTCCACCTCCATTAACTCCACACAACAAACGCCGGGTCAGACAGACTCAAAAGTCCACCTTGAAAAATTAACAGCCTTTAAACGAGCGCACAATAATTTATCTTTAGAAGTAAACAACTTTATTTGGTTAAACGTCTCGATGCCTGTATAGTGCGGTATTTATACTGCGCTTTCTAAGAACCTAAAATGGTTGGTGTATATATATATATTTTTCTATTTATATTTATATATGGGCTTTAAAGTCTGAACAATTACGTTGGACTTCATCAGTCATTATTAATTTCTTCTTGTTGTCAGTCACTGACTGCTGGATGGTACCATCCTATCGATGCAGCTGGGATGGCAGATGGCGAGAGCGTCACGGCAGTGACCCAGGCAAAGCAGACAAGCAGACGGACAGACAGACAGACAGACAGACAGACGCACAGACCGAGAGGCTGAACGAAATTAAACATCGTATGCGAAGAAGTATCAAGGGAGGTAATGCTGTAATCGGATGCAAACGAGGAAGACTGAGGTCACTGAGAGGGAAGATATGTGAGCCAAGAGGACCACAGCTGCTGGTTTCGCTTCTAATTAATCCTCTTACATATAGCCAATATAGTTTAGGCTACATTCGCTTTCACTATATATATATATATAGTATATATATATATCATATATTATATATTATATATATATATTATGTAGATTATTTATTTTATATATATATATGTATGTATGTATGTATGTATGTATGTATGAATGTGATGTCAGAGTGCGTGCATTTGCATATGTATACATTAGAGGATGTATACAGACGCACGTGCTGACCATAATATACATACAACAGCTTTTAGCGTTGAACTTATATAAAAGCCTTAGCTTATTAACAGTTTGTTGATCGGAAGCCGTATGCTTTCAGTAATCGTCGAGATTACGCATGATCATCAAAAATGTAATAATAATTATGTGATGGACGTAGTATGATGTCGTGAATTGCCAAAATGTGGACCACTATATGGCATTACAAAAAACGGGCAGGCATACATGTAGGGTTGTAGGCCTATGAATGTATGTGTGATTGTAAGCATACATGTATGAATGCATGTATGTATGAATGCATGTATGAATGCATGCATGTATGTATGTATGTATGCATGTATGGAGTATATACATGGTCGGAGATGGCAGAGAAAGAGATAAAGAGAAAGAGAGAAAGAAAGAGAGAGAGACGTTAAGAGAACAGGTGCAGGAAATGCGTCGGTTACACGTATACTTCGTATTTAGTTACAACATCTAACGTTATCATGACAGAACAATTTAGCTTTTCGTCAACGGTGGTCACAACAGCGGCTGTCAGCAGTAAATTAATTGAAATACGGTGAGAAGATGAAGAGACGGAGAAGAAGGGAAGAAAATGGAAAGGAGAAGTAGGAGAAAATTGGTCCATTATGGAAACAGCACCCCGAAGCGGCTTTCGTTACTAATCGTTAGTGATTTCATTTCTCTCTCCTTTGACAGGGACTATGAGAGTCTGTGATGACCAGTCCTATGCTTTGCTGCCTGATCTTCCCATGAACTGTGTATGTTGGCTATGGACGCAATTGGGCCTTCATACCTAAAAAAGTTATGCAATAGCTGGAATGTGAATACCAACCTTCCTTGCACGCTAACTACAAAGAGGAACAGTGCGCATCCATACCAGCCAGAAATGTACAAAGACAAGAACGATAAAAAGTATGCTTATGTGAAACTGGCCCAAAAATTCCCAGCACTGGTCGAAAACGACCATGCTTTGAAGCAGTTGGATGAGAATTCTTGAAATATTTAAAGAAATCATAGAAATGAAATTGTCTTGACGTCCAAATTATTCAATCAATGTAGCAGCCTAGAACATAATTTAATATAATTTTAACAATATGGAAATTATGTGGCAGTTTAGTGACTTTAATAAATTGATGACATTTGCTAAGGATATCAGGGTTGCCATGTTTTGTAGCCTCTAACAGATAAGTCAATCACTTGACCAATCACCCTGGACTTCGATATGTAAACCAATCTAGCTTAGCAGTCATCATCGACTCAGGGCCACGAACTGACGCGATTTTTTTATGTTAAAGTCGAATTACAGTCAGTCAGATCCGATATCGTATGATATGAAAATAACGAATTTCACTTAGTATGCAAACTGTCGAATGAAATGTAATCGAACGTTTGCATTGCGCCAATCAAATTAGCATCACAGTTCAGGAAGCAGAGGACTCAAATGTGAGTGTTGCTATTTTTAGATTTTAACAAGGTATACCGATTCATACAATAAAAGCACGTTATGAAAATGAGCAAAACAGATTCTGAAAAATCCAATTTTTCGTTCAAAACAGCTTTCATATTGATTGACCAGCAAAGCGAGCTGAAAGGATCGCTGACAAAACTGATTGATGTAAATTATTGTAAATTAGCGCCTGTGAGATAAAATATACAGTTGCAGTTGTGCTCAGTATCCGGTTCATTAACGTGCACTCAATACTCTTTGTCTAAATAAAGGAACGACTTTTATTTCATCGGATCAACTTCGCTTGTCACTATCTTGTCAGCGTAAATAAACAACCTTTAGCCTAATTATATGTTCTTTAAGATATTGTTATAAATTAAAGTTTACTCAGCATTATCTAGGAAACAAACTTAACTGAACCTCTTTAAAATATCGACAAAATCACTTTCAAAATGAGGAGCAGGTCATTGCTGGAGTTTAAAAAGAGTGAGCCAAAGAAACGTCTGACATTACGTCGTATATCAAGTGCTTGAGATTAATCTGACTAATGACGCCCGAGTTTTATCGTCACAGAGTCGACCGCCTTTAGTTGCAACATCAGTGACTGACAGTGAGTCAATGGCAAACAGCGAGACTCCAAAGCAGAAAATTAGGATTAATGGACGTCGGTTCATGCACATTAAAAACATATCCATTTATTCCCAGCGACCGGTTACCCCATTTAAGCAGTTCTCTGAGGCAGGTCTAAATAGGTCTACAGAAATACACAAGCCACCGCTCAATTGCCTCATTTTGTCTTTCAGCCGATTGTGGAAAAGCAATGGCAATAGCCTCAGGCGAATTCCAACTCTAGACATTACAATTTATGTCTAGTATGATATCACAATCAGCACAATCTGAATGTCAGCCGGAGTACGAATGCAGCAAGCGTCTTTCTATTTATATAGAGTTCTCTTCTGGCGTTGTCCTCTGGCTAATTCGACCATAAATTATTGGGTGAATGCTGACGACGAGAGGATAGTAGTAGGCCTACAGCTACGAAAAGCAGAGTGCGTAGAACACATAATCCGCTGGATTTATATTGAGGCTAAAAATAGAGAGGAGGGGGGCAACCAATACCAGTAAGCTACGGCTTCGTTGCACACTGCAATGACTTAAGAGATTCATATTCTTCAACCTGCATATAAACAAACACATAATTTTTATAACACAAGACATATAGGCATTCTCGTAATGAATGAACATAGGCCTAAAAAATAGGCCAGGTCCGAATAAATATAGTTAGTGAGCATTGTAGATTTACGTCTCCGCAATGATTGGATTTTTTGTTGTTGATCCTCCTTTGTTGCTAAAGGGGTATGACCTGTTGGTTAGCAGTGTCTGATATGTCATATTGTGGTTAGTAGTGTCTGGTATATGCTGGTTCCTTGTGAGACGTCGGCTGTCAGTCACTGGTCGTTGATGGACGTTATTCTATTCAATACTCGTTTGGTAAACTCAATAAGATGACACAGATACAAATTAAATGTGTCGGGTCTTCTCGGGTCAATACAGAACAGCGTCAATAGGCGTACTCTTAGAAAAAAATTCGAGAGTAGGCATACATGGTTAGGGTCTCCAATGATATATCTTGAAATTTAGTTGAAAGAATCACGAACGTCTAGATGCATCTGGATTGGCAGGGTGACCTAATGGTCAACAATAGGCGTAGGCCGACCGTTGAACATTGCCTCAGAAGTACCATGTCTGTAAATTCAATTTCATTAACATAATGATTTGGATTCATTTCTCACGACAAGCCAATGGGCATATTAAAACTTTCGAACGATTTTGCAAGTTTCTTTAGTTCGGCACCAGATAATAAGATAATAATGTCGTATCATCTCCATATATGCATGAAAAATAATCGCTATGTATCTATTGCATCTATGTATCCGTGTACATGTGCTTGTGAATGTGTAATATACCATAATTACGTGTTTTAACTGCACATTTGTCAATGTCTAATAAAATTTATACAGCGCATTTGTTATACTTATTTCTTCCTTTTATTTCGGTGATCCGAAGAACGAGACTGTTTGGTAGAGCCTATACAAACCATTCAGAATAATGAATAAATACACAGGAAACTCCCGATAATCAAATGACTAAAATATAAAATCTTCTGAACAAAGTACTCTCATCTCCAATAAACTACAAATTTCTCATGATGGCTAAAATAATGCAAGTGTACTGTACCAGCTGGCAGAGTAGATTATACACTGCCTTGCGGCACATAGTGAAATGTATATGTTCTCTAAGCAGCTGACCAGCAGCTAGCCTGCACTCGTCGAGCTAAGCTCATTAGCCGCTTTACTCTGGCGTCCAATTGCTTAATGTATCTAGAAGTTCATAACAGATCCTATTGTGTACAATCAAGCGGTTTCTACAGGTATAGCGGGAGCGGTCAAAAACCATCGCCTTGAACAGGTGGTTACACCTATCTCTGTTCCTTTTGCTAACGTTCCCCCACCTTCACGCTGTGGAGGCTCAACCATTGTTACCATGATGATGCCTTGAAGAGCTGCAGGATGGATTATCATGGCGTACAATGATAAGGAATTTCTTGCAAGAACCTCTTGAGTTAAACATGGACCGCCAACCCAAGGTTCGATTGCGCTGTAACATAGTCTTGTATCTTCACAGACTCGATCTTTCTGCACCTGGAAAAACTTCCCGGACGACAGGTTCACGATTTATGTGTTTTTCTTCTTATGTTTTCTCTCTGGTTTATCGCCTCCTAATAGCCGTCTTCGTCTAATAACCTGCGAGTTAGGTTTTACTGGGAAATAGAATTGTCGGGAGAATTAATTATAGCTGGCGCCCTATCATTCATCTCTATTTAGACAACTTGTAACAATATATTTTATCGTGGAGATCAGCGGATGAAGAACTGTGATGATTTTTTAAAACAAGAAACGCGTTGATACAATTGACGAGTGAATGCAAGAATGAGGTCAATCATCTCCTTGACCTCTCAGCTTCTTATTTTTCCATCATGACATACTGCCATAGGTTATTAATTCGCCACCTTCAAGATTGACTTGTGTTCTCAGGTGCAGCTGCTCTGATCTAGATCGCAGCAAATTTTTGTCCTCCACACATACACACACACATACACACATACAACACGCACGTGCACACACACACGCACACACATCAAGCAATTTCCTCAGTGTCATTAACTGTATCTTTGGCTTTCACGTACCACAAAACTACAAACCCCATCTTCTAATTTCAGTCTTGACAGATGATACTAGTACTATGTCGCTTGGTGGTTTGCATGGCAACCAGTCTCATAACTACCGTCTATATTTTGTTGATGCAGTTCAGCTTCTAATATCTCACAGCAATTTTCATTTGGACTAGCAAGTGCGCCTAATTTGGTCGTTGTTGTACTTATGCCATTAATTTAATTCCTTTTGTAAAGAGATGTCTGTGGATAAATAGTAATAATAATAAAACAAAAACAACGAAAACGGTAAAAAAAACTAATACTGCAACATCTGCGATAATCTCATCTTATAGAATAATCAATTCCTCAGTTTTGAGTAGGAGACTCGTAACTTTTCTGATTATAATTCTTCGTCTACAGGCTCACCACGATGGTGGGCAATCCTCCATTTTTTACGCCTATGACTGTTATATGGTGGCACGGTGGTACCATAATCAGGAATTTCCACTCCTGAATCTGAACTTGCTCAAATTGCAAATTTGTTAAAACGCTGCAATTTGTAGGTGAGAGCTGTTAAATTCTTGGATTAAATAAGCCGACAAATCAGGCTTTTGCAATGCCACTCCCCAACTTACGAAGAGATGTGGGCTCTATTTGCCTTTTGCAGTCACTATTTTAGTTCATATTTTGGTATGTTCTGGGATTGACTACTGCAATTCTCTCCTCGTTGGTCTTCTTAGGGTTCGTCTCTCTCCTCTTCAGTCAGTATTCAATATGGCTGCTATAGATTGAACGCCCGCTTTCCTTATTACTCTCGCATCTCTATATATACTTTATGTTTCATGAACTTTGTTGATTGCTTTTCCTGTTCGCATATAACTTTAAATCTTCATTAATCTTCAAGTTCATCTGCGATTCACCAAGAAATATATTGACACGTTAACGATTTAAACGATGGAGCATATGCTCGTTAAATCTTTGCGAAAACTAAACTATTATATTAAATTTAAGAATGAAAGTTCGACTTAAGGACGGCTACACATGCTGCGAAAGACCTGAGATGAAATAACAACACCTTCTAAACATTGCCATCGACATTGATATTACTCGATCTATTAGAACATTTATATAAAAACATCAGTATATAGACACACACATATATATACATATATATACATATATATACGAAGTAGGAGCCCATTCTATAGAACAGCATAATGGTAATATAAATATTCATACATTAACGGTTGTTCTTTCACAGGCTTGTTCGTTGATTCGTATTATTGTTATATCATAGGCCTTATAGAGTATGAAAGAAGATAGAAGCGTCCATCTTGTATAGGAGTGCAGTTGCTTCTAATAGTGGCGCTATATATAATAATGTATTGAAGCTTAGATTGGTTGTGGCTTCTATACACATAGAACCTTGGACAACACCATGCGTGGGCACCTAATGTCTGACTCGCTAGCCATTCTCCTTGGGATGTAGAGCACATTATTCACATTTCCCGCAACGATAGTGAAGACCAAAGCAGACTGCCTTCGAGCACAGAAAGACAGGCAATCAGTATGATATACAGGCGGACAGATACAGGGAGATATGCAGATAGGAAACCATCACACTGAACACTAGTAGAGATGATTCGTTGCAGTTGGTCAGCCTATTGGCTAAGTTTAAATAAGCAGAGGCAGATTGTCAACAGCGGATGATGCTCGGATATTCGAATGCATCGGGACAGATCAAATCTAATTGTTGTGTCAACCTGTTCTGGGATCTTGGAAATCCTCAAAACGTCATCTATTCTGCGCCGTATTTGCCAGCCTCTCGTTCAGTTTGACACTGGAATGACAGTCGTAAACTGGATGTTCCGCAAACATTCTGTTTACGACTATCTGCTATTACTGGGACCAAGCGAAATAGATCTCTGTCGTCTGTTCCAGATACAATGCACGTAAACAATACTCAATTAGAACAATACCCAATTAGAACAATACCAAATTAGAACAAAACCCAATTAGAACAATACCCAATTAGAACAATACCCAATTAAAACAACACCCAATTAGAACAATACCCAATTAGAACAATACCCAATTAGAACAATACCCAATTAGAACAATACCCAATTAGAACAATACCCAATTAGAATAATACCCAATTAGAACAATGCCCAATTAGAACAATGCCCAATTAGAACAATGCCCAATTAGAACAATGGGCCTTTTTGCCAGCAGTCTGCGTTACATAGCTGATCTGGAAATCTATCACAAGGTCTGAGGTTAAAAGACACAACTGGAATCATCACCTAAAAGAAAAGCCTTATTACTTACAAGAAGCAGAATCTATTCAAATGTCTGACTCTCGCAATTAATATGCGGTATTCGGACGATCGTCATAGCAGCTGCTGAGGGCTTCAAATTGATTCCCTCTCATCCTATGATCATCCGGGAACTGAAACCATCTGAGAGAGAAACGCTCAGCGGCTCAGCGGCTCGGATGGACATTGGGCTGATGCCAACCGATGCGATGCAAGCCATGAAAAATAAGCTTCGAAGATTTGCTCTTCCTTTATCTTAATCAATAGATTGCGATTGCGAAGAAGAAGCGAAACTTGCACAAGCCTATTTAAACATCGGATGAAGCAGATGAAATGGCTTGAGTTAGCATTTTAATCATTTAGACTGATAACACAATTGCGTCTCGGTTGCTGAAACAATTACTAGCATCCGTGAACATTAAATTTGGCTGCGAGTCAATACAGACAATGCAAACGTTAGTAACACTGACTGTGTTACTAACAACGACAGCTTTACTAACAATGACAGCGTTAGTAACAATGACAGCTTTACTAACAATGCAGCAGTAGTAATAATGAGGTGCGGTGCACGAAATAGTAAGCCTAGTCCTGCAAGTGTAATTATATTAATAAGTAAATCCATGGTAATACACGTTGCCTTCTTTATTTATCAATTGCATTAAATAGGAATCCCTTTTACCTTCTGATGATATTTCGATTCGATTCGTCTCCACGTCTTGTAAATCATCATCATAGTACGCGTTCATTCTTATCACACCATCAGCACACATTCAGCATCGCTCAGTCTAACCATCTGCTAAGGTTGGCGCTCGTTTTCGATCTGCCATACGATATATATATATACATATATATATATATATTGAACATACGATGCAGTCAATCATTCTACCGATTTAGAAGATGGCTTAAATTAACAAAAAATGTCCCTTCTGACTGACTGACTGAGCGCGACCGTAACAGTCCATCGGACGGTGACATTGTGCAGTGCGGCGACTATTGGGTCATCTGCGTTTGTGATTGAAATAATGAGGTTGGTGCCATATGAATCCTCATGAATGCTTAGTTTATCGCAGAGTGTTATCCGATGGTCCCATCGTTAAATAACGCTATGGTTCAACGAAGGACAGAAACCTATTATCCTCTGTTGATACTTCAGGTAATGAAAGGTTTCTGCATTGTTTCCTTCATTGACTGGCATAAAGCAACAACAGAGCCATCGGATAAGCGCACTTAACGTTACGATTAATATGGAGTAACTATGTCTATTGTTAGATCATCACCTATGCTAGGCAGGCCATACTGGCCAGCGATTATATCACCTTATGTCCGCTTGATTCCTCCGCTGAAGAGCAAACATGACCAGATGAGCCAAACAATCACTTCTCAAACGAGTTGAACGGATTAGAGAAAGGAAATTTGGTTGAGCGTCATCCGCGATGCACTCTGGGATCGTTTAGGTCGTCTCAACTTAAGCCTCGTCTCTCTCAACTGGCATGCACACTGCCAAGAAATTCATGGAATGCAATATCCTTCTGGAATTCCGGCGACTGTATCGTGTTGTTTGAGTAGGATCAATATTTCGAGCTGTTATTTCCGGAGAGAAGTATTCCACTTCATGTCCAAGCTACTCGGATTTCGCTCAGATCTCTCGGATTTCGATCTGTCGTGACTTCCCGTCTTGATTGCGTTGTAACTCTAATAGACCATTGACAAACGTCTTTGACATTATTGTTGCTGCGCTATAGAAGTGGTTAGATTAGATTAGATTTGAAGGCCAGATAAAGGCCGATGTGTTGCAGATTGATTAAAATTTATGGCTTGCCTATAGTCGGAACATGAACCATCAAAGGGGTCATGACCTGTACTTTACCGCAAAAACCAGGCACACGGAGAAATTGATCATCATGTCCTGTACAGAGAGAGTCAGAGAGAGAGAGAGAGAGAGAGAGAGAGAGAGAGAGGCAGGCAGGCAGACAGACAGACACTCGCTATATATGACGACCTTTGTCACTCGCCAGCACTCAGCGCCACGCACTAACAAAACGCTATGAATTGTTCATGACCTCAGAAATATTCATAGTTTAATCTGTGTCCGCACTTATACTAAACCATTAACAGCAAAGCCCACTTCTAGCTCTCTCTTCTTGTCTCTCTAGCTATGTATCAGTCTCTGCTTAGACGTCCTTCTGAAATTGTCCGACCCATTGGATGGACTCGGTGCTCTTAACATTTCATGGTGCAACGGAAGACTGATTGGCTTGAGGCATCGACGATCAGAGTTGTCCACGGATCGGGTCGACCCATGTTCGGATCAGGTCGGGTCGGTGCAGGTTGGGTCAGGTAACGATATAATTTTATGAGCATTTGGCGGGAAGGGTCGGACCCAGATCCTGGTTATTCGGATTGGGCCAGGCCCCAAGCTCGGACACATTTCAACCCACCATTTTTGCGCAGAGCCAAATTTTCAAATCATATATGTCACGGATTTTTCCTCACATTTTACCGGTGGCACCAGCTCAGATCAGCCGCATCAGCGCAGCTGCTTAATGGAAGAACGACGGAAGTAATCCTAATTGAAAAGCTGACCCTGGCGGCTGACAATTGCCATTGATTTCTGGGATAAGGAATCTGACACTAATATATAATGATATATATATCTTATAAATAAAGAGGAGATTCTGTATGCCCCTCTGTCCGGCGATGCATTTCCACAGTTTTACAGCTTTTAACTCGAAACCTTCGCCGTTGGCTCGGGGAACACCTGGGACACGCAGCAGAGGGATTCGTGAACCCGCGGCCGCCCTCTACTTGTTCTCCAGGGCCAAAAACCTACGGCAAGATTCCGACACACCGATAAAAGCAAAGTTTCCTTCTCATTCGTCAGGATCGAGTCACCTGCGAGATATCGTACGGGTACCAGATACACAGTATCGTTTGCACCGTCGGTCACATGGGTATGTACTATAAAATTCACCGTTAGCTGGGCCAACACATCGGACACCCAGTAGAACACAACATACGAACACTACACAGTTCTGGTACAGGCATGCAATATATATAATGTGCATGGAACATGATGAACATGGTATACAATAGTCAATAGGCCTATTATGTGCAGACCATCATGTCTTTTGCCATTCGAGTATCACTCATTATTCTGCGTCAACATCTGTTGATTTTTACATAATTATTTCATGCCCTCTAAACCTCGTCTTTTAGACTGCATAACGAGAGAAACAGACTAGAGACTAGACTATAGAAAAACGCATCACGGCCTAATAGCCAATTATAACCTTGATTGAAACTGTGTTCAATCCGTTAGAATAATAATAGGCCTACTTGTCTCAAGTTATTATTAACCCTTGATAGCAAACGACACAAAAAATCACGTCACGGTGTGTCTCTATGTGTCTCTATGTGCTTCTATGTGTAGGCCTGCGTGTGCATTTTAGGACAATAATTGCCCCCCGGACAACTGCCCTTGGGACAATCGCCCATCAGGTGTGCGCGGGACAGAGTGAGATGGAGGAAACTGGAGTCTTTGGCTCTGGTCTCCGATCGGCAGTTATGAGGAAGGACAAGTCAAGTCAACGTGCGTATGAATGTATGTATGTATGTATGTGTGTGTATGTATGTATGTATGTATGTATGTATTTATTTATGTATGTATGTATGTATGTATGTACGTACTTACGTTCGTATGTACGCATCCATGCATGCATATATGTATGTAGGCTCTGCATGTATGTATGTTGGGTCTTTAGTTTTGGCTTCAGGATCTTGGCTTCATCGGTATTTGGATTAAACAGTATGTATACAGCTTAATTCATCCTGGACGACGGCTAGTGGCGTTTTAGAGGCAAGCTGCTACAGTTTCGTCTAAAGTAGCATAAAACTTTACGAGGATGCAACGAATTACTCCAAGACATGGCACACATAAAAACATCCTGCGCTAAACGCGCGATACCGCACTTACCGAAACCAACTGCACAGTAGATACTATAAAACCCGAGCAATACAACAAGACGTGTGACTGTCTTTCTAAGTATTTTGTTCTAACAGTCGTTGAAATAACAATTATCATCATGTTGCTTAGTGCAGAGAGCGCCTATGATTAGATTTTTAAAGGCGCTAAATCAAGTTTTTCATGTCATCATACCATCGACTATATATGCCCAGCATGTTTCTCTCCATCTCTCTCTCTCTTTCTATATATATATATATATGTATATATGTATTATACAGAGAGAGATTACATCATATATAAATATATATATTTGTGTAAGAATATATATCATTGGTTTACTAGGATCTTAAATCTCAGTTAAATGCTGCCAAGGTTCCGCAGCCAAAACGAGAGTAACACGTTTGTCATTAGGGTAAAAATATATCGCCATTTCCATTCAGGTCGCTCAAATTATTTTCACAAATATAGCTCACAAAACTGAGTTTCTATTTTCAATTGCTCTGTTTAAAATATCTGTCTAGACATTGCTATTTACAAAACCTCATCTTAGGTCGCAACTAACGACGATCATATGGAGCTATATACACAGTCCGGTACGAGGCCACAACACACGGACTGTCTAAAACATGCAGCACAGTCCAAAAGACGCAACAGAAGACTCGGCCATTTCATTTATCAGGGCTCCAGTCAAACGTGCGTCATCCACTCTTCGACAAGCGTCCAGTAACTCAAATCCACAAAGGTCTACATCTTCACAAGCAAGCATATTAATGTAGGTCTACTGTGTATGCGCACACTTAAACACACACCTACCCACACATGCGCGCAAGCCTAAACACACTGCCACAACAACGGTAACAACAACCTTTTGATGATATGCCGGTATCTGTAACACGTAGAGCCGTATTACTGAACTTTTCATCTGGGTCTGTATCATAAGCGGCTTAAAACTCGACACAGTTGGCCTTTCTCTCTTCTATCGTCCTCTTTGTTAGCACACAGATGAGTCGTATACCATCTTGCTAAAGGTCCTTGAAACACAGGCGTTTGTGACGAGAAATAAGCGCAATATTAAGATATGACACCTTCAAGAGTAAATCATTTCGATATCACATTACGCAGATTAATTATCACCTGCATGAGAACTAATTTTTGACGTACGAACTTTCTGACCTTAATGTAGGCCTACTAAACCATCCTAACTTATAGAAGACTTATACATGTTGTGTTGCAAGACATTAGGTCTGCACTCCTGGATCATGATCGTAAACCAAGGTAAGATTCAGAAGCCCCTTCGTTGCATAAATTAACTGCTTTCCAGCGACCCAGATAGTTCGAAACCAATAAGCTTATGTGTTGAAGCACAGATTGGGTGCGATTCGGTTGGGGTCGAGTTCTTTTAATAGAGTTTACCATGAGAGCAAGCACACAGCCATAGCTTATTGTCTTGCAAGATGAAATTGAGATAAACAGGTAATGTGGACCACGGAAACTAGTAATTAAATCAGCAAAGTGCGTCTCTAATCAGCAAATACATAGATCAACAGTGGCCCATAACTCAGTTAAGCCAAGCCGAGGCAACCTTATTTTAAATAAATAAGCCTTCTATCATATACCGAGAATTACACCTGAATCCCCAATTCCGTCCTCTTTCCACGCACATTCGTAAACAGTAGAAAGACACAGCACCTTTTTGAGATCCTCATAAGGCGCTATATAAATAACCAGATGCACGCATACATAGCCTACCTACAGCAGAAAGAGAAGGTATTGTCCTCATCTTTCCCGATTGTTTCAGTCCGCGGTGTACTGTGTTTTTACTAATGACGTGAAATGTGCGAGTGTAGCCTACTGAAAGAAATGAGGAGATATTATCTCCTCATTTCTTTCAGTACACTCGCATATTTTACGTCAATATTGTAACGTTTTGGATAAAAAAAAGCATTAAATAGTTTTGTAGTTCAGTTAGAATATCTAACTTCTTGAAAGTATAATCAACTTTAAAGTTTTGAGCGGCGTCACGTGCTACAAGAAGTCAGTTTTTTATAGTCTACTCATCTCTCTTCCTCTGCTGCCACGCAAATCTAAATTGCAGTTGTAAAAACAGAGTGAGAGGCAGATGAAAGGAAGGAGATAGAGGAGCAGGAGTGAGGAGAAGGAGGAGGAGAAAAGGAGGGGAAGAGAAGAGACAGCTTAATGGTGTGTACACGTAGTTTTGTCTCGCCTACTGTTTGGCATTCTTGGCTGTCAATCAACAAGACGATAATTGGCCGAAAGCATGATCAGGATTGAAACAGTCTTCCAAAATTTCTCTCAGACTCTTTTCTCTCTGTCTGTCTCACTCACTGTCTCTGTCTATCTCTTTCTACCTACATATATCTCTGTCTGTCTGTCTCTGTCTCTGTCTCTCCATGTCTCTGTCTCTCCATGGCTCTGTTTCTTCATGTCTCTGTCTCTATCTGTCTATATGTTCAGACAATATGTATATTTTTAAGGAGAGTGTTCCTGATTAGGTAATACATGCAGCATAGATCTATCAGTGCGCTAATGCTGCATAAATTCGTTAACTTTTTGCTTTATATTAGCTTCCCAGAAGCCTTTGAGAAGCGAATAGCACTACTGACTATAGTGATTAGATCTTTCGTTCGACTCGTGGGGTCAACGGCTTCCAAGGTGTCTGAATCTGTCTCAAAACATCTCGCAGTCAATTTGCGTAGCTATAATATGTGTGTAGTTATGATGCATGACAGAGCTGCGTGTTTTTTTCTTTTCACCCTATCGAGATGACTGATTTTTCACACTTTTTATATGGAAACCGTCACCTTGGATATTGCATTCATTTGGATATTCTCAGAAACTATATATGAAAACCTAAATGGCCATTTTTCTACGATAATTGTCGTGGTTCATCTCACTGGATTTGGCTTCTGTCGGTACCTCACCTTATGATTGTGGAAAGTATAATATCTGCTTCATCAGTTGACACATGATTACACTAACAGCTTCCTTCATCCTCCCAATTACGAAAAATGCATAGAGGGTGTTTGTTTCGCTCAATGTGACCCACGAAACATCAAGGGAAAGGAAGGATCTGGACAGGAAGCCAGTGCATCGCGAAACATTTTTGCTATGTGATGCCGTGGTTGCATCTTCGGCAACAGAAGCGAATTGCTCAGGGTCGTCAAACGGCGTTCGTTGAACTAATGATCGATGTACAACGTTTAATGCAATTCTACATACCCGTGATCTTCTTAAATCTCCAGTGTTGCAATTTGCATTTAGCATCTTCAGTTTCCTTAAATCATGGGCAATGTATAGAGTACGCATCAGCCTTCCTCTTCTCTTGTTTCATAAACGACTGAAGACAATCTTATTTCTTAGAGGCAGCAATGACTTATTAAGTCGGAAGCTCCTCTGAATCTCTGAGTTGGGCTATATTAATGTTTAATTACAATTACGATAATATTGACGGTATAAATCAATTTCACTTCAGCCATTACACATTTAAAAAATGTCCTATCTCAGTGTTTAATGATTATTCACAAGAACAATTGCAACACGAACTTTTTCATAAATATCTCGTCGATGGGCGTGTTCTAAGCCAATTACCTCATTGCAGTATCGCCTTCGGGTCTACTATAGAGCAGCTAAATGTGTTCAGT
Organism: Bimastos eiseni; assembly: GCA_959347315.1. Lineage (NCBI taxonomy): Eukaryota > Metazoa > Annelida > Clitellata > Crassiclitellata > Lumbricidae > Bimastos > Bimastos eiseni. The sequence continues at coordinate 22,918,695 of OY365806.1, read as the reverse complement.
GCACGAGAAATGCTATATATAGTACCAATCGACCTTTTTGTCCACATGGATCAACTCATTATCACAGGCTCCCTTGTTCTTCAACTTGAAAGTTTCGTTCTATTAAAGAAAAAAATTGGTGAAAGTTAAGCCAACCAAGAATCGGAAGAAACGAATAATCTAGTCGTCGATATGTAGTGCACGTGTTACTACACGGATCGGATATATTATATATATATATATTTATATATATTATATATTATATATATATATTATATATATATCTATATATATTATATATATATATTTTTATATATTATATATTTATATTCATATATATTATATATATTTATATATATTATATATATATTTATATATAATATATATATTCATATATATGATATTTATATATTCATATATATTATATATATATGAGCCATGAGGAAGGATGACATCAAAAGACTGGATGCCTTCGAGATTGTGATATGACGAAGGATGGAGAGAGTCGGCTTGATGTAATGCAGGATGAACGAAGAGCCACCGGTACAACAAATGGTGGACGGAAGAAGATCCATGACTGGCATAATTGGAAGCCGACGGACAAAATAGTTGGACCACATAATGAGGAAAAATCCCTCCTAGGAACTATAATTGAGGTAAGAATGAAGGGAAAAAAGACATGCGAAGACCGAGAATGATGTTATTGGACTAGACGATGAAGGAGGGTTACATCAAGTTGAAGATGAGATCCGGAGAACTTGACGAATGGCGTCATTGGACACACGAACTCTATGAAGGCAGAGCAGTAAAAGAAGAGAGAATGCGTGGTAAGACATCGTAACATCACTGGTGGATTATTCACACAGCTAATAATTGATTTGGACGGTTTCTTGAACCCCAAGGCAATGACATGACTTCGGCGAATGAAGCCAACGTCAGGCATTATTTCAGCTCTCTTTTTCTAGGAATCACTGAAAGTGTGACGATTCAACAGCCTTAACGGAATTTAATTAGTCAATGCTTATTAAACACGCGAACACGGATGAGGCAAAAAATCAGCAAACACTATCGAGCAATTTACGTCCAACAGTTCGGTCGATAAAATATTTGCATCAATGTGAACAGCATTTTGGGCTACAATTGGGCGGTTTCGGCGGCAACAACTGCCTAAACAATGACCTTATCGGAAAAATACCGTCGGTCATTTACATCATTGACAGCCCTAGGAAAATAAATCCACCCAAATAACTATATAAATAATGATAATAATAGTAGTAGTAGTAGTAATAATAATAATAATAATAATAATAATAATAATAATAATAATAATCATAATAATAATCAGCATTCAAAGATTCAACGCCGTAGCGTTCAGAGGAACGTTCAGACAGCCCACCAGGATCGTCAATTGAAGAACTGACAATAAAAGTAATAATAATAATAATAATAATAATAATAATAATAATAATAATAATAATAATAATAATAATAATAGTAACTCTTGCACGGTCGCGTTTCATGTAATAATAATAATAATGGTAATAATAATAATAATAATAATAATAATAATAACAACAACAATAATAATAATAATAATGATAATAATAATAATACTAGTATAACATTATTATTATAATTACTGCTACTACTACTCCCACCACTAAAACTACTACCAGTCTACCACTAACCCAACTTCCATCATTATTATTTATGGGAAGCAGTGGAAGTAGTGGTAGTGGAAGTGGAAGCAGTTAATAGCACTATTACTAGTTCCACGTTTTGACCATAATATGGGGGAGCAGTTCCCTCCGTCCATTTATTGGTGTCCAACAATCAGCAGGCCACATTATATATATGTAGGCCTATGCGCAGTTGCATATTGAACTCGACCATCTGTGAAGTCGCTTGAATATGTAATCTATCATGAATGACTTCGAAATGGCCGTCGTCAACAGCATAAGGACAGACTTTCCCATAGGCACAGAGGAAATATCAGTCTTGCCCGAATAACAGGAATGCCGCGTATGGTTTCCCCAAACGACGACATTAATGGCTGTTTCTTTAATTAAAATTAAAACTTATTTTGCAGCTTCATAACCACGGTCTGCGGCTAATTAGCCTACCAGACAGACCGATACACAACTAGCCTTAGACCTTCATCCTTTTTGAGTATGTCGTTAATGCTTTTAAAGCACTGCTAGCACAACTTTCGACTGTTGCCGTTCGTGTCCTGGAGGACTTTGAGGACACTAAGATTGGAAGATCGATGGGCAACCGATATCCTGTATATCACCGATATCCAATGTGCAGATGCGAAACATGCTCAACTCAACAGAATTCGCTATGAACTGCCAAGAACAGACAGTTCGATTGAAGTATGGCATCGCAGTTTTCATCCAGGTACATGGCCTACAGTAACTGGGTGACACCATCAGAATAATTGGCAGTTTTTGAGCCACTTGCAAAAGGAACACCAATCGCAACAAGCTCAATGCAATGAGCTGCTAGTGGATGATGATCCAAGATCACGTTGGAAACTATTTGCTGATAGCAACGCCAGAACAACATGGTCTATTATTACACCAATCGAGATTCTCTGAATTATCTGCAGAGAATATCGCACATTTCCTGTTGACACATTCATGCACGCTATTAGGTATTAAGAAAATGGCAAAATTAAATTTATAGTAGTACAGATTTAAAGAAATAAAACATGGTTAACTTTTTTAATCCGGTTATTTTTTAAGTTTGAGGGTTAATGACCAGGAGGTTTGTTATTGACCTGATGCCCACTTTGGTTGCTTCAATTGATGCGATGGCCATCAACAAAAATTTAATAAAACAATTACTGTTTGTATAAACTGAAATAGAATGATCATTGATCAGGTGAGATAATCGTTAATTGATATTCATCGCTTCTATAAAAATTTATCCTCAGGATGTGATGAAGCCATCAATTGAGGCAAAAACAGTAATTTAACAATGGAACAACCTTTCCACGCAAGCCACAGGTCCTAAGAACGAACTGTCAATTTTACATGGATTAGGATTGAACCTTTGACGCAGAGGCGAAAGAGTACGCGTGAGCGATGTTTCACCGTGCCATATTAAGAGTGGCGTATACTAGCAACTGACGCCTTGGAGCGTCTAATAACGCAAGTGGTTGATTGCCAATCCGTTCATCTCTTCACCTCTGGCGCCAACTGAATACAATGAATAACATTATTTATTCCAGCAGTTGGATTTGCTGTTTTGCCCTTCCAGCTCTTTAGAATAAATAGCCTCAGACACCAGGACGACATCGTTGAGTAGGCCTATCATTGTCGACGGACCCTGTGGGTAAAATGAACGATCGACTTCGACTATCGTTCAGTAAATAACATAATTGGCGTTGTGAACTCAACACGCTGGTAAGTGTATCGCCACTTGCACCACTACAGAAACCAACTCGTAATAGTGTGCAGCCTAAACTTAAAAATTGCGAACTTACTTATGTTTTGCAGACACTGCAAGCTTAGCATTATAAGAATCAATCTCGTCTGGACACTTTCATCAACTCAAGCCTTAAAATAGCCTAAAGTAAATGAATCTGCTACTTCTTTCTTATCTATACTACAGAAACTGTTGCGTGTCATTTATGCAACAGAGTCGGTTAAATCAAGAAGATTGTTCGAAAGACTTCTTTAATTTCCTATACACTAACGCATTGGTAGTTTCGTTTGGGTGTCGCGGACTCCTTCGAATGCAACACAACAAAAGTTAACAGTGGGACACATCCTAACCTCTCAGCCGTTGAATACTGACTTAGTATTTGTTTATGGTTAGGAAAAGCTGGAGATGGCCTGGCATTCCAAAGATGGTAGCTGCCGTCGACCTGGTAACCGAGCTCAGTGCTGTCTAACTTCACAGTGATTGATCGCCAGCGTCCATCGACCGCACGTAAAAAGCGATCGATACGCATTACGCAACAAGCCCTATCTACACCAAACACATCTGTTAAAATGACATCAAACCTTGAGGGTCGTATAGTCCTCCTTCTCCTCCTCTTCCTCCTCCTCCTCTTCCTCCTCTTCTTCCTCCTCCTCTGTTGTGGAAGTAGCAGTAGCACTAGTTGATGATCCAAACGAGAGTTTGTACCAACACATCAAACGTCGTCCTTATTCGACAGTGATGCGACGAAGTCTGCTCTTCTGAAATCTGTCAAGAATAGACAAGTGATGGTTGATGATGATGATGAATGTTATGATGATGAGGTCTCTGCCAGAAGTCAGGTCCGTACGGTTGAAGTCCTTCGCAAATGAAATAACCAGATCGTCTTTTCATCTAAACACTTAGAGGACTAAAGACGTTCGTAGTTGGACAATTTAAATTTTATAGAAAGGCCAATGACTTTTCTATTTCACAGATTATGCGCTCCGTTTAGATCCATTTATTTTCGAATATATCTTCCATAATGTTCATTCAGCCATGTTTTCAGCCGTAGCCACTTCTAGTCCAATCGCACATATTGATTAAAAGGGAGAAAGCTAACACGTCATCCATTCAGCCGAGGTGAGTTACGCTTCATTGCATTCAACTCATTGCATATGACGATCGATAAATCGTCGTCCTGTTGACGCTCTTATGTTGTAGGTTATGTGGTCTAAAGTCCAGTGCGGAAACTTCGGTCTAGGCACGTCATTTTCAATAACGTACATTTATACGGATACGTCGTTCGAATTTGAAATTCCGTAGTGCCACTCTGTCTCCTCGACTTCACCTTCTTCTTTAAGTTCTTTTCTTCTTTTCCAAATTTTGCACGATTAAATAGGCCAAGTGACGCTGGTTACGACTCCTTCGACAAACTAAACGATATTAACACGAACGTTACAATATAACAGCAAGCGACAGCTGGAAGATATATGACTTCGCTGTCATCAATTTTGTCCCCGGTCAGAACGTTTCCTGTTCAGTCTGTGCAGTTGAAGCCGTTGAAAAGAAGAATTAAGTGACTGTTAGAAAAATTTTCGCACGTCTTAAAACACGAAACATTTTGTGTAAAATATTTGCGACACGTCACCAACCTTGAATTGGATTCGTCAAAGGGTGCATTCAGTTTAGGAAACCATATCATAGTCTTGATCAGAGGTTGTCTACTTTAGCCTTCAGGCAATCCGCGATCGTTTAGACGAAAAATTTAGATGTGTTAACTGGGCGTATTTTCAAAGAGACACGCTTTTAAATCGTTGTTGTTTACGCTCTTCCCTCGAAATGGATCGGATGCTACAAAGTCCCTATCCACCTATGAGGCACCTACACCCACTTATGAGGCCCGTGAACCAACTTATGAGGCTCTTGAACAAACCTATGAGACCCTTCTATCCACTTATGATGTCCTTATACGGTCATTCCAACTAATGAGGCCATTAGAGCCACTTATGACGCCAATTTGCCCACTTATGAGGCCCTTAAACCCACTTAGTGGCCCCAGTGTTCACTTATGAGGCCTTTGAGCCAACTTAGGGCCTATAATGTTCTTGAACCAATTTATGAGGTCCTTGTACCCACTTATGAGGCCCTTGAACCAACTTATGAGGCTTTTGAGCCAACTCATTGAGGCCCTTGTGCTCTTTTATGAGACCCTTGTACCCACTTATGAGGCTATTTTGCCCACTTATGAGGCCCTTGTACCCACTTAAAAGAGCCTTGTACTCAATGTGTGGTGATTGCACAGTCTGTATTTTGACTTCGGACCAAACTTATTTCACAAATCCAATCAAGCCTATCGCCATACATTTCTACAAGCCGACATAAGCAGTCATATAATTATTAGTGACCGCTTGCATTAGGGAAACACGTGTATTGACATGAAACCTTTTCACTAACCTAGATATGCAGACCATGGATATATATATATATATATATATATATATATATATATATATATATGCAACGAATATGTATATGTAAATTATGGATATCTAGACAACGAATAACGCAGACAATGAATAATGTAGGCAATTGATGTGTTGTCTGTGGTCTAACGATATAGGTGTCTAATATGGCGTGATGTTGGATAACCAAGCCACTGTATCTGTAAATGTTAAGGAAAAATATGGAATACCAAAATGTATGCAACACAGTTTCGTGGTCAACTGCATTTATTGCTTTTACTAAGTGACAATTCGACAATTATTGAACAATTCCTTTTACACCTGTTTCTTAGCTTAACTTTCGAATCAATTGAGATGGATCATAATAAATGCGTCGTATGTTCAATAAACAACGTTGGTAGCTGCTCCCTCTAGAAGCCGGACAACCCCAGAAACAGGACTCGGACCTTTCCTTGACTACTTTTCTACAACCCCTCTGACTCGACGCAGCGCTCGTCAGTAAGCAGGCGCCCTACGCTTAGCCTCTAGTGGCGCTATAAAAGTACGATCGTTCGACATATATATATAAATATATGATAGTTCATAGGTTGTCTCATGTTAGGTTTGCCTATATCAAGCATTATAATTATGTCTTGCGTATGTACACTTCGGCCACTTCTTCTGTCAAATACGAACTATACATGTAGGCTACATATTTGGCCCTGCACGAACTCTGTTCACCAGTGCTAGAGTAAATGTCGTTGCAATTTTCGTTTCAACTTATTTAATTGGCAATGCCTGTCTGCTCTGCTTACCTGCCTATTCATCTGCCAGCTCTTTGCCTGCCTGTGTACCTGCCTGCCCGTCTGCCCGTCTATGTGCCTGCCTACCTACCGATATGCTTCAATCATACTCCAAATACTATGCAAACGCTAGAATCCCATTGGTGCTTATTTGGTGTAAACGCAGGAACGATGTTTTCGCGTAATATTACGCAGAGTTTAATTTAAAGAAGCAGCCAATAACGTCATGGGAGTTGAGAGGTAGGGAAGACCGGACAGATACAGAGACAAAGAGACAGAGTGCGTTCAGCGCATCATTCTAACGACAAATTAGAAGAGAAACGCAGGAAGACGACGCTGAGCCACTAGAGGGCGACCGCTGGGACTTCACGGATTGACTGATAGACTTTGGGAGCAGATGAGAGAGCATTGGATGTTTATGTCTGGAAAAGGGCGCCTGGTGGATGAGCAGACAGGAAGCGCAATGCATAAAACATTACTTAACTATTGATCACCCCATAGAGCTCACACGATTCATTTTTGTCTTCGTACAACAATGTTTCGGTCGATTGTTCGCTAATAAGAACAAATTAAGTAAAAACGACGCGCGTCTTACAGAAACATAAAAAGTAAGAGAGTAAAGAGCAGTGGCGTCGCTAGGTTTAAAGTCTAGGGGAGGCAGATTGGATATGATATGGGTAGAAGAGGAGCTACTTCATTTCCACCCAAACCAATTTTCTTAAAATGACAATTTTTCATTGAAATTTGTTTTTGACGATGTCGTTAGAATCATGAAAAAATTGTACTATTTAAAGCGGGAAGTCACCTACTAGATATTTAAACTCCGCCACTATTTGGACTTTGACAGTGCCAGTCCCAAGCTTGAAGAAAGGAGGAGGGCGACACCAAATCATCTTCGATATGGAATTGTGTCGTTAAGCAGTCAGCACAGGCTAGATCTTTCACACGCCTGCAATAATCCAGAGCGCTCCTGCCCGCGTAGTTCCCAAAACTCCCAAACACCACCATTTAACCTCTGTTCTCAAATCATTTTCATTGGCTAAAAGTACGTCAGAGCATCCAGTAAATAACTTGTATATCACTTTCAGTGCACTTCACACTTCTCAACCCTCTTACATTCGTTAGCTACTCGCCAAACAACTGTTCGTGTCTATTCGCTCATCGTCATATCTAAATTCTATATCTCGAAGTCCGGTCTTATCTTAAAATCTGCAACCGCTCCTTAGTCTATGCCGCACCAGCTCTTTGTAACTCACTCCCAATAGGCATACGTCAGTTTGCTCATCCCCATATTTCGTCCCCAAATTGTGCCTTTCCTCCGCTTTCACTCTCTCCTGCTACTGTCCACTTAGAATTAAAAGCCGAGCTTTTCAAGCTGCCCTATCCAGAATCGGTAAAAGAAGAGTGAGTCTTAGCATATTTAATTATTTTATAGGTATCGTGTATTTTAGCGTAATTAATTTTCTCGTTGATTATACCGTGTATTTTAGCGTCGCATGCATTTCAAATTTGTGGATTTGACCTGAATGGATGTTCAATTGTAGCGAAAATGGAGGCGGGATCGATGAAAAGAATCCTGATTAAGTAGATGCTGAACTGTTGAAAGTAAACCGCATATAAATAAAAGCAGGCCTTGTAAGTAAAAACTGGATTGATGAAAGGCATTATGCTTTATTGGAAGCTGTACCGGTGAAAAGATTTATGCTTAGGTAGATGCTGAATTGATGAGAGAATGCGTTTAAATGGAAGCGGATCGATTAACAGAATGTCGCATAAATAGAAATTGCCTGAATTGATGAAAAGAATTATGCTTAAATGAAAACTGGATCGATGGATGAAAAGAATCATACCTAAATAGGAGCTGCATTGGTGAAAATAATTATGCCGTTTTTGGACAGTTCAGCATTTTTCTTAGTACATTGCTCTCAGTAATGTCGATAGTATTTAAATACGCTATTTTTTCTGATCAAGATACAGATTTATAGATCAAGATTTTGTTTAATTAAATACGCTGAAAGACGCTTTTACCTCAGATATTTGCTCTTGCGTCACCGATTAATACCATCGGGCCACGCTTGACCTACTTGGATTTTGATCTCACATAAAGGCATACAGAGTGGATCAATAAAAAAATCCCACCAGAAGAAATACAATTTCTCAACAACCGATAGAGATTTCTTTACCAAACTTTTAAGGTTTACATAAGAAGGATGTGCAAACAATTCCTGGAGATTTCATTGAACTCGTTGAATATTTCATTGCGTCAAATATTACAGCTGTCTTAATAAAATATTCCCGTAGTTTCGCAATTATGCAGAAAAATGGACAGACACTTGTAATTTTTAATGTTAAGTAACACCACCTTTAATTGCAAATTCAAAAATCTGTTAAGCAGTATATCTCAAGGCACGTTCGAGGTGTCTGCCCCCAGCTTTCGCACAAGCTCGAAGTCTTTTTGTGAAGTTTAGTGTGGCCTTGTTGATTGAGTCCTGCGGCAGCTGATCCCAAATTAAACGCAAGACTTTCTTCAGCTCTTTGATGTTCGTTGACTTGGGATGAAGTGTCTTGTAGTGCACAAGCATAGCTCCCCAGACGTGATAATAGAGAGGGTTAAGGTCTTATGAGTTTGGTGGCCATTCATCTTTGCCAAAGAAGTCACTGCAGTTGGTGGCAATAAAGTCTTGTGCCAAAGTTGCCGTGGAAAATGAATCAGATGGTAGAACAGACTTGCAGTCTTCAAAGAGTGAAGGTAGCAGTGTGTCAACATAATGTTTCTCGTTTACGTTAGTCTTGTCTGCATGGGATGAAATTACTGGCTGACGAAACAAGATAGCTCTGATGATTAAATAGGTAAAAGTTAAAATTAGGTAAAAGTTTTTTCATTGGTGTGAAAGCTCGGGGGTGAGCACTTTGGACATGCTTTGAGATATACTACTTAACATATTTTTGAATTTGCAAGTAGAGGTGGTGTTATTTGTCATTGAAATGACAAGTGTCTGTCCCTTTTTTCTGCCTAATTGTGAAAATACGGAATAATAAATTTAGACAGCTGTAATATTTGAAGCAATGAAACTTTTCAATGAAATTTTCAATTCTCAGAAAATTTGGGATTGGCCGCAAATCTTTCCTCTGTAAATAGTAAAACGTTTGGTTAAGATATCTCTATCGGTTGCTGACAAATTGCATTTCTTCTTTTTGGTTTTTTATTGAGTCACCCTGTACTTACATACATACATACACATACATACGCGCACACATACATACATACATACCTACATACATACATACACACATACATATATATACACATATATACATACATACATAAATACATACGTACACACATACACACATACATACATACATACGTGCACAAATACATGGTGGGTCATTAAAAAGTAGCTTCTTCAGGTATTTTGTTGATATTTCGGCCAAAAGTAAAGATTAGTAAATGAAGTTTTACAGGCGCAAAACCAATTCATATCTACATATAACGGCCAAATTTGAATTTGTGGTATATCTCGAGCATACATTTAGCTCCCCCACACGTGATGATCCAATGGGTTCAAGTCCGATGAGCTTGGGGCCATTGGTCCCTCTCAATTAAGCAAAGGCAATTGACCGTGAGCCAATCTTGCATAAGGCGAGCAGTCTGCGCTGGTCTTGCTGAAAGATGAATCCAGCTGGCAGAAGATACTTGCAATCGGATATTAATTGTGGAAGCAGCTACCAACGTAATATACAGCATCCACTTTGTCTTTCTCATCAACAAAATGAAGTTGACTTTTGTCACCAAAAACAAACACCAGCCAATATCATGACATGTGGAGCGAACTTCCTGCGTTCAACAATCAGTCGACCAGGTTTGACATCGGATTTCTTGCCGCTGGGCCAAACACGATTGTTTTAGTTGCTGATTAGTGGATTGAGGTAGAAATTCTTCTCATCCGTAAGAAACACACGCTTCATCTCGCGAACATTCGGCTGGTATAGCAGTGCTGAGGAGCGTTCAAGTCTAGGTGATGACAATTTGCCTAGCGACACGACGGAAAGCGATGTTTATTTATCAGTTTGATCGATTGCTCGCTAAATGACGTCAAGGTGATGTCCTTTTACGCTAGTTCCTCGTTTCTCTTCTCAATAATAACGACAACTCTGAAGTTTGTTTTACAACATTAACATGGGACGTGATTTCATAAAATCGTTTTTGTCACTTTTTGCTGCGTAAAATGTTCTCTGACTATGAAAATCAGCGGTTGCACTCACTAAAAGTGATATAAAACTTTTGTTCTGTGCGAAATATTTTAGTCAAATTTGGCGGTTATATGTAAATATGAATTAGCTGAACGCCTGTGAAATTGCATTTACTAATCTCTAGCTTTGGCCGAAATAATAGCAAATAGCCTGAGTGGGTTAGTTTTTAATGGCCCACCCTGTACATACACACATTACATACATACGTACATAGATGCATGTTCAGATGGGTGTATAAAAATGCTTAACATAAAGCCCCACAGACACGCAATGATTTATTACTGGATCTAACCAGGTGTGTTCTGATGTCAGCAGCAAATGTACCATAATCAGAATCAGTGAATTGATAAAACAACGAATGGTAAAAGATGCTGTCCATACCAGGCGTAAAGCAGGCCCCACTTTATATCTGCATGTTACATCCATTTTGCACTAATGATCTTAATCGCTGTCCATTTAAAATAGAATCCGGTTTGATATTATCTTATTCGTTCTGCTCCTTACCCATACCTCATTAAAGATAATTCCTTCCACAGACTATTTGACTCTTGCTGTGCATTGCATATATATATATATATATAGCCTCTATTGATCTTCTGGATGTTCTGGGGGCTTGACCGACGTTTTTAATACGCAGCCCTCTCAAACTGGTTCTTTGTGGTCTCACCTCTGTCAATTCGCTCACCCAGGGTTGCCTGATTCTCTGGTTCCCTCAACCATTGGACCGTAGACCTCTTTCAAAGGAAAATGATCCTTGATCACGACCATACCATTGAAAGCAAACCGTCGATTTATGTGCTGTGATGACGACGCTAAGTATTCACTGGCTTCGATTATATTCATCCCACATTTAATGCCACGGTGCACATGAGTGCAACCACGGGAAACATGGAAGTCGTTGGCACATTGACTGTTATGCAGAGCTTCCCATTTGAGGTGATCGATCGATCGCTCTTCGTGGTAGATCGCCTATAGGAAAGGTGAGTCCGAGCAGTAAATCGCTCGTCTAAGCGATATATTGAAATCACTGCTTCAGTGATTCACGGAGTTCGGCATCAGCCTGGGAATTATAACCAAGCAGAACGTTGACATTTATATTTCAATTATGCTGAGGGGCAGATGACGTAACTGAATTGAGATAGACCTACCGTAATTACTAGTAGGCCTATTACAAACAAGATACAAGATATATGCAGTTATACACATAATACGCTGCGTACAAAAAGGTTCCGATGTCGCATTTGAAGGCATAGGTGTTTTTCATCAAGGTTACAGTCTAGTTTAGGCCTTTGACTAATCGCAATTGTGGGAGCTTCCAGTTATCATATTTTTTCTCTTGGTCAACTATAATAATTAATGATTGTTTGAAAGTCTCTCTAATTATTGCTGTTTCTTTTGCTCGCTATCACACAGAATGCTTTTGCAGCAACAAAGCGTCTGCACAGCACCTAGTTTATATACGGAACTGCATCATGGGCCTCAATGTTCTGCAGCTGAACATCGGCCACGAGCCACCTTCAAACACCGCAGCCACCGATCCATAAAAGTGTTTGGCATAGAATCCGATCAACAGATCTTGATTGGATGTCACATCGATTTATCATATTATGTAGCGTCGTTGGCTGTTGTGTTGAAACGGATTCATTGATAGTACGCAACGATGTCCCAGCATAGCAGTAAATATCAAACGGAACAGCTGCACGTGACCCATATTCCGATCGTAAATTAGCACATCGGATATGAGTGCATAGAACACGCCAGAGTCGAGGCAGTCTCCCATTGGAACTCAAATGTCCGCAGCATGATGTCATCGCAGACAGATCAGATATCGGTGTCTCCATGGGATGATGGTCCATGGGAGACGCCTGGACTGTCGAGGGTCACAAGAATAAAGAATATATATTCTTTCCTACTTATCGTGATCCCTCTGATACCCCACCTTCGAGCATTTATCGTCCTCAATTAAACCCACCCTAGCAGCTGCCTTGCCTCAACTCTATGACTTAGACCAGCACTGGACATCATTCTATTTCTCTTTGGTTGTGGAATAGTTCGCCTTAAAGGTAGACACGTCCGTTTCAACTCCACTGCTCACTTTTATATAAGCTACATGCATAAGTAACTGGCTATTTGAAAGCCATGGGACCATTGAATTCAGCGCAGAAAAAGTGAGTTCTATTCCCAATAACCCGCTGGGACTTGGGTTGACTAGTCCATTTATGGTGCTGGTCAAATGAGATCTATAATGTTATGGGCGCCTTGCATGGCTGTTGTATTGTTAAATTTGACTGTTGTAATAACTTGCCGTCATCCGTTCATACTGTACCTGTAGTTATACTGCGGTTTAACAGCTTGAAATTAGAAGGAAGATATTTTTCATTATTACGCATCCAGAAAATACACACACATGGCACATGAATGGATATATGCAAACACATTCATACACACACGCATACAATAATACAAGTCCGGCAGCTTAAAAATAAATAAATTCTGATGCGTTTAGTTTGAGCCACGGGTCAGTTGTGAGAAAGTTCCAAAACAGTTGCTCATTGATGCGCACCCTGCGTCTGCGTCTGACTCTGTAGCGAATAGATGACGCGTGAAATGAACAAAGTCATCTAGGCTCCTGAGAGGTTACTCTCATTTCATGTGCGATGCTTGTGTACATGCGTTGCTTGTATAAGTACATCCGTGACATAAACTCTTTTACGACCCGTAAAAAGAGCAATTACTACGTGCCATCTCTAGACACATTAATACCACGGCTCGAGACACGTCTTTCCAAACATCCTATATATCTGACCTCCATTGATTTCTTTAACCCATGAACTGCGCCATTTCTCGGCCTTCTTTGGCGCTAGAGATATCGCCGTCTTATTATTCATTATTAAAACAATCGATCATGCAAAAGTCATGATTCTGTGTTTAGTGCGGAAGGTTTTATTTCTGTCACATTCCTTACAGAGCGTTGATCTCCAGCCGCAATGATTGCTTTTACTCAATTCTTATTAGAACCACAAAGTCAACTGTGCTTTAACATCCGAGAGTTTTGAACTCTTCTTACCTAGGCACGGATTATAATTTGTGCATGATTGATTATTTTAATACCAGTGAGTAATGCGACGCAATCTTGAATGATCCAGAGATGGCACATGGTAATCACTCTATTAAGGGAACAAGAAAAAGTCAATAGATATGGAGGATGTCAATTCCCAAAGGAAATTAATTGAAGCCATAGTAGAATTGATTACCCAACCGGGATCTAAGCGTGTTGACAGATATGATGAATTCAATAAAACTTGTACGAAGTAACTGTACATGAAAACGAATAGATGCGCCTGAACGCTTCCGTATAACACGCATAAACATCTAACGTATATATGCCATATATGTCTTCGTTTTGCATGAACTGAATTAGTTCAGCAGCGACATTGGACAGCGGACACTGAGAAATATACATTCAATTCACATATGCACTTAATGGATAATTGTTCATGTTCACATACTTGGCGTAATTCAACTGCACAGGACAAGCATTATTGGGCTAAGTGACGTTGCTCTGAAAACTAAAGACCGAGTCGCCATACACGCATACGTGTCTCTAGGTTTGATATATGATTTAATATATATATAAAGATACGTAAGAGAGTGTATATAAATGACACGACCAGCTCAATCTATATTATGTATATCTAAAAAGAGCAGGCTGTAAATACAAAATAGAAACATTTCACCCCTTAGCCTGGGGTGCCGTCACACATAAGGAGTCCGAGATTCAGTTCGTGGGGTTGCGAGGAGTGAGTCCAGTATTCTTGTGACTTCGCCCTCTGACACGGATTATCAAACATCTTAATTTCAAAATGGATAAAAATTGCAAATTTAATTTGTATGCCTATACTAAAGTCGCAATTTTTAATCGGACGGATTAAAGAGTATATTGTATTCTTTAATCTTAGAAACTTTCATTTAGCTGTAGAAAATTGCTGTACGTTCAGCTGTACATTCTGATATAGTTTTGTTGTTGTCATCTTCAGCGCTCATATAGTGCGGGATGGAATTTAATAATCTTATGGCAATAGGTTTAAGAACCACTGCCTGAGAGAGATGCATATATTATTAGTGTAAAAGCAAATATATTGGCGCAAACAAACACTCACATTATATTACGGACATTGCACCCTATAATCATCACCGCTTGACGTTCGTTTCCTGACCTCTTTTCTCGTGTCTCTCACCGAAGCCATTTTGCAAGACCTAATATTCTTTGGATGACAATGTCTTCCTTCCGTCAACTTCTGATTGATAGCAGCGGGACTGTAGACGCAAGCCATATTAACCGAAGCCGACGACTACAGTGGGAAAACAACAGGAAGCTATATTTGCGGCACAATTTCTGTAAGCGCATCCGAGATATAGGACAAGCGACCACAGGAACTACAATATTGGTCGCTGCTTATCGCAAGCATCCTCTGACAGAGTCCGACCGGTGGCGGGCGATCGGGAATAGCATCTAGACTATCGTCAGAATATGTCGGTCGGTCGGTCGGTCTTTCGATGATGACCGATAAAAATTGCAGCTCTCTATAGAACGGAAAAAGTAGCATAAAAACCTATGGGAGCATTTGCGTTTGCCAAGTAGCCACTCGCACTGATAGGTCAAAGGAGAAAGTGCTAAAAAATAACCAAAAGAAGAGAATATACGTAAATATTGAGGTTAGGCGATCATCGATGTAGTGAACAATGTCTAAACATATTTTCCATCCAGTATTTGCCCTGACACTTTAAACGAATCAAGTTGAATACCGCGCATGAAAAGCCAACATGGCCAATGTATACTCAGAGTTGCGTCTTTCTTAAGGTTGTCGTTTTTGTGATCAAATATAATAAACTGTAACTTGACATATTCTCCTTACAAAGCTAAGAAGTGAATGTACACACTGGGTTAACAGAGGGCTGAGAATCCATAAAAGACCTGCAGACGTTTAGAGCGAATCGATTCAGAGTTCCAACGGTGGGTGTATAAACCCGGCCTGGGGCTTATTCTCAGCACATCATAGAAGTGGATCGCTCGCTGCCTACAATGCAGTATATAGTGTAAATGCTCGAAATTACATTACACTGCATTAACAACGGAGCTCGCTACAGTACGTCAAATGAGTCAATGAGTTGATGACCCCATGTTTCATGCATTGATCACTGCTAGGTATACGCTAAGTGGTTGAGAACTTCAGATGCGTCTATGCATTAACTCACGACATTCTGAACTACAGATCGACTTCGTGCAGATCGTAATGATTGGCTTCCACGCAACAACCTTTGGTCAATTGAACGATGCAGGCAAAACGAACGACATCAAATGAATGCTACATTCTGTTCGTGCTTTAGCTGTTGCAGCCAAGTTTCAACGCATTTTGGTTGAATTCTTTCAATCAATAAATTCAGAGTAAAATGCTTTGATCAGATTAATTGACCAGAGAACCACGTTCAGTTACTGCAATCGTCACAACGCACATCTGACACACACACAAACACACACATATATATAATATATATATATTCTTGCTCTGAATATAAATATGTACGTTTAAAAGTAGACCTACCAGTCATGCTCATCAGAAGGAACTCACCCTATCAATTTAATTGTAGCTGATAAGGGTCAAGAGCACGTAGTCGTCAGAAAACCGCGTGTAAAGCTGTATTTTGCTATAATGTCCCTTGGATTGATTGATAGAATCCCGTTCACGATAGCATTAGTAAAACAAGAGGACAGATTGTCCTCTGACCTCATCAGGTCTTGACAACGATTTGCCAATAATTCCAAAGCGCAGGATAACGGGATTCAGATTTCGGAACCAGCGTCTGTGAGCTGATTATGGAAACAATGCAGCTCTTCTGAACGAGATACTGATTAAATCAAGCAAGCTTAATAAAAAGCCTCAATGGTTGCAGAATAGTCTAATTCACATATAAATATAAGTGCCTAGATGCTCGTTTATAGGGCCTATACATAGGCCTACAAATGTGTTGTTTTGATTACATGTATATATAATGTGTAGCTATTACATAGGGTGACACAAAAGTTCGTTCACTGTTTTCAAACACAAATTTTCAAACCATAATATCTCGGTCAAAATGTTTCGGATTTCTTAGATATTTCTTCGATCCTATGCAGGACTGAAATATATTACAACCCTAAAAAAATTTAATTCGAACGTGCGTTAAATGACGTAACAGTGTACACCGCGGCTCGCGAGGGACATTTGCCATTTTCGGCTCATGCCATGTTTCAAGTTCCCATGTACAGTTGGCTTATACGTTAATGTTAGTAGGATGAAAAGAACTTCTCTACCATAAATGGAGCTCTCGACTAGCTCACCTGCAGACAAATACCATAATCGAGGACTTCAAGATAAGTTTCATTCAGCAGACTGTCGCAGAAATATAGAGCAACCAAAAGCAGATTTTCGTCAATGGTTGAGTAATGAATGGTTCGTGTTCAAGTTCCGCGATGCATAATTTTCACTGATATTGGAGACGATTAATGAGTCCCTCGGGGGCACATCGTTACGCTTATGATGGCATTCATTGACTGATGGCATAGTTCAACACATTCGTATGTAATTCATAATAATGTCCGAATATGTTCGAGCATTTGTCAGAGAAGAAACAACTCTTATTAATCTAAGTGATCGATCTGAAAGTCGTCGAACGTCAAACACTTCATCGCTGGAGATAATCGATTAATCGTCTGTCTTCCATTGCATTGAAGACGGTGTGAAAATCTGAACTCAGTATCATTCGAACGGTTTAGTGCCAAACAAAATAGTATCTACATTATAATATATTGCCTTATATATCTAAATGTGTAATTAATGCATGCATATTTTTTCCTTTGTGTGCAGCAATAGAATTAGAAATCAGTGAAAGAATTAGGAGTTAAGGTCTTGAAGGTAAGTGCAGTTCTTGAGAGAAACGGAAATCGATCTGTCTTCTTAGCTGTGTCGATGAATGTTTGATTTCATCGCTCAACCCGGACGTGCTATTAATTCTGTGCTTGGGATTTGGTCGAAAGTAACAACACCAGAGCGTTTGCCGCATCGGGGATATTTGACGAACTATGACCTCAGCTGATGAACCGACCGCTGCAATAAATCGCCAGTTAACCTGGGGTCGATTTACCGATTCATTCGGGTAATACATCACTCGAAATCTCAACTACAGACACGTCCTATAGCGTACACACGGGCATTGACCATAGCTGAATACGAATGTTTGCTAGTCCAAATAGACTATGTCTACTGTGCTTTCAAGGCTTACTGTTTACGGTGGAGAACCATCAATCAGCATTCGACAGCTCTATGGGTACAGTACGTGAAAATCCGTGCTTTTAGTAGACCCAGAAAATTCAAAGTACTGTCAATCATTTCCGTCTTTTAAATGAATTCGTAGAAATCAACACGCTAGCGATATTTAAGCTGACAGTTCATGAAAGAATTGTATATATATATATATATATATATATATATATATATATATTCTTAGAACTCAGGATCAATAAACGCGCGTTTCAAATGTTCGGGTGTTGCAAAGGAGATGAGCTGTATACAGCATCGACTAGAATACAGCCAACGAAATGGAACGTGCCGACCAAATGTACACAATCAACGTTTGACTGTTGACCCCTTGTTGGTTAGGGTCAATCACCTCAAATAATCAAGAACATGTATAGGCCTATCTATAGGTTTGAGATAATAATATTATATCAGTTGACGCAACCACTGCTATGGGACGTATAGGCCTGTATGTCTTCTCAACTATGTAAAAGAGATCAGATTATACACTAGATTTGTAGATAGCGACCATATTTCTAAACTTTCTCTAAATGTATTGTGTACGTGTGTGAACAACATTATTTAATTAGTTGCACAGTTTGCAATGATTGTATTTTTATATACATGTATACACTGACATGCACTTACACATTTGTATAATTCATAACAATCGGGTGTCACAGAGGCAGGTATCGATCTAATGACGAGAAAGTTCAGTTTCGTCTAAAGAAGTGAAAAATTACAAAACGCGTTACTTTATGAGCAAAAATTAGCACACATTTGAAGAACGGTGCGTCATTATGATGCCTAAGTATATAGCAGTTCGATTCATTGCAAATCTGAACTGAACACTCTTGACCAACATAATTATGACTCTAACACGCTTGTTCTAAATTGATTAAATGACTCAGCTTGGTGGATCTTCTGCGTGTGACACCGAGCAAAGTCAAAATTCATTTTTGTGAATTGTTACGAATTATTTGAATTAATTCAGCAATGCATCAAAATTGCGCATAAAATTGCTCATTAAATACTTCCCTAAATCACTTGGTTTTCGGCGATTATTTACTTTCTTTGCACAGAATGCACGCAGCCTTAATTTGTCAACTGCTGAGGCTCCTTACAAGTGGCAACCGCTCATCGTCGAATTATGGTGTGAACGAATTTGCAACAGGACAACGTTAAGCAATGTAACGTATGAAATGTAATGCCATGTATAATGTGGCATGATGCAAACCAACTTGTAACTTAATATTATTTATTAAAAGTCAATTATGCAAAGTCTCAAACTATCTCCAAGAGATACCCGCATGATGCGCTGAGTCATCATGCATAAAGAGTTCTTACACGAGTTAATAATGCTCGAAAAGTTAACAAATTCCACCATGGCAAGCTCTCGCGCACACGTAGAACCCTATGAATAACCAACCAGCCGATTGGTGTCAAAATGAAGATTACTTACCTTTCAGCTCAATTTCCAGCGGCAATCGTACATAGCCACCGCGAGAGACGATTGAGTGTTTATTTGGTCCGTCGATGAATAGAATTGAATAGATCTTTATAAACGAACGACTATCTCCAAACTGAGCGACGAGTCAACGCGACAAGATAGCGTAAACAGATAATGCATTGGATGCATCGCAGTCTAGTAATGTAGCCCGATTCCACTGCTTGGGCGCATTCATGCTTTGCCCGCTCTCTCTCTTTCTGTCTGTCTGTCTGTCTCTGTCTGTCTCTCTCTCTCAGCCTCTGTTTGTCTATGTTTCTGTCTCTGTCTCTGGCTGTCTGTCTGTCTGTCTGTCTGTCTCTTTCTCTCTCTCTCTCTCTCTCTCTCTCTCTCTGACTCTCTCTTTCGCTTTAAGTCTCTTACTCTGCCTCTGCCTCTGTCTCTGTAGCCCTCTGGCGTCTCCTTTATGCCTATCTACCTCCAGTTTTTCATCTCTGTTTCTGTGTGTGTTCGTCTCTCTTCCTTCTCACTCCCTCCCTGTTCAGCTGCGGTTACGTGTATGTCTGTCTCTGTCCCTGTCCGTCCTTTTCTCTATTGGCCTATGACGTCTCCATCTGCTCCGGTGGCTAATCAGTCGGTCGCAAGTCGAAGCGGCATGATCGCCTATGCGTGTAATCCAGACATTTAATTGAACAAAACTAGACTCAGTCGATTATAATCGCAAGGGACTCGCTGACATGACCAAAGGCCGGCGATCTCTGTCGGCTGTGGTTCAGCTTTTATTGCTTCTTCCTTATACGATTCAACCAATGTTTGCTTCGTATTTGTGTAGGGAGCGATCCACTTTCATCCTATCTGTAGATGTACCTAGGCAACAGCTGTGATACAATTTCCGAATAGTTTTCTGTGCAATCAAATCCCCTTGCTGCGTCATTTCGTCTTCAGAGGAAAGGACATAATGTCATCAGACGACGAAATATATCATTACCTACAGATCATTACACAACTGTCTGGCTTAAATCATATTTCAGATGCCAACTGACAATATTTTTGAGAACATTGAGTTAATCTGGCACTAAAGTCAGGCCAGAACCGAGTGCAACCATTATGAGGAGAGGTTTGGGCAATATGGGCTTGCGCTCTGTGGAGCTATTCATACGCCCCCAGTTGTTACATTATTGAGGCTTCAATTGAAACGACCGAACCTTTGTGATAATTTAATAAATAGATGTACTGAAATGCATAATAATGAGTTCGTGTTCCGCATTGCATAAAATTCGCCAAATATGATGGCTGCCATAATTATATATATAATTATGCAATATATATATATATATTTCCTTCTTATTTTTTTAATTTTAAATAGTTGCACATGTCAGCCAGTATGATTAATGACCTGACAAATTGTTAATGTTATCGGATTGTAATATGATCCAATAACTCTTATAGCGCAGGTAAACACGTTGCTGTTGACATCTTATCACACAGCAAAAAAGCATCGAATTTTTTTAATATCTTGCATTCCCCGCATATTATGAGTGATTACTGTTCTTCTGGTTATCAGTTTTATGTCTCAATAAATCGATTGAGAATAAGATATACAATGACGATTATACTGAAATATTACTAAATATTTGCTAATTGAAGATGATGGAGTGCAAAAAACAACAGAGAATATTGAATATGTATGTTTTTTTTCTTACTTACAGATTGAGTTCAGTGGATTTGGCCTGTTCTGATTCTAAATAGGAGGAATAATGCTGGAATTTCGGCATCTATATCTACACCACCATGGACCGTGTTCGTCTCATTTTGACCTACAGCTGCATTTATACAACCAGATTTTTTCAATTCGATAACATTTATTGTTCCCAAAGTAAGCTCCTAGTTGGGATGTGAATGAGCAGAACCTGATGTTGAGTGAATTATACCGAGAACTGTTTCAACAGAAACTGGAAGACAGGACGAAGCAGATCTGGTTGATTTAGCATTTTATCAAAAACAAAGTCAGAAAAGAACAAAATCAGGCCATTTTTATTTCCACAACTTGCCATTTTGGAAAGACTTCTGCGCTCTATCAACGATGGTGTTTATCGGCGTTTGATGGTTGGTTATATTGCTAAAAAAAGCTGTACCAAAACGCTGTCATGATGTCACTGATTTGGGCATAACCATTAAATGACAGACGGCTTGCGTTTACATTTTTTGAGAATTTATCGGTGTCAAATTCTGCGGTTCTGCCTGGGAGGCTCCTCGCTTTAATGATCCTGACTTATTGCCTCTTCCTATTGAACACACAAGAAGTGTTCATTCAACATATGCCAAAAGTATGGAGCCATAAAACCGAATGCCAGTAATCTTCTACGGAACTGTGAAGGAAGCAACAGCAGCTTCGAAAAAAATCGATGTTTTTTTGCTGTGTGATAAGATGCGTTTCTCAAAAGCCTAGACTTTCTTTTGCGTTCTAGTTGAAAAGCGGACAACATAAAATTTCAGTGCAAGATCATTGCTTGGCGGTGACGACAGACATTTTGTTGCTTTGTAGATATTATTATGTAAAGCTTTATTGCCCAGACTAGACATTCGTATGAGAAAGCCACTGATAAATTGTAGCTATTGTAAAGTTGGATTATAGTACCTTGACATGCCAGCGTCAAACCTGAAAAAGCAAGCGAAGCCCAGCAAGCACATTTAGATCTAAAGATAAATGTAATCGATGTACACTGTTAACTATAATTCTAAACCCTCCATTTGTTTCATTGACGAATTAATTATTTAGGCTATTTGTAGCTATTTAGAAACACTAAATGTATTGTGCTCTTTAGGCCTAGAGAGTCTGTAACAATAAGGTAACCCGTGGGGTGTCAAAAGTTGTGATTTGTTAGGGGCCATCCACATATTACATACGCAAACAAATCGTATTGTCGGACCCCCTTCCCTGTTGCACGGCGTACATTTCGTGGACCCCCTCTCCCACGTACGTACATTTGAGCTCTACCCGCCCTCATTGCAAAGATTGAATAGCTAGAAAACATATATAAGACATTGATTTTACCACAGGCAAGATTGGGGGATCTTTGTTATGTATCATATTTAACAGCTTACATTTGTTAACAGTTATAAAGAATTAAAACACTAACAACACTTGCATTTGAAACCGTTTTAATGCTACCTAATATTGATTAAGCAGGAATTTAGTCTGTGATTACATTTACAGTTCTGATTTTCATATTCTGTATTGTGGACGTCATACTTAGACAATTATATTTGAGTACGTACATATTTCCGGGACCCCTCCCCCACCATACGCACCCGTACGCAAAATGGCCTAAATTTGAAACCCCCTCCCTCCTCGCTGCGTACGTAATATGTGGACGGCCCCTTACGGATGAACTTCCTACAGTCAGTTGAACGTAGATATGTCCGTAGGTCTGGATGCAATTTTGGGTGGTTAGCCTTTGCATAGGAATTTATCTTATTGAGATAAAATTTGTTATAAAAACACTGTAGTCCTATTGGAGGAAATGATTGTTGGTCGTCTTCTTTTAGGTTTGGTGGCAGCCGTTATAGGCCAGCGGTTTTCCAACTTTATTTTTATTGTACCACCAGATAAAAAATCGAAAGTTTGCG
Source organism: Bimastos eiseni (assembly GCA_959347315.1). Classification (NCBI taxonomy): domain Eukaryota; kingdom Metazoa; phylum Annelida; class Clitellata; order Crassiclitellata; family Lumbricidae; genus Bimastos; species Bimastos eiseni. Next base: position 22,895,396 of record OY365806.1, on the reverse strand, counting down.
TACCACCAGGTGCGCTATGACTAGACTATACTAGACTAGAGTCTCTAAACACTTAGACAAATAATGCAAGGTTGCAAGGTTTTAACAACGCTTAAAATGATGTTTAGTTTTAGCAACTATTAGTTTTAGCAGCAAACTAATTACTAGCAAACTATTATTTATTCATTTTGTAATGTTAAGAATGTATCAACAAAAAAACAAAAAAGAAAGATAAAATCAATATTAGAATGTGTTACTGAGTTACTCGGCTAATGTGAGCTGTGGGCTTGTTTTAACAAGCACAAATTTGCAATATCTGGTTTGATATTTGTCAATTTCAATCGCAAATCTGGTTCGAGTTCAAGCTTTGTTCTGTGTTTGTTTTTGATGGCTAGCATAGCTGAGAAACCAGCTTCACATAAATAGGATGTACTGAATGGAATTAAAAATTTTAACGCTCGATCAGAAATTAAGCCATATTCAGCTCTTTGCTTCAGCCAGAAATCGCACAAAATGTCTTTCTTGAATTCGTTCTGCAATCCTCCATCACACGACAGTTCAACAAATTGGTCTCTTTCATGCACTGAAAAATCAGTTGACAACATTACATCCGAAAATGGATTTCGAATCCATTCCTTGTCATCCAGTTGATCAGGAAAATATACATGGAAATCTAATATCAATTGAGAGCAGTGTTTCTTGATATCGTCGATCAAATTAGCATGAAGTTTAAGGTCATTCTCCATTAGAAAAGACTCCAGAGAAGAAAATGAAGTAACACGAGAGTGCGAAATGTCTGACAAAAAGAACTGGAGCTTCTTCACCATTGCATTTATTTTATCCATAACAGTAAATGGAGTGATATTTCTCCCTTGTAAACTCGAATTTAGTTCGTTTAGTTTTCCAAAAATATCAACCAAATATGCCAAACGCATTAACCACAATTCATCCAAAAGTAAATGAGATGTTTCAAATTTACTGTCCATCAGAAAGATTTGGACTTCTGAGAGCAGTTCAAAAAGCCGAAATAAAACCTTTCCTCGAGATAGCCATCGCACTTCAGTGTGCAAAAGAAGTTTATTGTGTTCACTCCCCATTTCGTTACAAATTATGGAAAACATGCGTGAGTTTAGAGCCCGAGCTTTTATAAAGTTAACTATTTTAACAGACTGGTCTAAAACTGTCTTTAAAGTTGCAGGCATAGCTCTGGAAGCCAAGGCTTCACGATGGATACTGCAATGTGTGAAATTGGTTTCTGGTGCAACTTGTTTGATATGAGTAACCACCCCACCATGCTTGCCCGTCATAGCAGCTGCCCCATCAGAGCACACCCCAACGCAGTTTCTCCAATTTATTCCATTGGCAACAACAAAATCATCAACCTTTTTAAATATTTCATTGACAGTTGTTCGACCAGATAAAGACTCGCAGAACAAAAATGGCCTGTTCGTGTTCATATCTAACATACATCATCAATTGAGCACAGTTTGTAACATCTGTACTCTCATCTAACTGAACCGCAAAAAATTTGCTTTGCTGGATCCTTTGGATGAGTATTTTCTTTACATCAGAAGCTAAATCTTGAATGCGTCGTGAAACAGTGTTATCCGACAAAGGAACAGTATCAAGTTTTTTTGCAGCATTTTGTCCCAGCAAACAAGTCACAATATCTTTAGCAGCAGGTAATATTAGACTCTCCCCAATCGTGTGCGGTTTCGTTGTTTGAGTTATTCGCAAACTAACCAAATAAGATGCTTCTAATGCTTGTGAACTAGCTGAAGTAAACGACTTTAAACTTTTTTTACTTTGTAGCATTTCCATTTTTTTCGTTTAAAAAATTCAAGTGGTTTATCTTTAAAAAGGAGATGTTTTGTAATTAAATGGCGCTGAAGTAGAGAAGGTTTCATTGAATGATTTGAAAGTTTTTCACTGCAGATCACACACTGAGGCTTGGGTTCTTTGTTATCACCGCACCACGTAAATCCAAAGGATAAATAACTGTCGTCATACCGTCTAACTATAATCTTACGCTGCTTACAAGTACCTTCCTTCTCGTCAGGGTCAACTCTGGCCTCTGGAGTGTCAATCTCGGTGGATTCAGTGCTGACGGTTGGAGATTCTTGCTTTCTTTTCAACCATTTATCCATGGATGACCAGATTTAAAATTATAATTATAAATATAAAAATCTGTTGTGAAAGTTTAAAATAATAATTATTATTTGTTGTGAAAAATAAATGACGAGGCTGTGACGTTTCAACATTAAAAATATCCTGGCAGAGACTAATCAAAGAGAGTAAGAGAAATTTTAATTTTTTTTTATGTTTTCACGTACCATCTAGCGCCACCTCGCGTACCACCAGTGGTACGCGTACCACCGTTTGAAAACCGCTGTTATAGGCGACCAAAATCTATGGGGGCTTTAATTTGCTAAGCTCTAACGCGTGTGATTCAAATGCCTTTCTCTTAGAGGCAAAGGCACGTTGCTTGATGTTTAAAAAAATTATTCATGAGTAAAATCTTGCCAAATTATTTTTACATCAACCATTTTTAACTAGCCTACTGATACTTAAAGATGTAGAAATTTCTTACGATTCACCCTTAGTCAAACTTTTTTGGCAAAAGTCGACTCGGGTAAAGATGTTGAACAGCTCTGTCGTTGTCTCTCCGTGATGTTTGCCCTAATTGGTCCATCGAGTGAATGAATCCCTTTTGCACTCCCCACTTTTTTATCTGCCTCGTGGTTGTTAGTTCCTCCAATCCGTCAGCATTCCTTCACCATTTCAGATCTTCTTCTCTCATGACTATCACTTTCTCTCAGCACTGCTTGCTCTCTTGTTTCACTTTCTTACTTTTTTACACCTCCATTTCGTGCCAAATGCTGTTCGTGCCTCTGGACCATATCGCCGTAATGTCTCTGGCCTCCTTCGTCTTTATCCTTTCTCTCTGCCGCTGACTGACCTTTATCGACTATCACACTATGCAATCAAGCCCTCAATTAAATAGCCAGGTCGCTTACTCAATCTCCGAGCCAGTTCATAATGGTGAGGAGGTGAAGCGGAAGCGGAGGAGACAACATGGTGCTATGATGGAAATCAACGACAAACGACATAGATGAAGATCGTTTATTTAATTTAGACCATCTATCACAACGAAATGAAAAATGGTCAGTACAAAATAGAAGTGAGCCATTAGGTCATCTAAGTGCGTAACAATATGTATAATTTGCGATTTGCACGCGAGCGTTGCTTTTCAATTTATCAGGCAATTACAGGTCAATTGGGTGCAAAATTTATTCGATCAAACAGCCTCTAAGAATACATTTGCGATGTATATAAACCAGATGTAAGATAATAATAGCAATACCAACAACAACGGTAAAATAAAAAATGAGAATGAATATAAGAATTAGAATGCGAATAAAATAATAATAATAATAATAGTAATAGGATCCCTACGACCAGGCGAGACTAAGGGCCTTGCAGTCACCGCACGCCTCGGACTGGCTATACGCTCTCCCGCTCGTTTCTCGAGATCTCAGACTGGAGGACGATACCGTGAGGGTGGCGGTCGGCCTCCGTTTAGGGGTGGCCATCTGTGAGCCGCACACCTGCGCATGCGGCGCCTTCGTCTCAGCCAGAGGCGCACATGGCCTGTCCTGTTCATTGGGTTTTGGCCGTCAAGCAAAACACTGTAATATCAACGACCTAATCCATCGCAGCCTCAACAGAGCCGGTATTCCAGCGGTCAAGGAACCGTCAGGTCTTTCCAGATTAGATGGAACGAAACCGGACGGGCAGACCCTGATACCGTGGAGTGGGGGGCGGACCTTACTTTGGGACGCAACTGTGGTGGACACAGTGGCCGCTTCCTATATCCCCGAAACAGCTTCCACAGCTGGAGGAGCGGCGGAGATAGCAGCCACAAGGAAACACACAAAATATTCTGAGCTAGAGAAGAAATACACTTTTGTTCCTATAGAAACCTTCGGTCCCCTCAATAGTGAGGGCCTCGCCTTTCTGTCTGAGACTGGACGCCGACTTTCGACAACTACCGGTGACACCCGAGAGACAAACTTCCTTTTCCAGAACTTGTCGGCATTGATCCAACGTTTCAATGCGGTGGCTTTTCAGGGCACCATGTCAAGATTACAGTCCACTGACAAGCGGCGACCCAGATAGCCTGATGACAGATCGGTTGGCAATGCCAATGATGAATAATAATAATAATAATAATAATATATAATAATAATAATAATAATAATATTTAAAAAAATATTAATAATAATAATGATAATAATAACATTAAAAATAGTAATAATAATAATAGTAATAATAATAATAATATTAATGGTGATGGTGGTGGTGATGATGATGAGGAGGAGGACGAGGAGGATGCTGATGTAGATGCTGATGATGATGATGATTTTTTATCTTTTATTTATTACCGATAATTGGTACCACCCTTCTTCCAACATTTTTTGCTCATTAGTGCACACACACGCCTCGACGGCTCAATTACAGTTGTACTGCAGAGCAATGGTGAGTGAAGGACTTGCTCAAGGTCCCTACACAGTGAATCCCCGGACGAGGGTCTAACCCGCTCATTCAGTGTACACTGAATGTTACGGGCTGACCGCTCTAAGAGATCTGCCGCTGTGCCACACATTATGTCGATGATGATGCTGATGCTGCTGCTGCTGCTGCTGCTGCTGATGATGATGACTATGACTATGACGATGACGATCATGACGACGACGACGACGACGACGGCGATGGCGATGACAATTATAATGACATGTATGACGATGATGATGATACGTCTGCATAATTTCACATACACGTATTCGGCTTTGTTTTCTATATTTCTACAGATCACTTTAGGCTGTTGCCAAACCTCGTAATTTGCTTTGTTCCCGTTGTCAACAGCTGCAATCAGACTTTTCGTTTTCCTGTTCCACTGCTATTGTTCATTCAATCCACGAAAATAGTTCGCAGACGGAGATAATATGTGGACCTCGACTTACAGGTGATTCGTTACTACCTATTTGCATTACTGTCTGGCTGCATGTCTGGCTACCTGCATGGATGCCCAACTGACTGCCTTTCTGACTACCTGTTTGCTCGCATCTCTGACTGATATTATTTTTGTTAAATTTGCTGTTTTCCTCAATTGCTTGTATGTCTGTCAATCTTGCTGTCTGCTTGACTGTAGGTCTATACACATAACTGTCACATCTGTTCGTGTATATCAGTCCACATTATTCCATCCCATAAGCTTGGATTTGCTTAATGGTATTATTTGATTTAATACCTTTATGTTCTGGTGACATGAGCCAAGTTCATACAAGTAAACAAGATTAACTTTCAAACTGGCAGAGAAGCACAACGCAGATGCATTAAATATAGAACGAAGCGTGAGGTTAAGACAGCAACGACAATGCTCTCTGTCTTCGTCACATTGAAGTAAGTCCTGTCTGCTGAAGATAACGATCTGTTTCGATGACCTAACTGTCGTTTGACTTGCACTGACTGACTGACTTGCTTTGGCATCGGACGGACGTTAATGATGTGTTAATGAATGCTAGCATAAACAGAAGTCTAGTCTCGGTCGCCCACGCATGAGATCAATTCATTGTGGATGCGGCAACTGCAATTCGGATCTGTTGTTGAACGTTCAATTGCAATGTTCCAAACTCAGAGAGAGACCATAAGTGAGGTCAGCCGAAGACAAGCACTTTATAAAGGAATAATATTGTTCTTCATAGGTGTGACACATCGCAGCATTTATATTTGTAAGTCATAATCTCCACCTTCATAGAAAACATCTAGAATTATTTATCTGCACTCGTTGTTACATTTTGCTTTTACACAGTTTGCAATTTAAAACAGAACAAGCAAATTAATACTCTGCATCTGAAAGCATCTTCTATGTTAAGTTTTCTTAGAAACGTGCAATGCTTCGGAATAGTTCCATTACCGATGCATAAAAATACGATGTTCGTAAAGAACTTGGCCGCCAAGTTTCTGCCAACATGAAATTCTGTGTAGGTATAATCTTTATTAGAAACAGGCCTACATTATTCGACCACTGTTGGTAGTCTATCATCTGTTTGTTTTCATATACTGGAAAGATATAAACTGAGCGTAAGATACTATAATTATTACTTATCCTATTACAATATTATCGCCTTTTCAATGAATATTCTCGTAAATTTTCTAATCAGTGTAATAAGTAGTTGATCCGAATAGGCTACCTCCCTGGGTATCAGTCTGTTAAAGTAGTGTATCATTATTACGGTAAGCCCTATGAGAGTTGTGCTTCAACCCGCAAACCCTAGAACCACCAAGTTAGGCCTACTTTATTTATGATGGGGTCGTTATGTGTTGCGCATTCACGGGCGCATGTAGGGGAAAGTGAACAAAATTCAATAATTTCCAATGGAAAACTAAATCCCCTCCGAAACATAATTTTCTGGCAACGTCCACGTTCGAATTCGCTCAATTAACAGAATAATGTCTCAGTCACGAAGCTTAAATCCACATCACACCCAACGCAAATTTACGCCTGAAGCTCTAATACCACACGTAAGACCTACCTTAGGCCTATTGTTTATGCCACAATAACTTAACTCTGTCATGACAGCTTTGATTTAAAGTCAATTCCGAAAATGAAACTTGATAAAATAAGGCTTCACTTCTATAGACTAAGCACGGGGTGCCGCCAGTATTCAGGCTTTGCCTCAGTCTCAGTTCAATTTATTGGCCTTAATATCGTTGATACAAAATAATTAGTAAAATTTGAAATCAGGAATGATCACATTTTTACCTTCCAAGTATACCGTACTCTGTAATTTGAGCCACCGAGCATTTCTGACTTACTCCATATTCATTAGCAACAATTATTTTTTGTCTATAATTATTAGCCTGCGTTGCAATTTAACGACTGGAAACATCGCAACAATTAACTCTTTAGCGCTCAACTTGTTCTATCATGACTTAAATATCAACCAATGCCTTCATTACTGTAATTATTGTATTTGTCTCTGTCTGATTCCAGTTTTGTGATTTCTTTCAGAAGCTTAATAAGATTCATAATAGGCTACCTACACGTGTGCATCGCATTCTGGATATTTCAATCAATCAATATCGTTTTTATTGACTCCAATCACAGTAATTATTAACAGTACATACATACAATCATCGTCAGTAACAATAAAAATAACACGATGAAAACACAAAAAAGGTCAGCTTGACAATAGATTGCTGATTAGTTTAGCATTGAGGTGGGAGGCAACTGTGAAAGAAAAATCCCCAAAGGAACCGTAAGTAGGGGACACCCTTTCATATCAATGTTGAGGCAGCAGATTGAAGAGATAATGCTGACAAATGCAAGTAATTATAATATAACAACCAGTTAACTAAGTGTGACAAGTACACGCACTCATTATTAATTGTTTAATTGCTTGAAAAGTATTAGGCTTCAATTTGCTCAAATAATTAAGTTTACATATAAAACCAGCAAATAGTAAAAGTGTGCATCTATTGGGCGATGGTGCAATCACCACAGTTAGTCCGACTAATGTACTTTGTCTTTTCTCATGTACTCATATAATTTGTCTTTTCTAAGAAATGCATGATTTGCTAATTAGTCATACTTAATTGTTAGTCCAATGGTTTAGGGTTTCGAATTGAGATAAATAATCATGGTGAAAATCTATTTCCTGTGCTGATAGCTTCGGTATATTGCCATTAACGCTTGGCAGGACTGTCGTGGCAGCCTGCATTTATATTCTGTGGCGAAGCATTAATTTTATTGTCTCTGAAGGAGTCTTTTCACCCAAAGTAGAATCATGATGGCTGGCAGTCGTAAATACATCGAGAGTTAATCTACTTGCTCTTCCAACACGCAGCTGTCAATGACAATCATGAAACGCTCCAGAACGGCATCGCAACAAAGCATTTACATTCTCATCAAGTTAAGCATCTGAGTCTTGCGAAGCATAGAAGTCACCATGGATGACATGGATTACTGCAACTAACCTCATTGTGCCAAGCACTGTTCAGCAGTCTGCTCATGTATACAATAGTCTAGTTCGTAGAGGTTGTAAATTAGTGTCTCCTCCGTTCTGATGACAACTGAACGTAATGGGGAGTCTAATTAGGATAGGGCACATGTAAGTGAGTCACATAATTAGGATAGGGCACATGTAATTGAGTCGTCTAATTAGAATGGGGCACATGTAACTGATTCGTCATATTTGCTAGGATATACGTTAGGTGTCCCAATTCTAGAAAGTGCACGCATCAGTGCTCACAGAGAATTTTTCAGACAGGCGTCACGTAAATGTATGTCATGTAACCCCGCGTGATCTGTGGGATTTAGATCTGACCTCAAGAATTATGCTCTTTGATTTATTCAAACTAGTACATGTGATATTCATGTGTAATATATTATTTCAAACTGACGGACAGCACAGTATGACAATAAGTCTTAATATGAACGGATGATCTGCATGTTTTGTGTGGACTGCTGTAACTCGATCGCTCCTCGTGATCTCCAAAAGTTGATCCTCTCCTCACTTCGGTTAGGTTTGAATGCTGTTAGGCTAATAGCACGCCTTCTTCGGATTACCCACGTTTACATTTATGTGGTTGAAGTCAGACACTGGCTTCTGATCCGATCACTTCACGTATCCAGTATACAATGATCCACCTCTTCTCCGATTTTCAATTCTGCTACAAGATGAACTCATGTCTGGGATTTTTCCGCATCTTCTCTCTCTCTCACGCTCTCGCTCTCTGTCTCTCTTTCTGTCTATCTCTGTCTCTCTCTGTCCGTCTGCCTGTCTGTCTCTCTGTGTTTTTCTCTCTGTGTCTATCTCTGTCTTTCTTTCTCTGTGTCTCTCTCTCTGTCTTTCTTTCTCTGTGTCTCTCTCTCTGTCTTTCTTTCTGTGTGTGTGTCTCTCTCTGTCTCTCTGTCTCTCTCACTGTCTTTCTCTCTCTCTCTCTCTCTCTCTCTCTCTCTCTCTCTCTCTCTCTCAAAGTTACTTTCCTTTGGGCTCAGACGCCGAAAGCGCTTCTTAACAGTCTATATATATATATACCGGTACTGGTAGATTCGCTCGGCGTTTGATTAGTCCTGCATTACATTCGGTCAGACCTGCGAAGTCACTAAAAGGAGGAAGAGATTCTGAAAAACAATCAGACTATAATATAAGGTTTTGGTTTTACATAAAGCGAGCTCAGTTTCCGTAGTTTTTATGTGTGGAGGCAGGTCTGTATGTGATGAACTTGGTGGTGAAGGTGGTGGTGACATTAGCGGAGGTGGAGGTGGTAGGTGACCTTGAGAGAAACCTTGAGCTTTCGGTGAACACTTCGAATATGCTTGACAGATTTCGGAATCGTAATGAAAGGCGATGTTACATCACATTGAAAATTACAAGTGATTGTCCATTTTATGCGCTATTTTGAAAATAATAAGGAATATTAATTTTTGAAGCGATAAATAGTATGTCCAGGGATAGTTAACAAATCCTGGTAGAAAGCTTTCACAGTGTGCGGTTAAATTGCATTATGTACGGTGGTAGAGGCCTACATCTTTCCAATGCGGGTCCTCGTTACAGTGTCAAACCTCGGGTTTAACTATAAATAGTACCAATAGTTTTCATGTGAAAATGACTTCAAGAGCTGAACACATCAAATACACTGAATAAAGCAATGAATGAACGCCTGCGTATTTGAAACACGTTCATCAACACGTGCACTTAAGCCCACATGAATATCTGCATTACGTCCTACGATAACAACAGCACGCAAAAATAAACATTCGCATAATTTCGTCTGTTTGTGAGAACAGATAAAGTCCACACGCAAATAATTATGTCGACAATTTCAGGTGAAATAACTGAATAAAGCGAATAACATTGAACTGAATAACAACGATGAGTGTAGGTGTTCAGACCATGAACAGAGGTTGTCTCTATGAAGGGTCGTGTCTGTGAACAATAACAGCCTATTGTTCCATATCATGGTCTGCCACCGTGAAAGATAGCGCTGTCCTTTACGCTACAAAGAAAATGAACGTTACTGACCTATCCAACCGCCAGCTCAGAGACCCTGAACGCAATGGACAGACATTAATTTCCTATATTAGCGCCACTTCGTGTGCAGGTGCGCCAAAAAACGAACAATAGTGAAAAATAACGACAAAAAATCAGAGATATATACCTGCGTCAGAGACATTGCAGAAATAAAGCGGAAACTGAGAAAAGCACAGAGAGCAAAGAACATAGCTAATAAATTAAATATAGAAAGCTATGGGACAACATGTGGAGGACGATACCATCCCAAACGACAATGCCATTATATATTCATACAATAGCAGCAACAACAGCAACAATAATAAATACAAAAAACAATATAAATGACAGCAACAAAAGCAATAATAATAATGATGATGATAATGACAATAATAATAGATGCAACAACAGCAGCAGCAGCAGCAAGAACAACAACAACAGCAACAACGACGACAACAACAATAACAACAACAATAACAATGACAACAACAGTGACAACAGCAACAATAGCATCAATAATAATAATAAAAATTATGATAGTAATTAATGATCAAGATAATAATAATAATAATAATAATAATAATAATAATAATAATAAAAACTGACGTCAAAAGACCCGATGGTTTTAAGCCTGCTCTTATCTTGCGGCGCAGTGGCCTTCTTTGTTCTGTGATGCCAATGTCATTGACACGGATTAAGGTTCTTACGTGGCTATTACATGTATCTTGTTAGGCCAGTGTTGCCGCGGAATATGCGGCTCGCTAACAGGTGGTCATCGCTAGCTAAACCTAGTGGACTACAGTTTCTTACCGAACATCTGTCCCGATTATATAGAAGATCACTGAATCAGCTGGTAGATACACAAGGTTATTCGGTGACTCGGTCATCTTGTAGCCGAGCGAGTCGCCTGGAAAGAAACTATAGACCTCTGGAGTGGCGTCTGGCTACAATTACAGCATGACCCAGAGATGATGTTGCAGCTGATGAGATTGGTTTTCACCCTAAGAATTTCAACCGATTTTCTCACTTTTACAGTCAGAGTTAAGCGCAAACTTGATGGTCATGTTTACGCGGTCAATTGGCTTTAGCAATCTTCACATAAGAACGTGTTGTTGGCGTCATCAACGTTGGGTATTGAGTTATAAGCTCCAAGATCTACCAAGGCCATCTCAAAGTGCTGGTTTTAGGATCTAGGTGAAAATGTGTTGACAGTCGGTGGTTTCTAGCCGTACCATATCGATAACATTATGTTTAGTAGCGTTTGGTCTTTAATCCCTTTGAGAATAATATTATTCCTTCCAGGCGTTGACTACAAAGAAGAAAGCGAATGACAGAAGGAGCTGGAGAGAAAGTACAGTGAAACAAGAATGTAAAAGGCCTGCTTATCGACATAAGACCACGCCGTCCCACAGCAATAATAATACTTAATGAGCTGTTCTTTTTTCAGACATACAATCATCAATGGTCGAAATGCTTAAGACATTCTCACAAAGCGACTCGACTGAAATGATATATCATTGATATCATTGGATGAAGAGTTGAGAAAAGAGGACGCCATTTCTCTTCAAGCCACTATTTCCAGCCCCGTGGCCTTGCATGGTAATTCTCTTTTCCAGGTGACCTTGAGTGGAGGTGTTGTTGGACAAAGTGCAGGTATCTCTTCTTGGGAAGGAGGTTGAGCAACAGGCTGGTTTTACACAACTACTCGAAAGTAGCTCTTTGTTCGGAATGGGTGATTTCTTGCAAAAACAGGGTCAAACGCCACGACCCGCTTCACCCTCCACTCCGAATCTCCGATTCCTGGTTAATATGACCCTTGTACAACTCCTTTGATGTCACCCGCATTGGGGGTAGGTGCTGCAGCCTGCAGTACCCTGAAATTAAGCTGACACTTTAAGAGATAAATTATATAGCACTAGACTATGGTACTGAAGGTATGAATATATAGGCTAGATTTCATAAATTTGGAAATAGACTCATATATAATAGCGAGAATTCACGACTGATATATATCCATTTCTTTCAAGTTTCAACTCTGAATGCACTTGATATCATAGGCCAACGTACATGCATATTCAGTATATATATATAGGCATATGGTATACTCAAATAACGTAGCCTAAGAAAATATTAATTATTGCTGTATTTAATCCTAGCTAAATACGCCTACTTCATTTGCTTTGCTGAAGCCGTCATTTCTTTGTCGATATAGAAATTCTTATTAGGCCCTCAATGAAATAACGACTTCAGGAATACAGGTCTAATCTGATTTTATGTGCCACTCAATGGCAATTTCTGAAGAGTTGTTTACGCTGGCTGGACATAGGAAGCTGTTTAATGTGAGCGTCAGCGATCACTCAAGTGGTTTTAAATATTTATCAGACAACAGTGTTTAATGGCAACTAGTGTGACTGGGCGTGCAAGTGTGTTGGTCAGTAAATGCAGCATAAAGAACGGTCTCAAAATTGGTCATAAAAGACGCCATTATGACGCCTTAACTATGCAATATTGATACATACGGGTCACATGGACAGTCAACGCAGCATTGTCGACAATTTGCGTTTAGCGCAGATAGTCAGGACCTGTTGGCAAGCAAACAGCACTAAGCCTTGAGTCGATTGTTTCTTCACTTTAACCTGTGACTCGTGAATAACTGTTCCACCTGGAGCATTAATTTTAGGACTGCATGAAGAATTGAAGATTCACATGCTTGGGGCAATCAGCATTTATAAAGCACTTGGGAGACTGCTGTAATCAATCGCCGCTCACATAATGATAATAATAATAATAATAATAATAATAATAATAATAATAACAATAAAGCAGAGAATAATGACGACACTCTATGCCATTGGCTCAGAGTCTGTTAGAAATCCGAGACAATTGTTACAGAGTCTAATTACTCTAACACATGTATTTCAAACTTTCAGGTCCATATGTTTTCTGTTAGGAATTTCAGTGGAGCAAATTACAGTAAGGTAATGTAGGCGAATAATAATTAGGACATGGCACGTGCAACTCTACAGCTTTGACTGCATTTAAAGCAATGCATGCGAGATGGATTTAGAGTGTTTCATATGAAACGTTAATCGAGAATTTATTAACTGGACATCTTTACAAAAGATAGGATCAAAGAGACGAGAGAAGCCAGTTTGAAAGGCAACCATGAGTATGAAGCAATTAGCCTTTGCATAATATAGAATTGCAGATCAAGCGTTTCCTTTGGAGTCAACTCTAAGCGTAAAAGCGTTACACATCGTTCGAATAAACAACGTAATAAATTATATAAAGCCGTCGGTCAACGATGCATTGCAGAGCACTGGGCGCTGGCTTATTCAAATACATGCATACATACATACATACATACATACATACATACATACATACATACATACATACATACATACATACATACATACATACATACATACATACATACATACATACATACATACATACATACATACATACATACATACATACATACATACATACATACATACATACATACATACATACATACATACATACATACATACATACATACATACATACATACATACATACATACATACATACATACATACATACATACATACATACATACATACATACATACATACATACATACATACATACATACATACATACATACATACATACATACATACATACATACATACATACATACATACATACATACATACATACATACATACATACATACATACATACATACATACATACATACATACATACATACATACATACATACATACATACATACATACATACATACATACATACATACATACATACATACATACATACATACATACATACATACATACATACATACATACATACATACATACATACATACATACATACATACATACATACATACATACATACATACATACATACATACATACATACATACATACATACATACATACATACATACATACATACATACATACATACATACATACATACATACATACATACATACATACATACATACATACATACATACATACATACATACATACATACATACATACATACATACATACATACATACATACATACATACATACATACATACATACATACATACATACATACATACATACATACATACATACATACATACATACATACATACATACATACATACATACATACATACATACATACATACATACATACTTCCATGCATACATACACATGCACATACATGCGTGCATACACAAATGCATGTATATATTAATACTAAATATGTATATAAAAACAAACATGCATGCATATATTCATGCAAAACAGTTTACAAACATATAAAAATCTGACGTGTTATGTTTGATACCCGCTTACATGTATGTGTCTGTCCTGCCGTAACGTTTCATCGTGATGTATGCCGTTTTGGCTGAGTCTATGACCGATCAATATTATTTACATGTAGACGTCATTTGATACTAAAAATTCTCACCGCTGGTTTCTGATGCACTGTGCGCAGATCATCCTGTGTGATATAATAATATAAGAATTAGGAGCTGCAGCGCGTGTACAGTTTATGGATGACAGCAAACAAGATTAAGCGTGATGACGAAATTATCCTCAGGCCTGTTGCAGTCACGTATAGGCCTGGTAACGAGGAAATTAATTTAGCTCACGAACACAGTTCAAAAATGTAACACTAATCGCAATCGTTATCTCCAAACTTCTAAAGCATCATGCGAAAGCCGTGCGCAGGGAACTAGCTTATTCGCGAACGTTTCTTTCGCTTCGGTGCTGTGTCGCCTTTTCAGAAACACTTCGACCCCGTTTTTTTATGGCCGAATATTTGTTGCGTTGGCCCTAATTTAGGTAATTTTGAGTCAATTGAAGGCCCAGAATTTACTGTTCAAAGTCTGCACGAAAATAAGTCACTGATTCCATCACAATTAGTTCTTCTAAATCAGCGGCGGGAAATTACAGGCCATGAAGGCACCAAGTGTTGTATTCACACACAGCAGACGCCTGCCGAGGGAATTGGTAGTCACTGTTGACACATCGACATCGAGGTCTACGCGAGTTTGATGGTCATGCGCTCGGAAGCTTAGAACGATGTCATGATTTATACACGAGTCTAGTGAGTTGGACACCTTGGGAGCAACTACTCAAATTAACAGCCGACGAATCAATCGGGTCTACAGGCCTAGCATGCGTGCAAAATAGCCTCATGAGACTGCCACAAGCCTTTAGACATAGGCCGCTAATTCGGCTTGATTGGTCGTGTCATATAATCTTCTGCAGCTCAGAAGGCAAACAAATAATTAATAATCTACGAATGTATTTTTCCTTAATTTTAAGACATTGTGTGAATGTGAATGTTATTTAGGTCATTCAAGTTTCTGGAGTAAAGTGCGTGAATTAAAATAAGAGACCACAATTTACTTACAGTACTGCCAGCATGATAGTATTCTTAATGCATCTATGCCGCGCCATTATCGCCCTATTCACGGGAGTTTTACGCGTTACTTAGCGGTAGATTGATGCGTTGTGGCGCGTTAACCGAGGCACCATTCGCGCGCGAATCTCGCGTGAATCGCGCCTTGCCGACGACATGGGCGGGGCTAACAGGATACTGAGGACCAATCGCTAGGGATCTAAACTCATCAATAGCGGCTTCAGTTAATTAAATCATGCCGCATGGTCAGCCATCTAAAACTGAGTCACGGCGAGAGATGTATATACCAGTACACAATTATATGTACACACGTGCACGTTTGTTATATATGAAGTTTACATGCTTAATTTGATACGAACCTTCTACATCAGGCTCTTTATGCAGATGTCGGATCGGATCGTATCTTTACATTTATATAGTGTATGCGTGTGCGCGCAGATTTGACAGTGTGTGTATGTCTAGATGCATGTGTACCCGGGTGGGTGTGTGTGCGACCATGTGTATGTCTGCGTATGAGTTTGTGTATGCATGATTATGCTTACGCATGAATGTGTGTGTTTGGTTGTGTTCTTGCTTGTTTGCATTTGCGTGTATGTCTGCTTGTGTGTATGTGAGAATGCGGGCAAATACGGACAGAGAAATCAGACACTGGTTGGCAGACACAGGCAGACAGAGACAGACAGCAACGGGCAGATACAGGCCGACAGATCAATAGGAAGACAGACAAGCAGACATAAAAGTAGACATAGAGGCAGAAAAGAATTTCAGAGCTAGACATGAGGATAAAAACAGTCAGATCTACAGACAAACAGACAGAAACAGACATATACAGACTCACGTAGATAAACAGACAGAGATAGACACACAGAGACAGGCAGTCAGACGGACAGGGATTGACAGACATACAGTGTCAGGATTACACATGCAGACAAACAGAGACATTCATTCCGAGGCAGACAGACAAGTAGAAACAGAGAGACACAGACAGAGAGGCACTGGTAGGCATTTACAGACAGTGACAATTAAGCAACCTAAGGCAGACAGTACAATACGTCTCTGATATGCAGACAGACAAAGACAGACGGACATCGACATAGTGAAAGACCTGCAGAAACAAATAATGGTTTAGGAATTTCGGCTGCGGTGGACGCGTAAGAAGAACCGGAAGAATAATGGTCTGATTTTGTAGGGGATGGGATATTTGCTCTCTATATAGTTACACCTCAGACTAGGACAACGTCCGACGCATATCATCCTTGTCATGAATGCGCTGTTAAATAAACTTATCACATACACAGGACAATGCCCACCCCCGCTTACAATTGTTCGTTCCCCATGGCAAGATATGGGGCAAGATATTCGATCGCGGACGCCAATGAAGCGATTCACGAATAAAGCCTGAAAAGTTGGCCAACTTTGGAATGTCACCCATGAGACGATCAGCAGCATGAATATACTAAAGTTTCAGAGAATTGGTGGAAGAAAGGCCAATGTTTACAGCATTCACGAGACTAGACGGTTTCTCAAGGTTGCGAGGGTTACAATAATTATGCTCTAGAGATGTTCAATCGATGTCCACGTAATATGTCTACATCGCTTGAATTGATTGATTGATAATAATTAGTATCGACCAATCAATTAATGAAACTTACTATTGCGGCCCTTCAAGATATCTACTTAAAGGCGCATCCGACCGACTACGACAAAAGAGAACAGTTTTCAGTAATGCAGATGAGGAGGTTTTTTTTAATAGAATTGAATGATCTTTCGGTGGGTCTTTCCATGCACATGGATTTGATTTCAGACCTTTTAGTTATCCTCGCTTATCCTACGTATCTTGTCTTTATGTCTCTTAGGACTGTCCTTTGATTTGACCTGATTTCGGATTTGGTTTGTTGCGCCGTCGGTTCATGACCTGAGCGTTATTATGGCGGCTCTATGGAAGTCTTTTTAGTCACAATCCAAATCGTAGTCATAGTCATATACTGAATGTATGTGTCAATATTATTCGAATCCTGCATACACTAATTTATGCAGATATATATTTATCTATTTATTTATTTGCAGTGGCATTGCGGCTCATTGTGTTGTTTGAGAACCTGCGTAAGCGTCATTATTTTGAATGAACTATTTAAGGAGTTTATTAACGAAAACTGATTAGCTGTAAAATTATATACGACATGGCAGGCCTATCACGTTTGTCAGTGGATGATGGTCGTGTTATTATTATACAGGTTCAGAGATTAAGGCAAAAACCAGCGAAGTAGAAAATTAAGGGAGGACATTAGAAGGCTGTACGCCTGACAGGTGCGCATGCAGGCTACATGTATGAGACTATGAAAATTGAAATTCTGTACCCAACTTGGGGTCAAAGTATTCTGAATTCGATCAATTGACTTGGCTAGCCGGTATATGCATAAATGTGGAAATATACATGTAGAGGCAAGCGCACATACACAGTCGCGCGCACAGGTAGACACAGGAACAGACACACACACACATGTATACACGCACATAGCCACATACATAGGCCTACATATAAATCATGCATAATAATAGTAGTAATAATAATAATAACAACAGCAACAGCAGCAGCAACCGCAGCAACAACAATAATTGTGGGTGAGAGATCGAGAGATTACACGAAGCGGTAGAAGCTGTCACGGGAAACAACGTCGATTTGCCTAGAAAGAGTAAGTTCTTGGTGAAGAATGATCCCTATAACCCGGAAAGAAGTAGAGAATGACAAATTGGGAAAGCAGGTTGAGAAAGCGTCAGGGTCAATTGTAGCTCAGTATATGTGGGATTTAGTCAGAGTCTACTAGAGGACACCCAGGCTGCAAGTGAATCTATGGTCCCTCGCATGGTTTGGACGGTAGGCAATGCATCTATCGCCCGGCTGTGGACATTGGCTTGAGTGTCATCGGCACATAGACGACCTCTGGTTTAGGCCATTACGTACCGAAGCCCATTGAGACCTACTCGAGCCAGTGACAACACAGGAGGTGCTGCCATTCAGGAAAGAGCTAAGCCGGTCAAGGGCCTACCAGCGTAGCCAAAAGCACCACGTTGAGACTCCAAATAATAGAATGTCATTATTAACCAAGTCAAAGGCAGCGCCTTACGTCAAGTAGGACCAGAAAGCCCCACTTGCTCTGTGACCGGTCAATGGCGTTAGGTCTATAGACTGCGGGAGAGGTAAGAAGAAGCTAGGACAATTGCCCTTCATTCAGGCTATGCTCCACATCGGCCCAATGCGCAAAAAACAACAAGGCCTCGTTTGTAATGTAATGTTGTGTAATGTAATGCAATCAAGATTTTATACAGGGCCCCTTCAAGATTTATACTCAGAGGCGCTCTCTGCGCTGGCTTTGATGATGTCAAAGTCACAGTGAACAAGTAAAAATGCAGCTGTTAGCAAATCTATGAACATTAAGCTGAAAAGAGTTGTCAGTGTATGCCGAGTGTAAGCCCTAAGCACATGAGTGAAAACATTTAACGCATAGCCGCCGACAGCTGACAGATGGCACTTGCAAATAAAATATGTCATATGAGTTTCACCTCTCGAGGTACTCAATCCACTCTCGCTAACCGGAGATGATATCGCGCGTACAGTTTGTTAGCCGACAGTAACTATCTACTAATTAGCCTTTGTTTGAGACGGCAAATAACGGTAAATGAGAATGCGTGTCACTGACTATATGCTGCATTTATGCATCCAACAAGAGCAATAGAAATTCAGAAGTGACGTTATCCTTTTGACAGAATGTCTGATTTATTGGATAAATTATTGACTTCACACAAACGAATTCAACTTGACGAGGCAGTGATTATTGCCTCAGTTTGTATCCTGCATGACACAATAATTAGTTGTTTATTTCTTATTTGAAGCGAAGTTGAATTGATGACAAATATATACTGCTTATTAGACATGAAATAAATAACTTGTCATGTCATCGTCCGTTCGAACTGCACTGATGACCATGTTGCAATTAGCCGGTTTGAAAGAGCCAAATATTATTGTTATTATTTTTGTCGTCATTATCATCATCATTGTCGTCGTCATCAACATCATCATCATCATTGTCGTCGTCGTCATCAACATCATCATCATCATTGTCGTCGTCGTCGTCACCAACATAATCATCATCGTCATCATCATCATCATCATCATCGTCATCATCATCCATCATCATCATCATCACCATCATCATCATCATCGTGGAGCAAGAGATGAGCCATTTCCCCTTCGACCGTACTTTGACACTGGAGAACCCTACCATCTGGGTGATTGCACTGTCTATATGAAACTAGAAGCCATTCCCTTTATGCATGTTCCCCAGGGTCCATTGTGACGCATTCTAATCTAGCCTAATGAGCAGCCGAGCTGTTGTTGGAAATACCTCTGAATAGTCGGCTTGAATACATGCAATATTAATCGTTTATACATATATAATACAATATAGATATATATATGGACAATTATTTAAACGCAGCCTGCTACATATCTTGCGAGCCAATGCAGACCTATATACATATTCCTGCTTGGAAATTAGTCTCGACACTGACTAGACTAGTTTCCATAGTCATAATTTTCCAGATAACAGTCCGTGATATGGGAGTTACTCTTGACTCTGAGCTCACTATCTCTCAACATGTGAACCTAGTTGCACGGAGTTGCTACTACCAACTTCGTCAGCTTCGAGTGGTCTCTCGCCTTCTCACCCACGACGCGATCGTGTTTCTAGTTCATCCCTTTGTTACTTCTCATTGTTGACCATTACTTGCAGGTCTTCCATTTGTGGTTCTGGGGTGGTTGGATTAGGTTCTGGGCTCGGCTGCTAGGTTTATTGGTCGGTTTCCCAAATTCTCCTCTGTTTCTGTATACGTGCGCGATGTTTTGCATTGGCTTCCAGTGTCACAGCGAATCTCATACCGCATTAGTGGTCTTGTGTTGTGCCCCATCTTACTTGCGTGATCTTTGCTGCCCAGTGTCTGACGTTGCAGCGCGTTGTTTACTTCCCTCTGTGACGAGGGGTGAGCTTCCAGTTCCACGTGCTCGCTTGGCTATTAGGCAGCGCCGTGCTTTCTCGGCTGTGGGCCCTTCATTTTTGGAATGATTGCCCGTTTGAGCTCCGCTCATTTGTTGTGGTCCAACCGTCGAGTTTTTACAAGTCCCTCATGCCTGTTTTCCTTAGTCGTGGATGAGCTGGGAGCTCTCCTGAGTAGGTTTCTCTTAGGAGCGCTATATAAATGTTCAGAATCAACGAATGAGTATATATATTATATATATATACATGTATGTGTATTGTGTGTGCGTGTGCTCAGTGTATGTAATGGAATGGACTCCCATAGAGCTCCATCTCCTACCTAGGAACAGTCCTTTTCGTCCGCGGTTAGGCCGGGAGCGCCTCTGAGTAGCTATCTTGAAGAGGCGCTATAATAAAATTTTTTTATTGTTTGATGAATTGATAATGTGCGCTCTCTTTTTAGGCACTATTATACTATTATGCAGGTTAAGAAATGGAGACAGAAATCAGTGCAGTGAAAATAAGAGGATAATAGAAAGCCTTACGCTGGACAGGTGCGCATGTACTTGTATGGAACTATGCAAATTTAAAATTCCATTCAACAACCAGGCACTCAATCACTACCCAAATTGCGGTATTGTCTAGGTGCGCAAATTAGACAGAAATGTGGACACATATATTACTTTCCCGAAATTTTACATTAAGTATGTGCATGAATGTGTACCTGGGCCTGTGTTACCGAAGAGCGCCTTCGAACAGGAACACATTCATGCGCATACTTTATGCGCATACATGTATTCACTCACTTACATATACACATGTACACACATAACCACATACATGGGCCTACATAAAATCATGCATAATATTAGTAAATGATAATGATTATAATAAATTATATTAGTCAACTAGCACCTCATTGTTGTCGTGCTCAAGTGCTCCTTCAGGGACGGACAATTGTCACCCCTCTCCACTTCATGATTAGGGGAACGGAAGTTTCGCCCAGTAAAATTGCCTCCCGGACATTCCCCCATTTTGTGTAGGACATTATTAGTGTTGGACAATTGTCCTCTAGATAATCGCCCCCCCCAGACTTTGGTTCCAGTTTTAAGCGGGACCCCCTCTTGCCCTAACTAGCATGTGTCACGTATATTCACAGCTCTGTAACTTAAGTTGACGCCATAACATAAAAACTGACACAACTTACAAAGTCTGCACAACATTGCAAGTGACACCCAGTACCATTATTAGTCTAACTTATATAAATTCTTGTCACAGATGACACTCTGCATGGACTCACTTACCTTACGCGTCTAAAGACGTCACAGATAACGCAAGTGCGTTCTCTATCAACTCCGCCCCCATAAACTAACAAAGATGAAATCATGCCAGCTAAATGTTTTGGTCTAAATCTGCATTATCAATACCATACCTGCTGCCAAATGACTAAGCGCAAGGGGACTATGAATTGCGCACACCTTCGGCCGGTACTGCCATCCTGCAAGCTGCCCGTGGGCAGCCTCCCTTTAAACGTGTGAAACGTGCAAACAAACACCTGCAGGAACGTTTTCTGCAATATTATGAATCATGACTTGAAGTGGCGCTAACCATCGAGGGCACTCTCTTCGTGCCATTGGACACACACTTTTCTAAGTAATAAATGTAAAAAAAGAAACAAATTTATTTCTTAGGGGGGTTTTGTCCTACTTTGGGGGTCTTGTCCTGGGGTTTTGTCCGGGGGTTTATGTCCGGAGGGTTTTGTCCCCAAAACAATAGCTTTCACAAATAGAGAGATATCTCGACGCACTGCTTAGCTGGGCTTTGAAACCTAGAAAGAGGATCTGTGTAGACTGTGTACTGGTGTATTATTATGTGTTGTGTACAAGCATACATGCATACTTACATACATACAGACAGACTTAAATATACACAGACAGACACACAGGTACCGATATTGACAGAGACACACAGACACACACACATACAGACACATAAATACACACATGGACAAACATAGACACAGATACATGCACAAACTCACACGCGCAGATACACACAGATACAGACATAGACACACACAGACAGTCTCAAAGCGACACACAGAGACACATGCACACAGGCACATACACAGGCACAGAGAGAAAAACACCGACACACACAGACACATAGACAGACACACAGACACGGACGCATACGCATACAGACAAACAGAGACATACAGACACATGCAGGCATACACAGGCAGACACACAAACTCACATAGACAGACACAGACACACATACAGTTGCACAAACATGCATACTGGCACACACAATCACACACAGACACACACGCAGACAAACCCACTCAAAAAGACACGCACACACACACAGACAGACACACAGACGCACACAAGCAGGCACACAGACGCGCATAGACACACGCACGCATACACTGACACACGATATCATGCATATGGTCATTGTGCATATAATTACTGTGCATGTATTTACAATATGTGCAATTAGACAGGATTATGTACTGCATAGGCCTACTGCAAATTTCCTAATATAGACACCGACAGCATGGCGTGATCTAGTAGCGAAAAGAATCCGCCTCTGGATAATTCAGGCCTGGCGACGGTAAAGGCGGACCCCAGAGTGGACACCATTCATTAGAGATTCAGCTGATTGACATGTGGGCGGAGTCGTGACAGCGGTAATCCAGCGTTGTAGCGGCATGAACGACGCGTTATTCGAGCGGCAATAATGCGACATTGACGCATTGATATATGCGAGATTAGCACGAGATTGGTGCGCTACGGCGCATACTGTGGCGCTGTCGGTACTGTAGTAGGCCTAACATGCATGCTGTGTACTTCTGCATCCGATATAGGTCTAATTAATTATCTGTCCCACATTCATCGAGCTTAAGTACAGAAAATGAGAAGATGAAATGTTAAGCATCATAGTTTGATTTTCTTTCTGACCTCTAGGCTAAATTTTAAATGACCTCAAAATTGAAATTTTTTTATCAGGACCAATTAACGTAGGCCTACAACAGAGTAATCGTGATGACATCCGTGTATATTGAGCAACATTCAATCAGAATTTTTCGCTGAAATCAACCTGCTTATATCATCGCTATTTGGCCAGAGTCGCGAATTTGTGAGTCGCTATTATTACATGTATAGAGCATCTGCTGTTACACGCCTGACGAATAATACGTCTTTCTAACTGGAATAATCTCTCACTTATAACCAAGTTGCTTAAACGGCTTCTATCGCAGGATTCCAAGGGACAGCTAAACTATTCATAATGCACTCACAAGGTCACGCAGAGTTCAAGGCCACGGCGGAAGTTCAAAGGCCGAACCTAACTACTCGATTTCAAGAAACGACTTGACAATTCCGCTGACAGACTACTCCATCATCGCCGGTTTCATTGACGGTATACATGATACAACTGTAGGCAATTAGAATTGCAGCATTTCGAAAGTCAGAGTGAAACTAAGCGGGGATTTGAGGCCTTCAGTAAGTCGCTGGGAAATGCATTGAAACACAGCTTTAGCGACGGCGTTCGAACAGGTATAAATACGAAGTCCTGTTTGCTGTGCAAGATTTACTGCAATAAGAAAGAAGCTTTTAAAATGATGTTTACGTTCAAGTTGTTGTTATTGGTTCAATAATGACATGCATTGCTACTGGAATTCATTGTTTTATGTTGCTTTGTGTAGGCCTAAATCATGGTAATTAAGTAGGCTTATTACTCAATTGGTATGCTTAAGTGATTCGTGGAATTGGGTGACTCTGTTAGCGGGACGATGTATTCCTTTGGGTTTTCCCTCTGTCGCTAATATATTAACTTACCTATAATATTGTTGGTTGTATAATTTTTGAGAAAATGTAGACATTTTATATTTTGAGTTGATCCAGCGCCAAACCGCAATATTTCTAATAAATCTCTTATGGAGAAGAAATACTTGAGAAATATTATTGAGACCGTTAGGAACCGCCAATTTATTTTCAGATGTGTGAGTAGTTTAACATTCATAGACCCTATGCTATGGTGCTTACAGCTTATGATTATTACACTTGAGCAACATTCAAAATTTGCATGAATTAACATAAGATATTTGATGCCAACAAAATGTCAATCAAACATGGCAAAAGGCTAAGAAAGCTGAACACTTGAAAGGCACATTTTCTGCTCGTCCATCAATATAATTATATATAAAGACCAAGTCAACCATCTACTTTACTTGGGGTGAGTTTAGAGCTCGCAGAAGAAATGGGAACTTCCGTCCCTTCATACCCCCATTAAAACAGACAACAGCCGACAGCAGTTCCGCTTGCGTCTACTGATAGGCCAATGTTCTTGATAAAATCTACTGTATGTAAGTGCGCGGCATTGCAGAGATCGGTTTTCTGTTTATCAAGCGCCTGTTGTTATTTAATTGTATAAGCTCCTATATAAAGGCCAGGGTAATCGGATTGATGGTCCGACGCAGAAAACTGACTCGAGGATGGTTTGCGTGCGGCAACAAAAAGTAAATTGCAGATAATATTTCCTTTGGTGGCTTTCAAAGCGAATTTTTATGGAAAGAGAGAGTGCACGACTTTCAGGTAGACATCTTACAGTTCAATTAATGAGTCATTTATGACACTTTATGATAACTCTCCTTAAAAGAAAAATTCCCATTTTACATTGCCTCCGAAATTGTAAACCCTAAGCTGTTCTGTGCATCTGTTCACACGTCAATACTAAATTCCTAGACTGATAGAATTAAAGGGTTGATTGCTCCAACTTTATTATCTGGTGTTAGTGGATTTAACGCCAAAACCTGAGTTTTCTAACCATCATAGGTTTCGCGAACTTTCGCCTCTTGTTGTTGACGCACGCTGTTGCTTTTCTGCCCATGATTCTTAGCACTCTTCCCCGCATTAACTTTTGCACAAATTCGCAGTAGCGCAGCGTTAATGCTGACAAGCAGTGGCCAATATCAGCCGGAACGAACCGGAACGCCTTTCCGGCACTTCCTGGAGAGCCAGGACGGCGTTCCGGCACCTCGAGCAGCAAATAAATTAGGCCGCTTAGCCAATCACTAGGAACCTACATCAAATCTTAGAGGCGGAGAAGAGCTCAGCCATGCCTGGAAAGCATGTTTGCTGCGGTGAACAAGATATCACCACATTATCCAGGACTAAGATTTAAACAGAAGCCGATGCCACGAATGGTAGATAAGATTTGTAGGCTGAACTCGAGATAACACAATTCGGAAACACGGCTTAAGACCCACGCTGTGTCTGGAAAGACGGAATCATATCAACTTAAGAGTCGACACATAACATTTTTAGCACAAGAGTTTATTGTGCAAATGAGGGATTTTTTTGCGAATTTCTAAATATTTGAAAAACTATTTGTGCATTGCTCTTACTGTATATAGGTGTGCCTTGTTTGACAAATTATTTTGATATTCTAGACTAAATCTAGAACATATTCTTTAAAATTATAACTGAAAGTAAAATTAGAAATTAAATATATTATTCAATTACGTTGGCTACAACTTTGTAGGTTTTCGTTTGGCTTCATTAAACGTAGGCCTACATTGGACAACATGATAGGCGTATACTCAAAATTAACAAACACAACTATACGAACTGAACAGAAAAGGCAAAATTCTTAATAGGTGGTCTATATCTTTATTTATAGATAGTCTGCTTGTGTTTTGTACGTTATAAAATAGTAATCAATATTGTGCTACCCTGTGAATTTCTGAGCTTGATATTTCAACAGTATTGAAGATATTCTATTATAAATAAGCGTAGCTTTTAAAAAGAAGCCATGCGCGCACCGCCCAATAACCCTATCAATAGACCCATGCGCGCACCCCCGCAACAACCGATCAACAGACACACGCGCACACCGCCGCAACAGCCGATCAACAGACTCACGCGCACGCCGCCGCATCAATCGGCGAACAGACCCACGTGCACACCGCCCAATAAACCGATCAACAGACTTACGCGCACACCGCCTCATCAACCGACCAACAGACCCACGTGCACACCGCCCAATAAACCGATCAACAGACCCACGCGCGCACCGCCCAATAAACCGATCAACAGACCTACGCGCACACCGCCTCATCAACCGACCAACAGACCCACGTGCACACCGCCCAATATACCGATCAACAGACACACGCAGGCACCGCCCAATAAACCCATCATTGGGGCCACGCGAGAACAGACGCATGTACAGGCCAAGCGACCCACGCACGCTTGTGTAAAATGTTACCAGTTTGTTAGCGGTGTAAGCTACGGTTGATAACTTATGAAGAATATTTTTGTGCGGTGACAAGATTATGTCTTGATCAAAAGACGTTTGGAGCCGCTAGTAAAAAAGAATTTTTCTGCAGTGAAGTATTCTAATCCTAGGTTCCTTAACTGGTCAACGCTATTCTTAAAGGGATTTAGTATAAAGAATTTTTTATTTAAACATGTATCTATAGTTATTATCGTATAAGCCAAATAACTTTCGATTACCGCCACTAGCAAAATATGAGGATTTGAAATTTTCTTGATTGGTTCCATAGCAACTTGAATGCCTTCGTAAGCTACATAAAAGTTCAGCAGAGGCTATAGCACATTATAATGAATAATTTTTTGCCAGACGCTTGTAGAGGAAGACAGATAATAATAAAATATTCAATTACCGTTTACACGATTAGGCCTACTTAATTTTCATGCTGAAATAAGAAGAGGCATACCTCGTCTGACTCTTGCCTCGTCTCTAGTTATGCTTCGGCACTCGCCTCGTCTTGCCTCATACTGACTACGGGCCTGATTGTCTGTTTGGTCTTTTCAATCACCATTGTTTGGTTTTCTTTGCGCTCATCAATCGGTAAAATTGTC
This sequence comes from Bimastos eiseni, assembly GCA_959347315.1. NCBI lineage: Eukaryota > Metazoa > Annelida > Clitellata > Crassiclitellata > Lumbricidae > Bimastos > Bimastos eiseni. Next base: position 22,867,960 of record OY365806.1, on the reverse strand, counting down.
GAACTGTTTCTAGTTTATATCCTGGACCGTAGCTCTACCACCTCCGCATTTACAAATTGACCACTGCTGACAAGGCTCATACTACTACCGCCACTAAACCTACTGCCCCGCTGTTAATTGGTTAATCTGGGAAATGGGAATCGGGAAACCCGAAAACCCCGGAAATCGGGGAACTGAGAAACTTTTTTTTTCTGCAGATAAAGTCAATATTTTACAGATTTAGCATCCTGATGTCATGGACATCGCCGTGACTTATTTTGTTTTGCAAATTTTTGAGTGCTAAGAAATGTGTTTCTACTGCCTGCTGTACCATCGCACTAAAACAACCCACGAAGCGCGGTTAAAATTTAATGGGGAACCTGATATTTGGTCTGAGATCGTATATATCAGCTCTAGGCCTACCATGTGGATGTAACAATGCAAACTGGTGATATACCGCCCGTAACAAAATAAACTTAATAGGTACGACGACGATGTTCATGGTGATTATTTTTGTGGATAGCGATGATAATGACATAATGACAATGATGATTATCATCATGATAATGAGCCAAGTATGAAAATAAGCAAGTGACTTGTCTTTACTTCATTTTTAGAAACTTGCTAATTCTGCAAGCCCGAGCAGGCCACTTACTCCACCCACGGGCCGCATGCGATCCGCGTGTTGGACAGCACTGCCTTGCGCTCTAACACTACCTGCCAAGCTTCTGCTTTGTAATAACATGTGTTTTTTGGCTGATCGGAGGTTTTCATTCAACTTCTAGCCTTTCTCCCTTTGAGCACCCTAGCAAACAGTCGAAGACCCACTCTGCAGAGATTCCCCATAAGGAAATATTACGAACCAGCACTCCCTTAACGTAGTAGGCCTAGGCTGTTTTATTTTTGGTTTGAATTTCTCACTCAGTGGAGATCACTGGGGAGAATGAGAAGCCGGAGGATGCCGTAGCTTCTCCCCATCATCTCAACGCCAACAACGTACTAAACCAGGGTTAGCGGATCAGGGATGAATCTGATCACCAGCCTAGGCCGAGAGCCAGTAACATCGGCGTCATGCAACCGTGGTTAATGTACGTATCAGGTATTAAGCTGACAAGTAAACGCTTTGATCTCAGCCAAAAGGTCGAGAAGCGATAACGAGTTATTATCCAGAGGTCTTTTATAGCGTGTCTGGGCATCTTAAAAAAAGTTTTCAATGACAAATCTTACTAACGGTAATAACTATTTAATTCGGTCATTCACAGATAAGTTACTTCGAAATATGAAAGTATACAATATAATGCAATTTATAGGTAAGTTACATGTCATTATAGCATAATATAATAAAAAATAACTCTGTTTCCGATCTGAGCCTATGTAATCAATTGTTTCCATGTGCCGCCATCTAACGACGTCGTTGTTGACAGGGATGCCATAACGCTATAATAATATTACAGGCCTACATCTAATTTAATCAACTTCGCCGCCTAGCAAAAGAAAGTCCGGTCAATCTTACCGGGGATACGGGTTTCGAACTCGGTTGCTCAGCTATGCGCCCTAATGTTTTATCCATTATCCAGGCAGGGAATAAGGTGTAAGCGGAATGAAGAAGGTAAGGGCAACGAGGGATGGATGGCTAGAATATGGAAGTGGAGAGGACGGTAAGGCAGAGCAGAGGTCGGTAATGGGAAGAGTTCAGGAGTGGGTTCTGCATCGTCTTTACTTTGACTTATATAATATACACGTTTAATGAGAAACAAACTGACAAACCGCAGTAAGTTACAAAAGGTCAATGTTCGTAGTTCGCGACCAGATCGGCAGGTAGCGTCATTTATAAGGTATATACAGCGCTTAAAGTGTGCCTGGACGGTCACTTATTTGGCCATTAGAGCCTGGACGCCGTCCATGAGTGTCCATGCAACAGTGTCATTCTTATATATAGCTAACGTACGTTATTATCAACAGGAAAAAGAGGATGAAAAAATTTCGCGTTTACAAACTTTATTTCTACAACTTTTGAAACGATGCAACTATGCCGTCGCCGCTGGCCCCCTAGTTGACAATTTAACAAAGAAAAGCAATTCTCTGTACGCTTTAAATTACAACAAATATTTCACAAACAAATAATTGACGACAAAATAACGGTTCATGGGCAAAAAGCCTAACTAATGATAAAAAATTCGATTATTAGCCCACTGTCGTTGGTCAAATAGAAGTTTTATTGATAATAATAATTAGCTGCATCGTCTACAGCGACGACGTCTTCTATGCTAAAATGACCACACAGTCAGATACCAATCCAACTTCTATTCCAGCATCATTAATATCACCAATCCAACTTCTATTCCAGCATCATTAATATCACCAATCCAACTTCTATTCCAGCATCATTAATATCACCAATCCAACTTCTATTTTAGCGAACACAGTGGATGATAGTGCACGAACCATTTGTCGTCGACTTGATATGTTGGTGCTCTGCCTTCGCAACCCGTAGTTCTTAACTTTTTGACACTAGGGTTGTCCATAAATCACGTCACGTGGGTCACAAATTTGTGACGATGTGTGACAAGGGGAGCGGGGTCGACGAAATGTGACGTCACATCATCACATCAAAATACGTAATTTTATTACAAACTTACACTCAATTAAACAAGTTCCAATTCCATAAAGTTCAAATTAGCAGTAGTTGTTACCATAATTCAACAACACAAATTATTATTATTATATTCTTAATTTTTGCGCTGTCTACTTCTTTGCTCGATGTCAATTTTGGGGTGTTAGAAGTGAGGCAGCCATTCTGTAACTCTCAAGCAGGAATGAATTGTCCTGCCCAAATGCACAGGCCACAGCGATTCGCTGAAACGGAGAAAATGGAGTGTGTGAATTGGATATTATTTATTTCATGAAGGAGCATTTTGCTTCAGCCTGGGAGAATTATAGAGAGGCATAAAGTTTGGATTGTTTCAAGTTATTGTCATTAAACATTCTCCATTTTTCTTCGTTCTATTATTATAATTTCAAATATTTTTATAGTTATAATTACTTTTTTGATAATGATAAGAAAATTCGCATTACAGTTTGGACAAGACCATCCTTATGCTGATGTTATTAACTCGGCTACAGCTTGTACTATTGCACTGAAATTACTGCTAAAACTACAACTACGACGACTACTTCCCCTACTTCCACTAGCCTACTACTATCACTACTCCCCCCCTACTCCACCTACTACTTTCACCTCAACCACTACATCCACTACTATAGCCAACTTGTTACAGCTACAAAAATGTCTAGCCTACAAAGTCCAGAACTGTAAAATTCTTAGAAAATGTTAATGTTCAGAATAAAAAAAGTAGTGTATATGTATATTATACTACAAGTGATATACTATATCGCTGTATATCTCACCTTTTGCTGTCTGCATCAACCGTGCTTCTTCAATTCCTCGTCCTCGTACATTGCCAATCGGTGCTCAGATATATCCAGCCAGTAATGCACCTCTTACCGGTGTGTCTCTGTCTCTGTCTGTCTTTCTGTCTCTCTGTCTGTCTGTGTCTCTGTCTCTCTCACCCCTGTCATTCTCGACCTGACAATCACCTCTTTCAGAACCACTTGTAACCCGACCGCCTATTATTTTGCTGAGCCGCGTACTGGCTATTTTCCTCATTCCTCAACCCAAGATCATAAGCCCCAACCCCTCTAAGACCACTTTACTCTAGTTCTTATCGCACAACAATCTCCAGGTATGCCATTAAACAAGCGTAATGCCTTAGGCTTTCTCTATAGTTCTGAGAGGAACCCACTTCCTCACAATAGTATGCCCATATTTTAATGAAACAATTACATAGCGAATTTACTCATGAGATTATTATGGGCAACGTCCATGTTTGTTGTGAAATAACAGAAATTCCTGTAAGACGGAACTAGTACATATGAAAAAATATAGTTAATGTGAAATATTGTAGTTAGCTTAAAACTACTTGATAAAAGTAGTTATAACTATTTTTTAAACTACTTCTTAAAAACTAGTTATAACTAGGCCTACTAGGCAACTACTTCTATGGTAGTTATAACTACTAGTTAATAACTACAGTAGTTAAAAGTGCCCATCACTGCTGTTATTATTATAGGCCTAACGATGATAATGCATGGAAACATTCGTGCATTTGCGTCTGAATGTATTGTATACATTGCTCATGTTTCCATAAATCAAAGTCTACCCACTGCTATTTATAGATAGTTTCTATCTTTATGAGTATAATTTTACTATTCGAGTGTACTTGTGCATTTATAACGATGATTAACAATTGCAATTGTACGTGGTCTCATTTGTATGCATCTCTGGTCAACGCATCGTGTACTCGATGACCAATGGCCATGGAAATCTAATACTTTTAGCTAAGTCGTAGATGAAGAAGGAAGCCTGCATCCCTCGGCGCCTGTCGTCTCATCCTTCTCTGATGATGCTGCTGGTGGTGGTGGTGGTGGTGGTGATGCTCTCCTCGAGTCCTGGGTGGACCGGCTAGACGGATGCAAGCGGTGTGGATGTCTGATGAGCTCTATTCAACATCCAACGAATCTGGAGAAATGGAATTAAGAGGCAGGGAATTGATGGATTGATATATGCAATCGGTTAAAGGCGAACATTTCAGAGCATCTCGAGAATTCATGAATAATTGAAGCCTTCGTTCGATTGGTAACTGATCAAAGACGACGAAAATTCCGTCTAAAAGTTCAACCATCAGCCGCATGCTGAGCCAACAACGTCCCTCGTGTGACTATGGCCTAGTCTCGAGCTCACCAGTTACCATGATAATAATTATATTTAAGATCATGTAGGGAATTCAACACGAGAGTCTTTTTACCCGTCCCGCTAGGATTACGGACACCACTGGCACAGTGGGTCGGAGGTCATCGGGTCCGAGCGCCAACTGCAGGGATTCGTTTATGTAAGAAAAATATCAATAAATCCGTCGTTCGGCGACTCTTCTTTGACCGAACACAGGAATTTGAACACAGCGCTCCATTTTACTACAATTATAATGCTTCCAACGCATTACGTTAACCATTTTACCCGAGATACATGTAGTTCTAATTCATCAGGATATATTAAAATTATTGTTATCGGAGAAACGAAGATGATTTTCTGGAACGATAATTTTCTGTCGGAAAGATCCTGCTGCATCCTCCTCCTCCTCATCGTTATTATTATTATCATCTATTGGTATTGTTATTTGTTGCAGATTCATTAGATTCCGTCTGCTTATACTGACTGCATGCTCACCATATATAAGACAATATCTAAGGAACTGTGTATATAGTTTGGCTTATAAACAGGCCACATAACCTTAGATACACAATAAATTACCATGCAACTGAAATTTGATATCGCCCTTGATATCTTCCAACATGTTTTGCTCAGAAGTGCACCGCCTCGACGACGCAACGGCAGTTGCAATGCAGAGCTATTGTGCGCGAAGGACTTGTTCAAGGTCCTTACACAGTGTCGCCTCGGACGAGGGTCGAACCCGTTCACTCAGCGCACATTGAGCGTTACGGGTCGACCGTTCTATTAACCAATCGGCCACCATGCCACACGTGCCAAAAGAATGGGCCTTTTGCCTATTTGACTGTGGATTGTCCGCTCTGTGTTGATTAGCTGAGCTGACGATGCCACACACCATCGTCATGTTGAACGTGGTCTCGAACAGTTGACTATAGGTATTAAGTAGGCCTACAGTGTTCCGTCTAAGTCTCTAAGACATTGTTGGAGTAACCAGAGGTTCCAAAATTTCTGTTGAATGACCAATGTCAACTGTTCGGTGGTTAGTTTTGTTTCAGACTAAGATTAAATAAGGTAGTTAGTGTTTCTTTAGCTTTCGGTTTTACTATAATGCCTATACCTAACCGAAATGCTGTGACTAAGGGTTTAGTGTTTGCGAATGTGAGTTAATGTGAGAGACTCTTCCTCAGGTCGCATGTTTTTTTATGTTATGTTTATGTTATGGTCATATTAAATATCTTTTATCAATATCAATAAACTGTCTAATTTTCGGTGACCTGACTATAACTTTCTACCTCCATTGCTACTTATAGATTGCTTGAAACTCTGGTAGCACTTCTAGCACAAGGCTATTGATACACATTGACACTGCTTAAAATATTCAAATATTTCTTCTCTTTTAAAACACGATAATAGACTATATTATTATTATTATTGTTATTATTATTATTGTTATTATTATTATTATTATTATTATTATTATTATTGTTAGTATTATGCTAAGCAATCGCTTGGAGTTTCAAATAATAATAATTATTATTATTATGTTATCGCCCATGATGAGCTAAGTGAGTGTTGGCAATGTCCCGAAGAGGCAGGCTGCGTTCCCACGCTGAAGGACAACTGAGATACGTTGGAACAGAAATGACGTCTCCATTGGATCGTGGGTTGCAGCACTCGTTCGACTACCCAACTCTGAGATGAACTCCAGTCCTTCACTGCTCCAAGCGCCGCCGGATTCCAAGGAGAGGGCTACGAAGTCGTGGGTGTGGGTTATGGTGGAATACTTGGCCCTCTTCGTCTTAGCTGCGCGTTCGGCTGCTTCGCCAGCTCTGATAGATGTGTCGACAAGATGTGACTTGGCGTAGGTGTCGGGCACTGTCACATCCCATGCCAGACATCGACCACGTGTCCAAGGAATGAGCGTGACGCCGTCCGGTCGCTTTCCATCTTCTCTTAGCAAGCCGAGAGGTTCCTTTTGCGCTGGAATCTTCGCCCTGCCAAGAGCTCTCCAGATGACATCGTTCAACATGCTGTGTCGTTGATGTTTTCCGCTGCCTCTTCTACAAATTAGTCCATGGAGCCCTTTTGCGTCGACGCTCTCTTGACATTGGTGACACAAATGTGGCTCGCAGAGCGTCGTTCCTAGCCTCAACCCGGCTGCCAGTCGTACATCCTCGTTTGAGAGGCGCAGGCCTAGGGCAGTCACAGGGGGCGCTAGCATCCAGTCTCCAGAATGAGGTGCTCGTGAGGCCAGCAGGCGAGCACGGTCGCATGGATTGTTATTGGAACCCAGCAGACCTTTCCATGCCTTGTCTGTGAATCGGAGGTCCCATTCTTTCTGGCGATAACTTGCTGCTCCTGTTGGTGGTTCTGCATCTGTCAGGGTCTTCCAAGCGTTGAGTGCTGAACTCGCAAGTTCATATGGTTCCTCAGCAGACTCTGTTGGTAGGATGCATGCCTGGAGTTCGCTTGTACTAGCAGCAGAAGCCAGAAAGGCAGAAAGTGCCAGCGTAGATGCACAACGAACTCCCAGACCACCATCTCTCACCGGCAAAGAAGCCTGGAGCCAGCGGTCATCGTCAAGGTCCACATTTAAAATGGTTGACAGTCCTTCTCTCAGCAGTTGATCAAACCGAGCCAAGCCGGGCAATCAGCGCAGACGGCTGTGCGCAGACTGTACAAGAGCTTCGGTACACTTAGACTGTTTCTCAGCAGAACCAGAGCGTCATGTGTATAAAGCAAGGACAATCTTCCGATTGCCCTCTCGAAGTCATTGGCCTTTGAATTAACGACCATGTTCACAGCTGGACCTGAAATTAGAGGTGCACCCAACAAGGTCATGTCCTCGAGGGCTATGCTCGTGAACTCTTGGAACGCAGGGTCATTGTTCGGCATCTGGGTGTTGTGACACGCGATTTCGCATTTGCTGCGGTTCAATAGCAATCCCAGATTCTTTGATTCCTGCTCGATTAATTGAACGTCGTCGGCCACTGTTTCCTTGTTACCTCCCAATGTCAGGTCATCCAGATATCCGATACGCAGATCCGAACGAAGCTTCATCAGAATCGGTTGCAGCACAAGACAGAATTCCAGAGGTCCCAAAGGATCGCCTTGCTGCGTTCCTTCTTCGGATCGAATTGTGTTTGAACCATAGCGCAACAGTGGACGGTTTGAATAGGCAGCGTGAGCAAAGTGGTAGAGCTCTGGGATCTCTCTAGCAACTGCCTCTAGAAGACAATCTCTGCGCAGAGTGTTAAAGGCATTGGCGAAGTCGAGCTTCACTAGGACGCTGTCCTCAGGCATTGTGGAAATCCAGCGACGTGTCGCATGGACAGCTGCCTCAGCGCCTCCTGGAATGCCTACCCCAAGCTGAATGGGGGCGAGCAGTTGAGACAGCCTTGTTACCGCATACGAATTAGCGCACTTTGCCGCCAGACGACGCCATGTGTAGCCCACGGCGATCGGTCTTATGCCTCCGTCCTTCTTGCTCAGGGCTAAAAGGTTTGCCCCGTAGATGACCTCATTCACCTCTTCGGATAGACCTCCCTTTAGGAGCAGATTGACAAGGTCAGATAGATGTTGCCCGATGTTGTCATCTACTCCATAGACCATCAGATCCTTTAAGTGTTGTGGAGTAATGCCATCTGGACCACCAGCCGAAACCGCAGGGAAAGAGGAGATTGCCCTAGCGACATCTTCTTTAGAAACTTGAAGCGGGATATTGTTAGTATTGTTATTATTATTATTATTATTATTATTATTATTATTATTATTATTATTATTATCATTATTATTATTATTGTTATAGGTTTTCGTCCCCATCGGGCTGAACAAAAGAGCCCCTGAATGACCCTGCATTAAAACGTTGTGTACAAATAGATAGACGTTGAAAAAGACGAGTTGTTTCGCGAGGGTCTCCCGTTCCTGTGTCATACGGCGGCCCAGCTCTTGTAGAAACTCCATTCCGGTACGGTTCATGGGGCCTAGTGATTCGATGGCCACTGGCACAAAATCATGCGTGGTAGGGAGGGATGAGTACTTGATGCACTTTCGTTCTGCGGCATGTTCTGCTGCTCCACCGGCTGTTGATGCTGTCAGATGTACATAAGAGGATGCGCATGTGTGAATGACTGTTGCGTCCCATGCTAGGTGTCTGCCTTTCGCCCATGGGATTAATGTGGCGCCATCTGGTCTCTTGCCATTATTATTATTATTATTATTATTATTATTATTATTATTATTATTATTATTATTATTATTATTATTATGGTCTTCAATGTTAATTAATGGTGATGTCGTCCGGAGTAGCCCTGCTCGTTGGACTCCTGAGCAGCGAAAGTTTCCTTGAAAGCAACTGCGTTGTAGCGGTTGTAGCGTTGAATAATCGAGATGCGCTGGTAGAGGAAAGTCGTCTCCCTCTGCTCCACAGTGACGGCGCTCAGTCTGTGTCCCAGTTCTGAAAGGAAGCTTTGGCCTTCGGAATTGATGGGGCCAAAGGTTTCGAATGCCACCGGTGTGAAGACATACGTGGAGGCTAGCTCGTCGTATTTATGAGTTTTGAGGTTCGCCGCCCTCTCGGCCGCTGCGCCCGCTCTTTGTGATGTTTCTGGCAGATATTGTATCTGAGACTGTCGCGTCCCATATCAAACACAGCCCCGCACGCCATGGTACATGAGTGAGTCCGTCTGGTCTTTTACCATCAGATCGGGTCAAGCCCACCGGCTCTTTGACAGTGAGGATCCCTGCACGGATTAAACTTCTACAAATAAGGTCGTTCAGGGCCGCGTGTCTGGGTCAGCGTCCCAGGCCCAGGCCACATGAGAGACCGTGATATCCGTTTCTTTCGACCAGGGCACCCATGGGCAGAAATGAGGTAAACAGACAGGTAACCCAAGTCTGTAACCCACCGCCACCCTCAGGGACTCATCGTCAAGTCTCAGCCCGCAGTTTGTAATCGGTAGGGCTAAGAGCCAGTCGCCTGCGTGTGGTGCTGCCACTGCTCTAGGATGTGTCTGATTATGGGAATTAGGCATTCTGGAGGCGAGGTCTGCCACTCCGAGCTCGATGAAAGGGTCGTCCCATTTCGATTGTTTGTGAGCCCAAGCTTCTTCCGGCCTTGGTACTCCGCTGGTTTCCCTCCATTTGGGCTGAAGGATCTCCAGGGCAGGGTCCTTTTTAGGCTTTCCTCGCAGAATGCTTGTCTGGAGTATATCAGTGGCTGCGGCCGATGCCAAGAAGGCTGGAAGTGCCAGCGAAACCACTGATCGGATGCTCAGTCCTCCTCTTTTCATGGGCAGGGTGGCTTGGAGCCATGCCTCGTCGGTGAGAACAGGATTGAGCACCTCAGCGAGGCCCACCCTCAAGGCCTTGTCATACTCCTCCAGTCCTTCGCATGGGCAGCTTCTGAGGGTATATAATAGTCGGGTGGCACTCAGCGAGTATCGGAGTAAGATGAAGGCGTCATGTGTGGCGATGGACATTAGTTTTTCCATCATGCGCATTAGCTCCACTGTGCGCGCATTCAAAGTGTTCGTCAAGGCCGTATCCGTTGACAGAGGTGCGCCTCGGAGTGTAGCCTCTGAAGGGTTAGTCCATCTGAACTGTCTTAATGGTTCGTAGTCTCTCTGGATATCAGCAGAAGTCAAAATGATCTCGCATTTTGTTCGATTTAGGAAAAGGCCGAGTTTTTCGCATTCGGTTTCGAGTCTGTTTATATCTTCCGCAACCTCTTCCGCTCTGCCACCTTGTGTTAGGTCGTCCAGAAAATCTACTGTGAGCGGTGATTTCATTTGGATGAGGATGGGCTGCAGAGGTAGACAGAAGAGTAAGGGACCCAAAGGGTCTCCTTGTTGGGGCCCCACTTGGGACAAGACACAGTATCGACCGTATTTAAGATGTGAGTGTTCCAAGCAAGCTAGATTGCAAAAAGGTGCCAGTTCAGGAAGAATGTTATATAATGCTGTCAACATTTCAAGTCTGTATAGGCTGTTGAATGCGTTGGAGAAATCTATTTTGGCTATGATTGTTTCGTTGTCTGAACTGCTCAAAAATCGTCTTGTTGCGTATACTGCTGCCTCACATCCTCCTGGTACACCAACTCCGACTTGTCTGGGAGAGAGGTATTCAGCAACTTTAGGCGCCGCGTAAGAGCTGGCACATTTGGCTGTCAGTCTGCGCCAATAGTAACCAATGACAATGGGCGTCAGACCTCCAGTGCTTTTCCTAAGGGCGAAGAGAGTTCCATCGAAAAGGGTTGCGCGAATCCCAAAAGGGCATTCTCCTGCGAGAAACAAGTTTACCAGAGCCGTAGTGGCGGCTAGCAGAGTTGGGCCCGAGTCTGGTTGGCTTACTAACTCTAGGATGTACTGGGGGCGTAGGCCGTCTGGCCCACCAGCTGATCCCGCCGGGAAGTTGCGAATGCATCTGATTACGTTCTCCTCGGTCATCTGAAGCGGGGCGGCATCCGGTGACCCGGGCACTGGCTCCTGGCTCTGAGGTGGGGGCGGATGTTTTGTTTTTAGCTCCTCCCATGTGGTCTCGTTAATTGGGATTGGCTTGTCGTCCGAGCTCAGATTCCTAGCTGCTGCTCGGATATTCCCATCTTCCAATTTAGAGGCCACGACTGAGGCCCTCGTTTGTTCCACTTGCTTTCCTTCTTTCTTTCTGTGTTCAGATCCCTCTTGTCCGATAAAGAGCCAGTCAATGTCCTTGGAGCTTCTGGCCAGGAAATCGCTAGATCTTTGTTTGATTTTTATGGTCATGGTATGGCGTCTGCCTCCTCTTGTAGGCTTGACTAATGTCAGTGCACCACAGGCGAAAAGCTGCCACCATTGGACCAAGGAGCATGGATCTCGTAGAATCCGTCATATATAATTGTGGTTAACAAGGCGCTCAAACCTAGTCTGGCTGCTCTGGGTATGTGTTTCATCAGACTGGCAGTCAAGCATGGATGAGGAATGGAATTGACTACATTTATCTCATTTGTACCCAGAGATGTTGCTGGCAGTTGTGTCCTTGTATCGGGAGGTTCCTCTGTCGGGACATGGAGACCTATTGGTGATTTGTGAGAACTTGGGCACGGGTTGTCTCTGGGTCCATGTCTATGCACGAGGCCATTCTTGTTGTGCAGTTTCCATTCGCTGTGGCATGCTCTGCAAATCCCCTTTTGTTTGGGCCTTGGTCCCTCTTGTGAGTCAACGATCTGGGTTTTTTTGTTGCACGAAGAAGCCATTCAACTGCGTGATATGGTCTTCCGACTCGGAGCGGGTCGTGACGGGTCGTTGTTGTTAAGATACATGGATAAGAGAAGGGGAAGGGAATGAAGATACATGAAGTGGGTTGAATGGAGCCAGATGTATACAAATTCGGTTTCAAATGTTAAAAAATGAACGTCTCTACTGCGCTGCCATAGCAATACATATTATGACGTCGTGGGAGGTGAATATTATGGAGTTAAATTCTGGTTTCCATTTCCATAGGTTACACATTTTTATTTAAAATTCAGTAAAATCTCTTTAGGAATATAAGACAGTATATAAAAATCTCTTATCCTGGCATCAATTGAAACGGAATGATATAACAATCGTGCGCTGACGAACTCTCACTACTTCAAAAAAACTGTATAATTTTAGGATAGATAAATCAGTCGACTGACTTCAAAGCCACTCAGTAAGTTAATATCCATCGGATATTATTATTATTATTATTATTATTATTATTATTATTATTATTATGTCACATATAGTATTATTCATCATTGGCTTTGCCAACGGATCTGTCATCAGGTCATCTGGGTCGCCGCTTGTCAGTGGATTGTAATCTTGACATAGTGCCTTGATAAGCCATCGCATTGAAACGTTGGATCAATGCCGACAAGTTCTGGAAAAGGAAGTTTGTCTCTCGGGTGTCACCGGTAGTTGTCGAAAATCGACATCCAGTCTCAGACAGAAAGGCGAGGCCCTCACTATTGAGGGGACCGAAGGTTTCTATAGCGATTGGAACAAAAGTGTATTTCTTCTCTAGCTCAGAATACTTTGTGTTTCCTTGTGGCTGCTATCTCCGCCGCTTCTCCAGCTATGGAAGCTGTCTCGAGGATATAAGAAGCGGCCACTGTGTCCACCACCGTCGCGTCCCAAAGTAGGGCCCGCCCCCCACTACACGGTATCAGGGTCTACCCGTCCGGTCTCTTTCCATCTAATCTAGAAAGACCTGACGGTTCCTTGACCGCTGGAATACCGGCTCTGTTGAGGCTGCGATGGATAAGGTCGTTGATATTACAGTGTGTTGTTGACGGCCAAAATCCAAAGAACAGGACAGGCCATGTGCGCCTCTGGCAGAGACGAAGGCACCGCATGCGCAGGTGTGCGGCTCGCACATGGCCACCCCTAGTCGTTATTATTATTATTACTATTATTATATTATAAATTGTATATTATTATTATAATTATTATTATTTTTATTATTTTAAAACACGATAATCGACTATATTATTATTATTATTATTATTATTATTATTATTATTATTGCTATTATTTGTCATGATTGTTACTTGTTTGATTAGTCCCATTATTATTATTATTATTATTATGCAAAAATTTATGAGGAATCATGTACATTGTTATTATTATTATTATTACTATTATTATTATTATTATTATTATTATTATTATTATTATTATTATTATCATTACTGTTATACATATATGTTTCACATTATGCTGTTATCGCCCATGATGAGCTAATGGAGGAATCATGTACATTGTTATTATTATTATTATTATTATTATTACTATTATTATTATTATTATTATTATTATTATTATTATTATTATTATTATTGTACAGAGTTCGATTAGAAAAAACCTGCTCGCAGCAACTTGTAATTATTTGTAAAATTAATGTTACACTTATTATCAATATTGTTGCTGCTGCTGGTTGTTGTTATGCATATGGTCCTAATGCGTCCCCAGATCTTGAGCACGGGTAGACGCAGCTGGTTGTCTATGGCCAAGGAGCGTCAGTCTACCAGTGCGTGCGTGCGTGCGTGTGTGTGTGTGAAGGTTTATGAGTGTGTGTGTGTGTGTAGGTGTGTGTGTGTGTGTGTGTGTGTGTGTGTGTGTGTGTGTGTGTGTGTGTGTGTGTGTGTGCCTGCGATCGAGTGCTCTTCGCTTTGTTGACCAATTTGCCTTCATTCGGTTTCCTCTTCAGTCGGATGTTACTTGCATACTGGACTAATTCTTTTTGTGGAGACAATGCTGGAATAATGGCTTTCCTGGTGGAGAATAATAGAATCAGCTTGCAACTTTCAGCTCAATTTGCCACAATTTACTTCCATGCGAGAGTCATTGTACTTTCGCTTCCTCTCCCCGAAATCGTAATCGTAAGCTTTTGACTTCTGAAGTGGCATTCCAAAGCTAAGCGGATGGTACCAGCCAATTCACGAGAACTCATGTCCTTGTTGAAAGCGATGTTGTTGAAAATGAAAGCCTGTTTGGCCAACTTCATTCTGTAATTAGGTGGCTATGGGTTAGTGATTAGACCAGAGGTTAGTAACCTGTGACCATTAGAGGGAAACAGATTTAGTTTAGTGGCCGTGGACTCACGTTTAGGCCTACAAATCGAACTAGAATGTATTGGTGCATTTGGTGGCCGTGCGAATGTTAATTCATAAATATTTGTATTCCATTTATATAAAACTGACCCAATGTGACTCAATTAGACAGGTAAGATATTAGATAGCATTAGTGCTTGTATTTAACAGGTATTGTAGTAACGCACACACATACCCACACGCTCCACCCCCACGCACACGCTCCAACGGCTCCACCCACCTCGACGCACACGACACCTTCACCGCCACCCTCACGCACACGCAACACCCATGCACACGCCACCCCCACCCACCTATTGTCGGTGGGAGGTTGAGATAGCGAGAGAGAGACAGAGGACAGGCCACCCGCCCTTATATGCCGATGCTAAGAAAACGAAGTCGTTGACACTTCACCCCCATGACTGCCTCAGGGCAAACTTAAGGGACTGCTCTTCTTCCTCTTCCTATTCCAGACGATAGTTTGGACGGAAGGTGAGGAGTAGGGCGAGAAAGAGGAGGAGAAGTGGATGGAATGGGAATAAACTTTATACTGTCCTAGAACGGACAAACATCTAGTAACAAAAATGACTAGTCTGCAGAGTAACAACAAATTAAGCAACACATTTACTGCAAAATGTCTGTGGCTCACTAGTAGGGTAGTCTCGCATCACCTTGTCACCTATTCGCTCATTATTTTGATCACTGTCAGTCTGTAACTGTCATTGGGAGGCATATTGGATGGGTAGGATGGAACGTATAGGGCCTAATTAATTCTACAATGTTGATGTCACCTGCGCCAATTCGTCATGATCATTTTAGTCAGAGTGATCTGCATAATAATTAGATCCTCATTAGACAAAAGGGTTCGTTAATGTCATCGTCATCCGATTGTAAGTCATCGGTCTTGCTGTCTAATGTGCCGTTGCTGTTTGAGATAGCTGCCACCTTTGCTGGTGGTTGACAAGAGTCAACCCTATCGACGCCACTAAAAATCAACTTACGACGAAATAGCCTAAAATTAACCTACATTGTATGTGTTGATTGTATCGGTTACCAAGTCGGAGAGAAAGATACGTTGATATGGGTGTCATCGGCCTATAAATCAATCAATCAGTCGATCGATCAATTCAATCGCTCGTATACAATGCAATACAATACAATTGAAATTTTATATTGCCCTTCTTTAAGCATTTTTTGCTCAGAAGTGCACATGCCTCGACGACGCAACTGCAGTTGTAGTGCAGAGCAATTTTGCGCGAAGGAAATGGGAAGCTGTGACGACGTCGCTGTTGGCCTGTTGCTGTAGTGATCTTCCTGCTAACCAGACTTATGATTAATGATGATCACCCATGACAACGCTGTAGCTGTGTACACATTACTTCTGAGCGCATACAACCCTGATAAATTGCAATTTATCAATGGAGCGAAGAGATGATAAGAGATGATAAATTGCAATTTTTCAATGGAACGAATAGATGACAAATTGCAATCTTTTTATATTGAATGCAGTCCGGTGTCTGAAATTGAGTAGTTAAGAAACGTTTACTAGGCCTATATATTTCTCCAATTAGGTTAGCAGAATGTCTAGAAACGTTAATCGCATGTGCCGTTCACATTGCTTTGTCGGCAGGGGTGTAACAAGCGGGGGCAGAGGGGCACTTGCCCCAAGTTCTGATGCTTGTTGCCCCTCAGTGTCACCCGCAATCTGTTGTATTTTTATGTTTCTCCAATCCCTTTTGATATTTAATGATTGAAGCATTGTCGGTGAATGAATCTTAAACAAATAAATCTCAAAGTTTCTTATTACGATTTGTTCTTACTTCTTGCAGGCGGAAAAAACCTGTCATTTGCAATGGAGAATATAATGCATGATTGGTTATTCATTCATCTATGATGTATCACATTGCTTCTACCAAAATAAAGAGAATTTCTGACAGTAAAATATTCAACATTAGGCCTACATAAAGAAAGAGTCTAGTGATCGTAATTGTAATCTCAGCATTTCTACAGCGTCCACAAAAGCGAAGTCACGGGACCCAGCTTATTTTAATCAAAACAGAATCGATAGGTAGGGGGTCAAATCCAGAGAGTCAGGCAGGCAGACAGACAGGTAGACGGCTAAGGTGGATGGCGTTTGGAGTTGAAACGGCGAGGGAGATAGGAGGAAGAGGAGGAATCAGGATATGCTTTGCGAAAGAGCAGTGCTTTGAGTTGTGAGTGAAAGACCTGTGGGGAGATAGTAAGAGGTGAGGTGTTTGTGAATTCGTAGGACGGATGTTTGTCTTAATACTGGAGGGAGTTTGTTCCAAAGGGGCGGGATAGCAATGGCTATGGAGCGATTTACAAATTTGAGTGATGATGTGACGGGAGGGCGAAGTAGTGTGAGGGTGGAAGAGGAACGGGTTGAACGATGTGGCTGAATCGTGAACAACTGACGGAGATATGTGGGCTGTGAGGATTGCAGTGTGTTGTAGGTTAGGGAAATGACCTTATATTCGATCCGTTCATGTAATTTGAGCCATTGGAGTGATGATTTGAGGACAGGAGTGATATGGTGATGGTTTGGGGTCTTGGTGACAGCACGGGCGAGAGCTTTCTAAATGGCTTGGAGGCGATTTAATTGAGTGGTGTCTATATATATTGAGGAAAAGGGAATTACAGTAATCCAATTTAGCGTGAAATATTGATGTGGCAATTGGGGATGCAGTTTTGGAGTCAAGCATAGGGTGGATTCTACGAAGATCACGGATGTGCATGAAGCAATTGAGAGCGAGAAAGATGGGTGATGTGATGGGTGGTTGGTCTAGAATCCTAACGTCTGGGCTCAGATCCCTTTCAGGGCAAAAAATGGAAGGGATCGATGAGCCAGACATTTCCCAAAAAAGTTAATTTGTTTGGAAATGTCTGCATGTTGGGCCCATCGATCCTCCCAGCCAACTCCGCTAAAATGACAAGTTTGTCGCACGGAAGACTTTAGTGCTGCTTCTCTATTGGTGAGGGAGGCCGAGGGATGACCTGCAGTGATACGCAAGCATAGCTTTAATATTAAGATTGCGATAAACTATCGCAATAGGCCTACTTGTTATCGGAGATACTTTTTTCTATGTCGCAGCGAAAATCGCGATATTTTCATTTTTGATGGTATCGCATGTGTATCGATTGGGGCCTAAGCCTATATACTTTGCTTTAGCCAGTCAGCGATAGTCGATGCCAATTGGCCTACTTTCCCACGGTATATCTCGTTCGCTTGATTAAGAAGGCTACTTCATAGGCCTATAGGCCTACATTGCCATTGTCGCAAGCGATTCCTCAAAATAATATCGTTGCATGAAGTCTGCTAAGGGCGAATTCAGCAAGCCCATCGAAGGGTATTGGTTAAAGCATTGCTATTCGAATATACTTTTAAGAAAGGTAATGGTATTGCGATACTTTAATTAGGAGGTATTGGTATTGCAATCCTTTTCCATAGGCTTTTGACTCACGCAAATTTTAATCGCATGCATACGTCAACATGAGTTTTCTTCCCGCTCTGATCAGTGTCCGTGTGGCGCCAATTACGCGTAGGCCTAGGCCTAATATTTTGGTTGGTTAGCATTTTCATGTCAAAGCCTGGGAAGAGTTGGCGCCGATTAGGGTCTAACTTAGTCCTATAAGAAGGGTCCATGGCGGCCAAACAGAGTCGACCGATGAGGGTGAAAGACCACGTGCGTCGGAGTTTTTCAACGCAAGCCTTGAGAATTTGGTGTTGCGCATCGACTGTGAACTTGTTTTCAAATACAAAACGTTTACCTTAAACGACGCAGACCGTCTTCCTGGAGTCCAAGGTCAATGGACAGGCGTTCGATCGAACGAAGAGCCCGAGCAGCCATGGAGTCAGATTTGAAGCAGCGCCATCGGCTCGGTTCTTACGAGGTGGAAGACACTGTAGAAATTTATATCTATGAAGCATTTATGAAATATTGGAGTGGGGTGGAGGTGATATAAGCAGCTCCATCCGCTCGACCTGAAATTTTTGAAGGGACCGTACCCTTCTGCCCCTAAGTCTGCGCCCCTGCCAACAAGAGCAATAGGCTAGGTTAGAGGTATACATAGCGTTTAATGGATGAGTTGAAGCTGCATAAGTGTTGAAGCGGGACGAACATAAAACGCCCCCAACACCACCCCTCTGACAATTGACGCTACGATCCAAACGGAAGCCATGAAAATTGATGGTCATAGTGCTCACTCGGCCTAGAAAAGGCAAAAACCACGGAAATCCTTTCGAAACATCTTCGATCTTCCCTGGATGGTGCACATGTGCGAAGCTGCTGCCGTCTGCAGCAGTAGCGGGGTCTCTTATTCACCCAGTCGTTCTTCTGGTTGGGCCTCCTTTAGAAACAGAGGAATTGACGGACAGTCCTACCCCTCGATTTTCAGTATTCCCACGTATACAAAGCGAGTGTTCGCTCGATCAGTTTTCATGCAAGTCTTGCCTTCTCTCGGTGTAAGAGTCATCGTGAGTTAATTTCGCCACATCACGTGCATCAAAGAATACGTTTCAATCAAACACTTCCGCTTCTGTAGTTATCCCACTGCACTGAGGTGTAAGTAGGGTGGTGCTGAGGGGTGTTTCAGCGCCCCTGGATAAAAAAGTTGACCCAAACAATTGATCAAAATCCGATCAGTTTTTTTTTTGGAAAGGGGTTTGGGTTAGGAGTGCTTTTAGTACGCTGTTTCACGCCTTTGGCATATGCAACATGAGCAGTTGACCCCAGGAAATAGCTCTGGTTGCGCCCCTGCCAACGCCAAACACGACTACGAGACAAGGAGCCATCATGAAGCCATGACATGTAATAATAAAAACTAGAAGACAATTTATCGAAAGAAGAGTATATACGAACTCCATGTTGTAGTGCACTGTACTATACCTGTACACATGCGCATATGCACTTCGCAAATAGAAGCCAATTGGAACCCTAAAGAACAACACTGGAATTGATAAGAACAACTTTATCACCAGGTCAGTTTTCACTCGTCCGCTGTTTCACAATACCAATAGATCAAGAAACTGCAATTTTTCTTCAGATTCCTTATACTGTAATCATAATTAAAACAAGTCTGACCTTGCTTCACATCATTAACACTATAAACAAAATATTGAGTAATAATAATAATAACCGTTACAACAATAAGAAATATCTTGATATCATTTTCAATACCATCACAATGCTTAGAAAATTACAGAATTTGATTTACATGTAAAAAACTATTAGTAGGATCTGAATCGTCTATGATTTAGCAAATGTAAAAATTTGACACAAACTTAACAAATTAGCGAGTTTATTAAAATTTAATGGACCTCTTTTCTGTTTCTCCTAAACAAATTAGGCTACATGCTAAGAGAATTGTGATTTAAATACATCATACTCTTAAACTTCGAACAATAGTTGGCTTGCTTGATATCAACCGGATATAAACAACTTCAAGATGTACCAAAGGAAATCATGTTTACTATTTTAAAATAAAACAACAAACCTTATGCATACAATGAAGTATATAAAAAATTTTAAATTGCATAAAAGCAAATTGTTTGAAATAAAACAAAGACTTTCGATATATCAGCTGCAGTACTGTAACTACATTGTACAATGCTTTAGGTAAGAGAATTATTTACGAACAGAATAAATTTGAAACCAGCTATTTTCCAGATGCTAATAATACATAATGAACTGACAATAAATTTCATAAAAACAAAAGAAATAGCAATCACATAAAAATTCATTAAATGATTGTAACTTCTATACCGGTAATTAAGTTTCAAGTCAACCAGTTGTTTTGGACCTAAAACAAACTCAAACCTAAATTCGTTTGGCAATTTCCTAAAATAATGACAAATTTTGATTAGGCCTAATAAAAAACGATTAATCATCAAGCAGAAGACTTGTTTTGTTACTGGAATGCATCCACACAATATATAATGTTTGAGTGCAAAATCCATTTCTGCCAAGGTCCATGATCACAGCCATACATACTCATGCCTTTTGAGCCAGTTGTCTTCAATTTCTATATTTCACATAATTTCCAACTTTTATTGCCAGCTCCACACCTCTCCCTCCTATGGCCATGTCATACTTTCGTTTACTTAACTCCTCTCTCCCCCTCTGACAACCTCTCCATTTGCCTTGTCACTTTCCTCTCTACCCTCCTGCTATCTTATCTTAGTAGCCAGAAGTTGTATCCGGTTCGAAAATGTTGAACATCCAATTTCCACATTTCCTTTCACACAGAGACCCTTACATTCGAATTAGAATAACATGCAAACCGACTGAAAATAAATTACAATTAAATTACTCAAGACTTTCAGAGTTGACCACAGAAATATTTAGCAACATGTCTGAACACAATTCTTACAGAAGATTTTACACAATTTCACAAAAAATCTACACAGCAAGAAAATATATCCACTTTCTTTTATATACAGCAAATTGAATCAAGAACAGCATGAAACAAAAGTCAGCTGCAGCTTATAGAGAGTTCTCACATTCAACGTTTCTGGAATTAGTTCACACTATCGGAGGTCACACTGAGAAATGATTGACTGCGTCGAGGTAAATTGTTGAAATAGGAAGTTACTGGACACAGGAAAGTACAACTAGCATATTCAGCATATAACCAGTAACGAGCTTTGATCTCGTCCCCAATATCTAGATGCAGGAACATCTTAAAATTTGTTAAGAAAGTTATACACATTACTGTCACAACCATACTTCATTTGCACATAGGATGGTATTGCATTCTGCACTTTCAGCACTCACTTTCTAGTACAAGGAATTTAAAGTAGTGAAAGGCCTTCCGGAAAATACTTAGAGACAGTGCTTTTTTGCTAGAAAATAACATTCCGGAACGCATCTGTATTATCGAAATGATGTTAAAATTAGCTATCAAACTAAATAAATTATATAAGACACAATGATCACAATCTATATAGGCCACTATCTACACATACTTATAAATTATAAGATGAAATTGTAAAATTTTATATCAAATTCCAGATTTTTGCACAATTACTATTATTATTTTCTAGTAATTGAAATGAATTGCAGGAACGGTTCTGCCAGAAAAAAGCACTCCTATTGATACAGTAAGCCTATTGTATCTTTGAGACATATCAGATATTCTTGATTCAAACAGGCATTTAACAGTTACTCTTCTAAGCAACTTAATGTAGAGCAATAAATTTTAAGAAGCCGCTGACTATTTATTAATAACTGTTGATTACATCCAAATCAAATGCCTTAATTTCAACAGTACCATTTATTTATGAGAAGTCCAAAGGATTGAATTGTTATTATAATTATTTTTTAGCAAGATGCTGGCAAGATTACATGGAAATGAGGTGCAGTTAGTCAGTTGCGAGGTGCATGATAACGGTCAGATATCCAGTTGTTTGAAAGCCAAAGACAAATAGTGAATTATTATTTCTTAAAAGGATGAGAAGATTATTTTGAGCATCATAGAAACACTGGTGGTCTGTTCCATTCCTCTGAGGCAACAACACGGAATGGACGAGAAACACAGAAAGGACTCAACCCAAAGTGCTCAGTCAAAAGACAGATACCCACAAATCAGATACTGCACAGAGGGAGGGAGGGCACAAGATTTTCATAGGCCAAACAGACCAGTTGCACTAACAGACCCATTTGATCTCTGATTACTTGTATATTTGCAAGAGTAAAGCACATACTTGTGATATGATGATCATCACTGGCAATAAAATTTAACTGCATAACAGTGTTCACAATGGCAATAAAGCAACAAGCAAGAGAAGATGGTTGCCTGTTCGTTAAACAATCTCCCTTCAATAATTCTCCTCCATTCGTAATTTAAATTCTGCTAGTAATTCAATTAAACCAGTCTTGTCATCACAATTACAAACAAATCTGCTAATACTGAAGCATAGCAATAGTAAAACAAAAACTGGTAGACAGAAGAAGCCTGTGTAACTTGTGAGGATCAAAACAAACTCATCATTTCCATATATAACGGGGCACAGTTTAGACCAATTCTTTGGAAAACTGTAACTTTAAAGACAACCAATATTATATATCTTTTGAATTACTGTAGTCAGGACACACATGACGTACCACATCAAAAGGAAAAAGAGACAATGGACAGCCACAGGAAGAGCGGTGAGTGTAAATGACTAGGATCATTCACAGCTTTCAAGTCGTCGTTATTATCCGTAAACCACTGGCAATGAAATTCCTGGAGCAAATAGCCTGAGCAGTAGTCACAACTGCCAACATGAAGCACACATCGGTGCCAAATCGAGAACAATCAGGACCTTGAACATCGTTTTTCTGCCTCATAAAGTCATGGCACCCGGAGTACTGTTGAGTCTTCTTCTGTTATTGGCTCCATTTCCATGTCGTTGCTCGAGTTGACCTCTTCAAGATTCTGAAAAACATTGCAATACATCTCAAACTGACCAAGAAACATTCAAGTCAAAGGTAAAATTTCAATTATTAGGAGCTTTTATCATAGCGCCACTTCACGACCATCTACTCTGGAGCATATAATGTGTCCAACGTGAGACACAAAAGAGGGGCAATATCGCACAGAACAAAGTAATATTTGCCAAGTTTAGAGAAAACATTAAGCTGACAAGACCACAACATAACTTACAATTATTGTCAAAGTATTACGTCTGAGGCGATTTTTGGCCATTCTCTGAATGAAAAGTCAGTCTTGTGCTTTGACGATAGAAAGAGACAATTGTAACGATTATGCACATTTGTTGCATTTTGTGGTATTTAGTATCTCAGCAAAGACCTATAACCACCTGGAAGATGGGACCTTGGAAAATACATTCAAAGTCTTCTTTGGAATTATAATTCAAAATGTTGGAAATGAAACATAAAGTCAACCAATGCCTTCAAACCAGCAACAATGGGAAAACTAAAATGGACAGGTGATAACTGGCTGCATGAATGGAACAGCCTTCAGGTATCAATTCAGTAGCATGTAAGACAAGCAATTGAAATTAGTCAATTAGCTTTTAGCACTTGCCCTATGCAGACATTGTAAGGCACTTAACAGACTATATAAACCGCTGTTACTACAATTAAAAAATTAATAACAATACAATAACTTAAAAGAAAATCATTGGAGCAACATTTAAGAGTTACTCTGGCTTACTTCCGGTGTAATATCATTGTCTTCTGGATTAGTTTTGTTGTTCAGACCATTTTCTTCTTCAATAACTTTGATCCACATTTCAATGTTACTCTCCAGGTTTTTAACCAAACAGCAGACAACATCTTTTGTCAAGACTTCTGATGCAATCGAATTCTCTGCTGAAAATATGCACCAACAGCAGCTGATCAATTGGGATAATGTTCTGTTATTACTGCAAACTCTACTGTTAGAAGACAATAGAACAATAGACATCACAGATGACGATGATGAACTGCTAATATTAGATGAACGCCACTAAACAGAAGGTTCCAGCATTTTGAATTCTCAAAGCAAGTCATTACAATTACAAATATTATTTTTGGTGCCACACAGCACAATCACTTGAAAATAAATTACAAAAGTTGACAAATAAACAAATAATTAGATAAACTTTTTGTAAAGAAAGTTTGGCTATGGCACTGCATAGATTTAGAAAACAGTTACATTATCACTTACAAATCAAATACAATTTTATTTTCAGACATCAAAACACAATACAAAAGCAAACTATATATTATTATAGTAAAAGCACTGTCATAGTGTGATGTTCACTTTTCATTTTTGAAGCTGATGAATTCTGTCCAGTTTTGTATAACAATTATTGAACTTGTCAATAGTTACTAAAATTGGCAACTGTACCAAGGTATCAAATAATAAAGTTAGTAGAATTAATTAATTAAGGATTCACTCAGAATGCAGCAAGCTCAGAAGTTGACACATACCAAACCTTTGTAAATCTTGCTTTAATCACATCAGGACATTATGTAACATCATGTAACATCAGGTCAGCTCTAACAAGGAATATGTCAGAAACCATAGCCTGTTCAGTTGTATCCTCTTGGGGCCCATCCATATATTACGTACACAAAAAATCGGAGTTTTGGACCCCCTCCCCTGTTGCACTGCATACATTTTGTGGACCCCTCCTCCCATGCGTACGTACATTTGAGTTCTACCCCCCCCCCCATTGCAATGGTTAAATAACTAAAGACATATGTAAGACATTGATTTTGCCCCAGGCTATTTATTTTTGTGAAACATCATATTTAACAGCTTAAATTTGTTAACTGTTTTGAAGAAATAAAACACTAACGATACTTGCATTTTAACGTTTTAATGCTACATAAAATTGAATAAGCAGGAATATAGTCTGTGATTAGGTTTACATTTATGATTTTAATATTTCGTATTCCGTATGCCATAATTAGAAAATTATATTTGCGTACGTACATATTTTCGGGACCCCTCCCCCAAACAGTATGCACCCGTACAAAAATTGCCGAAATACGAAACCTCCCTCCCCTCGCTGCGTACGTAATATGTGGACGGCCCCTTGTTTGATAAGCTACTTTGCTATTTGTCTATCTCTCAGACCTCAAAAGGCTGCACTGCATCCAAACACCTCACTATGTAGCTCATGTGTTGCTGGATGTCCCACTACAGACATCTTCTATAGTTCCACTCCACCCGCTGCAATGGTTTCCTGTTGAATTCAGAATAAAATTTAAGTTGGCTTATTTGACTTACAAAGCCCATCTAACCAGAACGCCTACCCACATAGATGACCTACTAACTTCCTGTATCCGCTCTGGTTGCCTGCCATCATCAGGTACAGGTCCTTTGGCTGAGTCTGATGCAGAACAGTTATGGGCTCTCATGTACTTCATGCATATACGCTCATAAGGAATGGAATTGACTGTCACTCTCTTCATAGCTCATATTCACATCCCTCCTACCAGTGCTTTTTTTCTGACGGAACGCGCCGGAACGGTGTTCCGGCACCTTTTTTTCGTTATGATTTAAAATATAATTGCAAAAGTTACATTTTTTGTGTTTTTTGTCGTATTATAAAAGATATGCAAATAAATCAACTACAAATCGCGCCCAGTAAACTTCCGCTGGCCGAACTATCTAATGTATGCCTATGCCAGCGAACTCTGTGCTTCCTCTGTGGTATTATATAAAATGCGCTCATAGTAAATATGACGTCATTATTTATAATCGTTTCCTGTTATCGGCGTTGTAAATTCAGTTGTAAATTAATTTAAATATTAATTGAACAAATTAACCCAAATTTGAAAATGAAAAAAATCACCAGCTTCTTCTCAGCTGGCTTTCCGGTTAAAAAAAGCAGATCAAGTACAGAAGAAACAGAAGAAATGGAAATTACGACGTCGGATGTACCTTCTGCAGACGATTACACCAATGACGACTGGCCAAGTTGCTCGACATTAGAGCAAAAAACAGATTTTTGTGCCAAAAACGAGTGGCTCTGCTTTCAAGAAAAGTAGCTTGGCTGCACTACCTGCCGAAAAGTGGGAACACTTGGCGTAGAAGCCAAGATGGGAATGAAAATATCTAAAGAATGGACGAATAATGAAATATCTTATTATGGTGAAGATAGAAAGCAACAGCTGAGGTCGCTGCGAAAGAAAATTTTTGATCACAAAGAATCTGCTGGACATTAAGCTGCATTAAAGATGGTTGCAGAATCTGAAAAGGAGACTCGTGAGAACAGTATTTTAAAGTCTTTAACGCGTGAGAAAATTGTAACAGTAGACATTTTTCGAACTGCATATAAAGTTGCAAAAGGAAATCAATCCTTTAATAACTTTGAAATGGAAATTGATCTACACGAAATGAACGGAGTTGAAATGGGTCGCATTCTTCATTCTACAAACGCATGCATTAATATTGTCAATCATATAGGTAACGAAATGAGGAAAAAAATGATTGCAGAAGTCGTGAAATCAAAGAGTAAGATTTCAGTAATGATTGATGAGTCAACCACTATAAGCCAAAAATCGACACTGATAGTGTACATTCGAAGCCGTGTAGAAGGCAGTGGAATGAATTCACCAATCAATTTATTTTTGGATTTAGTGGAACTTGAAAGCGTTACGGCTAAAGGAGTATTTGATGCTTTACTCCAATGTCTTCATTCTTATGGGATGACAGAAGAATACTTGAAGAATTATTTAGTTTCTTTAGCAAGTGATGGCGCAACAGTGATGTTAGGATGCAAAAGTGGCGTTAAGAAATTACTCACTGAAAAATTTCCTTCTGTTATAGTTTGGCATTGTGCTAATCATAGACTGGAATTATCAGTAGGCGATACTGTTAAGGAGATTTCAGGAATCAATAGATTTAAATCATTTCTTGATAAGCTTTACGTCGTGTATCATCCTTCCCCAAAAAATAGCAGAGAGTTACATTCATGTGCGGAATTACTTGATGTTGAGCTGCTGAAAATTGGTCGAATTTTAAATACACGATGGGTTTCATCTAGTTTCCGTTCAGTTTTTGCAGTATGGGAAAATTATGAAGCGCTGGTGAAGCATTTTGAAGAAATGATGGTTGATCCTACAAGGGACAAAAATGATAAATGCACTTATGAAGGTTTAAAAAAGAAAATTACATCTACAGAGTTTTTAATGGATCTAGGATTGATGTGTGATGCTCTCCAAGAATGATCAGAGTTGAGTGTGGACCTCCAAGAGTGCAACATGGATCTGTACAAGGCAAATCAAAAAATAAAAGCATGTGTACCAAGTATTCGAAGAAAGAAGACAAAATGTTGGTCCCTATTACAAATGTGCTTCAGCTGCTGCACAGAATCTCCGCTTTAATGGAGTTTTACTTCACAAGAAAGATTGCAAAAATGATCCTGCTATTGATCCGAATGCCTTTTATATAAAACTAAAAGAGTCAATTGAGAAAAGGTTGCTTGCTGACGAAGACGTTGAATTAGCTCAGTGGGCTCGCATCTTAGACCAAAAACATTGGCCAGAAAACATTAACGCTCAGCTGACATTTGGAGAAACTGAAATAAGAAACTTGTCAATAAGACTACAATTAAATGAAAGAGAAATGATTCGTGGATTCCGTGAATACCTTGTAGAAAAAACATGTCCTGAAAAACTACTTCATTTGGTACACGCTCTACATACTATCCCCATTTCTTCAATTGAATGCGAACGAGGATTTTCACAGATGAATCTGATCATCACTCCAACAACAGCTTCATTGATGACCAAAACAGTTTCATCGGTGTTATTCATCAGATTAGTGGGATCACCACTCACACGCTTCGATCCTTCAAAGTATGTTGATTTGTGGTTACTTCGGGGAAGACATTCAGCTGTAGACACTAATAGCAAGGAAAGGAGTCGAGATGATTTGTCTGACGAAAATTGGAAAAACTCTGGGATTTGTTATAAAAGTGAGTTTATAGTTTTATAGTTTGTGTCCTATAAAATTTATTTTAGAATTCGGTAGCTAATTTCTGCTTCATTTTTTGACATATATTTGATATAAAGACAAATACAGATGAGTTCCGGCACATTTTTTTCTACAAAAAAAGCACTGCCTCCTACAAAAAGCTGCTCAAAACTAACTATTTCATCTTAGCTTTTGAGGATTTGGAAATCTAAGTGCATCTTCTCCTGGCAACTTACTATCTGCTCCTGAGAACCACATTTAGGAAACTTATTAGGTGTCACCTTGCAAGCATTACACATTTAACTAATAGTTAAATAAATAATAATAGGTAGTGCAAACAGCAATCAGTTTCATAATGCACTGACAATGTTAATGCTGACTTGTGCTTGAACTACTGACAATTTAGATCAAGCATATCCTCCTAAAGTGACTTGTACATTAGTCGATACAAATCTCACCGTCTGAGTCCAAAACTTATGGGCAACTTATCTGCTAAATTGACTTGTACTTGAATATGATAGTTTAAAAAAAGTTGCTGCAACCATTAGTTTGGCAGCATGCGAGTGCTTATGGGTGTATGTTTGGATATGAGTAAATTTATTATTATGTTTATTCAAAATATTAGAAATCATGTGTTGCTCGATTGTGGTGCAGTGGCAGTTAAATGGTCCTATACAACTTCCCATATGCACATAAAAAAATCGGCACTTGCTTATTGCAGTAATGGTCATAATCTTCAGATTTCTAAAGCACCTAGAACTAGCTTATTAAAATGGGCCTAATCAAGACAAAATTTGATAGGTACGTAAGGTTAGGAAGGTCAAGCGTGGTTTTAGGCAAAAATCCAGGAATCAGGTAAGTAGACAGTCGGATGCCTGTAGTTCATGGAGTTTAGAACTGGAGCCCCAAGAGAGGTAAGGGAAGAGGAGGAATCATAACATCGTGGAAAGGAGCCTTTGTAAATCAGTGCTTACAAACCTTCATCCTCAAGTTCTTCTTCTGACAAATCATTTGCAGTAGTTTCCTCATTTTCTGAAACAGATACACCAATGCTGCACATCTGATGCAAAACTTCAGTTAAGTTTTAACTCACTGACCACTCCTCTGATTACTATTTATCCTTTAAGAATGCTTACTATAGCTCTCCAAATGTGCAAAATTCTCCTCCTAACAGGAATCCTTTCAATACAAGTCGTCAGGTATAATGATAATGGGCATATGTCAGCCAGACTATAAATTCAGCCTTATAGCGTGAACTTGAATTTATATGGCTCCACAGTATAGTTAAACTACCCTGAAAGTCCATAGTGTTAAAAAAATTCAAAAGAACTGACTGAGAGTTTAAAAATATTTCTACATTGGAATTAGTCACAAAATGTCTAATTTACTCTTTATTCCCAGTGAACAGTGAGTTTTGACTACTCTGTTGCTAGAAGTGACTGTTAATGAATGCTATTGATGTTACAGTGCCATTCGAGCGTGCTGATTTTAGCGGCGCTATATAAATGCTTGATCACATATACTTAGCAGCAGGGCTGTTAACAATGCTGGGAAAAGCATTGGCAATCGCAATACCAATACTTCCTAATAAGCATTAGGAATTCAGCAAGCCTATTAAAAAGTATTAAGACGACTTGTATTGAAAGGATTTCTGTTTGGAGGAGAATTTTGAACATTTGGAGAGCTTTAGTAAGCATTCTTAAAAGATAAATAGTACTGGAAAAAAAATATTTCTTAATAGTTATTGATAGGCTAACTGAATATTATTTGTTCTTAGCACACTTCAAGTACCACTAATTAGATTGAATTTCCCCTGGAATCCCTTAGACCAATGGCAATGTATCTGAAGCAGCCTTCAGGCAAAGCAATTAACACCACTCTTAGCTGATGGGGCAACATGCGTCTCATAACGCCTCTGTTGCTCAATTGCCCATCACACCACCTACCTGTGGTACCCCTGTTGGAAGCAAAGTGTGTGGTGGACGACCGGCCCTCGCCGGTATATGTGAGTCCCAGGGGAGAAGATCTTGAAGGACGGATGGTGGAAGTCATCAAAGGAGATGGTGTATCAATAAAAACACCCAGGGGAAGGCAATGGCAAACCACCCTTGTTAATGTGCCAAGAAAACCGCAATGATTAATATAGATCAATCGATATCTGCAGATGGCGAGACTCCCAGACCGGAGTGCAACTCAACAGTTACTGGGGAAGAGCGAGACAGTGAGTCGAGAGCCATCGGATCTAATGAAGCAACAGGACCAGAGCCGAAAGGATGTCCTGTGGTGGATTGCATCAGAAGGCAAAGACTTAACCTGAGCTGTTAACAGAGGATGAGGGTAGCCACTTGGAACATGAGAAGTATGCAGAGTGGGAAGATGAATATCATACATATTATACTTGCAATCATACTGCTATTTGTCAGTTTTGAAACAAAAGCAAATAATTATTGCTATTATCTTTAAAACCATCTAATCCTATTCAGGTCTATTACCACTGTTGTCAGCTGTAGTGTTTTCAGCAATTGAACCAGGGAGTAGGCCAGCATTAGCCATAGCGCTGCACAGTGGTGACACCAAATGATTGATGAAGGATTCTTGAAGTTTGGCCAGCTGAGGGTTCTTGCGATCCATGTATGGTGAAATAGGCAAACCAAGTTTGGCTTCCTCATCACCCTGGAAAAAATAAAATTTCCACATAAATTATTTAAACCTAATGATTAAATCATTCATCATTCATATTGAAATATGCCTATATTATTTTATGAGCAAACCCTTAATAAAACCAATAACAAATCTCATTGCCCTGCTCCTGTTTAATTGTCAATTAGCAGCAGGACTGTTAACAATGCTGGGAAAAGCTTTGGCAATGGCAATACATAAGAAAAGACCAAAAAAGAGATATAATAAACTATACCAATGTTTATCAAACATAGCATATTGACGTTTCTGTCTCATCACTTTAAAAGACAACAATATTGAATAACTATAATGTTTTAGCAGCAGTCAGTCGGCACACATGAGTGTTCTGGCTACAATCATGTCTGTTGTTTTCCGACATTCTTCTAACAAACACTTGGCCCTCCAAAGGCTTGCATATCTCAAAAAAAATTTGTTTAAGCCACATAATTCAAATAAAAAACTGTGGCTAGACATCAATAGGTGAGCTGACCTGTTCATAAAACTCCTCACAGATGCGCTCTGTCCAGCGCATGTGAAGGTCACGGCGTTTGCATGGTCCATTGATATCAGACATCTTAATTACCATATTGCCAACCATCAGACGGTCGGCTTCACAAGACCAGTCAATGCCAACCGCATCTTCATCATTAACCTGTGTCATTCAATTTCACAATCAATTCACATGCTCAATCAAATGACAGTACATCAGCAAATAGGACAAACACCAGATATACAATCAATTAATAACAAAAAAGATCTGATGACCGACCACATGTCTTTCGACCTCCTCTTATTATCCATATCACTGTTCAGTAAAAATGGAAGTGTTCATAGACAAATTATCACTTAGTCTCAATGTAAGTCTCCATTCTTTCATAATGGACTACATCCACAGACATAAATAACTCTAACAAAACAATCTGCTGAGAAAGGATCTCCCTGAACACAGAACACGATTATAGACCTAACTGTTTGGTTGAGTGTTTGCACTGTAATGTACACAGAACAGGTTAAAACGTCAATCAAAATTGTCACTGTTTAAGGAATAAAAGCAAGACACCGCACCATCAGCTAATGCGCAATCACCACTAAGTGCTGCTAAACAACAACATAACTAAAGCTAATCAAATGTGGGCTAATTTAATTTCAGAAAATGGTGTGATTTGTGAAATCAATGTGTGAAGATGCAAAGCCTTCGGTGACGAGCGGCTTAGACAATAGAAGAAAATGCAAGAAGAGCAGAGTGGGTGTGCATCAGAGATCTTGCCTCCGTCCTATGCTACTATTCATCAGTCTTAAACTCTATATGGAACAGGTAAGAAGGGAGATGCCATGGGATATACTGACCTTATAGTGGCAGGAGATGAGGAGATGAGGAGACAGAGATACAGATGCGCTTTACTGATTGACAGAGAGCACTGGAGACCAAAGGTCATAAAGTAAACATCAAGAAAAAAAGAAACCAGAATCGGGTCTGCTCCAAAGCAAATTAGACACTAATGGTCAGAGACAGACAGCACTGGAGAAGCATTGAAACAACCCAAGACATTAAAATACCTTGGATTGGTAGTGAATGCTAAAAGTGGTTCATTCAGTCATGCAATAACGTGTGTAATGAAAACGGAGACAATCTGACCTTTGAATTGAACTCAGACAAAAGTTCAAAGTGCTGCTTGAGATCGGTGGCCAGAATGGCCTCAATGACGAGAAATCGAAATCGCTTAAACTCGCTGTTATCAAGGTTCGAAAGCCAAGCATTGCGCTGATCGGACAGAAGAAGCGCCCAGGCAGAAGCCGCATGATGACACTCCAACACCGATCGATCATTGTACAATATTGCCTAAAAATCACTCATCCAATTTCAGCATTTCTCTTTTATCTATACAACTTCATACAATTTCATAAAAATGAAGATTTATCAACATAAATACCTCGTCTTATACCTCCTGGTCAAGCATCCAGGTAATCAAAGAATGATCAATCACTAGCATCAAACTCCATAAAGGGGGTAAGTAATTTCGCTAAGTCACTGTGTATATAACGTCTCTTGATCAAATAATAAATTATAAAGAGATATCATATGATTGTCAAAATGAACGACATCTTCAGATAAGAACTTGAGAGACATAGATCCATTTTCATAATGCGCTGACTGGCATCATTATGCTTTACATTCTATAGCTCCAGACACAAGGATGAGATACATCAATCTGTTCTTCATAATCTCACATATAATGTTCAAAGAGAATGCGCTGAAAACAGGTGGTATTTCCATTCCAAACAAAATGCAGCTCAATCAAATGATTCAATTAATTTACATTAATTTAATGGTCGTGGGGACGACCATTTACACCAAGAAAGTCACGCTTGGGATCAGACACCGTCCATGATAACTGGCAGATTTCAGAGCTCTGTCAGCGGCTGCAATGGGGGGACTCTGTGGGCAGTTCCTTAAGTAGAAACAGGTGGCGCCAGTATGCACGCAGGTCTAAGATTCTTTTTCATATTAGCCATGCGTTGTTTATTTATGTTGTTCCAATCGATGGCTGGCATAAGAATTATAATTATGGATATATACATAAATTTTATAATTTGGCTAACTTTTAGATTACTTTTGCGTGAAGAACATGAGCCTACAGCACAACAACCAATCGACATTAAGCACACAATTTTACCTCGGGTAGCTTACCCACATTTGATACTGGTGCCATCTATTTCACAGAGTCCCCCATTGGTCGATAATGCGCACGATTCTGAAAGTACTCTGCCGACAACTCTGCACAGTTACTCACCAGAGGGCTACACGTTGAGACGAGAAACGCATTTGTCCGGCCAGGATGGTCATAGTCATGCATTGCTGCGGCGGTGTACAAGGCCATCAGTTCTAGTGGAGGAAAATTGGCCGCCATTATACCATACGATGAATCCAGCTGAGCTCGCGATACACAGTTCTCAGAGATCACTATATCTTTATCTGTCACAGTTTAGACATAACTCACTTTAATGAGAAATTTAGAGAGATTAATTGCTTCAGCACGATAGCATCCTTATCCAGCAGAAGACAATCCATTGCTCATTTAAAACAGAGAACTGAGCTTCTAAAATAAATTTCCCCAATGCAGCTCTGTAGAGGGATTGTTAATATCAGTTTTTGGGGCAAACCGATTTTCCGATTTTAAAAACCGATTGAAAACTGATTATCGGTTTTTATTGGTGCTGTTAAAAATATTTTTAATTGCAATATAGCACAACCATGCAAGTTTTTTTATGCTTTATCTATCGCAATGCAGCGTCAACACTCGATAAGGAAGTGTCTTAGTAACATTGTGACGTAATAGGGAACGAACAGAAGCCAACGGAGGTCGGCTCTCACACTCTCCCCTCCCACGTGCATTGAAGCTTTCTGCCGCTATGGTTCTCCACTGGCCTCTAGTCGGTTACACTTCTCCACAGAAAACCCCCCCACCGGCAGTTGATCTAGAGAGGTTTACTCCCTCTCTCACCTGTGAGCTCTCCGCCTCCATGGATCAAATTTGCGTGCTCTTCTGTCCGAGAGCTGTTATCTTTGTCGGCTGGTGTTGCCCTTCCCCAGCTCTCCTTTCCCGCTAGACTTGTCTGGACAAGAGGGCCATTTATTAGCAATTGGCAGCTATTACCCTATTGGAAGATGCGACCAGGAAATATTTCGCTTAGTCGTGTATGTACCTTTGAAGTTGACCGACCTTAGCTCTTCCTTTGGGAACTAATCCGGGATAGGTGAGATGAATAATAAGGCGAACAAAAATTCGATTATTGTTTTGCAAATAACAGAAACCGATTATCGGTTTCAAAACCGATAACCGGAATTCCGGTCATCGTTTAACATCCGTATTCTGTAGCTATCAAATCATCATTATTAACACTTTAAGAACGAGCTGCATTGGCTTCCAAGTCGCTTTCAGTACATTTCACATCATTAAATTAATCTTATGGTTTTGATGATGTCAATTATGATTATTAGATATGATCTCAGAGAGCAAATTTATATTTCACCAAAATAACATGGTACAAGATAATTATATCTCACGTTTCGGTAATACCATATTCCCACTTTTTCTTACCACGAAAAAACAATACCCATTAAGTTCAGTATGGGTCTGGCATTCTCCAATTACTTCCGCACTAAATTAGTCCAACAACAATTATAGTGCACGGGAGAAGACAAGAAGGGAAGAAAATATCACCCACTTGCTCAGCTAATCATCAGAAATGGAACAATGTGTAGGCACTGCTTAAAAAAATGTCAGATTGCTCAGCCTAACTTTTTTACAGGTCTGTGATTCAACTGGATTTCGTCTTCACTTCGCTCATCTAACCTTCCATAGGCTTCTCAATAATTATTATGACAACAACCACCTATAGTTGCTTCAATTGAAAAAGCTAAAATGCAAATTAATATACAGTATGAAGAGTTTGATTCAACACACAGATAGACTTTTATCAATGAATAATTTGAATCACGACTTTACTCTACGAATCTGCCTTTCAGATGCGAACTTCACACACACAAAGTACACTATTTCAAACTTCTCTTCCCAAATTTAAATAAGGAAATTGCAAAATTATTAAATCTATGATTCAACAACAGTCTGCAGAAGCATGTACCAGATATTTATATTATAATCTGTATATAAATATATATATATAATATTTATATACATATATATATACACACATACACACACTTTCTAAACTCAGCTAACCCTTTCATGTCTTTGGAATTGTCTTAAACTGGCTGGTCTACTACTCCCACAATTGGCATCACAATGCGGAATTGGTACTGATCGTGCTCCGTGTCTTTGGGATTGTCTGTGTTCTTAACCGTTTCATTCCACCACTGACCTTGCTGGTTCTATTTTTCTGCTATAAAAACTGTTGAAACGTCTGGGGTCACCCCAACGCTTGGGATCACCCTCGACAGTACTGTCACATATCAACCCTGCATCAGAAACCATTGCAAATCCCTGAGAAAATCTTGTTGTATCACATCAATGCTATACATCGCATAAATCCTGCTCTTATCAATCAAAGACATCTCACATTCAATTCAATATAATCGTCTAATTCAGAATGCAGCTGACAAATGATTGCATACCATAGCCTGCTCTCCTCTCTGCTCTCGTCTTCATTACGCCACCTTCAATTCATATATCCCAGCAATAATTCTCTTGTCTGCCTGGTGTTGCATGCATCTTGTTGAAAAAACACCTTCATCCTTCTCAGTCAGCTACTCTGGCTACTTACGACTCAGAACAAGATTTGAAATGGCCAGTCTGACTATAAAACCTCACCACCTACAATCAACACTCCTATCTACCTTCAATCATTTGTCTCTCCTTACAACCCTGACCGTAACACCATGCAATCTCTGTGGGTCTTCTGGCTGAGCCACAATGCGTGGTTTTAATGTAGCATTTAATGTTGCTTACCCCAACGAATGGAACCCACTAATAGTGTTTTTTTTATCCTCCAAGTCCTCTTCTTCCTTCATGAGACAACTAATAAAACTCACAATTTCTCAGTATGCTTCAAGCATCTGGTTATCTGACAGCTCTTGACCTTGTGAGATGTGACTAACTGCATTGAAGTATCACATGTTGTGAGTGTCTAAGCATTCATTAGAAAAATTTCATAACAACAGCAACCCTCTATCTCTATCTCTGTGTAGTCTTTCAAGGATCCCTCAACAGCGCATATGACCAAAGAACAAATAGGACAACAAGAAGCACACAACAGGAAGGTGACCGGTCAATAGAGTGCCTGACAAAACAGTGCCCGACAAAAGAGCACCCAACACAAGAGCGCCCTACAGAAGAACGACGATGAAAGAATGCTGACATTAGAGCGCCTGACTAAAGAGTTCCCAACAGAAAGGCGAGGACTTGTCGGATATCGAGCTCATATTTAACTTTCTAAATAAACTTCAAACATGTTTACAAGTACAGTAATTAAATAATCCAATGCTAGTTAATTGGAAGTCAAATGGTCACGACATTTCTCTGATGTTCATAAAAGCTAACAGAGCTCTTGTTAGCTTGTTCAAAATAAGGTTCAAAAATTTTATTAAGTTTTAAGTATAGTAAGCGAATAACTCAATTGTTCTGTCCAGCCACCGACCAAGGAGCTGAAAAGGAACGAATTGCCAATAACATCAATATAAGAAGTGTACTGATGCTTATAGTTTAGCTTGTAGTTTCCAACATCATAAGAGACATTTTTTATTATTTTAGATTCAATTTTAATGAACTTCTCTGGGGTAGACTGTCAGTGTCAAACTTACATAAACAGAACTTTCAATTAAATTGCACTGTCAATAAGGGTCGTATAATGCATATAAAATAATTTTGCTTCATATAATTATGTCATTGCTCTTCTCTCATGCGTTCTTTCATTTTAACTTTTCTGTTGGTGCTTGTTTGTAGGCGCTATTTTGTCACTCTTATGTCGTCCAACAAGACGGCATTAATCAAACAACGAGACAACAACAATCAAACAATAAGACAACGTCAATCAAACAAATAGACAACAGCAATCAAACAACAAGACAATGGCGATCAAACAACAGGACAACAGCAATCAAACAACGAGACAATGGCAATCAAACAACAGGACAACAGCAATCAAACAAACAAGACAACAGCAATCAAACAACGAGACAACAGCAATCAAACAACAGGACAACAGCAATCAAACAACAAGACAACAGCAATCAAACAACGAGACAATGGCAATCAAACAACAGGACAACAGCAATCAAACAAACAAGACAACAGCAATCAAACAACGAGACAACAGCAATCAAACAACAGGACAATCGTTTGCTGTTGATACATGGCTCAGCAACAACCTGTGAATTTTTCACAACAGGAATTCAAACCTGGCAGAGAAAGAGGTAGTGACGAAACAGAGGATAATCTGTGCCTGTCAGGCTACTTAACAAACACAGCCTTCCACTGATTGATTGATTGATTGACATGATGACAGAGACCTTGGGTTGAAGTTGTGCTTCTGTGGCTCAGTGGGTGTTCTTCATCGACCGTCACCTGCACAAAACCTGGTATCGGTTGTGTAGTGATATAGAACACAGCGTGCAGAACATCAGCGGCATGGATTCGATTGTGGTCTGAAAAGAATCAGCATGCACAAATAATAACCTCACTTATATAATTTACAATAATGCGTTTAGCTAACAGACTGCCTCTTGTTCAATTATAAAGCTTTATTTACAACTTATTCAAATCCTGCTTTTATAACCATGACTGACTCCATTTTCTGACTACCTAAAGTACGGGACCAGCTAGTGTTGTGTTGCGGAGCAGCCGTAAATGACGAACTGGTTCACATACCGAATGTGACTAGATAAGCTATGACTTGAGATTTTAAGAGATATGAATCTTGAGCTAATTGTAATTAGTACCATGCATGTTCTATTGCTCCAGGCTCTTATGCACAAGGAATCAATCAAAACGAAGCCGTCACAAGGTCAATCATGAGACTACCATGGACATGTTCTGTACACATCTTGAATCAGGATCAAGTTTCTTAGGGTTAAGGGAAAGAAATGTAATAGCACCAGCTGGTGTGCTCACATTCAAGGATGATGCACCTGGTAAACTAAATGTTCTAATTCCACTCTCGAGTTCAGCACAGCCGACATAAGAGTCGGTTTTCTTCATAAAAATATTCAGTTCTCGCATTGAAACTTTTCCACGTATCATTCCTCTGTGTGCTAAGTCGATGATGGCTCCACAGTTAAGCAGATGCAATCATCAGAACAGGGCTGGAAGAAACGAGGAACATAACTATTATGTACTCACAGGGTTTGTTATGATATCCGAGCTCAAGAGCATGAAAGTAGTTGAGCAAGTGACAAACGGGAATATTGAAAGTTTCTAGGAAGCCGAGTTCAACGAATGTCTTGTAGACGATCTGAAGACAGAACCAAAACATTCATCAGTCAACAAAAGATAAATCAAATGTAAAATAAAGCATCTTCTAAGAATGTGCTGAACTGTAATGTAATGTTATGGCAAACATTACATAATTGATATAGCATCTCCTCTTTATACCGATTAGCAAAGCTTCAAGCACAGCCTGGCAAAATAAGACTTTAATTCAAAGTAGTTGGTGCCCATAGCACCTATCTGAAAACAAAAAGCTATTTCAGACAGGTAATGGAAATGGTCTAAGCAAAAAGTGTAAACACAGTTCATCCTGAATTATAGAAAATGGGATCAGTGATCATTTTATGGATTGAACTTTTCAAGGAACCTATAAACTGCGATGCACACAGAATAAGATGGCAGTGTTAATTCAAGGTGAAAGATAGTCGAACAGTTAGCTACATATATTCCACGCATTTGAAAGGCAGTGAGAAAGAACAGCTTTCACATGTTTCATGGCTGAAGAAAGATATTTGAACTTTGAAGACAGGCTTGCAGTTCATTCGATTCTTTGAGAATGCAGTTAGAAGCACTAGTGCTCTGAAGAATGATAATGTTGAAGCAGGGTGTTAATTGATATAGTTGAGGAAATTCCATTGGATTACAGTGTGGAACAGACAAGAGACTAAGACAGACCATGACTCAATCTGAAGTCAAAGCATACGAAGCACATAAGTCGCTGATGTGGAGCCTTCACACTAAGAATTTCCAGGTCAAATGGTCTGAATTTGGTCGAGCTTACATGTATTAAGTTAGTCACTTTTAAGGCTAAACATTTCAATATTTTGCCATCGAGAACACCATCAGTGCAGCAAAACTAACAGAAAGTCACTAGAATCTGAAAAGTATGAGCACAGACCAAACAAAGCAGTCATAACAATACAAACTCATTGTTATTAATGTAAACAAAACATACAAGACCTATACATAATTTAATAGCCAAGACAGACATTCTTAATTAAACACAGAGTGCACCTGAACCGGAAGATTTTACTTCACGTCAACACAGCTCAAATAACTCTTTCTGTCTTGTGTCTAATGGCAATCGGAAATGAGACCAAACTGCAAAGAAAATGGCCAACTTGTTTTGTTTTCCATTTCTCACTATCACAAACCAATTCAATTAACTGGCTGCTAATTGTCAGAATACGCGCTTCCATTAGCCTGATAAACAATGTCCGTTGTTTCGTATGCCCAGCCACCATACATACAGATGAGTGACGACT
The DNA here is from genome assembly GCA_959347315.1 of Bimastos eiseni. Lineage (NCBI taxonomy): Eukaryota > Metazoa > Annelida > Clitellata > Crassiclitellata > Lumbricidae > Bimastos > Bimastos eiseni. The sequence continues at coordinate 22,828,282 of OY365806.1, read as the reverse complement.
AATGAAGATGGAGTTTGCTGAAAGCCGTTGATGTAAGCTGAGACCAGGTGTCGCTGCAGAAGCACAGACCAATCATTGTCAAACTGATAGCTAACTTACAATACAAAAGACCAATGCGTGGCTTCCAATCAGAGCGGGAATGGAATTGTGTCAAGCTGTACTCTATATCCAGCAGAAAAATGAGAACTCTGGCAAATCTGTTTATCATATATCTTCCCTCTTCCCACTAACTAGCAAGCAAACTAAAACCATTCAGAACAAATCTAATCAGAATACTTGTTACACACTCACTCTAAAATCACGAAGATACCACAAAGCTCATAATACATCTGTGAGGCTACAGAATGTTTGTAGATTTGGTGAGGCTAACATGTGATAGACTTCTAATACTTTTTGGGCTATTACACAGTCAATCCTGCCTCATCTGATCAATGAGATTGAATTAAGGGTCTACAATTTTTAGGCCAATAACATGGTAGGGTTAGAAGACAGTAAATAAGTTATCCTTGAAGGGCCAATGCCAGAGGGTATTAACCCTGTCAATCACTTTCATTTCTCCCAACCACACTCACATTGGGCCTATACAATATACATGCTGACCACTAGCTGGTCGGCCTTGTACCCAAAGAACATGTTAGTCTTGTGAAGCTATAAGGAAAGTAAGTCTTCAGTGTGTGCTTTGGACCAGCAAATGTGGTCTGTGTACACAGCTTTGCACTTCAGTCAATGGCAATGAAAATGCCAGAAGCAATTTATAATAAAAGACCCATGTAAGCAATGTTGACTGTGAAACAGTCTCAGCAAAAGAATGAAAACAAGTCTCTTGCTTTTATTGTCACCTTACCTCTTGGCAAAATAATAATACTTCAAGTAAGAACACTATCTATTAAGCTCTTATCAGTAAACATTCTGCACTATGCTTAACAAAACCCTAAGTCATGCACCAAAATATAAACAAATAATTTAATTCTAACTGAAAGGAAGTATTTTAAATCTGGGCTACAAAAGACACTGACAAAACATCCCAAACCAATAACATCTCAGAACAGCTAAACTAACAGAAAACAACACATACTCATAAATATGTTGGTCAATAAGCTGCATAGCTTTTAAGTAACATTGTAAAAGTTTACAATGCACAATTACCATTACAGGTAACTGTCATCGGCATCGCTACCATTGAGGTGCAGAGGCACGTGCCTCTCTGAGTTTTTTAATTATTATTTATTGAAATATTAATTACATTAAAAAATAACCTGGGTGCCAGGTATTAGCATATACATAGAAGCTTTCAGCATGATATTCGTTGCATTAGCCTATTCTATATGTAATCTGACCCGTGACTTCTTTCTTTGAATGGTAGGGCCTACCACTTTTGCCTAATTATGATGGCATCATTACAAACAAATTATGATTATTGTGGAATTATTTTTTACAAAATATCTTGGGGTTACAGAGGTGATACAGGTGTCCCCTCTCCTATAGGCTATCCCAATCATCTTCAATATGTCTCCTCTGACATCTAATCTTAGAGACGCCACTGGTAACTGTTGTACAGAAACTAGATAAACTGGCCACAGTTGGTCATTTATCAACTCTGAATCAACATTCAAACTGAAACTATGACCACCAGGAAAATGTCGCATAGTTTTAGTCCAATCATATTTGACGATGATTGTCTGTTTTGGTAGTTTTATCATTTGAACGAGTTCCACAGCATTTCCTTATCAAAGGAATGGACCATACAAGCTGGATATATAATCTCTGGAATAGAGCAATGATCTGATACCAGAAGCACATTAAATTTATTTGATACTAACATATTCTGGCATTCAATACCCAGAAGGATTGAAACAGGGCTTCATAAATTACGGTTAACTAAGTTAATGTACCTCTCAGTTGCTACATGGTCCACCTGATGCAATACACCTGATACGGTCCATTCTCAATGACTCCAAGAGAGCTGCTCAACTTTCACCCATCTCATCAATCGTCGTTTCTCTTCACAATAAAACTTGACAGACTTCGATGGGACCAGACTTCCTTCCTTGCAATAAGATGACACTGCTGCCTTTAGCACGTCACTCAAGAACAATATTTGACATATATCAACATTTTGCCATCAGTATGTTTCTTGGAGCAAACACGTCAGCAAAGGGTAGGGCTCTGTAATTAACACAGTCCTCAATAGTCTTTGTAAAATCTGATGCTCAAACAAACATTTTCAAATGCTGAATGTAATAACTAAAATATATCATATAAAATGATATATATATAAAATGCTGAATGTAATAACTAAATTATATCATTTCTAATCTACAGATTCATTACACCTGGACAACAACCTACAGCCCAGTCAAACACCATGAAACCCAATGAGTAATTACTATAAATAGAAATACATCTAAATAGATATAGGTGTAAACTGATTAAAGAATGTTTTCTCCAAGTATCCATTTCCATTTATACAGCTGGAAAGGATATCAATCTAAGTTAATTGAGCGGCTTGCCCCTGAGTATCACTCTCAGGCGATTTATTTCCATAAGGAAGGACACTTTAAAGACAGGGCTATTACCATCCATGATCCGTCATTCTCTGAAGTCACTGAAAAGCCAGAGACTGACGAATCATGCACATGATTACATTTTCAATTTAGCTCTAGTTAATTTCCCTTCCTTATCTAGAATTACTTTATTTAAACCATTCATGGCAGGCTGAATTGGTTTCCCATAAAATTTAGTACACATTCAATATTAAAGGGTCAAGTAAAAAAAGCAATAATTTCACATCATGCCGTTTTTATTGTCACTGGGCAAATGTAATGCAGTCATAATCGTAATCATAGTCCCGTGATTTCTTCAGCATCCCATCCCCAAAAGCTAAGTCGTGGGAACCAGCTTAATCACAAGCGCTCAGTCAACACAAAATCAACAGGGATAAAAATCAAAAGAGTCAAGCAGGCAGACGGTCAAGTCAGATGGCTAAAATGGATGGTACTTAGATTTGATGCAGTGAGGCAGGCAAGAGGAAGGAGAGAAATCAATATAAAATTTATAACACAGACGTGTTTTCAGCTTAGAGTGAAAGCCCCATAGAAAGATGGTAAGAGGTGAGGTTTTGGTGAGTTTAAGGCGCCCTTGCAATATAAGTTGGTATTATTATTATTATTATTATTAAGAAACTGTATATCTGTCTTCATTCCGGTGGGAGCCTGTTCCAGAGAAGTTTAACACTATGATTATGGATCAGTTAGAAAATGTAAGCAATAAGGTGACGGAAGGCTGGAAAACTGTCATGGTGGAAGAGGAACGGTTGAACGAAGCGGATGAACAACTAATAGGAGGTAGGAGGGCTGAGAAGATTGGAGAATGTTGTAGGTGAGTGATACGCCTTTGTAATCTATGCGTTCAGGCATTTTAAACTAGCAGAATGATTTGAGGAAGTGAAAGTGATGTTGCTTTGCATAGGACAAATACTGTAAAGAAGCCATTGCACAATGGTTTCCAAGAGTTGCACAAACGCTGCATAGAATTGCACACAGACAAAAACATGAGTGCAATCACGAATAATAAATTTGCGACTTGAAAACTCAGCGTGTACTTTGTGGAGTCTGAGACGTTGTTCATAGATATCGACTGGAGATCCAAGTTTGGTTGCCATAGTGATAGTGCCATTCTTTATAACACTGTATAATATATGGATTAGTGGGAGAACTCGAGATGAGTAGTGATTGGGGTTCGAGAAAGTGGAGCAGGGTGAAGTAGAGGAGCTCAGTGATTTGAACCAGTGGAGTGATTGAAAAATGGAATGAAGTGACATGGCGAAAATTACATACCCTTTCACTAGGACATATTTGCTTCCTAAAGAAGCAAAAAATTCTCACATCATAGATGATTAGATTTGCTTGAATCCACGCGACCTCATCTAACATAAAATCTTCTTTAGTTCCAGAGTAACAATGGACTAGGCATCAATCAATAGCCTCTGTGCTCATTGCAGCTAGTTTGTCTTAGCAGACTCAAAAGGCAACTCGCACAGCAAAAGCGGCAGTGCTGAGTTAATTAGCTTCCTCTTTACCAGTAAGTATCTACATAGTTGTCCATTTAGACATAGCAGAAGCTAATCACTTTCTGGTTTCAAAGCACCCGATTCATATTACTATCAGTTCAAGACAAGGAAATTTTGCTCCTCAAAAATGAAAAGAATCTTTGCTTAATTTCCGAAATGATAAAATTATGTGACCAGGAAGTTGACTTTGATCTTATTCACTGCCATTGTTCTCACAGCAATTACCAGCTCATTGTTTTCTGTATTAAGATCAGGAAGGGATATAGTGGAAGCTAAAATATAGCAATGCTAATAAAAAAAAACTGTTTTATATCATTTGCCTTTTATTGCATATACAAAAGAAAAGATTTAATCAAAACCACATTATTATATTGGGGTGTCCTGTTCATATTAATCTTCTGTGACATTTTAGGGCCCCCTAGTTCAAGAACCCCTAAGTTGCGAGCCCTGTGTGACCACAAAAATTTCCTCTCTGTTGAATTCCAACACTAATTCTTGACAAATTATTGACATCCTACACTAATCCTATCCTACACTAATTCTTGACAACAGTTCGGAATGATTATGTGGCAAAAACATCAATAGACATAGTTGACTGTTTAATAAGTGAGTCTTCAGCTGAGGGCTTTAAAAATTAGTGTCCATCAAGTGCTCCAGGCCAACATTCCAACTGTGACTTTCCTCCAATATCTGAAAAATTAGCGACAAGTGATGCCGACTGTTAAGACTGATTCAGTGTATGATTATATATGATGCAAATTCTGGTTAACTATAGTTCCGGCAACGGATCCCAAATTTAGCTCTGTGCATTTGTGATCTTTTGATTTAGTGTATTATCACTGTTCAACTGTTGTGCTAATTTCAATTCATCATTTGCTGAGTTGATAGAGCTCAAACATCCATGAAGTTCACTGACTTAGCTGCTATAACACATTGATAAAAATTAGTGTCCATCAAGTGCATACCCTGGATATCTCCAGGGTATGCACTCATTATATTGTCACCATCTTTATTATCATTATTTGTCAAACACACGGCGATTTGGTCACCTCTATGTGGATGATGCGCAAGCGTTTGTCCATGGTTCAATAGCTAATCAACTCTCATTTGTCTCCTCTGTTGATGCACATGCTTATGATCTACATTTCTGGACATGGTCAAGCCCACAGTGTCTGAACTCGACTAAGACCAAACTGATTTGGTTAGGAACAAAGCAACAATTACTTAAGCTCTACCTTCCACTGAGGATGATAGGTATCCCTCTTTTATTCAATCGTCTAGTGTTCGAGATTTGGGTGACTCATCCCTTACCTTTACTGAGCACATTTCAAATTTTCAATCACTCCTGCTTTTTTCATTTAAGGCAACTGAGAGCCATCAGACGATCTGTCACCCCTGTCGTCTTTACCCCAGTTGTGCACAAATTCATCTACTCTTGTATAGCCTACTGCAACTCACTTCTCATGGGTTATCCAAGTTGCACCTCTCCCCTTTCAGTCAACCTTAAATGCTGCTGCTAGGCTCGTGTCACACCGTCCTTCGTTAACTCATATTTTCATTTATATGGCCGAAGTCCTACACTGGCTTCCAATCATCTCACGTGTCCAATATAAGATCCTCCGTTCTGACCTCCAAATCTCAACTAGGCCTTGCCCCCAACTATCCCTCTGACTTCACGCGTAAGATGCTCTCTACACCATCAGCCCAACCTTGCGCCATACTGATCGTGTGGATCCTTCTGTCCCTCCTGCTAGGTTTGCCATGGTTCAATACTCGGCATTTGCTGCAACAGAGGTCCATCCACGTTTTCCTGCCTCTGCTAAGCTCATGTCCAGGATTCCTCCTGCATACTCTCGTTCGATCAAGGCATTTCTTTTCCTCTGAGGCTATGCTGAAAGCGACTCTGAATAGTTTATAGTACTGTGAAAGGCGCTATAAAATTTTTTTATACAATATGATCAGTGCAGCTGCATTGCGATAGTTTATGCATATTTCTGTGACAATTGCGACTTAACTGCAAGAGACTGGTTGAAATGTAAGATAGCCTAAGACACCCTTCAAAATCAATGCCTCTGTGCAGCCAGGAAGCAACACAGCAGCAAAATACTAATCCTACTATCAATTGCTTCACCCAAACTTAGACTACTTCAATGATGTATCAAAAAAATGCAAGAATTTCTTTATTGTGTATTGCTTCTTTATACAAAATGCTGCTTTTAAGCTGTTCTATATTTTATGGATCTAAATAATCAAGGCGCATAAATATGCACAGCCGGATGTTAATGGCACATGAAAGCGGAAATTCAAGACAAAGAACACAAAGTAATGAATTGGATTAATTTTAAAAATCTCTTCTTTTCCAAATGCAATTTCGAATAAAACAGAATTGCAGGCGGCTATTACAATTCCAATAACGCTCATAAAATTATTGTCAGAATGATGTACACTCGTTTCTGTGATCATACTGATATTCTGCTGTAGCCTACTAAAACCACAAATACATTGCAACACAGACAATACTATGTGAGGTTCTTAGCACCTTGTGATGCGGTATATAAATGGCCGCATATACATACAAGTACAGATTCGCAAATGACCATTTTCGTTTAGCCCAGCTCTTGTCAAAAGATGGAACATCCCATGAATTTCTTATCCTGTGTGTTATAGCAAGCATAAGGAGTCTGTGAACATCTGTGGTTGTATCTCATAAACCTACAGGGCATAGGAGTTCATCAACATAATAAATTTATCCATGACAAATGCTCTTAAGATACAGAAACTAGAACAGATTTTCACAGAGAAAAACAGATTTGGTATTGTTTGCACACTCGAGCACCTCAGGTTGAGTCTGAAGTTTCCCTCTACATCCGTTTCAAGTGATTGAAACCAAAGCTAACATTATCATTCCATGGTCTATGTGCTGCTTCACCAAAGGCGGATCATTGCAACCTATTATTAAGTTGCACTTCAATGCTTACTGACAGTTAGTTCTCATTCTATTTCAAAGTCAAGGGCGAATCATTTGCTGGTAAACATCCTTGAGTTTAGAGTTGTTCAACCACAACAGTCCCAAAATGTACCATGACCTTTGGAGGTTGCAATCCCTGCACCACATGATGAAGTTATTGGGTCATTGTCAGGCAACAGGCCCCATTTTATTGTAGATGGGCCTAATATGCTTAACTGTAAACTCCACAAAGATTGATCAAATCAGGACTTTCGCTGATGAAGGCCAGTTTTTCTTGCTTCAACTGTCAGTGGAGATCGGATCCAATGCAGGCGATGGTAGCATGACTGCCAGATTGGACACAAAGTCTTCCAATATAATCTTAATATCAATAGTAACTCCCAGTTTGGGTACAAAGAGGAATATATACATTGTCTAGAACTGGATGTCACTGACTCTGACCTAAATCTAGTGCCAATACAAATGAATGGAGTCCATTCAATATTCATTTATAAAAACTGGTTCTCATTGATATCTCAATTCAGCTAATAAAGGTAAATGTACACGCTTTTGTATAGCAACCGTCTGGTCTTGACCCTGCTAATTATTCAATCAGCATCTGGAAACTTCTGCTGCTTCTTACAATAACGCGATGTAATCGTGTGGCAACGTGGCCGATTGGTTAGAGCGATCAGCCCGTATGGCTTTGTGTGCGCTGAGTGAGCTGGTTTGACCCTCGTCAAAGGCGTCCCTGTGTAGGGACCTTGAGCAAGTTCTTTGCGCACAATTGCTCTGCATTACAACAGAAGTTGAGTCATCAAGGCCTGTGCACTTCTGAGCAGAAAATGTTGGAAGAAGGGCGATATCAAATTTCAGTTGTAAATATCAGTTGTATCGCAATTAGGGCTGTACCAAATAGTTTATTTTCACTATTCTGTCCCATACGAATAATTAGACCAACTATTCGGCCGAATATGAATATGAATAGTGTGCAAAATAGGTTTACCGACAAATTTTAAAAGCCAAAGTTTCAGATAAGTAAATTTAATACAAAAATTAAAAGTAAATAGTTAAATACATGCAATTTTTACATCCTTCTGCCAGTTTGTGTTAACTAAGAACAGAACAAATTTAACTGAACTTGGAAATGAGATGGCTGACACTGCAATATCATGGTCTAGGCAGCAGAAAGTTACTTCAATCCACTCACTATAGCAGCCGTCACTTGTGCATAAAAAAATATGTCACGTGATCACTATTCGTATTCGGTCCGACCTCTACTATTCGGCCGAATACCAAATAGCAATTTGGCCCACTATTCGGCTCCAAAACAAATATGAAGCGAATATTCGAATATTCGGTACAGTCCTAATTGCAATCATAATTTGATTGCTATCTTGTCAATTAACCAAATGCTACTGTTCATTTCAAAATCAAAAGCTTTAACAACATAGCTGCATTTATTTATCCTTTTGTTGTTGTGGGAAATTAAATGTGAATAACGTTCATCAATACACCAGGTTCTAGTCAGACATCATAAAAATAATAAATCAGCTCAAATTATACACAAATACTTCATGATATCAAATTATCAATTAATATCAATTAAGTTATTTTATATAATAAAAATCCTATGGTTGCAGCCATGGTTATTTGTCCATTTGGGTTGTGGTGGCAGTTCTTTAATTTTTTTTCCATTGTCTGTAGTTCAAACAATAGGGTGTCTCTTTACCTCTTTGTATCAGTATTTTATATTTTCTGGTCAGAGTGTTAAATTCACTATTTTAATGGAACCAATCAAGTTTACTAAATTGTACTATAGAATAAAATAATTATTAACAAACAACTGGGTTGAACTGAGTGATATTGCTACAAACAATTAGGCTGAAAAGAGTGAAATTGCTTCAAACACCAAAAACTCAACAGCTTTGAACACGTTAAAGTGATTAGGATACAGTAAGAGCACAACTGATTCTGAAAAACAACAACAGTACACTAAACAACAAGAAGTACTTAGCTTCTTACCCGACTCAAAACTGTATCGTCAGCCCTCGCGGACAAGTCGAATATGGGATAATCCCACTGAGTGAGATGTCGGACTTCAAGAAGATAGCTAGTCTGAACTTCATCCGAAACGTATTTGAGGAGGTTTTCTTCTACTAATTTAGAATGTTCTGCATTTGTTTCCTTCTCCTTGTCATCGATCGCAAACACTGTCTCGCTTTCATTCTCAACAAAACTTATGTGAAGCGGGGTTGATGTCCTCCTCATTGAAGAGGATGAGATGGATGTCTGGTGAACCAAAGGCGGCTCAGGTGGTCTCCAACTGTCAGCATCATCAGCCTCTTCGACAGCCTCAGTCAGAACAGGATGCTACAAGACACAACACAAATACAAGACCATTGAATAAAATCAGCCAAAGGAGAACTGAATTCGAATACTAAAGTGACTTATTTATGTGTAGAGGCTGTACATTGAAGAAAGAAAGCAGGGCCACGATGCACAAATGCATTGAGCATAAGATCCTAATGCTTATTGGTAATTACCTTGCAGGCTGTGCTCCGTCCTATCTTAGGGGTTGTGTGTCTTGGTCTCATTCATTCTTTGTTATGCTGCTGCACAGGATGACACCTGGTTATTCATGCAACCAGAACATCCACAGTGAAGCATAGCAGCTTCTGATCCTGGTTTCACCATAATTAGCTCAAGAGCATCTCTGTTCATTCGGTTTATCTTGAAGAAGCGCTATATAAATCTGTGATTACATTACATTCGAGAATTTGACATCCACCATTATCAACATGGTGAGACAGTTGCAGTTGTAATAATTACATCTGTCATCTTAGAATCTTTAATCACAGAGCCACGACTTCAGTGAGATTCTTTGCAGAATATTTTCCACAATCTTAGCATAACATCCCATGGTTCTTAGGTCAAAATCATGACTGTCCAAGGAACCTAAACAGGTGCATCATAACAAATGAAGGAAAATTTGTTGGTCACATGTTTACAGGGCAGCGTGCGGTTTCTTGTGCTGATTGCGGTTACAAGGGGCATGAAGATCTGCCCAGGCATCTGAGCAAAACAATTTACTCCAAAACTGGTTTCCACTAGTAAAAAAATCTTGTGAATATCCCTGGGTTGGAAACCATCGATTATGCCCTACCCAAAAGTGAAATCTTCGTCTTAATTCTTCTCATTAGAGGCAGTCTGAAGTATGTGAAATTTTTTGAAAATTGTCCACTATCCAAGTGTTACAATTCAGTAAAGAGCCAAGATATTTAGAACTTGGGAGGTTTCAAAAGACGATAATGTTTTGGCTGAAAGAAGAACGTTACTGGTTGAAAGATGTTGGCTATGGTATATATTAGTCAAGGTTTTAAGTCTATTAAAATTGAGCTTATCGAAAATAGAACGATGATCATAGGGCGAGTTGAGTTTATTGCTGAGGATTGGCGACAGGCTGATGAAACAGAAGTACTAGCTAAGTCAAGAGTGTGACCAAGTGACAGCAACAGATAGAAATGAGTTAAATTCTAAAAATGGTCTTTGCAAGTTAAACTGATGATGTTTGAGGTCGGTAGATATTGTAGATTGTCAGTTTAGATGTGGGCAGTTTTAGAGTGACAGATGATGATTTGAAGGCTTTTTTCATGTGACAGAATGCAAGGTCAGAAGCTGGTTCATAGCTTAGAAAGGCAATCCCACCTCAAAGATCAGAGGCTGAATTATTAGGCTGCTGGGGTGAGCTTATGAAAGAATATCCGTCAGGTCTACAGCTACAAAGTTGACAGTGATTGGCAGATGAGGTGATCCAAGTTTAGGTGAAAGCGATTGCGTCATATAAATCTCAAATCAACTGCAATATTGGCGAAATGGCGTTGTATCTGCAGCCGGATTACAGTTCTGGCATGAGGCAGACCAGACAATTCCAGATAGCATGACATCTGTCCAGCTACTATTCTGATAAGCTGAGATTCAGGATGATCCTCTTATTGTCGATGTACTCAGGGTTCTTCCCATTCAGTTTAACTAGGAATGGCACCGTAACGGGCTAGTGGGACTCCCATCGCACAACATATGAATAACATAATGTAGCACTCTGTTCAGACACAGCAAGCCACATACTTAACTGGAGAACAAGAGACTGGCTTATATGAAGACAGATCTAGATGGTAATGGCATTCAACAAAAGAATCAAATCTCAACAGTCATTCTCGAATCCAAAATAATGCACTAGCTTGTAATTGAGCAATCTCGTTTGAAATGGTACAATTTCTTCTCTGTGGTATTGAAGCCTACAAAGATTAAAGATTGCAGTACTAATAGCTAAGAAGAACGGACAGGACACAACAAATCATTAGAGGTAAGACACAGTCAAACACAGTGAGTGGCTGTGGAAGACCAGGATTATCACTGACAGATTACCAGGATACTCGGGTCTTTCACTGGTTTAATCCGTTCAGATCATGCGTCTTCGTATTAGCACGATCCACCTGCTAATGTTGACAGTTAAATAAAGGACCATCTGCTGTGTCATGGAATATAAAATCCTTACGATCGGCGTCTTTGCATGCAATCCTTATCTTCCCGGAGAGTCTGTGCATTGCCATTCACATTACTTGAGACAAACCTCAACCAATGTCATGATCACGGCATCTGGTGACAGACCTTAACTCAGATGGACGTCCACAAGATGCTTGCTCTACACCAATGAAACTAAATGAGGTACGAGTAGAATTTAAAAATAAAAAAATCTTACATATAGGAATGCTGTTGAGCTGCAAAGTTCACACCCAGTTTTTAGATTCTCTACATTCGCAGTTTTCAAACTTTATTTTAATTTTACTACCACGTAAAAATAATCGAATATTGACAGCAAAAGGCCAGGACAAAACAACAGAAGAGCACTAAGTCCCCTTGAAATTAACTATTAGAGGGACTGTAGCTTCTCTTGCAGGAGTTGGATGAACCAAATCTGATGACTGGTGGAGAATCTCTTGAGAAATGTCATAAAATAATAAATACATAGTCACTGGTGAGAAAGATGCCAGGTCATAGGTCAAAATTATACAATGGACTTTTATAGGTCATATCAGTTTGAGATACATATCAGCTAATATGTCAGTCTATGCTCAGGTTAAGGGTGATTGATGATGCTGTACTTAGGGGACATTTCAATTCAACCTCAACATTGTACCCCATTTCAGACATAAGTTTAATTGTTTAACATAGGTTTCCTTATTATACATAGGTTTTCTTGAAATTATATAACAAGAAATTTATGTTACTCTGTAATGAGGGAAAAAAAGCAAGTACTTGGTGATATAATATGCAAGTATAATCCAGCACTCCATTGCTTGTATATATTGTTCATAAAAGAGTATACAAACAGTGGTTAAAGTGTTAACATCAGCTAAGAAGGAGCTGGGTTCAAATCAGCACCTGGGCTTAAGCTAGTGATGGATTTCTGTTTGACTTGTACCCTAGCAAATTCAACTATCAATTTTCCCATTGCCAGTTAATGGTGATCATAAGCTGGAAGTGTGAGATCAGGTGGCAAGGGTGACGACTGGTCACATGCCTTCACATGCCTTCATATGCCTTCACATGCCAAGGCTGCAACACTTCAACTCTGGACTGCTTCACTGAATAATTGACTTTTGAAAGTGCTCTCATTCTTATCAAATTAAAACTCATAAAATATGTATGTGGACTAAAAATTATACGTAATTAATGATATACAAAAAATCATAATCGCACAGAGGTGTTCCCAACCCAACAAAACACAAGACGACAATCAAATAGAAAGAACTTAAGTTTCTTGAAAAATGAGGTCAAACTGATTCTCTGCGAAAACAGATGAAACAATGACAATTGCACATGTCAGTGTCTACATACCACAGGACTACAATTAAAAAACTTGGAAATCATTTCAAAATAATGGAAATTGTACGAAATCCTGGAAATGATAAGAGATCATTTGAAATGATCCAAAATTCTTGAAATGCTATTAAAAAAAACCTGGGCAGGAAATCATGGAAATGATAATAAATCCTGGAAATGATAAGAAATCATTTCAAAATAATGGAAATGATAATAAATCCTGGAAATGATCAGAAATCTTGGATGTGATCCAAAGTCCTGGAAATTATCCAAAAACCCAGGACATGATTCAAAATACTGGATATGACAAGAAACTCTAGAAATGATTAGAAATCCTGGAAATGATTAGAAATTCTGGAATGATTAGAAATCTTGGAAATGATCAGAAATCCTGAAAATGATAAGAAATCCTGACAATTACAATCATGGAATCATGGAAAAGATAAGAAATCTTGGAAGTGAAAAAAAAACCCAGGTAATATGATAGAAAAACTTGGGCATGATTCAAAAATCCTAGGCATGATCCAAAGCCTGGAAATGATAAGAAATCCTGAAAATGATAAGAAACCCTGAAACGGTCAGAAATCTTGGAAATGATAAGAAATCCTGAAAATAATAAGAAATTCTGGATATGATAAGAAATCCTGGAAACAATAAGAAATCTTGAAAATGTTCAGAAATTTTGGATATAATAAGAATTCCTGAAAATGATAAGAAATACTGGAAATTTTAAGAAATCCTGGAAATAATAAGAAATCTTGGAAGTGACAAAAAATCCAGGAAATGATAAAAAAAAACCTGGGCATGATTCAAAAACCTGGAAATGATAAGAAATCCTGGAAATGATAAGAAATCCTGGAAATGATAAGAAATCCTGGAAATGGAAAAAAATCTTGGAAATGATAAGTAATCCTGAAATGGAAAAAAATCTTGGAAATGATAAGTAATCCTGAAAATAATAAGAAATTCTGGATATTATAAGACATCCTGGAAATGATAAGAAATCCTGAAAATGTTCAGAAATTTTGGATATGATAAGAAATCCAGAAAATAAAAGAAATTCTTGATATGATAAGATATTGTGGAAATGATAAGAAATCTAGAAAATGGTCCAAAATCCTGGATATGATATTAAAAACAAGGGCATGATCCAAAACCCTGTAAATGATAAGAAATCCTGGAAATGATAAGAAATCCTAGAAATGATCAGACATCCTAGAAATGATCAGACATTCTGAAAATGATCAGAAATTCCGGAAATGATGTTGAGAGTACAGTTTTAGCCTTCCTTAGAATGTTTACTTAGAAGGAACTTTGAGTACATCATCCACTTCACTGTTGGTTATCATTTTAAGTTTCTTAATTAAAAAAATTTTTTTTAAAATCTGCCTAATGGGTACAGTCTATTGGTCTTTTACACATTATATTTGAACAAGTCACTCGCATTTTTCAAAGTCCTTACAAAGAGTTCAAGACATCAGTCTCACATTGCACTGGCCATTTGAGCAGTTGCATGAGCAGCTGTAAATACTGGTCGTAATGCGTGTCACGCAAGCTCTGTTGGGGAAGCAAACTATGAGCGCCTCCCAGCAGATGCGTCCGAGGGCACTAGATAACTCACACATGCAGCTACATCTGTGCGACTCTTCTGTAGGCTATGGAAACGGGATGAACAGAAAAGCAGCGGTCGGCAGTCGGTACATCAAAATCGTCAGACATAATAGCTAGTCACTCAATGTTGCCTATGTGCATCACTGAACAGGTTGCCACTGAAGCTTACCAAACACAGCTCAGCTGCACACCACCCGGATGCTATCAATTAATGCATAGCTTAATGGGTAGGCCTATGTACGCGATGCCAGTGACGTCATAGCGAGCAAATGGTGGTCAGGTTTTAATTAGCCTGGTAATAGAACATCAGAGATGTCAGACCATTATCTTCATGTGAACCATTTGTAAGCAGACCAGACAAAAAAGTGGGATCAAAGAAGTTAATGCCAAACAAGCAAATGTCGAAATACAAGTTCTGCAGTTCATATTTAATACAAGGTAGGATGCAACGCCAAAGCCTCCGATGTCACGCCAACCCGCTCAAGGAAGATACCTTGAAATCAACTTTTGGTATGTAACCAGTCTTTTGCAAAAATATTGCCAAATCTCTACAGCGTTTACAGCCGCTGACATGAAACTGTTCAAATATCTAGTGCAATGTGGAACTGATGCCTTGAACTAATCACATGATCTTTGTAAAGAATTTGAATAATACGGGTGACTTTATTGCAAATATAATATATATTTCAGTCATAAGTTGACATGGCACAAAATGTGGTGACCCAGGCTTTGTTTATTTGAGCATCAAAGTTCAACATTTGTGAAATTTGCATTTTTATTGATTGTAATGATATATTTGGATAAATTTGAGTTCATTTGTGACTTTGAACCATATTCTGTCACCTTCAATCATTGAACTGAAGCCCATCCACCATTTTGAATGAGTTCATTTCTAAATCTGTAACACATTCTCATTTTATATAGTGTTTAGTCGTGACTTAAAAATGATGTTAGCAACTGGAAAATCAGAGATTCAGTGATGCAGTAGTGGTGATCTTTTGAATTACATTAATTGAATGTACTGTACATAGAGATCTTCATTGTTTGGAGATATGATGGCCTACTACAGCACTTGTTTCTATACGTGTCCTTATGTTCACTGACTGGCACTTCAGAGCAAGTGTATTACATCATTTGTATCTTTGGCATTTACCTGTTAGATACCATTTCGGACACAGAGTAGCTTGGTTGACAACCACATTGGTTGCTGATGATGAATTGAATGTTCACGTTGCTCATGTCTGGTGGCAAGACAGATCTCCAAAAGCAGCCTATTATGACATCAACCACTCGTGCAGTGTAACCGCCTACTGTGAACACGTCGTACTCTATTATTATACTGGTGTTCTATTAAGGTGTTCTATAAGTGTTCTATTATTATCAGTCTCTGTACTCAGCACAACGTCAAATAAAAAGTACTATGTCACCGATGAACCTTGAGTGAGACAATTCATTGGATTCTACTCGTGTGTGAGATATCATCATTGTTAGCTTTTTCAGATTTCATATGGAGAACCCTTGTTGCTATTAGCAAATTTCAACATATTTTAGGCTGATGCACAGTAACTGTGAGAGTTTTTAGAAGGCGTTATAGGAATATAAAGCGATGTACTGGTGACATGTCCTAGAAGCACTCTGGAAGATAGCACACTGAGTAAATCAAATAAGTACATAAATCACATTTCTAAATGAAAGTTTAACTCTGCTAGCAGATCAAACCCAGTATCAGTGTGATCGGTGTGGGTATTTGGCTGCAAGAAATGTCTGCATAAGCCCAACTAAGTCCTTATGGTGCTGTTGCTGTGTATGACTGTCGGCACTTGCAAGCACACAATCTGTCAGCTGCCAATCATTATAATCTCAGAGTGTCCCTTTCTATAAGAACATCGAAAAGCCTTTAATCTGTGAGCTGCATGGAAAAGCAAGATCTCATTCTCAGCACGCTGGTTTGCACTTCAGGTTCGGCCAATGGCCTTCTCCCCTTACCACATGTGTAGATGTAACTAACGGACGGACACGTCGTCGTCGTCTGCTTGAGGGATAATGCAACTGGTTCATTAACACATCGATGGCCGTCTTAAACCCAGCGTTCGTTCTATCGATCCCCTGCAGTGCTGCCTTGATGTGACCATGAGCCCAGTTGTCTGGCCACGTAAGAGGTGGTTGTCGCTGCAACTCCTATATGCATCATTTAAGACAACTCGCAGACAAACTCATGTCCACTTTCATCCAATCATCTGCATGTTATCAGAGCACCCCACTGCAATACATGGCAACACAGACTTTGCATCTTCGCCATTTGTGACTGTGTGAAATAAGGGAATCGCTTTTGTCCAACGTCATACTACAAATTCAGCAAAATTCAGTACAAGTGTGCATCCATTTTGTTTGTTTGTTTGTTTGCTTCTGTCTACTGATGCACACTTAGCAATCATTTGCACCCTGTGCTGTCCATGTATGATAAAAATATGCAATATATGGATTAATATCATCTCATTCTCAAACGACAAAACATCCTTGTATAGCAATTGTGTGTTGACGCTTGCTCTAGGTCGACACGCAGCAACTCCTTCGAGAGAGACAGAGAGAGATAGAGAGAGAGAGAGACAGAGAGAGAGAGAGAGACAGAGAGAGAGAGACAGAGAGAGACAGAGAGAGACAGAGAGAGAGAGAGAGACAGAGAGAGACAGAGAGACAGAGAGAGAGACAGAGACAGAGAGACAGAGAGAGACAGAGAGACAGAGAGACAGAGATAGAGACAGACAGAGAGACAGAGAGAAAGAGAGAGAGAGAGAGAGAGAGAGAGAGAGAGAAATACTCAAATTGCTCCTCAAACGAGCACACTCTATTTACACTTTCAAGAGCTTTTCATGAGGTGCTGTAAAGTTGAGGGAAAAGAGACGAGTTGTTTGCGTTGTTCCTCTGCAGCCATTCCTGATAAAGATGATTTTAGGGAGGAGAAAAAAAGAATGAGGAGGAGGAGGAGCCAAGGAGGAGGAGGAGGATGAGGTGGAGGAGAAGAAGAAGGAGGAGGAGGATCTGTTGCTGGCTATCGAACAACTCTGAACAACGCAGTGCAACAGTTGGATACTTACCAGACTCAATATGTGCATAGACACACATGAGCCAACAACTCCAAAGGTGTATCATGGAGCCACTCACCCTTGCTGAGTTAACTGGGCTCAGGGTTGCTTGGTATCACTGTGCCAGTCATCATCATATCCACAGCACAAAGGAGTTAATGAAGAAAGTCTAGTTTAGCTGAATGACATCAACACTAACTAATTTGCATGATTCAGTACATTATAGTTTTTGTAATCTGTAATCAGATAACTAGAGATGAACCGAAACTCAGTTCAGAAACGCGGTTCGACTGAGTTTCATATTACTCTGTCTAACTCGGACAAGCAATCGGTCCAAGTTTTAATTACGAACTTATAGTAATTTCATGAGCATAGGTATTATCTGTTTCGAGATGTCTCAATGATATCAATGTTGTTTTGATTTTACATAGGGATCCCTGGATAGAGGAGCCTTTAGGTTCCTCTGTGTAACCGTATTGTTTAATTTCTTATAATCATGTCTTTGTTATTTACTTGCATATTGGTCACCAAATAAAATGATTTGATTTGACTTCTAACAACATCTGCAACTACCCTTTCCTGAAAGCTGATATCAAAAAGTGTTCAAAGATGGCAATAAGAAAGTTGTTAAGTTATTTGTGATGAGAGCAATTGAGCAACTAGGTTACAAAGTCATCCTAAACAAAATGACTTTATGCTGAACAGACCTCCCACCATCACATGCTGTTGAACATGAGTGAAACATGTTTAATGTACAAGGGCCTAGGACAATGACCTTTTGTGGCTAGGAGACAAAATCCTCTTTAAAAGGAACAAATGTCATGTTTAGTTGGCCATTTCTCACAGTACACATGTAGATGCATTTACTTTTGAAGTGCATGCTTCTTAGAAGACACCTCAAGGCACACAACTCACAACCAATGAGGACTGGAAAATTCCAAATTGCAAATTGAGGACATTTAATAGACTCCCACATGAAAGATAAATCAGGCAAATTAATGCCTAAGTTTGAAAACTAGGTCCGATCTAAAACAGTACCTAATTTCTACTGGTAATCACAACTTGATATGCAAGAACTGCTCAAGGCATACATCACACCCTATGTAAATAGCCTGCACAAACTGCTACTTTGATGGGATGGCCCAACGAGTACATCAATGACGCTGACAACAACCAGCACTTGGCTTCCAAGAAAAGACAAATTCAAGACGATGATGGTTGGTCAATAAATAAACCCTTCGCATTAGGCTGCATGTTTCCTCCTCTATGAAACCCTGTCATAGATGGTTGCATTCTGTAGTCATGGGGGAATTACTGATGCAATACAGCACACACTGACCAACCAAACACACCAAGTAGGCCACGTGGAACCTGCTTTGGCATCAGTCCATCCTTCTGTGACAAATCTCAACTGAACCATCAACTGCACAGTTTCACCCAGCTGAAGCCATCAGTTGATCTTGACCTACTTTAAGTTGCATCTGCTTGAATGCCTTAGACCTGCGGTTATCAAACTTTATTTCTATTGCACTGCCAGGCAAAAAATAAAATATTGATGTTCCACCAGCTAAGATCAGATCAAAATAATAACAATAATAATAACGACAATCCATATGACACCATAACGTGGCCATACCACCACAAGGGCACCACAAAACAACATGTAAGTGCAAAGTTATCTTGCAACGAATTATTAGGAGAACATTGTAGGTTCTCTTGCTGGGTCTGGGATGAAATCCCAGTAGACGTCGCATTTGACAATAGATGGAGAATGTTTTGAGATAACACCATAGTTGCAA
The DNA here is from genome assembly GCA_959347315.1 of Bimastos eiseni. Lineage (NCBI taxonomy): Eukaryota > Metazoa > Annelida > Clitellata > Crassiclitellata > Lumbricidae > Bimastos > Bimastos eiseni. The sequence goes on along the minus strand of OY365806.1, from coordinate 22,808,887 downwards.
AGTTAAATAAAAATTGTTTGTCTTACCACTTACCGATACCTGATATGAATACTAACGTCTGAAAACCGCTTCCTGAGACAGACCTATTTGTAGGTGACAGGCCCATGCTAATGTCCCCAGGAGCATTTTCTGCTGTGGTAACCAATATATAGCATGGACTATAGAATCATATACTCCAACTGTTATAATACATAATGTTTGTATCCAACATTGTAGTTGGAATATTAGACAAAAACATTTTAAACTCTGTATTGTTTGACCGGATCGCATTATTGTCAGATGATGAAACACAAATTAAGAAGCTTATTTTGAAATCATGAAATGCAACATACAGTACCTACCAGACTGAATCACAAGAAGATATAATTTCAAGATTCACACAAATTGACCAAATCTAAAAGAGATTAAGAGAGTTTTTACATAGCTCCAGCTGAATTTGTAGATTGCAAAAACAACTTGAAATGGTGCATTTGACTAACCTTTTCACTTCCGGGGTGGAACCCTGATGACTTTCCATCTTCCCGATGATGATCAGACTTTCCAGACTCCTCCTGCAAACTGTGATAGATGAGCTCAGCTAAGTCATTTCCAGAAGGTGAGATGCTTCCGTCAAACTCCAGATTAGCAATGCTCATGGCATGCCTGGAAATTCTGATCAGCGAACCATCTCGACCCACGATCACCTTTCCTCTGTGAACTGGTTCTGATTCAAGGGTTGGCATTCCAGTGGCAGAAGTTGTTGTTGTCCACGTACTTGTTGATGACCGACTTCGAATTAGACTTGGAGGTAAACTCCGGCGGAATTTCTAGAAATTTCAAGCATTGCATCAGAACTTAATTATTTACTTGCTCCAGTGTGACATAATCGTCCATCCAGTTAGTGCAACGTGTCTGTCACCTAAAGCTTGATGCAGCATGGTGCCATGTCATGTCATAATGCCGTCGTTGCTTCGCGACAGTTGGCTACATGAATGGATCTATGTGAGAGACTAGCCCAGCATCGTCTATCATGTACTGCGCTCATCAGGCCAGTTCTCTTTAGCCCAGTCCTCATCATAATTTTGTCTTCTGATGGAAATCTAATAACACTGGGCAAATAGTATGCACATGCATGACTCTGGAATCAAGCAGTATAGTTTCGGAAGCAGAAGTAAGCAGTAAGTTCAGTGATGTATAAATTGAAAATATAAATCTTGGAGTGCCTCTTAGTAGATATCTTAAAGAGGTGCTATATGAATGCTCGATTACATTACATTATATCTCAGCACCACACAAAAGCTGCGACAGGAAGAGCGGCTTATTCACTGGCATTATATCAAATCACGTTCTCAATAGCCAGGTTGATTTGTCCTTTCTGGTTCCAGGTCAGGATCCAGTGAGGTCAAGCCGAGGATAGCATAGGCCAGCATCCTCGACCTCAGACTCATACATTGCAAACCAAGAAGAGGACATAACTATTATGTGCAGTGGTCAAATTGCTCACCAAGAGGTGGATGATCGACAATTCTAAAATCTTACTTACTACTTGTGAAGAAATCACAGCTATGTAACATTAAACTATTATTATAAAATCGGACAAAGATAGTTACTATTTCAATCAATAGGGCTGGGCTGTGAGTGCCAGAGCGTAAATATATTGAATTAAATATGCTGACTGAATGAATACAGAACTGTAACGTGCACCCAAGAACCAGCTCACTGATGTCAAGGTTGCCTGCCATATATACAGAATGATGATATGGGTATAATATAACATCATGCCAATTGCATAGACAAAGAAAGAGGATCGAGTACGGAAGCCCAACTGTTGACACAAAATCCCTAGAGTTGGTCAACCTGTCCAGAATTTTTGCACAGCGTGATTAATGAACCTGCAACATGCAATCCATAATTAATCCATCATCTTAGCGGAGATACACCTTATGAAGCACGACCGCCTGGCTAACAGGAAATATCAGGAGCGAGCTTTCCTGCTGGCCTAACTGTCAGGCAGGATGAAATAAGAGCCATCCGCCAACAGACACTGAAGAACAGTGCACCATGTGGTCATGATGACCTTATCCCGAAAATAAGCATTATGCACAGGTTTACTACTTCTGAAGTATTTGCCAAATCTGCAGCTCCTCTACTGTACACAATAGCACATGAATTGCAACCTATCCATTCAGTTTATGACCAACATAATAGCGCCATAACACACTCCAGAGTGAGAGCCTTTTATGACATATCTCAGCTGTCGAGGTAAGAGCCATGCAGAAAGAGACCATCTGATTATCTGAATGGAGCTAATCCTAAATGTAGCTATCTGGAAGCAGGAAGGACCACCTCATGAAACCCCATTCTCGCCTTGGTCAGCAACATTGGACAGAGTGTGGGCTGGCTGCATCCTTCGTACTTCTGTGCTGAAAGTGTGCAGCCCATGATGGCCTATTTTCAGAGATTTAAATCTCAGGCTAGCAACATCCGTCTGCACATGGGAATCTTAAAAGGCATGACACCCACTCCAGGGGCAGGTGTAAAGAAAAATTATGATATATATATATTATATATGATATATATTATATATATACATGTATACACATATATATATATATACATGGGTATAAAACTGACTCAAATGCCTGTGATGACATTAAGCATATAAATACTAATCGTAATCAAGTATCTATATACCACCCCACTGAGATAGAGGTACTCCGGACTCAGGCCAGTTTTGTCACTGATGAAGAGGCCAGTTTTCAAGTGCTTACAAAACTGATCAGAGGTGAAGCAAGAATAGTCTGAACTGAGTAAGGGACTGGGTAGCCAATTCCAGCTGGAGGGACCCACAGTGGCAAAACTCCTAGACTGAGCCATAGAGTATGCATCTGCGGGATGACCTGATGGACCCGAGATGAGGACCATGTGAGAAACGATTGGGGAAGGAGGATAATGGATACAGTAGGCCCTGAGGTAGAGTGGATCAGAGCCAGCAAGACAGTAATGAGGGAGCAGGCCTCAAATACAATACGCTGGTGGCTGGGAAGCCAGTGGAAAGTCCTTAATCAAAGACACTCCACTGGCTCCCCATTCGCCAGGGTATTCTATTTAAGGTCTGTTCCCTCATGCAAACTGCAATTATGTAGAGCACACTTAAAGTTCAGGTCTTTTAGAAGCATTATATATCGATGTTGAAGTAAGAAATGCCGAAGTCAATTTTTTCAAGAAAGCCATTTCAAATGCAATTTTCTTCTTCAAACATTTTTGACATAATAATGATATTTCGTTTAATTTAAAACTGACAAACCGCAGTAGTACGATTAGTCGAGCATCATCACTTTCTCAGATCATCAATCCTAAGACTCCCAGAAGTATTCTGGGAGACGCTTTCATTCAACCTGCATCATAATCTGAGCCAAGCTTAGAAAACTCATTTCTCCGTAAGTAATTTATCAAACTGAAACTAAGGCATCTTGAATCCGGTTGATTTGAGGGAGTGTTGCAGAAACACAATAAAAAAGATCTTGCACAAAGTGTAATAACCTTGAACATGTAAAACCAACCTTTGGCAAATATGACAGCCTGTCACTGTGTGGCCATTCAGAATATTCAGGGCCAGAAAGGGCTGCTTCGGACAGCGACACAAGAGGGCTGATCTTCGATCGGTGACCACCGTGTGCATGTGATTCGACGGGCTTAAGCATGTTGCTCACAGCTCGCAGTCCGCTGAGGAGGTGGCGAGGCAGACTTGGGTCGGCCATCATGTCCGTAAGAATTCCATCAGCCTCACGTAGCAAACCAGAATCAACGCTCACAGTGGCCATCTGAAACACAAACCACTGTACATAATAACTCACTGCTCAGCTAATAAAGCATCTCTCTGCAGAGCCAATTTCTGAAACCTTTGGCAGACATTATATCAGCATCGAAAACAGCTCTAAAACTCATCTATGACCGAAACACGCAGCCTCATCATCAGCACATAGCTTGATCTCACTTAACTATATGATCTTCAGAACACAACTAAAATTCTAAATGCACAAACTCAAAGTGACATAATTTTAGTCACATTGCAGAATTGCATTACATCTGCAGTAATGATGACATCACGACAAAATTGCATTACATCTACACAAATGATGACATCACAACAAAATTGCATTACATCAACAGAAATGATGACATCACAAAAAAATTGCATTACATCTACAGAAATGATGACATCACAACAAAATTGCATTACATCTGCAGTAATGATGACATCACAACAGAGCACACAGCAGTATAAATTTAAGAATATATGACTATAGACACTCACTACATATGACATGTTTTAGTACCTCATAAACGTGCTGCCTATTTAACATAGATGATTTAAAAGCATAGGCAGAAAAAGCAGTAGGTGAACAGTGTCTGGATGATTAGAATTGTCACCATGGTGACCATGCCTCCAGTAGACACACAGCACCCAACTACCAATGGCCTCCCAACCAGAGCTGATCATTCGTGACCAGAGTTCCTGAACTACATAGCACTGAAGAGGAGGAACAACAGAAGACAAGGTTTGCAAAGCACAAACACCAACAAGCAGTCCCCTATTGCATATGGTAGAATACCCTGTATGGGCATCATTTGCCATTAGGTCTGCAAAAGGTCTCAAAATTTGTCCTTTTCACAGCCACTGATCGCTCCAAGAACATAACAACAGAAGACTAATGGAAGAATTCTCTTTTCCTTTACACTTCAGTCAGTAACCTTAAACCCCTTCTACAAACACCCTAGCACCTACCACAACACTCAGAAACATCAATAAACGAGATAAATGATTCCAAGCATGCGTATTATACTACAATATTGGATACCTGAACTAAATGAAAATGTCCAACAACGTCTACATGTGACCACCTAATTGATTGATATGCTACAAAACCTACAGCTAACCCCTACGGCCACGTCACACTTGCAGACTTCCGTAATACATGAAAGGCACAATGGTTCATGATAATGTATCTTAATGAATGGATTGTTCATCAATGCAAGTAAACAATGAATTAGTAAACAATGCAATCAAGAAACTGCATAAACAATTGCCAAAGTGCGGTTGAGCTAAATCAAGATGATTGTTATCATATATTAACAATCGAGTTGACACAACAACCAGGAAGAAAAGTAATAGATGACATAGAATGCAGGATTGAACGCAGACCATTGTTAAGATAATGAAAATCACTTAAACTAATTTATTTTTTACAAACACATGTTGGACATCAGCTTACAACAACGATCACTCACAAGACTCTGGGAAATTGAAAATCTCATTTCATACCACAAAAACCTGAACTGATTCAAGAAATCCAATTATTACCCAAACAGAACAAATATAATGTGGCCAGAAGCATGATATGTCTCATTATTTATGGCACGGTGGCCGATTGGTTAGAGCAGTTAGTCCATAATGCTCAATGTGCGCTGAGTGAGCTGGTTTGACCCTCGTCTGAGGCGTCATTGTGTAGGGACCTTAAGCAAGTCCTTCACGCACATCTGCAATTGCGCAATCGAGGCATGTGCACTTCTTAGCAAAAAATTTTGGAAGAAGGGTGATATCAAATTTCAGCATAAATAAATAAAATTTATTTACCTAAAGTTTCATTATATATAAGTAAGTGTTCTTGCAAGAAACGCTTACAATTGTGGCACATTTAGTGTAATTTGTGCTACTCGTTAATCACCTTTGTAACATAAAAGTGTGCTTTTGAAGTAATGATTTTGCAAATAAAGTACAATGGTGTTCTCCAATTTTAACCATTAATATTATGCATGACACTGCATCTTCAAAAACACAAACACATTTGAAACAACATCAAATGTAAGAACATTAAGAATACATGAGAATACACTCTAGTCCACGAAAGCGCATTCTCAGCAGATGAACTATGAAAGCCATCTTAATGAAACACCGATGTTCAACAATGTTCAGATAATCTCTGAAGTACCACAGGTGCTTCTGTGCAAATGAAATATTAAAGTTTAAGCGCCATTAGACACCTGACTAATCCGCGAAATGTCAGATACTTCATCAGATACAGAGGCAGGCAACGAGTGCCATTAACAAAGGCAGCAAAAGTGACAAGAAGCCGGATTCTAACGTCAACACAGGAAGCCTGATGGGCATCTACTAAAACCCGGTCCACGCGAATATCATCTTTATATAACACTCTAGAAAAGTGTAAATGCAATATTAGCAGCAAGATGGACTCCTATAAATTGGAGTAATGCTCAGTCATACCTGTTGCATGAGTCTTTCACCTACACCGTGTCCCAAAATAAAGGGACCCCGATGATAATATAAAAATAAATAGCAAATAATCCTTCGATTTTTAAAATTCGAAAACTGTTTTAATCCTGACATATTTATCTAGTAGTGCATAAAAAGATGGCCCCTGTCAGCCATTTTCATTCATTTTCAAGTGTCCACCTTCTGCCTCAACACAAGCTTCAATACGCGTGCGCCATTGGTCAACAGCAGCATCAATGACCAGCTGATCATATTCCTCCCATGCATTGACTTCGTAATTTAAAGACGTCACTATGACATACTTTTTTGACCAGGAAGTTTATAAATTGCAAATCTGTGGATAAAGATGTCAGGATCAAAACGGTTTTAGAATGTTAAAAATCGACGAATATTCACTATTTGTTTTCATATTATCATTAGGGGTCCCTTTATTTCCGGACACAGTGTAGTTTGTAAGTAGGGTTAGAAATGCAGGGCTTATTTCCAATTACTATTAAACCTATGACAAGTGTGTCATTTAACTCTGTTGGGAGATGATAGCCGCTTTTCAGTCTGTTAATACCTTCTCAGCCGCCAGTTTGAATTCCTAGGTCGTCGATTGGTTTATATTACTGTAGTTTACTAGTCACAGGTTTCTTTACTTCTGAAGAGTTTCATAGTATTTTGTTTAATTCAAGGAACAATTGAGCTATGTGTCATATTGCTCCGGGAAAGTGTTCTGTGGTCCTTTGTATATTTTTGCCATAAAAACTAATAAAATGCACAGTAAGGCTGATATCTGTCTTACTTATACTGCCAATCAAAGATACCTGGGTCAGCTGACACATGGATGTCACAAAGACCGGCAATGCAATCAATCGTAAAAATGACAGGTTTAGAATATTACCTTTATTTCAATATAATAGCCCAGAAAATCAAATCTTCAGTGCCTAATTGGATATGCACAGGAGATAAAGTAGGCAGATACTTGTTTAACAGAGCCGGTATGTGTCAAATTCAGAAATCAGTAAATAAATAGTAAAAGACAAACCAATCAAGTAAGTAAGTAAGTATATTTTTTAATCAGATGTCTGCAAACGCACGACATGTACAAATAAACAGGTAAGAACAAAACATCTATATACATGTACAGTATTTGTTCTGACAAAAATAAATATATGCAAATCTCTGTCTTAATGTTAATAAGAATGTAATTTAAATTAAAAACTTGTGACTTCATCATATTTTTATCAGAATAATTCATGCATAACTGCCATTGTTGAAGTAAATTCAAGGTTTTTAAGCATTATAATGCAAATAAAGACCCTTCATTAGCTGAAAGTGCCTAACCATGTATTTATAAAAACCATGATGAGAGATAATATTTCTTATTTACACCAACTGTAGACTTTCTAACTCTTCAACACATTCATCAGGTGCACACCATCTAACAGCCCATATTTATTTCCTTACATAGTTCACAGCTTATTTCAAGAATTAGAACCGTCGTTTGTCAACATAAACAGGTTGTCATCTTAACATGACAATGACTTTGTCAGTTATAAGTTCTCCAATCGAGCCACATCCCTCAATGCACTGCGCCTTCTGACTTTTTGGAGTCAATTCCTCCTTCAGTTTTCAATCACTCACCATCATCTGCCTCAGGCTCCTCCGACCTCCATCTATAATCTTATGGGCTTTCCACTTGAAAGTGAAGTGTAATCTCATCAAGGAATCATACACTCACTCATCTGATCCTCTGCCTCTCTCTGCCAACTCTCACTCTAAACATCACCCGATTCAACAGCTTCTCTGTCCCCTCAGGAAATTGAACTCTTGGCTTCCCTTGACTGCTCGTGAATAAGCTGGTGCCCTGTGCTTGACTGTTGAGCAACACTTGAGAGGTCTAAAGATACATGTAATGATCGAAGTTCACCGATAACTAAAACTATAATGGGTCAGTGGCCAAAACATGCATGGAATAGTCTTCCTGCAACTTGTCAGGAAGAAACCAAAACTCTTTCTAATGCACTTCAATGCAACTCTATCGCCTGAACTTCCACTAAAGCCAAAACCAAAATTAGAAACATGATGTAAACTCATCTTGGAACTAGATGTCATCAACTAAATACCCAAACACAAACCGTCGGCTTATCACAATTTCACAATGCCAATTTGGTTCTCTTCTAGTATATTCTTATTTTCCTTCTCAACCAGGATATATGCAGCAGCAGCAGAAGCAGCAGCAGCTGATCTCATTATCAACATTTTCCACTTGACATGATAGCTAGGCATGTTCATCCTTTCTGATGATCAGGATCTTGCTTATAAAAAAATGACCATCAGCAAAACACCACAACCAATCAGAGATAAAGCTTTTAATACAAAAAAGCTTAAATGAATTTAAGTGATGCTTCTCAATCCTGCTTTGTGTAGAAGCATCATCTGCCTGTGGAATCCTACGCTTTGAGGTAAAAGTGGTATTCTTAAATTACCAAAATCATTGAATGAACTCAATTCCACAGTAGTAATACATGCCAATTTATACAGCATAAGGGTAAATTCAACCAATTTGGAAAAAATTGCTTTGCATGAATTTCAATTTTACATAATTATTGTGGTCATAACATTTGTTAATTTTAAATTCTAGCTTGTGAATAGTCAGTTCAAATGTGCAGTTTAACAGGATCCAAGTGTTATTCAGGCAGAGTGTACATTGATTTCTTGGCAAAGTATTTTGAAGTTAAAGCTTCTAACAGTCCTAAGACTATGGATTAGTTAAATTAATGTTTTATCACAACCTCAATCTTGTTTTCTCTTTTTCTCGACTCATAAGTGACAGTCAGATGCCTGTTTACAGTCACACCAGAAATACTCACAGGTCTGACCAGCAGAACGGAAGAAAATAATTTTGTGTCAGTGAATTAAATCCATTTTCATGTCCTCCTGACCTGCAGGGGATTAAGACAATGGGTGGAGAGAGAGAGAGAGAGAGAGAGAGAGAGAGAGAGAGAGAGAGAGAGAGAGAGAGAGTACAGAACGAGTTGCAGTTAACAAGGAGGAGTTATTCCAGCAGTCGCCAATGGCATTTCCAGGGCAATCCCTTCTACATGCATGCATCAGCAGATTTCTTTCAAACACGACCATCGCCATGGAGACAATTTCCAAGGAGGTCGTCTCTAAGCTGTTCAATTCACCAGCTCCTTTTCTTCTGCTGGGCTGCGCACCAGTCTACTGGTGAATACACTCGATTGCCTGATGAAAGGCCAGGGCTCAAATTCACTCCACGGCATAAATGTATCTCTCAAAATTTTCACAATTTATGATTTACTTGTGCCATAACACACTCAGTTGGTTGGTGAAGAAGGCTGGGGCAGTCTGCCACTGTCCTTACACTGATAGTGCCAGTCCCAGCCTGGATAACAGAGGCCTATAATACTGATCACCCATATAATGATTGGAGGGGAGCCCGGGAGGGGGGGTAACACACTGGGATGCAGAACTGAGGAACCAAATTCGAGACCAGTATACCCCTGTAAGGTTGACTTCCTTCCTTCTTTCGCTAGGTAACGGTGTTAGTTAAAAATGAGATGTATAACCTAATGGAAGCCCTGTGTCACGTTTCCATAGGGCCTTAAAGTCGACTCCTGTAATAACTTGTCATCATTCGTTCATACTGTACTTGTAATCAGACTACGGTTTGTCAGCTTTAAATAAAAGCGAAAATTATTATATAATTATTATAATGACACAACATTGTAAAAACAGTCACTAACCCAAGGTCAAGACAAATGAAGCAGTTAACACTTAAACACGACAGTTGCCTCGGGGTGTTAGCTAGCATTAAACACCTGGTCTTTTTCTTCCTGCTGTTGTTTTGCCGCAAGTGCCAGGCATTTGTTCAATGAGAACATCACCTTGGCTTCCACTGATTAATCAGACAGGTACTGTCTAATGCAGATGTCTTCTTGTCTCAATTCATACTAGTCTCTCTCTCACAACAGCTTTTGTGAAGCAATACTCTACCAAGATGTTTCCAATAAAACAACACTTAGCTCTTCACCAAGCAAACGTCTGGGCACCAATAAGTCCATAAAATAAATATACTTATATATTTATGTAGGCTGTTAAACAAACATGGCTGTGATGAATTTAAGTGAATTTAAGGCTGTTTTGTGTAAAGGCTTCACCCCAGAATCATTAAATGTAGAAGCAATTAATTGTCAGGACAGAAAAGACAATATATGATCATTGATCAATGATATTGCAGAAACATAACTTGGAAATACTAAATCAATCTACTTTGCCAGGAAATTAATGCACAACTGACATCTGCAGCACAATGACAATGATTCATTTATTACAGTGGACCAGTGGCAATGTTTGGCGAACAAGGGTGCCAAAGGTGCATGGACACAATGGGGTTGATTGGGGTCTGTCTGGGTAGGAATCCATTCCAAGAAAATTTGTTCAAAACAAATTCTTAACTAGTGCATTTTAGTGTACAAACGGTCAAATTAGGCCTATAAAATCTAAATTTTGATCTTCATATTCAGTCATGAACATCAAATTTAATTTAAATTTAATGATTAAGCCTTACAAAAAGACTAATTTGAAATTTTATTGTCAAATCAGGTAGACTTTAGTCAAATCTACGAGGGCCAGAAAATCAATCCACTTCTGACAACCCTGATATACTACATGTAGCTAATTGCAAGCTCCTAATTATAGATCAAATCTGACAGAATGACCTTGATGTCATATAAGCCTGGTTGGAAAGCAGGCATTGTGTGAAAACTTAGGACGTATTATATAAGAAAAAATGAACGCCCTTAAGTGCTAGGCCAGATGAATCTGTGATTTGAATTATCACGAGGACCACACACAGAGAGAGTGCTACATATCCAATACCATAATCAACTCTGAAACTAAAATCCTTCAGAATTCTGCAAATGCTCAGTTCCTCTTCTACTCACCTACTGCCATAGATCTGCCTGCGGCTACTCTCCTTATCACTCCACAGTCTTTCCACTCCAAATTGGTCTCATCTTTTCCAGAATTCGTACCCTAATACATTTGATCTTCTGCCTTCCAGGCTTTAGACTTTCTCTTCCTCAATGCTCTCAATGAATCCCACCTCAGCACAGCTGCTCTGTCTCCACTCTTTGCACGGTTTCTATGGAAATTTCTGGACAACCCCTCTGATATGACACAGCAATCACGAATACGCTCTGCCCTTGGCTTTAGAGTAGTGCCTTAGAAATGTAGAGTTTACAATTATGGTTATAGTTAATCATCTGCTGGGCCATTAGAAGTGACAGACTTCACTACATACTCATCTCTTCACATAACTTACTTGAGACGACTACTCAAATCTTTCGCCAGCTAAATGCTTCCACCAACTGTCAGAATATCAATAAAATTGATGTCTTTACAACTCTTAACACAATGACTGATTTATGTTGTCCAGACAGACAAAGACTCAAGCAGAACCAATTCTATGCTGATGAATCTAAAAGACGGAAGACAGATGAAAGATTTATGCTTCTGACAAACAGTAGAGCAATCAATAACCTATCAAGGACCGTCTTTACCAACTTATCCATCTGTTGCCAGTCAACAAACTACTCAAGAAAGCCAGCTTGCCACTCAACAAATCAATGTAAACCAGCTAAAGCATGTACCTACACATCTACATGTATGCCAGTGCCAAAGTGCAACAAGAGACTAAAGATATGTGTTTCATTTAAGCATATTTAAAGCATTTAAGTATAATTTTCCTACACTTGTAATAGGAATCAAAGGCCTACTGGGACTTAAATTTGCCCCATTGATGCAGGTTCAATGTCGAAATTCTTTATTAACCAGTATAGTCAGTAACATCGATAAACTGAGAGAAGTAACTCACAGACTTGCTCAGTTACACAACCGTGGAACAAAGACACAGGATGGAGCAATCGTTAGGCCTATTTGAGTAATATAAGACACCTTTATTTCCTTTCATTCAGAGTTGCTGAGTTTGGAGTGCTCATTTGGGTGACCTTTATACCAGAAAACAAATTTAAAGGTCATAGTTGTCAAAGTGGTAGCCTCTGGAGTTGCTTTAACTGTTCAAAAAATAACTATCTAAAATTTCAGAATTTTATGTCATTATTTACTACTCAAAAAAAATCTAACCAATCAGATTCACCATTTCAGTCATAAAATTCACTGTGATAAAATAATATTCATTATGACTAGGCACTTAGCTTTCAAGATTTTGAATAGCAATTAACAAAAAACATGTTGTAACATTATTATTTTAAACATTCTCATTTGAATGTCTAGGTAAATGTAACATTGTTCGGCTTATATTTTACTAAAAATTGAAATATATTGGACATTTGAAGTTTCGCAATGGTAACATTCTAAGTCAAGCGCATATCTCGATTTGTTTTGAGCATGAATTCGAAAATAATGCTGAATTACCATGAGGACGCGGCTAAGCATGCAAATAAAGTGGATTATTCATTTTAATCAGATGAGCGACATAAAAGACAAGTAAGTATGTGAGTGGTCAAGGGTAGTAATACACAAAAGCTTTGGAACTTTACCAGAGCAAAGCCTAGAATATGCAATTTTAAGCCTGTCACCAAATAAAGTGAACTTGTAATAATTATTATTTTAATATAGATTACTAAATACAAAGAATCGGAACTTAACCAGGGAAAAGTCCTAAACAATAGTAATTTTTAATAAACTTTGTAATAGAAAGGATAAAACACACAAAAGTCTGTAAACAAAGCAATGAAAAAGTCCGGAAATATTTAAGGTTCATCACAAAGAGAGGATTCGTCACGTTAATAAGGGGAACAATATATAACAGAAGTGAGAAACATATGGTCCGCAGGCCGGATCCGGCCCCTGGTGATTTTTAGCTGGACCTTGGCCCGCCTTTATATTAACATTGTACCTGGCACCTAGGAACCTATTAACCATTTTATAAAATTTTTGAACCTGAATAACCTTACAACATAGTTTGCGTTTATTGCAGCAAAGGACAGTTGGTTGATTATAGGGTAATTAGACTTTTATAATAAAAATTATTTTCATTTACTTTAGTGGTCATTCTGCATTATTAGTGTGAGTATAATTAATATAGTCTCAGTGACAAAATAATAATGACATTGAAAACTGAATCAGCAAAAATTAACCAACAGTTAGAATACTGCCTCTGAGCTGCCCACAACATCTTAGGATGCCCCTCTGTTAAAAGAAGTTGCCCATGTCTGATATATAAGGTAAGTAGGTAAGTAGTCTTTTTCTGTAGTCATAAAAAGTTATGCTTGGTTTAAAAACGAGCAAAGTCGGATACAGTTGCTTGCAGGCAATTTATTTACAGAACCTCCTACACCCAAGAAGAGATTGCCATTTGTTAATTATTATAAATTATCTTCAAAAAATTCAGGCGGTTCTGGTGGATTGATACCTATTAACTGTACCAAACATTAACTATATTGTTATTTAAGAAAAAGATGTAACAGCAACAGCAGCCGCTCGTCTCACCATTCTTTCCAGTTCAGTTTGTTTGGAAGAAGAATAGGCAAAGGAGGAGTCTCCTACGTCAGCCATGAGAGGCGGCAATAGGCATGAAGTGCTAGTGATTTCATTTTTTAACCCTCCATATATTATGCCAGGCACCAATCCTCTCTTGTCTTCTACTGCTTCACATTTACAGCCAATGTAGTCAATTTAAAGCCAAGTATGTAGGAATCGTTAAGTTCTGAAAATTTATCCGAGTTGTTAGTGGAAACACACCAAAGGGCTATTTTCATAAACCAGCATGCAACTAGAAACTGATCATGCCACTCAATTTAATTTCCAGAACATAACTGCAATTCACAGGTCTCTCTTTCAGTTAAGCTACTTACAGCTATCAGCTAAATTGTGTTTACCTTCAGTTAGCATTGTAAAAAAGAAAGCTTCATCAACCAAGCTTATCAAAATCAGTCCATGAGATCCTAATATGAAAAGTGCAACAGGCTTAGACTAGCAGCCTCAACAAGTGCGCACACTCTCGTCACGAATGGATGCATTCAACTCAGCTCTGACCAAATCTGGATAAAAGTACATCAATTCAATCACATTACAACAAATGCAAATAAACAGAAAAATGAGGAACTATGCCACACAGTCACACATTTGGTATGATACTTAACACAACAGCGCTTGATAAGTTGATTCTGGAGGACGATAAAAACATGAAATTTTAACCAGGTGCCAAAATGAATAACAAACAAAACAGAACTAAAAATAGCTGAGAAAACTGTCCAGCAACTTCGTAAATTAAATGAAAAGAGATCAATCACACAAAGCCATTGCTTGCTTTCAAGGTTAATGCTCAATCCACCATTACATCTCAAAGTAACCATTACAACAAAGTTGTTATTCGCATGAAGCTCTGATCGTTCTATCCACGCATTGGTTCTTCATAGCCTAATGGATAAATTGGCTTTATTCATTAATCAGCACCACAACCGCATAATCATGTCTATGCAGCACCCATGTAAACCACAATCAGTGAAGTTCAGCAAATGTGAACTAAGGATTTTGTCAAAGTATCCACTGATCACCTGTCTTACAGACGGAGGGTTGATGAAGTATGCTGTGCAGAACAAGTCAAGTGCTGAACCAAAAATGCTCCTTACCATGCCATACAATCAATACCATCTGCACCAACTACATTCTTCCTCAAATGCACCCACAACAAGAACAACAACATGGAGGACAGGTTGCACAAAAGAGGAAATTGTGCATCTGCAATATAATCAAATGAATTAATAAAATCCATGAATAACAAATGACACAGAATACTTTGGAGAGGTAATTAAAAGATTAAAAGGCACTAAGCTAATTGTCTTAATACATACATACACTCATACACTATACACACACATATAATTATACACATGTATACTCAAACTAGAGCTGTAAGGATTAATCCGTCCGCCGATTAATAGGGCCGATTTTCAGACATATCAGCGGTATCGGGCATTGGCAATGACAATCGGCGCCGATATTAAAAATTACATTTTTCTATTATGTAATATTATTTTCAGTCTTTAACCCCTGTAGCATGTAGCCTGAGTTGTGTTATCTGTTCCCATAGCATGTAACCTGCCCGAAGACAGTGTGATTGTACGCTACTTCAAACCACCCAGTAGGATAATGTTCAAAGGCTATAGCTGTTGTGCAGAGTGAGTCACAGTACCTGCCTAATTACCCTGGGCAGATATTTCCTCCCTGCTGGCTGTCCACCGGCCACCAACACTGACCCCCTATTTTAGGGCAAAGTGGCATTTCGCAAGGGCGGCTTGTCTGGGGAGAGAATGACATGTTTGTTATAAAAAAGTGATTGTATGTATGATTGTATGAATTTGCTACCAAAGTGATGATGATAGCTTACAAAGCACATTCTACTTTTGCATGGTGTGACAGAGATCCCTTTTCCCGTGTATCCATACCATTATTGCTGGTTCACCTGAGCATAAGGTCTACCTGACTGATACTAGACGCTGTTATACCAACAGCTTCTGCTTATAGCTGTTCTGCAGAGTGAGTCACAGTACATCTTTAGAAAAGACAACGAAATAATCGGTTTTCGGTATCAGCATCGGCTATTACAATCGATATCGGCAAATGAAATAATCAGTAATAATCAGTATCGGCATAATCGGCAAAAAGTTATATCGGTACAGCTCTAACACAAACATATCACTACAAGGTCATCTTGCAGCAACATCTTCCCTTTCACCAAGCATGAAACCATTATAGTTGTAACAGACCATTGGCCTCTCACTCTGTAATGGCATCTCTTTACTCCCGAGGTTTCACGCCGAGAGCGTTTCTGAGTAGCTGTTCTGTGAGAGGTGCTATATAAATATATAGATACGATGTGCTACCCATAATTTCAGCAACAGATATAGAAATCAAAACGCATTGCACCATTTTCCATCACACTTTCAACAAGTATAATATATATCTATGAATTGAAATGTATGACTAATTAATCTAACAGTGCATTTATAAAGTGCACATTCCTAGCACCAACCAATCTAAGCAGGTGCTACCAAATTCTACCTTATTTCAACCAAGTGATTAATTTCCACGGAAGGTGTAGTCAGCAGTGAAAGAAATTGTGAATACCATAATTATTTTCCTGGAAGAACCTGATCCGACTTTTCAGCTGCGAGTTCAAAACAGCTCTGCACTCCTCATAATTAGCTGAAAGAGATTATCCAAACTCATAGATATGGATTATCTAATCTGGGATCAGGAGAAGTGACCAGAGATTGAACTCCGCCACTGTCCCTACTGTGGTAGTGCCAACCCCAAGCCTGGCTAAAGATAGCAGTGGCAGCCACAAGATGTCCTTATTCACTGGAAATTACAACCGACCACAAAGCTCATTGGCAGAAACTGGATAGAATTTGTCTGATAATACATGCAATACCAGCTGAAGCTATTTCTAATTGTTTCAAACACCCCTATTAACTGACAAACCATTGACTCTGCTACATTACTAGACAACCGGTATGCATGAATGCTTTACTTACATCAGTATCTGCTGTCTTCAGACATTATCATCAGCCTAGGAAGCAGCCTCTGTCCTCAGTTGAAGTGTGTCTGAAGCATCTCAGATCAGCATCAACTGTCAGCCATCATGAAAAACCAATGAAGCCACTGAACTCACTCATCCAACATATTATTCTCACCTCAGTTCCAGGCTTAAATTTCACACAAAAATAATCAGCCATTCAGGTAGAATCTTGAGGCTAAACCTGGACAACAAAACGGATGCAGCACAAGGAGCATCAAGCAGGACGCTGCATGTTCTAGTCGACCACGATGACAAAGGTAGAAGGAAGGTTCAATTAACTGATTGGGTTGATGTACATTACATTACAAATACAACTGCACCAAGTACAGAATTCACTTACTGACTTACTGAAATAAGACAAAAAGTCTGGAACACATGCTGCTGTAAGTTATGTCTGTGCACGTAATGTGACAATATCGATTATCAACAAAAGATTACTTATGATAATAGGTAGGTCATTAGGTAGATTATTTATATAGTAGGCCAATAAGTAATTATCTTCAAGCCCAATTACATACCAACCTATTCATTTCTTTACTACACAGAAAACGACTACACGTAGGTCTATCTGGGTAATAAAAACGAGACAGTTGTGGCCAATGATGGGCACGATTTGGCTTTGCATTAATCTTTGCAAATGAAGCATATCATTCACTGTCCTGGATGTCAGTCAGTTGCTTCTTTGCTCTTGCATAGTAATTAGCCTTATTTACGAAGCCCACTATCAAATTGTCCAGGTCCAGTCCATAGGGAGCTGAGCTTCCTTGTATAGCCTCGACCTGACGCGTGTTCCTCCAGAATTCTTTCCCATTGCCAATCCGTCGATAACAGTGGCCGTGTCCAATGAACAGACAGCAAAGCCCTTGAACTGACATCATTATCCTGCGCTAACTAAAAACTGACCAAACTGATCGGAAACAGTGCATCTCAATCATAAATATCTGGTAAACAGTTTCTTTCTGCTAAATTGTGACAAGACAGAAACTGGTAAATTTTTGTGTAGTCATAAGCCAGGAAATCAGACCATTGACGAGCGCTGAGTAAGTTCAGAGGAATTTTATAAAAGGTAGCCAAAATAAGATCTGACTTCACTTCTCAGAAGGTCCAGATAAAGAGAGAAGGAGGCATTTAAGTTGAGAAGAACTGGAAAGCAAGGCAGAGGATCAGATATGTCAGTAGTTCTCAAAAAGGTGAGACTAGTTTTGAGCAGAAACCCCAGAGTTGATAGATATAGAAGTCATAGGCAGATGAAGTTGGGCGAGTGGCAATGACGATGATGGAGGAAACGAAAATCTGGAGAATTCTACAGAGTATTGCAGTGTTGGATATGGCTTGGTTGGAGATATTCATACGATCGGGGTTGAGAAAGCCTGAGATAGGAAGATGATCAGATGGAGCAAGTTGCTTGGATGGTGATGAGTTTGCCAATATAATTGGGATGGGAACATTGCATGGAGTCATGGATTAATGATAGGAGTTGGAGGTGGATACGCTCCGGGATTTTTAGCCTAGATGGCACTGATGTTTGTGTATTCCAGTGATAGCTTGGACTGGTTAGTTTTGGAGAAGTTGCAGACGATTAATTTGGGTGAGATTCGAGGTTTAAGAAAAGGGAATTGACATAATAATAGAGCATTGAGTGGAGAATGGAGGTAGAAAAGCTTGTAAAGCTTAACAGCCAATCTCCCCTAGATTTCTCTTAAAGCTGTGAAAGTGTCCACTGAAACAGTATTGTCATTGAAGCCATTTCTTAATCCTTAGACTGAAGGACTTCTGCTACAACTTCCTTTCGGCTTCTTACATAATTTATACCTATGTCCTCCAGTTGCTTTATTTGGTGCTCATCCAATGAAGTGTCCTTTCCAGCAATAAACTCAGAGGCTTTAATTAGGTCTTCTCTGCTCCTCTTTCACTGTTTTTAATCCACAGCTTCTCAAACTTTTTCATAGTTCAAATCCTTGTAGGGATGAACCGAGTTTGAATTTCTTGCCGAGAATCGAGTTTTATGAGCTGAATTTTTACGAGTCTGAGGCCAAATTCGAGTTTCTAATATCTAAAATGAGTCTCATTCTTTTGATTTTTAGATTGACAGTTTGTCGAGTTTATGAATTTTTTAGCTCTGCCTTGCTCTGCTTTTGATTTTTAGATTGACAGTTTGTCCAGTTTATGAATTTTTTAGCTCTGCCTTAGATTTCTGTAGTAAGTAGTAACTTGTATGCACTAAAAGAAGACATATTTATTTGTAACAATATACCATAAAACGATTTTCTGCGGTTTTGACTCCATCACCAATTTCAGCCTTTATCTCAATGACTAGGAGTAGACAAACGGCGGGTTTTGACCCCCTGCCTCACATATTAGCCCCTCTTATCCTCATACAACTACACAAGGACCACCTTTGGACTACTCTTTTGGACAACCCTTCTGGCTTGATGCAGCACTCATGAATAAGCTGGTGCCCTGCGTTTGGTTTTTGAGTGGCAATACAGAAGTTTGGAGATTACGATTTATGATGTCAGTTGATGTCAAACCATGTAAAGCCTTTTCCATCATTGTAATGTGTTCCACCAGTTACTGTTCATACTCCTGCTTAAACAATTGCAGAGTTTAATGATTGCAAGAATCAGGAAGACAAGTAGGACTGTAAACGGAGTAGAGTAGAGTGAGAGGTACCAAAACCAAGAGGATGGTCAATGAACAACCATTGAGCATGGGGTATGATCAATGGTGTCAAATATGGTTGAGATGCTGAGGCAACAGCACTGGTGCAGAAGACTTGCCGATGGCAGATGGCAGAGACAAGTTGATTGGACAGAAAGTCAAGTAGAGCTTCTGTTGAGTATTATGTATTGAGGTCAGATTGGTGGGCTGTGTGAGAAGTGAATTAAAAAACAGATAGTCGATTAGGCAGGCAAGAGTCAAAAGTTGCTCTTGAAAAGTCTTTCTGATCCTTGCAATCATTAGACTATAGAGTGCTTAAGAAACATGTGGAAGTTGCTAGTAAGAGAGTGACTAATAGATAATTATAGAACTTACAGGTAAGAGAACAGAGGCACAGTCCTTTAGAAGGGAGGTTGGGATAGTATCAAGTAGGCATTGTTTGTTGGGAAGAGACTGGGCAAATTGGGAGCAGGGCAATAACTGTGTGGCAGAAGGAGTAGGGTTGAATGAGGGGTGAAATCAATGCTGGAGGAGGTATGGCAGAGTGTAAATGAAGCAAGGGACGAGATAGTGTTCCAGAAAAATGAACACAAGGGATCATAAGACAGAGAGAGAGAGAGAAGGAATCTAGGCTGTGGGGAGGGAGACATTAGATGAAAAAGAGATTTAACAACTCTCCAGAGATGTCCTGGCTTTTGAAACCCATATTTCATGGTTTGTTTTTATTCCTGCAATGGTTATGCATTTTGGTATTTGAAATTCTATTGCTGAAACTTTGAGACAGGACTCTACAATCAATACTGCATGACTACCAATGGCAAGGGTCCAAGCAGGGAGCTCTATCGAAATTCTTCAACTTGATTAGATTAAGTAATCAAGTTAAAGAATTTCCATATAGCTAGGAGGCAAGATTAATTCATATGCTTCACGTCGGTCTTGTAAGAGGACCGTTTTAAATTAAGTAAAAATGTAAACCAGGTAAAATTGACCTGTGCCCAAGTAACCAGATACTAGAAACTCCAAGGATTACTTTATGGATGCAATATTCAGGGCACACCTTCCTCGGTGGTTCTATGAAAAACTGCAGGATATCAACAAGGAGAAGTCTGCATTGATCTATTACCACAAAATAAGAAATATTTGAAAGGTAAGTGCATGAAATCAGCCTTTGAATTTGGTTCTCTATATCTCGTCAAAACCCACCAAGTCACTTTGTGATGTGGTGTGTGTCAAGACAGGCAAATGGAACAAAGCATTCATAGTTTCATCTTAAAAGCATTAAAATGTCTGCCTGGATTCAGCATTCATGAACTCAAAGTAGAAACCTAAAAGGCAGAATGTATTGTTAAATTTGAAGAAACCACCCATACAAGGATCACCATAATTATTGTATTACATGTGGCACGGTGGCCGATTGGTTAGAGCGATCAGTCCACAATGCTCAGTGTGTGCTGAGTGTGCGGGTTCGAACCTCGTCCAAGGAGTCACTGTGTATGGACCTTGAGCAAGTCCTTCACATACAGTTGCGCTGCATTACAACTGCAGTTGCGTCCTCCAGGCGTGCGTACACTTCTGAGCAAAAAATGTCGGAAGAACAGCAATATCAAATTTCAGTTGTATTGTATTATTGTATTGTGTATAAGTGGATTCATAAATGCACTGCACTCTTGTATAGGGAGCACCTATGCACCTGACCAAATAAGACCATGGTTCCCATGTCAAGATGTCTGCCTGAAAATGAACTGGTAGACAACAGCTGCTCAATAAGACACTTGCACTAACTTCAGCCTCACTCTTCAACAGCATCTTTCTCTTCAGTTGAGTGAGATTCTGGTTGAGGATTTGACTTTCTCTGCACATGTGAATTCAATATGTCAAGCATGCTTCATTCTATCTCGGGAGTCATGCATTTCAATATCATCTGTCCCTTGCCACACATCTTCTCACTCTAAGGCAAAAGGTGTTGTTCTGTACATCTTTCTGACCCATACTTCCACAATGCAGCTTCGCATCTTTGTCGTGGTTTGCCCATAATTCTCCAGATACTGCCATACAGAATACAACTTCGTCTTCTTCTACCTTTCACTGCCTTCCTTTCTCAGGTCACTGAAGACCAATTCTATTTGATTGTGGCCTTTTGCCTTGTCAGGTCAGAATGATTCTGGTTAGTTTATGGATGTGGCGCTATATAAATGAGCAATAATGATAATGCAGTTATTGAGAGACTTATACCTACTCATGACCCTGCTGTTCTTATTAGACCTGTCTATGATCATGTTGCCTTTTGCTCTCCATGAACTAAGACTTTATCTACTTCTGTCACTGAACAGCTATTACTACAGTGAGGATGACTAGATAACCCCTGCGGGTTTATTCTCCCCAGGAATTGATTCTTACGATTAGTCAGAACACCTCTGGCCAATTGCACTTAAGGATACTAACTGATCCTATTTGCATTCATACTTGGTCATAGACCATGGAATCGACTCTAAGAAAAATTTTAGCAGTTGCAAATCATGAAGCATAAATAATTGACAGCAGGTGTGAAAGCTCATTACAATGAAATGCACACCTCTTTAAGACTGTCCTCCATGAAGGTCAAACCATCATACTCGCCAGTCAGAATAAAATTTAATGTCAATTAGACCTTATTTAGACATTTATATAGCAGGAGATCCAAAAATCCAGCCAATGCAAATAACAATTGAAGTAAAATTATGCAGCTTAAGGTAGGTTTAAAATATGAGTGATGAGGGAAGGTGTTTCAAGAGGAATTGTCCAACACAGTGGAAAATTATATAGTTCTATTATAACAATAATAATAATAAAAATAATAGTAATAATAGTGTTGATAATATTATTATCATTTCCTTTTGTTTCAAGCACTCATACCTAAGTCACATAACATCTATTGAAATTGTTAAATCCCAGCATCTACAGCACAGGGTGTTCCTCATGCTCACACCACCACCAGGCAGAGCCATGCCATCTTAGTGGTAGGCCCCTCGAGTTGGAATGGCGTCCCTTTGACGCTCCGCTCCCTTCCTAGACTCCCTTCTCACGCATTCCTCTCTCATCTTAAGACTATTTTATTTGGCAGCGCTGGGGTTGGGAGCGCCTCTGGAGTAGTCACCTTGAAGAGGTGCTAAACACAAATTCTTGTAATGAATGAATGAATGAAATATTATATACAAATTGTCATGTGGATGAAGTGAAAACGTTAATCACGTATGTAATTTTATAATCTCTTTCTTGTATAGCTGATGTGCAATAAAAAATATAATATACTCAATATGATATATTAAACGAATGAATAAATAATTGCACATAAACGTGCAAATTCTGCAAGCAACAAATCTCCTCTATCAAAATCTTTCACCACAATCTATTGTATTTCTAGCACACTTTCACTCAAGAATTTTAAACTTACTACAGTGGATACCCATTTACACAGGCAGAGCACAGAAGGTAAGGATCAAGATGGTCTGGTTCATTTATAGTCACTGGTCAGAGAGAGTCAGGAGTGCCACCAGAATCAACTGGTGTTTCTTACACAGACAATCATTTCTATATTTGTAAAAGACCTGTTGTATGGATCCAACTGATCAGTGGTAATTATAATTATCATAACTCTGTTATTGCTTTCTTGTGCATTGGTCAATGGTCATCCTGCAACAGCCTTCCTTTAAAATTCACAAACTATTTCATTACTGATAGGCTGATAGCTGAAGAAAGAGTTTAAAGCCATCTTAAGATGCACTCTATTAGATCTGTTATATTGTCACCTTAAGTGCCCTTTTGAAGTTCTTAAAAGGCGCTGTAACAATAGCCTGAGACATACGCTGCCACCGTAAAGTTCTGCACTAAATAATTCACGAGTTCTTATGAACAAAGACCAAAGCATGAACACACACACACACACACACACAATGTCCGTCCTCAGCAGCACATAACAGTGGCAGACATGAAAACAAACAAATTTTACACATTCTAAAAAGACACAGACATGTTATGCACACCAAAAACAGATGATGCTAACCAACACCCACACACCCATACCCACACCCACACGCACACACTGATAATATTATATGTATTTAGTTAAATGTGTATGTAGGGCTTGGAGAAAGTTTCAATTTGCAAGCATGCATATACCTGAACTTATAACATACATATATAAGAATACATAAACACAAAAATGTATACATAGATAACACAACAGTATACAAATACGTAACATAGGCCTACCTACATAGTACATACATGTAACCATGACATGCACATGTAGAAGAAAGCAGACAGGTAAATAAGACAGAGAGCTCTGGCGTAAGGACAGCTGATGGAAGCTGGCGGCAGAAAGGTAAACACAGACGGAACCTCAATTACATAATCAGATGCTGAGTAGAACCTTTAGAGATGAGAGACTGTCATAAAGATGAAATTGTGGGTATTGTATGACCCTAAGAAAATAAGTCATAAAATTATATTGTGCATGGAAGAGAAGCCCTGATTAGATTTTGGGAAAACAAGGCAAGCAGAGGGATGGGCAGAGACGACCCATTGGCAAATTAGTCTGTGGAAGCCAGGTGAGTCAGCATCTTCCTGGCATCAATTGATGATCTATTCTGCTCCTGCAACAAAACAGATGGCACTAGAAATCATGCCTGCTGCTGCAGACAGCCTTATGTAACTAAGGCGACCCTCGAAAGAGATGAGATCTGGTCTGCATATCACTCGCCATTCAATCTTTTTAAAGTCTATCCATTCAGATGATAGGCCTACCATCTGCCTTTCATTAAAAAAATACTTGTAAACCCAACATAAATAATAAGTCCTATCTACCCATACATGGTAGAGTTTTCAATATGATACTAGTTGTAGATTTCTCCATTTCAGAATTATGTCAATTAACATAACAGCCAGAGGCATCATCAGACTCTAACATATTTATTTGCTCAATCTTTCTCTGGTAGTTTTTACCAGCCACAAATAACCAGCCAATACAACCTACTCCTACAATTATTGAACACCTAATTCTACAAAGCAGACAACAATACAGACCCTCTGCAAGTACATTAATTACTATCTTTGACCAGGCAAAGTGCCCTAGACACAAACTGGTCTACCTTCTCTATTTACTCTACAACATTGTCTGACAAGCTGACCAGCTCTCCTGTTCAGAATGATGGAGCACCAGAGAAAACAGCTGACCACTCATCAGCTATGCTACTTGTGGAAGTTGGCTACTTACTTCAAGCACATCTTTCTTTATTTATCAGTGACAGGTATTTAAAGCTGTGACGAATTGAAGTCAGAATCTGAATAGAAACCTGACTTCACCAACCCCATTCTGCAAGAGAAGCGTCTAAATGATGCTGCATAAATGTTTTATTACATTACTTTACAGAACGTTAAAAAGACCTTTGATTCATAACATTTGCACAGGCTGTAAGTAAGGCATTTTCAAATCACAGTTGATGCATTGTACAGCTGAGCCCTTGATTTAATTTTTGCTTTAATTCAGACCTGCAAATGACTTTGAGTTGGGTCCTTACATATTGCAGTTTTTTATGCTTAGAAGATCAGGAATTTGCAATCACACGTAAACAGGCATCATGATGAACAGTAATTTTTGTGCAACAGTGATGATAAGCTCATTCAATTTTAACATAAACGGCATCACATTTAAAATTGTTTCAAATCACTCTGCTTTCCAGAATGTGAGCTTGCTTTTTAAAAAAATGCTAAAATAATCACAACATGGCCCATACTCATTTCTGGGTTGCTGCAGTAATTGCTAGATGTAAAAAAATCCTCGAAATTGCATTTCAGTCTAGTCATATACAGATGCCTATTCATTCTTTGCGGAAACACCTCTTACAGCATCCTCTAACATATTTTCAACATTTTCAGTTACATGAGTTGGTCAGCTTCCATACCCTAGCTATATTTGTAATTTTAAGGGACTGGTCTGCCTCTAATTACTTTTATTCTTAAAATTTATGTCAATCTTAAGACAGCATCACAAGAGCCGCATGAGGCAAGAGATTGCCTACATGTATGCTGGCTGTACATAAATGATGGCTGGGTTATTTTCTGCTCAAAGGTATTAAAAGCATGGTGCAAATTTAAAATGACAGACATGCAGACACAGACAGATAGACAGGCTGGCAGGCAGTGAGGCAGAGCGTCACTTCTCTTATATATACATAGAGAAAAGAAAGCCATAAAGATGCTGATGTGCTTTCATCCCGGATGCACTTGCTCGTATAGGAAGATGCATGAATGCATACTGAAGAGCCGATGATGGCAAGGGGCAAAATGTATGAACAAATATCACAGCATGGCCCATACTCATTTCCGGGTTGCTGCATTGAATAAGAAGCTATGGCCAAAACAGAAGCACAAAGCCAGTTGTGTGCTTTATGGTCCTTAAGCAGAAACTAAACACGGAAAATGTTTATGTTTAGATTGTGCCTGATTAGTAATCAAAGCATACACCTGTCCTCAAATCCTAATAAGCATTTGCTGATAGGCAACTGATAAAATAAACGTAATTGCATAACAGTCATTAATCCGATTTTGCTGAAATTCAGCCCATTCAAGTAAAATGGTACACAGGGTTTTAAGACAATTACCAAGAATGTTGTTATGAAACTGTGCATAGTTCACTAATTCTTGGGTTTAGAACATCATTTATACTGCAACCAGTATATAAGTAAGTCACAGTTTGACAACCCATGAATTTATTGAAAAGCAATAAATTAAAAAAATTGCAAATTAAGAACAGGTAGGGTGTGAGCGTAGAGCGAAAGACACTCTTCACTGAAGAGTTTCAAAGGTGAGGAGGAGGACGAGGAACAGGCGGAGGAGGAAGAGGAAAAGGAGGAGGAGGAGGAGGAGGGCGACAGCATCAGCAGCGGGGACTGGCAGCAGTGAATGAATGCCTGTCAAAGAGGAGAGCTCTGTGTACCAGGAACAATATACTTTCCAGCAGTTGAAGTGTGATCATCCTTTATAAACTTGCATATCACATATATCACCAAACGGTGGCAGAGTAACCACACACCTGATTTCCATGAGCAGTAAGCATAGTAACGATATCCCTCATGCATATTACTTCTGTATGTATATACACTATAGATAGACATAAACCGGTATATACATAAACTTTTGTACTGGCTAGTGTCAGTCGGGATGTCAACCGGAGGGGGCCCTTCGGCTGTCCAGGAGATCTTCAGAGCCCTTGCTTCCATACATCATCATATGAAAACTGAAAACTACAGAGCACTATCCTGCGTAGGTCCCTTCCTGTGACAATCATGTTCACAGGGCTTTGGAGAGGTTCTTAAAATACACTGAAAATAGCTCATATATATACACATATACATGTGTACATATGTACATACATACATCCTCTGGTTACATCATACACCATGGCACCAGTAGGCCAGGTTTTTCTATTGTCTGCTAGAACTCTAGTTCCAGCCAAGATCAGGTGTTTAGTCAGGCAGTCTGCCCAGGAAGCGGTGTCCAACCGATCCATCTCAAGTGATCACACTTCAAGCCTCAGGTCACGTGATCCCTATTTCTTCCTGTCTATCCTCAAAACAGGAACTGCTGTAACAGCAAGAGGTTGGCATTTTCCAGCACTAGAATGTTGTTCTGACAACCCGTCTTCAATCCCACCACCTGGCCTCATCTACCTATGACGTACTCCAATTTTTTTTAACATTGTTTACTTATTGCTGTGAGAATTCACCACAAAATCTTCTCAATTAAGAGGTAGGCCCTATTCTAAAGCAAGTCTAAGTGTGCAACTGTCTAATATTATAATAATATACCGGTATATAAATAACTATCACCACTCAACTTCATAAGCTTCTCACTTGCATCAATTATAATATCTAAAAATGGGTCTATAAAGTCCATTACTTGACTATGATTCAGTCTCAATATCACCATTAACTATTTTATTTACCAACCAGAAGATTAAAAAAAAATTTTTTACTAAGCAGTTCTTCAATCATAGAGCAACATCTAAAATATTTTATGCATTTGAAAAAAGTTAAAAAAAATTCCATAACTGAAAACTGAAAATACTAGTACACGTTTATATACAGTCAGATTGATGAAATCTAGCAGTAAATGCAGAAAGTTCATGGTCTTGGGAGACTATACATATAAGCATTCTAGTTGTGTCCCTTGTGCTGCCATTCAAATAAATAACTTTAGAATCCCAAGAGATCTGTTAAACTGGCAACCTAATGTGCAATAAAACTGACATGTAACAGAAGATAGTATTTAATAATAAATACCTCATCTAGCAGTGAGTGTAATGATGGTAAAGAGCTATTTGAGATGATCAGACAGCGAGGATGAGGACCGGTCACCTGCCCTCATTTGAAAATTAATTCACTAAAACTTTATATCTATGGCTGTTTCTCAAACTGTAATGCTCTTCATCTTCCTTGACTCATGCCAATGACAGATTAATCCACCACTAGGGCCATTTCTCTGAAGGTTAAGCCAGTCTGTTTTAG
Source organism: Bimastos eiseni (assembly GCA_959347315.1). Classification (NCBI taxonomy): domain Eukaryota; kingdom Metazoa; phylum Annelida; class Clitellata; order Crassiclitellata; family Lumbricidae; genus Bimastos; species Bimastos eiseni. Next base: position 22,780,791 of record OY365806.1, on the reverse strand, counting down.
GTCAAAACTTTAAGACTGCCATACATAACACAGACCGTAGTATATGACCCATAATGTACGCCTTGTTTTAATCAAGTGCCCACTAAAGGCGTAACAATATAGTCAATAAGCTGTACCATTAGGTATAGCTTCATGGTTTGTCATACTATCCACAAATCATTCACTACAGCATAAAGTTTCCTTCACTTTCATCCTTAGCAGAACAACCACCACAGCCACCAATCAACTGACTCGACCATAAGTTTCTATTATTTATTTATTTGGACGAATTATATGGCGCCCCTTAAGACATCCACTCAGAAGCGCTCCCGACCCAATCCCGGCTACTTCTATGGCTACCTTGGGCCGACTGAATCACGAAAGTCAACTTTTAGGTCCACCTACGCTGTTGCCCTCCATCAAATCATCACCACCACCACCACCTCTTTCCACTCAGAGCAATTAGCTTATGCATACCTTGTTAAGCAAACAGCTATCAACTTGTGGAGATAAATTATATGATTGCAGACCCACCACTGTTCTGGTTTCCCTCATAGGCCGCATCATCATGTAACATGTTAAAATAATAATATTAATATTCGTTTAATTTAAAACTGACAAATCGCAGTACGATAACTAACACAATGACAAGTTATTACAGGAGTCGAACTTAACCGTCAACAGCTAAGCAAGACGCTAATAAGGTCAAACATCTCATTTTAACAAATGTCGCTGCCTAGTGAAAGTACAGCTAGTCAATCTTACAGGGATACGGGTCTCAAACTCAGTTCCTCAGCTCTGCACCCCATTGTGTTCACCACATTACTTTATGGCACCCCCATAGTGGACAACTGTTATTCTAAACATTTCTCAAGCGCTACCTACAAGCTAAGCTCGTGGCACCACCTTATTCAAGAGCTCTATATCATGTCAGAGGGACTGACCAAAGATACCAAGTGGGGATCCAAGTTTGGATGACATAAGAGAAGACAGAGGAGGCAGAAGATTGGCTCCAGTGGATCATGTCTAGGGCATGAAAAAGTGGAAGGACTAGGAAAGGAGGATGTGTAATCGTATGTAAATGTAAATCTCTGATAAGATGCAACATTCACAGCGTCCTTTCTTTCGGCCTTGGCTGTGCTACGGCGCTACTTAAATTGTCTTACTATTATTATTATTATTATTCATAACTGAGTATGGTCACCTAAAACTTGTGTTACCTTTTGGGCTTTGTGGCCACATTTACTGTGATTGCTTCAGACATCAGATACAACTGTTGTGATAAATATTACCAATCTAGCACCTGTAAATGACAACAAAGATCCAAGCAGTTGCCATTTTCACATACTAGGGTGCTTAGAACTAAGTAAGATTTTTCAGGCATCATATACAGCTGGTATCTCAGTGCAACCATTTACGAAAAATATCACGAATCTAGCATCTGCAAATGACAAAGATACAAAAAGGTGCTGTTTCCCATACGTGATTCATTACGTATAAATTCCAGCCTACTAATCTTTTAAAACCTACACCTGCAAACAGAATACACTAATCTAGACATACAGCTCACAAACACTAAAAATTAACATTCTAGGAACACTAGTTTCTATTGCTGTTACTTGGCAACTGAAGTAATTCAATCGAATTCTCGAATGTTATCGTCAGTTATTTCCAATCATGGTCTCCGGATTTAAATAACCATTCCATTGAAATTAGTCAACAACGCTTAATAACCGAAAAGCTGAATTGGTTTCCAAGGTAACTATTAGTACCTGATCATCAAGAAAGTGTTAAGCATATCACTTCATCCACTAGTCACGCATGGAAAACTGACCGACCACATCTTTTCCTATGTTCTCTACAGAGTATAATCAGGGCATGCACAACATTTGCATTTTATAAGACAGACGTTAAAGAGCAGAACCAGTGCTTTTCGGCGAGATACAATCCCAGTGCAGTGACTGATAGACACACGTTATATTTATGCTGCTCCCTTGACTGTGACCAGGAAACTGAACCTAGCTTGCAAAACTGGTGTTTGCTGTTGGCACATATTATAATTTTCAAATGTAGGATGCAAGTTTCTCTAAATCTTCTTGTGTGTGGTTGATTCTTGCTTCATAAATCTGGCAGAGATGTAATAACTGTGCGATGGATTGACCTGAGCGTCAATGCACCACCTGATTTAGTCGGTTAAGGTCTGGACAGCGAAAGTCTTGGGCTGCTGAAGCAGAAGCAATCAATCAAACGACAACACATCCAGACAAAGACACAAAGACAAAGGCACACAGACAGGTGACAGTCTGAGATAACCAACCACCGAGATAGACAATAACAAATAGACAACACAATCAGACAAAAAGAGATAAAATCACACACACACACGCACACACACACACATATCACACACATACATGTACAAAAGGTATGGATATGCATGTATACATTCACTCAGACAAAGAAAGAGAAAGGGCGACACATGCCCACATCCTGGAAGAGGGTTAGAACAAAACAGCAGAAAGAGAGACACAAACAGCGATGATGTGGAGCAACAACAAAGGACCAACACAAACAGAAGGCAACTAATACAGATAACAAGACAGAGAGAGCAAGACAGTCAGACACAAAGACCAATACCGATGGAAAGGAGAGACAGACAGACATATAGAGACACAGCAAAGCAAACAAGAAACCATACAAGGTAATAGCTAGAGCAAAGCTTTAGATGTTTTTCCATGAACAAAGGACTACCTATTCATGATCACAAAAGACTACAGGAAGCTGCTATTGATAAATTCTGCTGCAAAATCAATGCCCCTTGGGTTGATCTCGCTAAAAGCCTAATGATGGCCGTGCACCTAGAACAGCATCAGAGAGCCATATTATGCCTACTAATGACCCATAATGACAAGATATACTACATCATCATCAATTATTCAGTTAAAATGATATACGAAAGATTTCATTCCACTAGAAACAAGTTTGAAAGATTCAGCAAATTCTCAGTGAATTGCTAAAGAACACACACATTAACGAATCACAAAACAACTGTTGTAACGACCTCTTAAAGAAAATTAGCTCCATGACCTTACAACAGTGTTTTTAAAAGACAATGCATACACGTAGGTTAGATGCAGTCATCAGAGCTCAACAAAACCCTGTATCAATGAAAACAGAATACGAGACGATCAAACAACTTCACCCACAATTTATATGTCAGAGCTCTGGTATTAAGTAGAGCTGTACCGATATCACTTTTTGCCGATTATGCAGATACCGATTATTGTTTCATTGCCGATACCGATTATCTAGCCGATTACTTCACCGATTATTTCACCGGTTAATTCATTGTGTTTCCCAAGATGTCCGGTTCAAAAAGATAGACCTACTGCTACTGCCTATTGTTGTGATATAAGCAAACACTTGCTCCGTAGGAGACGTATACATGTAGTTGGGGACTAATCCTAGGCAGCCAAAACACATTAGGCACACCGCCCGTCGTCGACCTTGCACGACGGAGGAGAGAAAAGTGATATCTATGTAACTGGACACCATCTTCTGACGAACATGCCAATGATGCCATTCCCTCCCCAGACAAGGCACTTTTATGACAAGCCCATGGTAATTAAGAAGGCACTATGACTCATACTTTTCCACAGTTTATACTAGCATAATGCCTACTGGGTGGTCTGAAGTGCCCATGTTCGACGAAGCCCAAGTTAAAGGGCCACGCGCTATGGGAACCGAACAGAATGTTGTCCTTCACAGAATACCCAGTCATTTTGCTCTTAAAGACTGAAAAAATTATTGTAAATTTAAAAATTATTTTTAATATTGGCGCCGATTATCTGACCGATATCCAATACTGCCGATATCTCTATAATCGGCCCCCATTATGAGTGTTGCCGATGTATCGGTGGAGCTCTAGTATTAAGCACTAAATCTGTATTTTCAACATGTAAACTTACAGAATAAGAAATTGTCAGATTAACAATCTGAACAATGTTTGCTTATCATTGAACTCTTTGTAATCACTTCAACCATCATTGATGATCATAGTTAATCAACAACGTCAATTGTCTATATATACAACTACTAGAGATGAACTGACACTCTGCTGGGAACTGGGTTCGGCTTGAGTTTCGTAGTACTCGGCATTAACTTGAACTCTGACAAACAATGGTTACGATTTTTCATTTTTCCGATTTTCTTTCTGAAAACGACAATCTGAATTTTTAATTTACAAGGACAATCGACCTAACTAAAAACACAAATACTGTTATTTTTATTTACAAAAGGGCAATCGACCGAACTAAATACACACATACATGTACATGTACTGTCACTATTAGTACTTACTAGTTACTACTTCCGATTGTTAACTAAGGCAAAACTAAAAAAATTCATAAAAGTTGTGCAAACAGCCAAGCTAAAAATAAGAGAATCAGGGTTTTATAAATATTCTAAACTACAGGACTCTGCAAAATTCAACGTGTAAACCTCGGTACTCTGATAAAAATTCAAACTTGGTTCATCCCTACCATCTACCTAGAAAACTAAAAGGTAGAAGCTTTAGATGAACTAACCTGCTGATGTTTTCCCCTAGATGTAGATAGCGATTTTGTCAAAGGCTAAACAAGAAATGGAGTTGGGAATGACAGGTATTAAATTCTTTACTCACAGACCAGACAGCTTTATAACATTTGTACATTTACTCTATTAAATTTAGATCTGCATATTAATAAGAGATTTGTCTGGACATTACCATATTAAAAAAATCAGTTAAGTCACAATGCTGCAGATGTTAAGTCTCATGTAGGGCATAACTGGAAATCGCCTCCAACATTCGCCTCAGTCCGTATTCGCCTCAGTAAATATTAATTACACACACAATAGTTAAAAATAGAAATTTTTTAATTCATTAATTTTTTATAAACATTTAATAATCTAAAAACGAAAATTAAACGTTTAAAGTTGCATTAGTAGTTATTACAAGCACACACATTTATTTATTTTGTAAGTTTTTCATTACGCGAAAGTGACGAAAGTCGAACACTTTAAGCTTTGCCCGCAGATGGTACTCGCCTGGCCAAAGTTGTCACTACGAATTCGGTTCGCACCCGGATCCGGCGGATTTGGTGCTCAGTGGAAATTGTCTACTCGGTTATGCCCTAGTCTGTTGCAGGACTATAGGATCTTGTTCAAGTGTTGTTTGTATAGTTCATGAGATTGCAATCTACTGAAAGTCTGACCTGGAAAAGGCATGCATTGATCACATCATGTAGGCCTACACATGAGGAGCATCCAACTGACCAAGACTCACGCGCTGTTGACAATTACCCTGCTACAATACTAGCCTGAAGACTAAGGCAAGTACCATTGTGCAACGGAATGTGCCACATTATGTCCTCAAGTGTTACTGACAAGGCTTCGTCACAGCTGACCTATACGAGGCACTAGGAATGAATTGACTCCATGGCAGAAGGAATTCAATGTTGTTGTCCTTCCACTGGCTGGAACCAGTCTTTTGCAGTCTATGGAATGCTGTTGAATAGAATATGGAATGTAGAGGCTAAAAAGCACTGCTAACATTTTGGATATGATCTCCAATGGGCTTTCTTGCAATCAGTAATAGACATCCATAGGACTGCATAATGCACTTCTGCATTGCTGGGGCCAAGTGTGCAAGGCATCAACAGGCACTTGGTCCAGATTTGCATTGGTCATTAGCCATGGCTAGCTCGCTGACAACTGATGAAAATCCACTTTTATCAGACGACGAGCTCCAGTCCTCATCTCATAATTGCTGCCACAGACTGGACTGATTGACGAAATGGTACAAAGCTCCAATTCCGGCTTTTGAAGAACATGTCATAAAGCAAACAGTTATTGACAAATGTGTTTTTGAAAAGAGTGGTAATAAATAATATTGGCCACTGCTGCTGCTGCCACTCAGATGAGTTTTCATTACTATTTAGAGCACATCAGACTAATTAATGTCAAGGGTGGAAACACCAAATAATTTAGGCTAGTGAGGAGCAGGAGAAGGGGAGGAGGAAGTATTGAAGGTACATAGAGGTATAATGTAATGGACGCCTTGCATGGCTGCCAACAGCTAAATTTAACTCCTGTAATAACTTGTCATCATTCATTCATACTGTATTTGTAATGATACTGCAGTTTATCAGTGTGAAATTAGAAGAAAATTATTAATACAGGGTTCGTAATATTACTTTCAGTTACATTTGCAATCTATCCCGTATATGACGCAGTTAATTTCAATATTCTAATAATTATACAGCCTTATCAATACTCTTATAACTGCAACCAAACTAATTTACTCCTTTGCTATCAGAAACACAATAAACTTAACTGGAAGTAGAGACAATTCATTATGGACATGTCAAAATCTCTGTGCCTAAGCACTTGCCCTAAACAAAATAACAGGCATCATAATTGTATCATTATTATTATTATTATTATTACCGAAATTTGATATCGCCCTTCTTCCAACATCTTTTGCTCAGAAGTGCATACACATGCCTAGACGGTGCAATTGCAGCTGTACTGCAGAGCAATGGTGAGCGAAGGACTTGCTCAAGGTCCCTACACAGTGACGCCTCGGACGAGGCTCGAACCCGCGCGCTCAGCACACACTGAACGCCACGGGCTGACCGCTCTAACCGATCAACCACTGTGCCACACCACATCATATTCTAGCTTTGCCTGGAATTGACTTTCTAATACAGCTGGTGTGCTGCTTCGTCTATGAATTTACAGTCCTTCAAAAGCACTATTGTTGACATCGCTTGCATTATGATAATGCACTTCACAAATCTTCAGAGACAGGAAATGGTCACCGACATTTAGAGTCTGCCTGTGCTAACACTCAACCAAATGCATTATTGCACAACAGTTTTGTGGCACAATTTAGTAGATCAGGCTACAAAAATAGCAGCCTTAATCATGTCCCTGCACCAAAATTTTAGATTCTCTTCCCGTACCCCTCCATAGAAAGAATTGAGTCAGTAACAGTTATCAAGGTTCTTGGAGTCACTATTTCCAATAGCTTGGGGCTCTCTGCAGCACGTAATATATAATATAAATAACATCATCTGCAAAGCAAAGCAATCTCTATTCGCTCCCCACACCCAGATTGCACATGGTTTATCTGGTAGAAGACTTCATGATGTTGTCGGCACAACCACAGTGGCACAAATACTGTACTCATCTCCTGTCTGCAATTAAAATGAGAGGACCTACCCTCCCCCCTATGGGTCATCTTTACCTTAAGTTGATTTGCATAGGTTTGACAGGAGATGAGTACAGTATTTGTGCCACTGTGGTTGTGCCGACAACATCATGAAGTCTTCTACCAGATAAACCATGTGCAATCTGGGTGTGGGGAGCGAATAGAGATTGCTTCGCTTTGCAAATGATGTTATTTATATTATATATTATGTGCTGCAGAGAGCCCCAAGCTATTGGAAATAGTGACTCCAAGAACCTTGATAACTGTTACAATTAGCGAAGTGCCTTGTACTTATCCGCCAAGCTGATTCACTCCAAGCAATGTGCCTGGTAGTGTCCAGCGAAAGATGGGCATGCGTGAAGTGTCACCCTCTGTCACATGGTCAAGAGTGCATAACAGGGATGCTCACACACTCTGTTACATTTCTTTTACATTATTTTAATTATAACTAATAAAGCCAAACATAGTGCATTAGCTTAGGAGCTGTCTGTCAGGTGCCCAGTACTTCAAAGAAAATATACAATTCTTCATATCTGAATGAAAACTGAGTCAGTTGTGTGGAAACATTACAGTAGAGAGGCTAGTAAAAAAAGCAATAAAGAAACTGGAAACCATTGCTCACATCACGTGTGGCAAAACCATGAGCTTCAAGTTGTTCAATCTATTCAAACTGCCTTTGCAGTGGTGAAAACAATGTGAGTTTCATCCCTCTCTATTGCAGATTCTTAATGGATAACACACGAAGCCACAAAGTAGTCCATGTCAGATGAACAGTTAAGGAAATGAAAGGCCTAAATTTAGAAAGTTTTGGTCACATAAGATTGCATTATCATCTCTCATATCTTGTGCTCTGAAAGAAATTTCAGAATGAATCACCGGTCACAAAAGCATGTAAGATTGCAAGAAAGCATTTGGCAGTTGGCTAAGTATTTGAGTGTTAGTTGATAACCTGTGTAATACGTGTCAGATGTAAATCGCTGCATTCTGACAGCAATGCTTTCAACACACAAAAATACACTACAACACATTTTTTTATGTTCATCATTATGTCTTCCTCGAATAATTATTTCCTATACACGTAACTTGAAGTCAGGTCTGCAGTTTTCTGAAATCTTTGACAGCATTAGGGAAACTGCAGACATCATGAACCAACTAAAATGTTTGATACCATAAAGCATTAAGGTGATAGTCATCAGAACAGGATGAAGCAACCATGATAAAAGAGTCACTTTATTGTTCAGTCATGATTTACATTAAGTAATTGAGCTAAATTTCAGCTGTGAAAATTCAGTGCAAGCTGATTCCGTCACTGATTTTTCCATATCTGTACACTTTATCCAGTGTGCATCCTTATTTGAGCACCAATTCCTTCCTTCTCTTGTCTTGCACTCATTGTCCAATTCATTGTGGGAAACACATGAGAATTTACAGAAAAGAATTGCATTTACACAGATCATACATATAACATTTACCAGGCTTCTCATAATAATTACTTAGTGACAGTTGGAGTTGTAGCCATAAATCAGTTGTGTAAGTCAAGGAAGCAGGAAAGTAGTGAAAATCAAGATTGTTTTGATGGTCACGTTTACAGAAAGTCCACCTATCCGATAGCAGGGTAATAATGGGGTTGGCCCTCAGTTTCTTAGGTTCTGAGCCTGCAGAGACATAGCATCATACTTCCTAGTTCACACCGACCAGTAAATAAAACTATGCAACTTTACATGATAAACGCCACAATAAGCCATTACAGCTTTTCCAGGGCATAGACACCACATGTTTTTTACCATTATCATAATAGTTATTGAATGTATTCATCTTATGCAACCATAACACCCTTCTTTCCTCTGTTCACAAACATCTTCTCTCTGCTATCCATCTTCTTCAGATAAAATGGATGTTATTGTTAAGCTTTACTGAGATTACCCTGTGCAGCCTGCCTAGCAAGTGTAGATGTTCCCATTGTTTAACCTCTAGCAGTCACCACGGACAAACTCCGCTAATGCATCATTAGTCCAACAGGAGTCTACAAGCAGCCTGCATCGTCTGTGATTAGTGGCAAGAATAAAAACAGACAATGATTATCGTTACCACCAGTCTTTAAGAAACCACTCTGACCAAGTGTTTCTAGCAGACTATCGACAAAAGTGAAAAATTGAAACCACATAGATGTAAATCTCGATTCATTTACAACAAGTGAAGCAATATTATTCAGACTTAATTTGAGTTCAGAAACCAAACTAAGCCTCTGCTTTGCTATCTCACAGACTACCTGACTGACTCCCTGATTGACAAATTAATTTGTAAGCGAGTTGTAGCTTAGTCAGCATTTGACCATGTCAACCCAAATTAAATTTAATTGGTCAATTGCACTCATATATCTTCATTAGATTCTAGAACACTGATTGATATTAGCTAAAAAGTCAGTCACACAGAGGAAGCTTAAAAAACAAAGAGGAAGCATAAAAACAATGACATAGATAGGCATTTTGGCAGCTGGGGCATGATGCTATAGCAAGTGCCCTTCCCTACAGAGAACACTTAAATTTAACACAACATGTTACAGAAATACAATGTATTAAACACTACTAGATGAAATGAATATGTGATTCTTACCAACGTCTACATTGCACCACTTGCAGTTCAGGATACATTTTCCAAATTTTATTTAAATTGCATTTGTTTAGATCTGTCGGGTTGCTATGTTTAGCGTCTTCGTGAGGTTTGTAGAGAAGGCGGTATATAAATGGCTATATACAATACATCTTCATAACTTATGGTTTCTTTAATTGGAAATTGAGATGCTTCTCTGCTTAACTCCATCCAGTCACGACAACCTTCACCTCTAGTTACTGGCTGATGAAACTGCTGTTGCATGCTAGATGAATTGTCTGCTTCATCTGAAAAAACTGCTAATGATTCAGTGCTGCCATAAACTGCATAGAACTGCTACTTGCTGTTCTGCTTTTTGGCTCATTTTCGACAAAGGCAAAACAAAGTGATACACAAACAGCCTTGAATGACGAAAACAAATATTATGAATGGAATTTTGAATTGAGAACATATTATAGATAGGCCCATTCCACGACTCATGCTGACTCAGTTCCATTGTTTATACCTCTGAATCTCCCATGGAACCTACTCAAAGGATGACACTAGCTTTAAGGAAAGGCTAAAACAACCGCAGGTGTAAATAGTTTTGTTGATAGACAGATTTCTCTTTCATTAATACAAATACAGAGGATTTTTTTATGTGGCATGCGTAATATATCAAACAGCCAACACTGATTGAGGGACAGAGAAAGGCGAAGAGTAGAGAAGTACCTAGAGAGAGAAGAAAAATGACGATTAAACCAAAACCTCTGAACATTTAATTGTTTGTTGTCAAGCACACATAAATCTATTTTATATTTGCAGTGTCTATATTTAGATCAGAATTCTATTGCACTCTTTTAGGGCATAGGCTTAACTTCATTTTGTTTGTCTGGGGTCAATTCAGACAAGTGACGAAATATCATAGGTATATTTGCTCTTGGAGCATTATAGTCTGCAATCTATAGAAATCTACATAATAGCCTTTTTATTCAGTGTATTAAGAATTGAAGACGCATTTTGTATTTATTCAGCGTTGTAGCAGGAAGTCCAACTGGTATTATCTGTAAGAAGCATTCATAAATTAGCAGGGTTTCTGGTTTAATGCGGCTATAGTAAAAAACATTTTTATAGTTGAACACTCATCATGACATTCTATCCAGACAATAAAAGACGGAGGATTGACACCAGTCATATGGAGTCAACTACTAAACATGACTCTTTACTTTAACAAAGAGATGACAAAAGAGTAAATTCTGTTTATTCAAAATGTTGTAAATTTGACAAAAGAAGCATTTGAACATCAATTTCCCTTCACCATCAATAAAACTGCACAATGTTTGCTTCTCATAATCAGCACGTGAAGGGTGTCATCTATAAATCTTCAGCCATTGCTTTCCATTAACACAACTGTTAGCCAAAAACACAAAACATAATTGTTATCCCATTGTTCCTGCATTCAGCAATAATAATAATGACTGCAAATGATTAAAAGACAGTCCGTGTTACTACCTGATACCTGCACTCAGGACTGCAGTACCTTATTATCCAAGGCAATGTACGAAAATAGCTCATATTTATTACTTGGTAATCTAATGAACATGCACCACAGTAGGATGAGCAGTTGGTTTAATAAAGAATATATTAATTGCCCACTTACTCATGAAGCTGAAGTCTTCATCCGTTACGGAAATAATCAGAGATAATCAGATCTAGTGCCATATATTTGTTAAAAATGTCCTGCTCAATTGGCAATCAACTCATCCCTCTGGACATACAGGACATTGTTTTTATTCCCATTCATCACTACTTGAATCTCTGAACTGCTGAATGGACATTTATCCTACATTCAACACTTAAACTTGGTAATAAATTGATCAATATAAAGAAGGGTGTTTACAAACAATGATTCTACTGCTTACAGAATTAATATCAGTTGTTGCTGTTATTTTTAATGTGCTGATTAAGACTATCACCCATGACAAGAACAATGATTATTAGTAATATACTGATGAAGATTCTGCTGACTGCTGTTGCTGTCAGTGGTAATGGTTATTACTGGAGTACGTCAACACCCCGTCAACACCCTATACAATATATTTTCGCAAATGTCCAAAAACGACACCAACTCTGACCCTAAACGACCCTCACGATGTCTAACCTGATCCTAACAGACCCTCGCGACGCATATTACAGATTTCTTTACTGATTTGCATGACCTATAAAGCATAAAGCATCACACGAATATTGTATAGGGTGTTGAGGTACTCCAGTTTTACCGTGATAATGTTATGGTTATGAGTATGGTCAATTGCTCATTGAAACTTTCAATCCATTATGATATCTACTGATCAGCAGATATTCAACATTATGATAATCACCATTATCGTCATCATGATCATCATGATTATCATCACTATGATCGTCATCCTTACCCTCATCATCACCATTGCCATCTTCATGATCATCATCATTATAGTGACCACAATTATCATCATAACTATGATGTTATTGTCCAATTCCTTGTTTTCTTCTTCCTTCTATTATTTTGTCCTTTCACTCAGCCTCATTATCACATTCGTCTTCATCAGGCAGTCGCCATCATCACCATCCTGACCATCCAATCATCTATAACCATAACAATAGCTGCATTCTAAGCATCATCATCATGGCAGTGAAGTGCATTTGGACAGCCTTTTTCCCCTCAGGCAACGGCGCGTGCTAGGCACATTAGCCACATAGAGACTGATAACAGCAGCCATTATAATATGTTAGCCATCCGATGTAAATGTCTCCCCGTGTTGACTGCATGCAGCTTCTCTTTCTAGGTGCGCAAGCCTTCATCAGGCACATGCTCAGACTAAGATCACCTGTCAGCCAAGGCAGGAAATAGAAGACACAGGCACGAAGATAGGGATTTATTTCATAAGCCCTTCATCAGCAAATTCTGCAGCTTAATGATTCAGAACCAACGAGGCCGATGTCATGCCAGCCCCAATTGCATGGAATAAAGAAGCTCTGATTTATAAATCAGTTGCACCACATTCTCCTCCACTTACTGGTCAGACCATCATACCTCCCAATACAAAGAAATTTATGGCTCATGCAGTTGTGGACATTTCCACAAGCACACACAGATAAAAGCACAGTCAAAAGACACTTAACCATCTCTCTTCACCCATAAAACATGCTTTTAGAATGTCCTTAATGCCAGCACTTGAAAGAAATGCTCCAATAATTCAACAAAAATATATCATAGTATTTAGAACATTAGACGATATAAATACAGAATAAATTAACGATAAACACTAACAGAGAAATTATGACAGTCAAGGGCAATGAAGGGGAAAGAAGACATAACTCTGAGTCAAATATGGCTTTGAACCCATTAGCATACATACGCCATAAAATAATTGCAGATCATTAAGTTTAATAACCCAAAAGTTGAAGTTCAATGCAGAATATACAGTACTTCAAAGAAAAGTCTTTAAATGATTTACTATTGAGAACACAGAAGTTCTTTCATCGCATTGCCAGCATATAATTTTAGCCTAGTCCACATACAAGACTACAAATAACACGAAGACTACAAATAACACGAGAGAACTTTACAATAAAATAAAGTCAGCAAACACTAACCAACATCAGCCGACAACAACTTCTTCTACAGTGGAAACGACCACCCACTAAATGTTCATATGGAAGGTGTATTATATATATATATATATATATATATATATATATATATAGCTCCACAAAACCTTAAACCTAATACTTCTAACTTTTTTCATTGTTTGAAAGGTGGACATATATGGCATGTACATGTAGCCTATGATCACCTACTTATCTGTAGTCTGTACTCAAGTCATTATTAATTTAAACTGGTTAACTTCTCAATTTCCTTAAAGGCTTTATCGTTTGCATGAGCATTTGAGGCCAAAGGTGTCCCTTTATTAGCAAAATATTTATTAAATTTTTGAGGTTAATAGCTTATATATTTTGATGCCATCAATGAAAAATGAATCCAGTGATGAATTGGTGTATTTTCTGAAGTGAAGTTCTACTAATCACTGACCTAGCATTTCTTTGTATACCATTCAATCGACCTATACACGTAGAGGCCTACTGCATATTATTATTAATATTAGATGAGAAAATAGGATACAGGGATACAATGACAATTTCGACAGTACCACTGTGGATTGTTATAATCAGATGATAGAGATGACTTAATACAGAAATTGGATCTATGAATGACGCACTGATAATGTATGCACTGATAATGCTCAACGAGCAAATGATAAAAGAAAGACAATCGGTTTAGAAATAAACTGGACAATGAAATAGTGAGTAAATTGGAATCAGTTGGTGATAGTGACATGAAGTGGACTGTGGAACAGTTAGATTTTTTGGAGATGGACCACTGAACATACATGTATGTAGTAAGGAGGTCAATGTGCAACAAAATTTGATCATCCTTTCAGCATGTTAATTGTTGATAAAGTCAATTTGCACAGGCTTCTCAGTCGGTAATAGCATAAGCTTCACGTATACTTGGTTTCCGGTAACACCTTTCTTCCCTGAAAGATCTCTGAAGTCTTCTTGGCATGTGATCTTCATAATTTACAGTGGAGACATCATGGTGCAGTCAGTTGGTGCTATGGCAGAAATCATTGGTGATAGACTGATGGCCACTATGGGATCATAGGGCAGGAACGTTTTCAGTCTTGGGTTCAATAGGCAATAAAAAAGGTCAAGTGATGGAGTGCTGAGATTGACACAAAAGAAAGAGCAAAGTGGCAGATTTCTTTCCTGAGTTCATTCCAACGAAACCTCATATGTTCGCTTTTAAGTACGTCCCTACAAAAGCAATAAAAGCCCTGCACATGTGGCCATTAACTGATAATACAAACGAATACATTTGAAGACAGTTTGAAACATTTCCTTCTTATGATCAATTGAATGTTCAGTAAGGTAGACAGTTCCAAAAGGACGGTCCGATATATGAGAAGGCATAATGAACTCAAGTTAATGTGTGGAAGCAAAGCATAACACTTGTATATCTCCATTGGCAGCAGAGCGCAGCGACTGCTGACCTAGTTGCCATGAGACTGACTGCAGCTCTTTGCTGATGTATTCCAACAACTGAGGCACATACCAGCAAAATGATTTTACAGGAAATTCACTTGGCACTACAAAATTTAACATGTAGCTGAACCCCATTTTATATATATATACAATATATATATTCTTATTTGGGAAATAGTTTCACTTGTTGGCTACAACTCAGGTGGCGCAGTTAGTTTAGGACATATTGCAGCCTGTGCTAACGGAACCCTGGTAGGCTAAGTCCGCAAGGATTGAACTGCAGTAATCAATTCAAGTCAAGTTCAGAGAGAATGATGGTCACTGCAGCACAGAATGGTACGGATTGTGCAGTATGATATTGACCTCACACAACTCAATTTGACTGTGCCTGACTGTGTTCAACGACATATACTTTGTTTCTCTTATATTCAACCACAATTGATTACTAGACATGATCCATTTCTGTACTTCCGCTCCAGTGGCTCATGTACAAGACACACACTAACCTACGCTCCTAGAGAAATGACAAGTTGACTCGAATCAGTCGTTTAAAGGATGTCTAAACTCGATCCAAGTATTGAATCTAGAGGAACACTGAATGGCAAATGCTGTCTGCACCAATTGCAACCATAATCATTCTCCATAAAGGAAAGAGTATTGTAAATGGAGATGACATCTTCTACTGACTCCAAGAGAGGTCATGAAACAATTCATCAATATTCATGATTAATATAAATCACTCTAATAGAGCAAGGAGCAAGCAGAGACAAGAATCAGTTGCGCTCATGACTAGCCCTGTCTCCGATGAATGTCCTCTGCTGAAGACTATGGACTGCATCCCTCCCTGTCATGGAAGGATGGCTTTCCTGTCCCATCACTCCCTGTCTTGGAAGGATATCTTTCCTGTCCCATCCCTCCCTGTCATGGAAGGATTGCTTTCCTGTCCCATCCCTCCCTGTCATGGAAGGATTGCTTTCCTGTCCCATCCCTCCCTGTCATGGAAGGATTGCTTTCCTGTCCCATCCCTCCCTGTCATGGAAGGATTGCTTTCCTGTCCTATCCCTCCCTGTCATGGAAGGATTGCTTTCCTGTCCCATCCCTCCCTGTCATGGAAGGATTGCTTTCCTGTCCTATCCCTCTCTGTCATGGAAGGATTGCTTTCCTGTCCCATCCCTCCCTGTCATGGAAGGATGGCTTTCCAGTCCCATCCCTCCCTGTCATGGAAGGATGGCTTTCCAGTCCCATCCCTCCCTGTCCTGGAAGGATTGCTTTTCTCTCCCTTCCTTCCCTGTCTTGGAAAGATTGCTTTCCAGTCCTGCTTCAGTCGAGTTATGTTCTAATGGTGCCTAACTGTTCTGTGCATTGCTCGGTACTCTAATTCAAACACTGGGCTGAGATGCTTGCATCCGATGTGGCCAGAAACAAGCACTTTATTATTATATGCAGGACGTTCTGCATTGAGTATCTATCCCCAAGCGCATTGCATTCAGGGTCCCTGCCCTTGTTTGGCGGTGCCTTTGTGGCGCTGAACCCGTTTACCACCAGCAGTTGTGTTAGCCCATTGAGGCCACTAGTGACTACTCCAACTCTGCTCTGCTGCCCATGGAGACTTGATTGTCCGTTTCGCTCGCTCGTACCACTACGATGCAACATCGACCTTTTCAGTGGTGGGCTCGACCATCTGCAATGGGCTCCCCAAAGAGCTTCGACTACTGTCTAGAAATTCCTTGTTTGCGTTTTAGTCTTCTTTGAAATCCGTTTTTCTTCAGCCGTATTCAGACCAGGTGCGGCTCTGAGTAGATATCTCGAAGGGGTACTATACATTAAGCTCACATTGATTGACTGACTGATTGATTGATTGTATTGCACTGTATTGGAAAATTTATAAAGTGACTCTTAAGGCATAAGCAGTGTGACAGTCCCGAGGGATTAAAATTTTGATGGCAGTGAGTGTGGATTTGTACAGGGGTCAAAGTTCAAACAGCTGGGTATAACTGTACAATGTACATGGGTGTGTGCCTATATTGACCCATATCATCGTTGTTATTGATGCCTCCTTAAATAAACTTATATCAAGGAAGGTGTGTGCCTATGCTGGCAGCCGACTTTCAGGCAATTCTGATTGGTAAAATTGCGTGTAGTGAGGGCCAAATATGGGGTCATATTAGGATTAAAAAATAGATATTTATGAACCACATATGCTTGGGGCAGTCTTTAGATATGCAAGTAAACAGTTACGTTTTATTATACAGTCAAACAGAGCGACTTCCAGTCAGAGCCATCTATGCTGTTTCTACAGCAAAATATCACTTAGTATTTGGAGAAGACGAAGAGCTGCGCTATGTAGCAACAAATCAGGTACTTCTGTTGCAGCATCCACTTCTAACCAGTGTAACGTTTTTCAAGAGTTGCAATTATTCTGCTGAAGTATCCAATTAGTCAGATTGGAACATCAGAATGCAATTCAAAGTCTGACAAAGAGAATTTCAGAGAGGTGAACTTATGACACAGCCCTTCTAGAACAGATCATGCATACACTGCACATGAGATGATCAAAGACGCCATGATAAACTAAAGACCTTCTTCAAGAAAAAAGACTTTGCGAGGAAAACTACAGAGAATGCATTGATAAATGAACCAGATCAGTAAAGAAGTCAAGCACTGGAACAGGAAAATGCCAGAATAAACTTCCCAGCAGGCTTTCTGACTCGAGGATCAGACATGCAACATGCTGCATGGTCAGAGCATCAAAGACTTATATAGACATATCTGGTTTAATCCAAGTCTATACATTTATCCTTCCAGAAATTTGTGTTCCTATTCTGGAAAAAACTGGCACGTTTAAAACAAAGAATGCTTGCAATTGTCTGAAGCCTATACTCTGCAGAGGATGGTACAATAATCTGAACCACAAGTAGATCAATACAAGGAGTAAGGATTACTCGATAAGTTCATTCAACAGGTTCGAAGACATTTTTGACAATAAGATATATACTGGAAGCTGCACGTAAAACAGCATACCTTAGTTCCTCTGTAAATCTCTTAGGTGTAAATTACGTTTATACTTGCTGTGAATGAACAGATAGCGAGCAAACTACGGCTGAAAACAACAGATATAATATGTACACATCTATAATTTTTCAATTAAAATCACAAAGCATGCCTAAACTAAGTTGCTTAATTAGATCTTTCCGTTTATTAATATTGTCATTGCATAAGTAACTCGGTTGATTGTAGCTTAATGTTTGCCTTAGTTATGTTCATTTACATAAGTCGATTTTGGCACATTGATACTTCTTTAAATGACTGTGCATTCAACAAATTTAGTTATTTAAGTATGATGAATACCCAGCTAGTTGGATCACAGATTCCTATAGAGCCCATGCAAGTAACTTCTTCTAAACTATTATAAATTGCTGTCGCATTACAAACAGATATTGATTGATTGATATAAGAACATTCCAAAAAACTGACAACAGGGAATTGAACCTACCTAAGAAATTTATGCCAAACCCCACACAACCATCAATTTTGTACCTACATCATTAAAAAATAAATTATTTATCAAATCCAGATGTGGTGCTAGATAAACTTCCAATCACAACAACAATGAGAACCTCTTGCTTCTAACAACCATCTGCCATCTACGATCAATTGCCTCTCAAAAGAAGAGCCAACTGCATTCTCAATACAAATGGCCTTTTCACTGGAATGGAAATATTTTACATTATTGGTGATAGATTTAAATATATTACATAAAACTGCATATAAGAAAATGCAAGTATTAAGTCCATGTACATAAGACATAATTACCTCGAAAAATAAGGAATTGAACCCCTCTAAACAGGTCAGACAGCACATCAAACACACTTTCATCAACTGCATCAGACCTGCAGTGTTTACCACTAGCTGTATGCCAAAAGCTGCTTCTTCCCAAAAGCGTTGATGCATATTTATACATTAGGGTGGATGACTAAATTAATGCCACTTACATAAGTTCCTCTTCTTTCTTGGATTAATCAAATTCATTGTAAACAATGCAGCGTGGTTAATAATTATGAGATTCGGAAGCCTTGTCATATACTGAATCATATGCTGGGACTGGCTGCACATCACTGCCAAGAAAACACATCCATTACAAAATGGACACAGACACCCATCGTCGAAGGCACCAAATTTTGCTTTATCTTTTGGTGCATGGCAATTCCCTTCCTTCCCCTTCCTCATCCCTCCTTTCCCATCCCCCCGTCTCCCTGTGCTACACACTCCCTCCTCTGTAGCATTAGATGTAGTGTCCCTCCGAAGCAGAGGTTCGGGGTTTCTAACGTGGACAATTTTATATATGCTACATTAGCCATATTATGGAGGAACCCATTGGAATTTAACTGAGTTTGAATGTTGCTACTTGCTCGAGCTGCTGGTGTAGTGGGTGGGAAAATCTTATCCATGCTGTGGGGTAGAAGATTATGGGTAAAGAAATACATAAAGATGCCTGTTTGTAATGTTCATACTTGATAGAATATTAGTGGGTTGAGTTTAGTGAATAATTCTCCTCTGCATAATCCAGGGAATTGGACATTGTCAATAACCCACAGTGTTCTTCCTTTCCGTAGGGTCAATTCATTTATTTAATCTAGAGTTACATGTAGATGAGGAAACTCAGACCATGCATCCTGCAGTAACTGAGCTAGGGGCAAGTCAGTGAGTAGTGCCATCGACAGCACCAGGGCAGTAAAGTAACAAAATGGTAACCTTGAAAATGTCTATAAAGGCACTGCAATCGTTAATGCACAACTACACATGGTAGGTTTGTATATAAACACCATCACGAAGCACATCTCTACTCTGCAGTCCTAATCATTAGTCACTGCTCCAGTACAAACAGACGCCTTAGCACACGCAGACCCACATAGCATTGCATCGTAAAATTTCACCAACTATCTGAGCATGGGCAGCGTGTCAGAGTATTCCCAATGTGTGGTGCTTTTGCTGCCTAACATTCAGCCACACAGTGCAAGGAGAAGTTGTTTTTGCTCACTTTCGACGGGTACCCGGGTATACATAGAAAACTTTGATGAATACCCAGATTCAACTCAGCTACTGTTTGGACTATGACAGTGCCAGTCCCAAACCTGCAGAAAGGAGAAGGGCGACACCAAATCATCTTCGATATGGAACAGTGTCGTTAAAAAATCAACACAGGTATACAGATCTCATCTTGAAAATTTCTACATTTCCATCAGTAAGTAATATAGTTTAGTATAAATAGCAATTGGGGGGAGATGGGAAAGACCACATGATAGTAGGCCTATACTGATATTCTGTGTTATTTATGAAGTGATTGATTTCATACGGATGTTCCAAGTCATGTGCTGGTCAATGTGCACACCCAGAAACTTTGTAGATTCAAATTTGTGTAATAGGAACATCAGAAAGTTCTACATAGGCTAAAGGATTAGGATGAAGCTGATTAGTACAAAGGAGGTCGTCTCAAAATTTAGTAACGGAACATTGGGCGTTAAATAAATTGACTGTTATATATAATCCTTTCAAAGACTTTAGAAAAGAGAGAGAGAATAGTTAATGGCCTTTTATCCATTCATTGTCAATTTTAATGTCTTATCAACATAACCCTAAAAGCTGCTACATAAATCAAAGCACCACTTTCCGATAAAAAAATATGGGGCGGCTTTAGTCCGGGGGCTTACGTCCTCAAAATTTTGTCCAGAGGCTTATGCTTTGCATTTCTTTCTTTATCTTGGCCTCCAGTCTTCTCTCTGAAATTCTGCAATCGCTCCTTAATCCATGCTGCACGATGTCATTTTAATGACTTCCCAAAAAATCTCCACCAGTTTGAACAATCTCCTCTCGTGTCTGTCTATCTCACGTCCTTTCTACTTGTACTCTCCTCTACAACTTTCCACTCATGACTGAAAACCAATGCCATGGAGGTATCTCTTTCAAAGATCAATTGCTAATAACATATCTTGTAACTAGGTCGTGGTGAGTCAACCTTGTATTTCTTGTAATAAACAAAAATCATAATCATCGTCATCGTCATCTTATTCTGATTCTACACTCACCCCACAACCACCACCACAGCACCACCACCACGACACCAGCACCGTCGCCAATGACTTTCTTCATAGCATCACGATGTCTCCTTGGCTTGACCTCCCCAGATTCTGGCTTCGCACCAAAGTGAAGCAAACAACCTGACTATTATTGTACACTTGCTTTGATATAGCACCAGTTATTAATCTGGTCTCCCTGAAATGACGTTAATGTAGTGCTGATTAATTTAAGAGATTTGCAGAACATTATATTGATCGGAGATGTCTTGTTTTGTCAGGTCATGAACATCTATGAAGAGTGTTTTTGAAGAGTCACTGTATGAATATGCATTTACGAACAACGATGATGACCACTGAGTAATGCTTTAGGATATAGATGTCTGTGGTCAGGGTCAAGTCTGATTCTGGTGAGAAGGGTCATCACTGTTTTACACTAAGTCTCCTTTAATAAGAATTCGTGCACAAGTCATCATTATACAACACCGGGTACTTGTTAGAAATGGATCAACAGGTGACATGGAAAGAAATATTACATTTCACAGGAATTCTAATCACACTTCAGAATCTATGATAAATTCTATCACAATGTATATACTGCTCGTGATAACAGTGTTTTAATACAGCACAACCCTTCTCTGTGTATTTCCAGGTACCAGATCCTCTTTAGGAGTTCATTTGCAGACTGAATGCAAACCAGAACTAGGTAAACAAGTCGGCGGGGGGGAGGGGAATGCTATTCATTTGGATGATCTGGGCGTTGGTGGTGTGGCATTTGGACCAAACATTTTCATCCTTTCTATTTCACAGAAGCGCTTATTATCTTCATTCAGTTTAACCAAACTCTAAACTGCTGAAGCTATTTCAAACGCACAAGTCCTCACATAAACTGCAAAACAAAAGTGGGAAGTGGAAAAGTGGGAAAACACATCACTGCGTACAGTCAATTTATAAAAAGAATTCTGTCAAATATAATTGTAGATTTAACATAAAGCTAAACATTAAGAAATTAGGTTCCATTGACTGTTCTATTCAGTAATGTTTTTCAAAGGACAAGCCAGAACCAAATCGACTAAGTTCTAACACAGAATCTATTACAGAATATTAGAACACAATTTTGAATGATGCTAAAAAAGCCAGTAATTAGCAGCAATCTTATAGCTATAACTATAAAACCAAAAGCCCATGATCAAATAAATCAGCAGTCTAGAATCGTTAATGGTACAGCATCAGTTTACAGGAAAAATATTGGCCACATATCACAGCCGCATAATGACAGTTTGGAGCAACAACCCATCATTGGTGTATTTGTTCACACGATGCTATAAACATGAAACTAGTCAGCACCTACACTATATAAAATACTGTTTTAGACAGCAGAGTTGATTTAGGCGTTGGAATTAATAACTAATATAGTGCAAGTTGTCTACTATAGACCCCCACCCGTCAGCACAGATGATTGGGAACATCATTAGTACTTCCCACAAGTAAGGAATAAGTACCTAATCAAACCGAATGCTGAATTTTAAGGAAATGTTGACAAAATCCATGGACTGAAACCTTATTAGAGATCATTTCAGATTCATGGTATGGCATCAATTATATAAAGTGAGAAGAACACAGACCCAGCCACCACCAATCCCTCTGGTAGACAACAAAAGAAATAACCTACAGTCCTAATCAAGACAATAGGATGCTGGCAAACAGTGCAAAAAGAAGGTCAACCATCCAGTAAGGATGAACCCACAGTTGCAGCAGCAGCAGCCAGATAATTGTAGCCAACCACAGGCGACATCCTCTTTCAACATAAGGCTGCATCCTGTTCACATGTTGCAAGTCTGCAGTTTGGATGAAAAGGCAGAAGCAGACATCTGTCTAAATCCAAGAAAGAAAACTACTAAAGTAAAAAGTAAACGAAGTAATGACTTCTAAATAAGCCATAGAAGAACACAATTGCTGACAGGCTCTAATAACTTAAATTAATTGAGACAATTCCTTGGTCAGGCGTTGAATAAGACAACCGGAATGGAACAAAACAGAACGAGAATAAACCACAGAATGAATTCATTGTCTGTGTCTACAAATCAAATTTCGCCCTAATGTAATTGCAGCTGAAAACCGTCCATTGCTCCAACAATCCACCAATGCAAGTCTATCCACGAAGCATAGATTTACTTGTTTCCACCATCAATCTATCAATGTATCTATGAACTTCCCCAAAGAGGATACAAGATAAGTAGAGACTGAAGCAAGGAAAACATCTGGAAAATGTCCAACATCCAGTCCATCCCTAGAGGCCTGGCATTCCAACACTACACTAAATTATGCATATTTAATGTGCACAACTCGTCTGTATAAACAACATCAGTGCAAACCAATGCATTTCTGCAATCTGCACATCACCAATCATGTTACTAGCAGTTCTAACATACCCGTGGTACCTCTGAGAATAACTAATTCTACAAATGTCTTGTCCTAGTAAGCCTGACAACTTTGGGAGCTGAGAAACTCAAAACCTCTGTAAAAGTCTGTATATAGTAAGAACTACCTAAGCCAAACTAGTCACTCTTTACAGAATTGCAGATTTCCATCCCATGGTTCCAAAATGGACAGGTAGACTTCGAGTAACCTCAAGCTTTCATTTTTACGTCACACAATTCAACACAAATCAAACAATACAAGACACTAGTCTATAATACAATCGAGCAGCCTAGCATAAGTCTCGGATCAAATCATCCCAGCACTGTGGACTAGGGCGACGACCTCATCATGAGATACAGAGAGAACGGGTGACCACTCGGAGCTAACGAAGCTGATTGTAACATCACCCAGCGACTAGGTTCACATGTTGAAGATCTGAGCAGCTGGGGCATATTAATAAATACCTTCAAGTCACCCAGCCTACCCTGTATAACGCCCGTTTGGACGTGTTACGGAACTCATCAGAAACCTAAAACAGATTATTCTATTTACACATACTTTCTTACTTTACAATCATCTTGCATATTCAGACATCCAGCCTATAACAACTGAGTAGCTACATTGTCCAACAAATTGGTTGTATGAAATGACAAAGACACGGAACCTCTTCAGCAGCGTTGCTGTCATTTGTTTTGGAAATGGATGATGGCCAAATATTTTCCGAGCCCTCGAGGTCTCTCATATACGTCTAAACGGGCAATATATATATATATATCAGCGCTGCTGCAGCTGAAGCAAGGGCTGGGCAAGTGCAGGTGCGTCAGAAAAACCTCTAGGGAAAAAAAGAAGTTCACATTTGGACAACGTACCAAGTTGTACCAAAATGTAACATGGTTTATTACAACGATTTTAAGATGTTGACATGACAGAAACGAAGCTGAAGCCAACCATGTGAATTTCAAGATCTTATAAATACATTGAGAACAGCAATACCTCAACTCCAATTAAAACTGATCAATATTTTTACACGGCAAAATAAACAGCCAAGGCTCTGATCACTTCTCTTGGGTAATAGAACTTATTTCTAATGCTACTTAAGGGGCGAATTTATTATGCTTATCAACGTTTTTGATGACCACACTTATTTATTAAAGAATAGGACTAATTTAAGGAGACCTTTAGCTTTGTGCTGCAATATAATTAGCCCCTTAAGTACTTAGAGAACCATTGGTAAACAAACCAGAGGTGGTGTGACCTAATTTCAAGGTGACACGCGAGTTACCATGACAAAGCAACAGTCTGGCGAATGAGAGCGCCTGATGAAGGGACTCAGAGCGCTTTGAACTATTATTGGAACAAGGAGCTGGTCATCTAATATCAGTTCTGCATGGAAGTTGATGCTATCAGTCGGTGAAACGTTAAAAACAAAGATTTGGGCATCAATTGAGCTAATCAATGACTATGATACTGTTTTGTGGATTCGAGTCAAACATTAGAGTGAGATCGTCTAAGATGAGAAATTAAGGGAAGTCAAATCCGTTTGACTATCCGTGAACTGATGTTCTCGATGGACTTTCATTTTGAACTGCAAAGTAACTTTTAAGAATTGTGGCTATTTCGGATCTCATGCCAATATTGTTTTATCTTAGGCATATCTCATAACGAATCAATGGCCTTGATAGAGGGAATTGATGGATTCATTACAGTGTCTCATGACGAATTGATGGATTCATTACAGTGTCTGATAACGAATTGATGGTATCAACACAGAGTCTCTTAACAAATTGATTGCTTCAACACAGTGTCTGATAACGAATTGATGGTTTCAAAAAAGTGTCTGATAATGAATTGATGGTTTCACCAAAGTGTCTCATAACGAATTGACGGTTTCAACACAGTGTCTGATAATGAATTGATGGCTTCAATACACCGGTTTCTTCAATGTTGTGAGGAACCAACGAAACGAAACATCATACCAGAGAATCAAATGTATAGTATAAGATCACAGCAGCCACATGGTCACTCATTGCTATTTATTACTTGATGTAAGGTAATGCTCTTCTCAATCAAGCAAGTTCGGCTATTTCGATACAGCTACAACTACCACAAGCCTTTCAAAATGCTTTCAGTGCTTTGATAAGCCTATTCAATAGTTTTAATTGTGCAAATAGGCTAATGAATTAGGTCACTGATCCAACATTTAATATCATCAGGCCTGATATAAAAGCACACTTCAACTGAAGTGAACATAAATTAAGAAATATTCATCTGCTCTGGAAACCCTGGAGTGTAAATAACAGTGCTATCAGCTCTTCGCCAAAGACTATTAAGTTAACTATAATAACTATAATACTTACGATAATGCGAACTTAGAAAGAAAAAGCACATTATTAACTTATTTACATATCATAACCAGCAATATGGTACACTGTCTTTACTCTCATCTTCAGTTTCCGGTTCCGTTATGCATATGCATTGCAAGCTTATGCAAATATCTTGTAATTAAATTAGTGCATTAGTATTATGAGTTCAAGCATATGTATTGTGAGTTCATCCTTTATGCATTGTGAGTTAATGCATTACGTATTGTGAATTAATGCAAATATTGTGATTTCATGCATAGGCCTATGTATTATAATTTCATGTATATTGGTGGAAGGTAGTTCCAGCTCTCCTATGGTATAGACTATAGGTGAGTTAAGGTAACTTTACGGACAATGTACATAGATGGGCTAGAACTTGTTTGTGGTGGGGAACTGGACATGTGGGAAGTAGAAGAACATTAGTTAAGTATGACTCTGTTGTATAAGGTTGATTGATTCTAGACTAAACTGGATAAGCAATGTTACTCTGTGTGTAAGGTGTGCGATATCTACACAGCTTGTCTCTACGCAGCCCAGGACAAAGAAAGCATTGCTGCTTTGGTTTATTTGAAGACAAAAAAATAAAGAATAATTTTTTAAGAGCGGCTTTGGTGGGTCATTGCTTTTTAAAAGTCTTAGTACCCATGGAACTTCTGTCAAGACCTCTGGTACCTAGGTAGTAATCGTAATCGTAATCTCAGCATTTCTACAGTTAATGCATTATGTATTGTGAATTAATGCAAATATTGTGATTTCATGCATAGGCCTATGTATTATAATTTCATGTATATTATTGGAAGGTAATTCCAGCTCTCCTATAGTATAGACTATAGGTGAGTTAAGGTAACTTTATGGACAATGGACATAGATGGGCTAGAACTTGTTTGTTGTGAGAAACTGGACATGTGGGAAGTAGCAGGGCATTAGTTAAGGATGCCTCTGTTGTATAGGGTTGATTGATTCTAGACTAAACTGGTTAATGAAGCAATGTTACTCTGCGTGTAAGATGAGTCATTGAGGCAATGCAAATTTACGAATGCGATCTTGACAGATTACATAAGAAACCTATTGTGCCACAGGTCTCTAGATTTCTTTGCATGATATCCAAAACAGATACAACAGATAGAGAGCTCTTTCAAAACCTTAGAGCTCTTTCAAAACCTTCTTTCAAAACCTTAGAACTCTTTCAAAACGTTCTTTCAAAACCTTAGAACTCTTTCAAAACCTTAGAACTCTTTCAAAACCTTAGAACTCTTTCAAAACCTTCTTTCAAAACCTTAGAACTCTTTCAAAACCTTCTTTCAAAACCTTAGAACTCTTTCAAAACCTTCTTTCAAAACCTTAGAACTCTTTCAAAACCTTCCTTCAAAACCTTAGAACTCTTTCAAAACCTTAGAACTCTTTCAAAACCTTAGAACTCTTTCAAAACCTTAGAACTCTTTCAAAACCTTCTTTCAAAAACCTTAGAACTCTTTCAAAACCCTAGAACTCTTTCAAAACCATATCCAACAGAATTCATTTCAAACACACAGCACATCTAAAAGCTAGGACCACAAACAACAATCATAATAGGATAAAGCACAGCATGGATCTCTGCAGGACACTGATGATGCTGTAGATCAATGTAATGTCATTCTTTCACATTGCATGCAAATTCATTCATCCATTAGATACACATTGATGTTGTAGATCGCATTTCAAGTCTCCTCTGGGACTGCAGAGTTCTCCACCTCACCAATGAATCGGATGTCATGCCATGACAATGAACCATATATATATATAGCACACCCTTAATAATTTATTTTCACTCTAATATCAAATCACATCATTTCAAATCAAATCATTTTCATTTGATCCTTTCAATGTACAATGGTCCTTGTATATATATATATATATATATATATATATCTAACCTTACTACTAGGTAGATTAAATAAAGTGTGATAGTAATGTCTGGAGCAAGGACAGCTCAACGGAGCCCTAGATGGCAGTGACAAGAAAAAGCACCAAAGCCTGCACAAGCAAGGGATAAACGGGTAGAAAATTGACAGGATTAAAGAGCTAAGTACTTATTTCCACAGACAGAATCAAGTCATATACCAAGAACACAGTAAAAACACTTACAAATGAAAGGCTTCAAAAGCTCAAAGGCAACAAGTCAGGAAGACACAGAATCTGATTACCTTGAGGCAACATTTTCTGAGGCTTTTCTCACTTTTATGCTACCATCATCCATCCTTTTCATCTCCAATTTCCTAGAAGTTTATTATAGAGGTTCTGTATACCTGTACAAGTGTATACATGTCGTGGTTCATGTGTTCTTCAGTGTCTGTGTGCAAAATCTCTTATGCTTTAACAAGTGGCCCTTCAAACCCTGAATAGTTACTGAAATTGGACACCTGGACCAGCTAATTTCAAAAGGTCATGAAATATGTAACAAAACATTTATATAGCACCTGTAAACACTTCCCACAGGCAATGCTTGCATGGTAAGCTTACTGATCCATATTTTTATTGTAATATTGTCATTATTAATTGTGTATTGTTATTACTAAGCACCACAATCTCAAAAACATCAATCGATGGTACTGAGGAGTTGTGAGGGGGGAAAACCTAGCTCAATGTCCTATTCAGTAACCATATCCTGCATTACAAAGCAAACGTTCACACCAATCAACAACAGTAACTATGTCCCTCTGACCTAAACAAGTGCAACTTCAGATAATCAGAAAATGTGCACTGAGCTGAATTTTTTTTCAACAGTACACATACTAAGAGAAGATTGTTCCAAGAAGAAGGCCTGATCCACGAGAAAGTGTGTCCAATGGAATAACATCAGTTTGTGGCAGCAAGGATAGTAGCAATAGTAAGTTTGTAGCAGCTGCAAATCCCCAAAGCAGTAGAGCCCAGCAATTAGCGACCAGGAAAAGCTCCTAGTTGTTGTCTGACAATGAAGTGTCAACCACAGCAGATCATCTATATAAGTGGACCTTGACGGTAGCATTGTCTCTATGCTCAGATGCCTTGTGTTCCAAGGAAATAGCAAATTTCAGGCAACTACTGTTCTCTGTGGAACAAATATTGAAAACAGCAATATAATATCAGAGTGTCACGACTCATCTCTGGTCAACATATGAGACTGCTTGGCAAGTGAAATACTAGGGATGACCGAAACTCGGCTCGAGTTTCGTAGTACTCGGCATAAACTTGGACTCCGACAAACAATGGGTCCAAGTTCTCATCTTTCCAGTTTTCTGTTTTGATAACGAAAATCGAATTTTTTTATTTACAAAATGACAATTAACTTAATTGAAAACACAAATACTGTTATTTTTATTTATAAAACGACAATCGACCTAACTAAAAACAAAAATACTGCTACTCTCAGTAGTCACTAGTTACTACTTCATAGTGTAAACTAAGGCAAAACTACAAAATTTAAAAAAATTGTGCAAACTGCCAAACTAAAATCAAAAGAATGAGACTTTTTAAATATTCTAAACTTTGCTTAGACTCAGACTTGGCAAAATTCAACTCATAAAAGTCGGTAAGAAATCGAATTTCGGTTCATCCCTACGAAATACTTGACATGCTGTGTGTGTGCGATTGTGCGTGCATATAATTGTTTTAATTTGTACATGTACAAGTGCACATGCAAAACCTCATGTGGAAGTAACAGATCATTAGTTAAGGATGACTTTGTAGTATAAGGTTGCATATAAGCCAGGGCTTTCCTCAAAAATTCATTTACTGATTTCATTCCTAGAGGTGTCTCTTCTCACCGAGTTACAATGCCAGATCAAATTAAAATTATCGAATTTTTGCTGGATCAGTTGATATTTAGAGGTTGCTCAATGTGGTTGTCCTGTTGTCATTCACACCTACGTTTGCACTGAGTTACAGAAGCTGACACAGAGTACACTAACACAGCAGTTCTGATAAAGACGACAAGATAGCAAGGCACAACAGTGTCAGTGCATTTACAATACTTAACTTCCATATCAGCAATATTATGTATAGAGTGGAGGAGATTGCATGTGGCTGCTGCTATTCAGACTAGCAAACAGATCTGAAAGCTTTCACCTTCTGGGCAGTTAAGTCCAAACTTTCTCCTTGAACATCAAAACTTTTATAGTGTATCAAAACTTTTATAGTGTATAGCCGTGCTGTCCAACACAGACTGATTTTAAGTGGATCGGCCAAGCTCGAATATTTGTACAATTTGTGTAAAAGTCAAGATAAAGACAATATACACTGGCCACAATGCATAAAGATTCGTTCGTAGCTTAGATAATCATCTGAAAAATTAATGTGAACACAAACCCAGTTGTTGAGGAGGATGCGATTTCTTCCATCCGATGGAGCCACCTTCGAGTCCATGGTGTTGGCGGCTGATGACCGCTTCCTAAGGACCGTAATTGGTACTGAGTTTCATGTCCTCAGACCCTTCTTCCCTCAAATTGCCACCTGTACCTACAATCTTTGCCCTCGATTTGTACTTTGCCCTCCATTTGTACTTCCAAATAAATTCTTAGAGTGTAATATAGACAAAATCGATTATTAATCTTATCCTACTTTTCTTTGTTTTTGTCGGTTGTAAACAACTGCAGTTTGTCAGCTGGTATAATAATAACAACGAAGATATCAACATTAAACATATGCAGCAAGTTAAACTCTGTTATTTTGGTGTACTATCTCAGTCAAATTGGATAATATTACAGTAACTCGCTGGCACCTAGCTATCTAACTTGCTAATTTGCAGCATGATCTCTTCATTCAGATTATATGAGTATTGGGTACCTAGCGAATTAAATACCACTCTAGAACGTGATTCCTTTCTTTAGATTTTTTATACTTTTATAGGAATTGTTCTCTCTCTCTCTCTGTAGTAGCTGTGTTTTGACAGTTGCAGATTTTCAATAAATTTAAGTGGAGGTTATTGGATGTAGCTCCTGTTCAGTTGTATTTTAAATGAACACTGTGATCGACACCGGACTAGCAAAACAGAAGACCGATCTCCGAAAGCTCTCTCCTGCTGGGCTGTAAGTGCAAACTGCTCCTTAAACAACCACAATTGAATGAAGTATAGGATGCTTGCCATTCAATTGGTGTCCACATCACACATGGAGTCACTAGTAAGGAACACCCTGTGAAGGACTATCACAGAGAGGAAAGATGATGGTTAGTTGAAGTGACTCCTGAAGGATTAGTCATGGCAAGTTGGCTGATGGCCTCAAGTATGTTTTTTAGCAAACTCAATGACTTCAAGCCAAAGAGTGGACATCATTACACGTCGAGATGTCGGAACACACCTGATCCTTAAGTGCATCTCAGTGTGCTATTTATCAATGGGTGTCCACGTGTCACGGAAACGTTTAAAAGAACAATTTTTGGACCACCAGACAGGCCCAGACAATGTGAGGCAGTTTTTATAGATTTCCGAACAACTTGATGTATGTGACGGCAACATGCCAGACACAACAGGTCCTTGCTGAGCTTCTTCTCCATATGTACATGTATATAAGAACAAGCTCGGTGTTTTATGCCTATTCCAACTCCCAGTCCCGTAATACACGCACAAAAGTCCGGTTAGTTTCATATTCGCTTTGGTTCTACTTATGTACTTGGTTCTACACCTAGATTAATAGTTCATCTCATATATATGTTTCAATTCAAATTTTTCTATTTAATACTGTTAATATAATCACAGAGATGGGAGATATAATACAAGACTTGACACTTTTAAAATTGAAGAAAGAAGATACTGGCAACAAGGGGATCCACGTGGCTGACCTTCCCTGGGAGCAATTAACTCAAGCCCAAAGGAGAGATAATAATTGTCAAGAAATACAATGATCAGATGAAATAAAGTAGTGAATAAATAACCTAATTTTACAAGAAATGTCCGTCATTCGAGTCATGCACCATGTATGCTTGAGTTTTGCATAATGGGTCAGCTCCAGATATCATCAGAGGTTGCTCAATTTTGGTGTAGTCAGCAAGTTACACAGGACTAGACAGCACTCAAGTCTGGCATAGTCACCAAGGACAACACCACGAGAGAGTGCTTGACTGTGATAGTACAAGCCACTTTGACAAATGGGCCACAAAACATTTCACAGAATGCATTCGAATTAATGCTTTCATTTTGCATTTCTATGTCTTTAAGCACAAAAATATTTATCTAAAATTAGTTTTTAATGCACATCTAATGAAATTCTCACTAATCTCCAGATTGCGATTGAATTAATTAATGCTTCATCGTCGTTTAATCTCTTTTGTTTGTTCCCCAGAATATTAAATCTTCAAATGCTGAGGCAATTCTTTGCTAATTATATGGCTTGAATTGATGAATTGCCATTTTGTAAATAGTTTCATGTAACTTAAACTGGAAATATGTTTAGCTCATCAAATCTGCATATGTATGAATCCGAATATTTATATAGCCCATTTACAACAACAATCATATACCTGTCTGTCTCTTTAATACTGGACAATAATGGCCATTTGAAGCACTCATCTGAATAAGTTGGCTGAAATCACATTCATACTGCGCCAAGAGCATCCTTGAGTACCCATGACCCAGAGAGTCCAGTCCAAGGCAGCTGCCATAATACAGAAGCATTATCTAACATTGCCTTCAGAAACTCTCTATATCAGGACATGCCTTATCCACAATGATTGCAAAATAAGCACATCTCATGACTCTTCTTCCTTTAGCAGAATCCTTTTGACAATAACAACAGCAGCAGCAGCAACAATGCCTCTACATTACACACGGCTTTAGCAAAGCTCCTTGAGTGGCACCTCATAGCCTATCTAAGCTCTTCTGGAGAGGTCCACCACCAGACAATGACTATAGACTACATCTCACTGTAACAGGCAGATGCTTCTTAGGTGTTTACGCAAATTCTCCTGGAAACTACTCTGTCTTCTAAGATTACTGTATGTGTACTTATTTGCTCAGACTTCAGACTGGTAACAGAGGCAGCTGGTCAAATCAAAGAAAGCAAGACACAGAACACAGGTAGCAGTACAACAGTCCAGATGGATACAAACCAAAGCGAGGATCAGGATAACCCAAAGTAATGTTACCCAAACAATTACTCCTATGTTAACCCCAAACCGGTACAATATTAGCAGAATGCAGATGAAAGCAACAAATTGTATGTTCAATAATTAATAATAGGCCACATGAGTACCCATTTACAGTATTCAATGAAACCAAAAACGTCATCAGACATCCTCTAAGCTAACTATCTGAAGCTAAGGATTCCAAACACACTGTTACACTTAATGGATTCATTAACAATAATAATCCTAAAGAGCAAGTAACATAAGGTAAAGTTTAGAAGTTAAGGTAAGGTAAGGTCAGATACAGTTAGGCAAAACAAGTCAATACTAGTTAAGTTAAAGTAAGGTAAGTAAGGTGAATTAACTGCTGATTTATTTTCGTACCTCTTCCTAAACGAAATATGACCTTAGCTTCAACATATACCAGTTGGCTAAACAACAGACAATATAATAGTATATAGCAGCAACCTAACAGCTGCATAACCAAACTTAATGCTCACACAATTTCACAATTTGGATTTCCAACTTGACATGACTGTCACACCTAACGTCAAGTTCATGATGCCGGGATGATAGCCAATTGCATTAGCAATTGTCACCAAGAAACCCAAAATCATAACGCAAGACATTGCCAGTTTTAAAATTTGTTCAAATTTATCAAATATTAGATTTTTCAATTCATAAAATGGAAATTCTCTTGAACAATGGAAATAACAATCACTGAAAAAAGCATTAAGTTCACAAATATCACAAGAAAATAGCCTAGATAAGCTACATATGCGATAATTGCAGACAGCGCTTCCCACTGAAATGCAAATCCTACACTATAACTGGTGGCTAGACTTTAATGAAAACAAATGGCACAAGCAACTCTCAAATAAACACTCTAGAAAAAGCATCTATCACTGAAGCAAAGTCATCAGTATCTGTAATATGCAACTACAGAAGCAGTTATACAAAACTCAAAAGATAGACCTATACCTAAAATGACAGACCTATTTCAGAATTGAAGAATAATTGAACAACAATAACTGGCATAGTTGACACTAACTATTTATCTGAGACAAGCCACAGAGTGCGTAACTATATCAAAATGATCTTTATTGAAGATCAGCCTTAAATGCAAATTTTCACAAATTTCTCAGCACCCCAAAAGCCACTTCAGGGATATCAGCTTCTTTAGTGTGCATATATATAAAATCAAGTCTGCAATAGCCAAGCTGCTCTGTTTGTTCTTCTGTCAGGTCAAAATCCGGGAAGGTCAGGCCAAGGACACAGCATTGTGCTATAGTGGTAATTGTTGATGATGGTGGTCATTTGGTGGAGCAGGAGTAGAATTAGGATAGGATAGCCTGAAGAATTCGGCTTTCAGTCTCGAGTGGGAAGTCGCAGAAGAGAGTGCAAGCAGAGGAAAGATTAAATCAAGAGGGGAGAAAAGAGGATGATCAAATTGTCAGGAATATTTTGGGAATCTGTTCCAAAGAGCTGGTGCTGAATAGACTAAGCAGCTATTGCAGAATTTCAGAGCGTATGATAACACTGGAGGACGAGATAGAGCAAGATATAATGATGGTCACTTTTGCTAAGACACAAAATCCTAATTGTCTTCACAGACAAGTTTTACATTGTGATGTCCATAAAGGACCTCAACAATTATCTACTTTCTCCTCTTCCTGTGCTTTTAAGCATTTCAATACCTTCTTTACACTCACCCCTACCTGGAAGTCCTTATTCCAGTGGAATACTATAGTTACTATTATTATTAATGAAATTTTTAACATGCACAAGGTCACACCTAAATGTAAATCTGAGGCGTGGATTGGCCGTCGCAAGGAGAAGATACATTTAGATTTCCAAATCCTTGAAAACCAAAAAGAAATAGTAACTTTTGAGCCGCTTTCTGAATGAAGGAAGTGAATTTGAGCTACAACAAGAAAGTGGCAATCTTAATCTTACTAAGGCCACTTCATCATGGTGGGTGGGACAAGGGTGGGATGTGGCATTTGATACTGGGGGTCCAGTAAAGGAACTCAGATAACATTATCCCAGCCAACACAATACAGATTGTCCACTGTCTCACTGGAGAGGCTTTAAGGCAAAGTTGCACTGAAAGAACTCTGTATACATAATTTAATCGTGGTCCTCTATATTGGGTCAAATCCGCCTTCCTCTATCTGAATGTGATGAAGTCCATTAAGGAAGTAAGTAAAGGAATGGCATTTTAATGAAACAGTGGTTGTCTATGAGGAACAACAAACAGTTATACAGAGTGTCTGATATTAGATGACTATTCTCCAAATAAATCTCCATAAAAAGCTGTAGATATGATAATGATTAACATCTCGGTAAAAGCCGTCAATGAATTTTAGTGCCCTCTCTTTACACATAATAAAGTCATGAGCCTTAATACGAGGTTCAGTTCATTTCAAATTTGGGTAAACAAGAATTTTTAAATAAACAAGACTCAAACCAATATGATTATAAAATTTTAGACGGCATCTTTCTATGCTAATACGATTGAGGTTATTTTACCAGGTCATGAAACAAGTTAAGCAGAAGATTATGTTGCAAAGCCATCTGAAAATAAAGCATCATAATTAGAAAGTAGCCTCTGCTGTGTGGATTCAGTCAGCATTGAGCAAAATCACAAACAAACGCACTAAACAACCACTGAAAGCCAGAATATACTGCTCAGTCAAGTTTATAATCCCACAAAATATGTGAACTTTTATCCTTACAAATGTTAGTTTGCATAAACTAATTAAACACAGCTCAAGCTAAAACTTAAAAACAAAATTGTAAAACCAAACTTTAGTTGCAACACTACAATCTACCTATAAAAAAATCATTTCTCACTCTCCCAACATTTACATTCCAGCTCATGCCAGATGACAGAATAATGCCAGGCAGTAATGAAACAGCAGATTGTTATGCTGTCCAGATGAGCATAATTTAGCAGTTTTACAGTTGTTCCTTAATTTATACACAAATGACTTATTACACGGAATTTTGTGCTGATCAATTTAAATGAACTAAAGATGTTAAAGTTTGTTGCATTCAACCGAAATGTAAATGGTTTGGTAGGACAGCCAACAACTAAAACCAAGCTCTGTACCTGTAGTAATTTAACAATGAAAATGTATTAGTAAGACTGTAAGAGGTTTACAATATACATCTTGCAAATAAAAATGGATCAGGTTTCTATCTTTTCAAAGTCTCTAGCATCCCTGATTGTAACCAGAGGCAAAGATCGCAGTCGATATCTTCTACGGAAATCAGATGACAGTCCTCAGCCAACTTTGACTTTCAATCTAACTAGGATGACAAAGAATGACATTAGAAATTGGTTTTCCAGGTGTCATTATTCCATCAAGAATCAACACCATCAAAGCTGTTAAGGCTCTCAAAGACAAATTTGTCATAATTGCTTTACTTCCCCTCACACAGCCATAGATGTTACAAAAACAAAATTCAGACCGAAGTGGAGATCATATTCAAGATAAACATTTACAAATGTTCAGATATTGTCATTTACAGCAATGTTGCTTGTAAATGGTTGTGAAACTGAGCTACATAAGTGCTTTGTCACAATTGTAATTTGGTTTTTAAACTGGCTTTCAGCATTGGATAAACAAAAAACAGGCAACGAAAACTGCTATGAAGTTCTGATGTAGGATCAAATTTGCTATGCTTGAAATGTTGAGGCTTTTCCTACATCTCGGAAATGTAATTCATTATATCAGAATACATAACCAAGTAACTTATAGGTTCAGATATGAGCATACAAACCCAGGACTCGAATCTCTTACATTGGCTTCCTATTTGCCAAAAATAATGGGAGAATTCAACTTATATAATATTATATATATTACCAATCTTATGTAAAATCCTATTGAATGAAGTCCTGTATAAACACCATAACCACCTCCTACAACCATTCTTTGAACTTTATTTCTCTTCCATTCTTCAACTCGACCCCCTATAGTCTGGACAACCAGTTATTATAGACTCCTGTATTGCCAAACCAACAACACCTACCAATTCTCTATCACCTACAGCCCTGGTTCATCAACTTGGAACCAAATACTAAATTATTGTGAGACTAAATATAAATCTTAGGTGTTGGTATTGGTACAGCCCTCTGACTAGGGCAAAACTGGAAATCATGTTGGACATTCACCTCGGCCAAATATCCCGTGCCTTCAAATACTCAGATTCGGTACTTGGTGGAAATTGTGTGCTCGGTTATGCCCTACCTCTGACCAATCGTAAAATCAGATCTCGTTCTCCTGCCCAATAATAATATATGAGGAACGAGAAATGATTTTTATATATCAACATAGTCACCTCATTGCCTTTTTCTGGTGATGTAAAAAATAAAAGTGCTGAATCACCCTTTGAGTTGATTTTTAACATCGATTACAATCAATAAGTATTACATTTATTCAAAGAACAAATATTCCTTGTGCACAAGATTTTTGATCATGTGCAATTTGGAATTAAATTCCAAGGCATCGCTCATATCAACATAATTAAGTAGCGCTGGTGGCAATAGCAATGTCCTAATTCGTTTAAATCCCTTTGTCAGAGAGGTACCATGCTGAACGAGTTTTCTAAGTCTCTGTAAAACATTGTGTGTAGCGGTAAAACTACACAAAGACAACTTTATTCAAGAATTAGACTGATGAAGTGCCCCATGTGGTAGTGCAAAATCAATCACTGCAGGCCTATGTGAAGAACCTGTTAGAGAAAGTATTTGCATTTTTTATGATGAACTTTGAAACCGAGTGCAAGTGTCAAACTAGCAATTCCATGTCACTCTAAGTTACAAAAGACACCATAGTCACTGGATTACAACAACTAATCTAGATTTTGGCCACAAGATAGAATTTTCCTTAACCATTTGCATTCCACTGGTTGTGCTAAATTGCAACATCACACAACCTTTGAGCAAGTAAAATTTATAAAAAGATATAAAGTGTGCATACTAAAGGCTCTGGAAGTCATGGAACCAACGTTTGTCCAACACAAACAGGTTGGCCATTACTCAAAGAAAATTTAAGCTACAATGTTCTCAATCCCTATTTATACACACATGGCATAGTTCTAAATATATTAGAAGTGAAAGCAAGCAGTCTGTTTTGCTTGACAATCACGTTTTATGAACAGGATGGCCACTGTTGATTTCTCGATGGCAAATTGACTTTCAAGCAAGATCTGCATTCGAGTCATCCATTAAGAGCTAAGAGCTTTTTACTGTAAAAGCCCAAAACATGCCTCAATGGTGACAAAATGTCCAGATTCTTTGTCAAACAAGCTCTTAAAAGAGAATGAATAAAATATAAGCAGTTAAGACTGGTTCAATCTCAACGGCAAATACAATAAGCTCAAGTACAATGCAGAAGTACTAGCTCAGTGCAAAACAAATGGATCAAGTGCTGCATGCTCCCACTTGCACAGTTTTCACGTAAAGTGATGTGCTTAATCATAATACACTGGTCATCAAACGATCTTCTTAAGAACTGCAAACATATGCAAGCAGAAGATCTGTTTAATCGACTGCAAGTACGTACAGCCAACAATATTAGAAACAATTTGGCTAAGTTGTAGTAGTAGCTCTTCACTTTAACCAGGTGAAAGAAGGAAGATCAAAATGTCAGTCTTCTCTTCTCAGATACAAATTCAAGTGACTTACAAGAAGCAAAATCAAGTTCAACTGCAGGTGTAAGTAAGTATGTATCTGAGCTTTAATGGAGCGCCTTTTGAGATAAACCTCTCAAAAGCACTAAGAATTGAACATAGCTGTCCATGGTGATGACGAAACACATATTATATTTGCTACTGAAACTTATACTTATACGTGGAATGAGACACAAACAATTATCAGTTCTACCCATAGAGGAAAAATATTAGAGGGCACGTTGATTTATGTATATTATATGCAAATGAGGTATTGTGTATTTTACGGAGCCATCTCAAAGAAGCTGCTTGATAGCCTAAAATTGATGCAAAAAGCCTAAAACTCGTTGAGAAGAAGTTCATCTATAAGCAACCAATGCTCAGGTGACTAGAAAGATCTCATTGGTCACCTATCAAACACTTTTAAAGCCCAAACTAATCCAGTCTCATTAAGAATTGACAGCTGACAAAATAAATGCTCTGTGTTTTGCATAGAGAGTGAGGAATTTATTACAACAGCTCTAAGCCGACTGTGGCACAAGGTCATAGACACTGACCATTAGAGAGACACAGCAAGTGGATGATATCCCTAAGGTAACAGAACTTTAAGTCATTGGGCAGGACCATCACATGTAGGAGACCAACTGGTCATAGGACCTCCACGTGAAGACCTCACTCTCATTATTGCATCGCTGAATCCAAGATTCTAATTGCAATCAGAAATTTATATAGCACCACTCACAGTGCTACACCAATCAAAGGCACTCCAGTGCTTATATGAGCATTTGGTGCTTTGCATTCTCAAAACAGGAACCATTCATGCTAATCCAACCTGTTTTCTCATCTTCATTAGGACTAATTTCCTTCAAAGGCTATTTCTGTGTCCACTCCAATTTCACTGAACTGGTTTCTGACCAGAATCCTAGGTTTGGCATGAACTAACTCTCAGCCGATGCTTTAAGCATCATTGCAGTAGAACTAAAGAAGATTTGGGATAAGTATCATTATTAAAGTGATGTTGGGGTGTTCATGATATGGACTCAAAAACTACTGATAAATTCACAGGTATAAAATTAAGACATGTGAAACAACAATTTTCTATACCCATCACTAGATAGAGATTGGACAGATCCTACATAACTTATGGGGGTTACCTTACATAAGCGGATGATATCACAAATATCATTCATAACGTCCAGTCAAGTTTTCGGTTCAGTAAGTTCAAAAACACAAAGGCTGCCGCTGAAGTGAATAAAACTGTCAAAATATTCTAGATCAAAGTGACATAAAATGCATAAAAATCCTTCCTCTACACAGTTGCAAATCAAAGGGCCATAAAATGTATCTTGTTTGTCAACCTGTAGCAAAAACCGCTGCGGTCATAATGAGTTCAGCATTTTACATACAATCAAGATGGAAGTTGAGAGTTAGTTATCCACTGTGTGAATAGATGTCACAAATAAACACTTCTAAGACCTAATTAGGCCTAGTGGAATTTAAGCCTTTACGGACAGTAATAAAAGTAATTTCAAATAGGCATGTGCGCGTGCGTGTGTGTGTGTAGGTGTGTGAAGTGGGGACTTGAGGGGACAGTAACCTCCAAATTTCAGGTGGAGGGGTGGAGCAGCTTATATCATACATATTAAACATTCTACAGGTTTAGTAGTCCGATTTCAGTGTGTGATCATCCTTATTTTGCAGCATACATGCATCAGAAATTGAAATTTTTGAAAAATAATAATTGAAAAATAACCTTTTCCTACCCTAAAACCCAATTATTCTCGACCTATCTGCCCCTTGAACACAAGGACCAAGTCTCCGCCTATGAGTGAATCCACCAGCAAACCTCTGCTAAAAACAGCACAAGAAGTCATGAAGTAGGCCTACTGATCAAGCGAATTTATGGCAAGACGTCCATTCAATAACTTCAGATGCTCTTCTCCTTAGAACTGCTTCACAAATACAGTTTTGCGACAGGTGATCATTTGGAAAATAAAATCAATGCAATCATCGCCTGAGAGGTGTAATACATTACAAAATCAGCTCAGCTACAGTACATTACTTAGCTAAGTGGACTACAATCGAATCCAACCTGGTATCTTCAGCTGTTTTTCTCTCAGCAGTGAAACTGTTTATTCCACTCTAATGCCAATTTATCTGGACTTAACCTGGTTGTCTTATGGATGTGCGAGATTTTATGGCCACACAGCCTCCCAGATGCTCCAGTTGTTTAGTGAACAGCTACACCATAAAGTCAACAAGACACGTCGGCCACATTTATCATTCTAATCTAAGCAAATAACTTCTATATTGCCATTGAACGATGCACTATTATTGATTCCCTTCAGTTATTTCGTTAAGAATTTCTCATCACTTGCCATGGGAACTACAAGTAACCTCCTTTCAAAACCATCACCATTTGCAGGGCCGTCCAGATAGGGGGGTCCGGAAGCAAATGCCGCCAATTTCAAGTAGGGGAGATATTTTTTTCTATGGGGGGAATATTTTGCCTTCCTGACACTATGGACCGGGGAATTTTCCTCAATCATTCAGAGGGGAATTGATGCCTCTGACCATTTGTACTCTAACGGTCTGGATATTGACCTGAATATGGTTTGGTTTTGGTGTGCCATTGGTTCAAGATGTCTAGTGCATTAGACAATAGTGCAACATACATTGCTAATTACAATAAGTCGACATTGAAGTGACATATTCACAGACACACTTGTTCATACAGATTGTCAATCGCTGCTATCGAAGCATCTGCTAATTCCCTTAACTGTAAATCTGAATGAGATGCTTTGGCAAGCAGGTACATCATTAGAAAACAAAGCATAGGTGATGATACATCATCACCTAATTGAAGAAACCTTTTTTCTAATAAAATGCCAAACAACTAGAGACAGGAACATGTATGGTTTCAGTGTTTCACAACAAAACATACACATCATCTCCATGTAAGGTGTCCCTGTTTGATATATGCACCTCTACAGAGCTAACTACGTTAATTATGTGATATCAATAATATCATGATTACAGATGAACTACTGGCAATTTCATGCCTTATAGTGGCTATAATGCTCCTTGCAACTATCATAACTTTTAGACATATAATATTTTTCCAAACAATTACTATTAAAGATCACACCTCCTCACCTTCTGAGATATAACACTGCTAAATGTATACTCAACAGATTATTAATGTGAATTATAGTAAGTGGTGCTTTACATGAAAAACTATGCACAAGTTTCAAGAATTATATCTGTTGCAGTGCAGCATTTATCTCCTTGGGATATCATTTCAATTCCTACCAGATCACAAACATATACAAATTAGTACAGAGAGACATTGGAAAAAAAATAATGCAGCTTTTCTTAAAGATGGTCATGCCAAGAACTTCGCCACTAAACAAATAGGCCTATCAAGCAAGCACAGAGTTATTTTGTCAAAATATTTTAAGGACAGCAGACATATAATCAATTCACAGTGCCTAGATTATGAACAGCAGAGAAAGCAAGGCAAACACTCACCACTGATTTCTGCATAAGCAGCGGTAGAGATATGCGGCGTCCAACCAGATGACTGGTGAAGCTATTTGGAACAGCAGAGCTGGACCTCCTTCTTTTGATCATCTCCACTTTGCCATGAGCCACAAAGTTCGGCGTAGCGCCCTCTATCGTCGTCACCGCCACCGCCGGTGACGACACAGTGTGCATGAACGCCGTTTCCGTGAACCTGGCGCCGAAGACACCAACGACTGCACTGGCGTAAGCCACCAGAGGCCGCATACCCTCGGGTAGGTCGGTCAGCATAGCGCCCGCCAAGAAACGGACGAAGCTGACGACGACGATGACCAGAGTGCTGTGTCCAGTCTCTAGCGAAGAGAACATAC
Source organism: Bimastos eiseni (assembly GCA_959347315.1). Lineage (NCBI taxonomy): Eukaryota > Metazoa > Annelida > Clitellata > Crassiclitellata > Lumbricidae > Bimastos > Bimastos eiseni. The sequence goes on along the minus strand of OY365806.1, from coordinate 22,738,382 downwards.
TGGCCACGCCGACTGCCGAGAGGACGCCTGTCGTCAGGGCAGGACCCCGAAGGTAATCCACGCGACTCCTCAGAGGGTTCTCGTCCTCTGCTGATGTCGATCGTAACCAGCGTCCGAGAAGAACGTCGCCACCGAAGCAGGCCAGGAACAGAACGTAGATGCTCGTGTTCGTCCAAGCGTTGCGAAGGTAGATGGTCAGAAGGTAGAACAAGCAGCCCATAGCAAAGACAGTCACGAAGACGGCACACAGGCGTTGCACGAGCGCCCCGAAAAAGTCGCCGCCTGCTACCGCCTGGATCAAAAGAAAGCTGCAGAGACCGACCAGAAGAAGGTACCGACCGCCGACGCCGCCAAACATCGTGACAGGTAAATCCGTAAAAAAGCGCAGACTATCCCATCCACAGCGAGGTTCGATTCGAATCCGAATGCAACCGTTCTTATCCTTCGCGGGGGAGGGGGCGGCGACGGTGCCATGTTCGAGCAGCATGTTTTCTGGAAACGTAACTGTCGCCGCCGCCGTCGCCGCCGTTGACCCGTAATTTAGCGATCGACTCCGAGTCTCCCTCAGCATGCGGCCCCCCAACGCCGTCGACGCCATTATCCGACCATCTGACACCAAGCTGAAACTGAACAGCCGAACCGCCGCGCTCTCTAGGCTAGCGCTCTCCGCCGTCGCCAGCTCCCTATACCTATTCTTAGGAAGGCAGGAAGGCACCGCCCTTATCAAGGAGGCTACGCCCACTTTTCTGGTAAGTATGCACGCGCGTGTGCCATTCAGCGATTGTAGTCGTAAACTCTTAGATTCCTAAGGCTAAGCGCAGGGCACCAGCTTATACATGAGGCGTTTATCCAGAGAGTGATACAACAGATGAATTAATCGTCATCGTCACGCATTTTTAAAACAGCGGAACACATTCCGTTTCGCTTTAGCATTCCAAGTCGGCACCATGTCAAGATGCCTACATAATAATAATTGAAGTAAATAGTGACCAGGATAGTTTTTCTTGAGTTTATCGGACGAGATTCTTCACAGCTCGCCCGTTTGAATGGACGCCACGTAATTTAGGATCCCCGTGCAAGGACCATAGACCTAAACCTACAATTTATATGGTGTCCGTGTAGTAGTCTACCTACATGTATAAAATTGCCCAAGAGGCAGTGGTCAATTTGTAACTGCGAAGGTAGTAGGGTTGCCAACTCTGAACAAACCCATTCCGGGACATTTCGCTGGTCCCACTATGATGAATGACCTATGCGTTAATTGTTCACATCCATTCAAAAACTAATGGTACTGGCATCAAACAGAAACACACCGCATTCCACTAGGCTTCTGAAATGAAAGCTTTTGATGGGTTTAGTTGCAGGCTGATTGTTGACATCGAAACCTAGAGGGCACCCAAAGTCTGACTCACTGCCCGAACAGCAGCTGAGGCATTACAAGCCATTCAGTGTAACGTTCATCAGCGTAAAGGTGACCCAGGACAGCAATGGCGTAAGGTATACGAACAGAAGCAATTTCAAGAGGGTGAAGGACGTGAATAAATGGACTCAGCACCGAGCCCTGAGTTAAACCGTAAGGGGCAGGGACCCACGTCGACCTGGAGGACCCATGAACCACACAAATGGGGAGCTCCATAACAAATGATGTCAACCAGCTGAGAAAGTTACCAGACGAAATTTTTTTCCGTTGTCAAAAGCGGCACTGACGTCAAATAAGCCAGTAGAGTGAGCTGTGAATTAGGCCTATCTATAGGCCTATAGCCCCAAACATGTTTGAAAGGAGACGGAGTAACAGCGTCTCAGTGGAGTGACCTTTCCGCTAGCCAGATTGGCACTCCGCAACTTGTTTAACTCTAAATAAACAGTGAGCTTATTCGCAACGATTTATTAAAATGATTTTTTAGATACATGTATCATTTGTAATCGGTCGAAATTGACAGGATCAGGTGAATCAAGTTCATGGACTACACTTGAGAATAGGAACTAGAGTTGAGCGTTTCTGCGATGGTGGTAGAACTTCGTCCTGGATGGATCGGTTGCAGAGAAAGGTGAGAAACTGCATGAAGTAGGCCTAGAATGTCGACACACTTCTGGAGCAGAAACGCCAGGAGAGGGTCAGATTCACAGGATTTTGGTGCAGATGTGAGAATGATGCGGCGTAGCTCAGCACTGGTAATGGGAACCAGGATAGACAGTCTGCAGCAGAGGTGTAACAAGGTTTCGAAAAGTGGGGGGGCATAATTTGCAAAATATTGCGCGAAGCGAAAAATTTTTTTTTTGCCCCCCACTTTTTGAATTTTGCTTTCCAGAAATTTGAAAAATGGAGTGGCACGAATTATTTTAACAATAGTTAACTTAAAGTGCCATTGGAGAAACATAAAAAGAACCGATTTGGGGGCACATGGGGGGGGGGGCACTGAGCACTCAAACTGAGGGGGCTTTGTCCCCCCTCCAGTTTTGAAACTGGGTGGGGGGCGGTGCCCCTCTGTCCCCTGGTCTGCAGTCAGTAGGGTGGAAAACCGGTGAGGTAGGGTCAGCAGTGTCCTGTTGAATGCCGGTGTAAAGACTTCAAGTTACTCCCATTTCAAATTATCCCTCGCTAACCTGAAATCGATTTCAGATTACCCCCTCGTATTCACATTACCCCCTCTCTGAATTAGTCACAAAAAAATTGTTTTGCCTTCAACTAATGCTAATCAGTCTGTTGAATAAAACACGTGACACAATATTATAAGGCTAGTTTTAACGTTTGGAAAATATATAACAGTCAAAGAAATGTAAATTGAATTAAATCAGTAATAGGCCTACACGGGATCAAAGTGCATCACATTGTTACATACAAACATAAGATAATAAAGATTCAGCCTAACTGGTGAAGAAATTAATGTAATTACAACAATAATATACATATTCTGGCATCGTCTCCATGACATCCTGCAGACTGCAGTTGTTCATAGAACTCGTCTTTTATTTGTCGGTGGCTGTATTTGTTGGTACAAACACTTGTATCAGGGTCATCTTGGTATGCCCTGTTTGTGGTCTGGTGGTAATTATTCTTTCACTTACTAGTTCCCATCCAGTTAGCTGATATCGTTTTTGGCTGACCATTATGCCCACTTCTCTTTCATGCTTGGTCCCATCTGAGTAGTAATTTGTCAGCTGCCTATTCCAGCACCCATTTTGTTCCCGCGCTCGCCAAGACAGCCAATCAGGTCGCCAGACTCTCAAAATGTCTACGCTGGTTTCATGCTATTTCTGATCAGATGCAACTAATTTAGCGCATGTATTGCCGCTGTCTGTTGTCGAAGCGTCGATATAAGCGCATTTGGCCTTCTTTTAGTTAATCGCTAGAAAGAGAAGCCTTCCACTAAGTGATTTATATTAATATAGTCACCACTGAATACCAATCGCAATCATAAACTTCAACTCTCCACATTTCTAATGCGCGACTTGAAAGCCAAACGATCTCTTAGGACTCTGACACCGTATCAGACGGACGCATCTGATATAACGCCGGTTTATGAGCTGGTCTTTTCACGCGGTTTTTGTGTGGTGCAAAGATTTTAGGATATTTTATATAAACAGTATACAATTATGTATGCCTCTGTTCTCTGGATTGCGTTAAAGACCGCTTCTGAGATGACGGCATAGTCTTATCGTGTGTACTTTTCTCGTTTTAGATAATTTTAATACCTTATATATTTTATGGCCTACAATAATTTATTGTCATTGCATGACAGTCGCTACGTGGTTGGTAACAACTAAAACCGAAGTCGAAATTTTCAATATGTTCTCCTGCTAGGACTAGGACTAGGCCCTCAGAACGGTATGATAAAGATGACAGACACATCTGTTGACAATTTTATACCGGAGATGCATCGTGTAGTCTAATCAGGAACTATAATTCATTTTACGTCCACTTTGCATCACCAGTAACCAATGAATTGTCACTCTTCGATAAGTAGAGCCTACAATAGTACAAGTCTACAAGTCATTCAGCCTACATACTGTACCTAACGATCCTTATATTTCATAGTTCATACTATGTCTGCAATCATACTGCAGTTTCTCAGTTTGCAATTGAAAATATATCTATATATTTAACCATGTTTATTTGTAACAAGTTGCATCTGTGTCAACCTATCTGTATGAATAAACGAATATTGATTGATCTAGCCTCCCACAACAAACGCTATACTCATAAATGGAGGCAGCAGATTCTGCATGCAGAACCTAGCTTCAGAGCACATCACTTTATGCAGATTACTAATAATAAACGCTCATAAGAAATTGAAGCAGTCACATTTAAAAATATTTCCTTCTATTAAGTTGACCTTAAAAACTGTACTATGCCGACATTAATCAGATTTTATTTCTACACAGGCAATAAACCTCTAATTTAAGATCTGCTTTATCCTTGAGGAAAATTTATACAGCTGAACAAATAAAATATACAAAATAACTTGGCAAATCTGATTCAAAACTAATTCTGAACAGGCTCGAGTTGCTGCAATTAAAACTCTGTGAAACGTAGAAACGCCACTTAGCCTACATGACAGTTCTGGCACCCTGAAATCCATGCCAGGAACCATCTTTGGTTTATCCCAGAGATCAATCTTCTTCTGCTCTTCTTGTCAGTGATGACAAAAAATTGCAACCGGCTGGGTACGAACATTACTAGTAGGGATGTACCGAATAGGCGATTTTCACTATTCAGCCGAATACAAAAATTGGACCAACTATTCGGCCAAATACGAATGCTGTACAAAATATGTCAACCAACAAATTTTAAAACTTCAAATGTGAGCAAGGTTCCAGCACAGTGAATTTAATACATAACTAATGGTAAATGGTTTCCTACAAGTAATTTTGATATCCTTCCGCCAGTCTGTCAGTCTGTGGAAGCTAGGAATGTAACTAACTGAACCAAACTTAAAAATGAGATGGCTGACGCTGCAATACTGTTGTCCAAACATTAGAGTTACTTCAGTTCACTCGCTATAGCAGCCGCATGTGCAGAAACAGAAGTAACGTGACCACTATTAGTATTCGGTCCGACTGCTACTATTCGGACGAAAACCGAATAGGTTTTTGTCCACCATTCAAAATAGAAATTAAAATTTCTTGAAATCTGATATCGCCCTTCTTCCAACATCTTTTGCTCAGAAATGCACATGCCTCAACAGCGCAATTGCAGTTGTACTGCAGAGCAATTGTGCGCAAAGGACTTGCTCAAGGTCCCTACACAGTGACTGACGTGTTGGACGAGGGTCGAACCCACTTAGGCCTAGTAACAGCAGCATTCATACTTTTTTCAATAAACAACTCTTATTGGTTTCAAAAGTAAAAATAAGATACATGTCACACATCACATGCTCGTCCAAAGCAATTCTGTAAATGTCATACAGTTAAAACGTGGATTGTGATTCACAGAAATTCTTGCTTTAGGTCTCTTCTTCACAAAACCAAAAAACTAATCCTTCTTTGTACACCATAGGTCGGAAGAAGAATGCTGCAGCTTAAAACTGCAACAAATTCAGTAGGCCAGAGATTTCCCCTCGACTTCAGAAAAGATGTCATTCTTCTGTTGTGATGAAAATTATGCTGAGCAATGAATGACTTTGACCTAATGAAGAAATGCTTTGAAAGGTCTTAGCGGTCAGTTGTGCTCATTTCAGAGACAGAATCGCCAACAAAGATCTTTTCCAGCTGAGAAACATAATCTAATTCTTCCTGGAAGACAAAAAAAATAATGAACATGAAAAGTCATATACATGAATGCGACAATGGTGAAAACCATCAGTAATGAATGAAGTGTGACGAGTGAAGTATGGTAGACTGTTCACTGCAAACAGAAAAATCACAACCATCAACATTATCACCATTAATTATCACACAGCATTTTTATCTTCATTAATCCTACAGGCTAACTCGTTTTGATTTCTAAATGTTAAGTGATGCTATTGAATCCTTCTTCATAATTTTGCAAATCTCTTGTCACATTCCTTAACCTAGTTTTTAAACATTACCATCATTCTAAATCTACTGAAACTTAGTGAATGTTTTCAATGATGGTCATAGTCTATTAGCCACCACAAGTACTAACTTCAAATTCCGGTTTTCCTTTGAGTAAATGATGACGTTGCTGCAACATTTGCCTCAACTGAAATTCTGGTCGTAGACATTCTGCACGAGCCATGTCGCAGTCGGTCACGATGTTACACAATGCCCTCATGAGATGCTCATGATATGGAGCATGCTCCCTATGAAGCAAGCCAACAATTTGCTCCACTAACCCCATTGTACACAAGATTTCTGTAACAGAACAACAAGCATTAGTAAATTCTGCTTTGTGGAAAAGATAATTAATAAATAACTAATGTCTCCAAATATCAAGGTATCATTTACTGCTCTTGTAGTCCAGATACTCTTATTGAGAGTACCTGGGCTACTATTGCCAACAGGCAGTCTGATAAACAAACAAGAAAAACTTATATAAGTAAATTTAGCTCTATAAATATTTAAAGTAAGAGGATGCAAATTAAAATTTTAAAACTGAACAGCATAATAGCAGAATTCACAAACTTTAATTATCTTACCTACTAATGGCACATTTCCTGCAACTGCTTATGGGGTGGGGCTGTAAAATATTGGATAGAACTTCGGCATGAATAGCAGTAAGAAGTGAGATTGAATTCTTGCTACCCCTATGTGGTGACATTAGTTAACTCAGATATACAACATGTTGGGCGCTTTGCATGGCTGTCATATTCAATTCCTGTAACATCTGATCATCCATTTATACCATGACTTGCAACAATACTGTGACTGTGCCAGTTTGAATGAAATTAAATGGAGATCATTATTATTAGCTGCTAACCCGTGAAAAATCACGGGTCATACTTAATTTGAACGTCGCTAGAGTAGTGGTTAAGACACTGGGACGAATTTAACGAAACGGTCAAGCCGAATTGTGTGTCACCTAAACTGTAAGTTTGCCATGGTCAATACTAAAATACGCCAAAAATACGCGTTACCCATTAAGATTCCATTTCATTTTAATAACTGCAAATATACTTACATTACACGATGCATTTAATATTAATAGCCGCAAATACACTAACGTAGACGCAAACATAAGCTTTTTGAAACTTGAATCGCACACTATTTGTTTATACTGCGAAAGAGTGTTTCAACGATAATCAGCATCCGGTGCAGTAAGGTTTAAAGAAGATTTACGGAAAACATGACTGCACTCGGTACTGTGGACAGACTATATTTAGGTAAACTTGATTTGCATACAAAAGAAAGACGTTGTCACGTGATCTAGGTAATTATTAGTTTAGGATTATTAAATCATTCGGTCATTACTTCTCTCACCCTTGAACTTGACTTGTTCTTCACATAGGGCAGCCATCAAAAAGGCAGACTTGATCTGCAGCTTTTCAACATTAAACTGCATAGCACGCAACAGAACAGAAAATCCATCGCACTTAACAAACGCATCTTGCGCATCGACAGACTCCCGAATCAGACCTACAAACAGACAAGCCACACATGTGGTCAACTTCTCTCCATAATTTCAGAATCAAACAACCAGGTTGCAATAACATAGAACTTGGGTATGTTCTATATAACAATAGCCATGGACAGAATACATCATGTGTTAGTCTACAAGTTTCCAAATTTGATGGGCATGCTAAGCATGCCCATACATTACAAAGGTCTGCAATGAACAGCAAGATTCCTCGAATATCCAACAAATCTGATTTTGTTGTATTATGGAAGAAAGGTGTAATTTCATGTGATCACAAAAGTTTAATCAAGAATTGGTCAAAAATTTATGCAAATTCTATACAATGAGTTAATGTACAATATGAAAAGATCAAAAAGAACTTGTGTATATACTCATGTATAAGTTGCACAATATCAGACACTTTATTAAATGTCAAGCTGAGGTATGATTTATACTCGGACCACTGAAAAATTTAATGTGTCCGCTAACGCAGCAGAATAGCCCCTGAGAGTGAATGCAAATTTTCCATGAATATTACCTTATTAATATATAATTTCTCAGAACAGTCATAACTCCTGTATAATTTTCAATTAAAAGTAACTATTTGATAAAAATACTTTCTGTAAAAAAAGCTTTGTCTAATTAGCTTTTACTATTAGTATCTCATCGATTAGTTACCCATCTCTGCACTGTATATGTATTTCAAGCACCCAAGAAGTAGCTTGCTAATGACGATGCTTTAGAAATTGTCTTATTTACAATTACAATTACAAAAAGTTTGTGAGAGGCAAGATGTTGATGAGGGACAATGGCTTCCAGAAGATGCCAATCAAACAAAGAACAGCTTTCAACTGAAAAGCAATGAAAGAAGTCGATAGATATAGGTTATAGACGATATAGATGCCTACATGAAACGGCGAAGAGAGACTTAATCCGGACCAATTCAGTTTCTGAAGAATCGTCTAACTTTTGTAAAAGGATCGGAAGAAGACCAATTTCCAGAACCTCCTTCTGACAGTAGGGGTTGTTTTGTGTCAGAGCACCAACCAGTTCAGCTGCTCCACTTCTCAGCTCCTCATGCTCACTCCTCAACAGGGTCGGCAACATGTGAAGCCCACCAATTTTGTGAAAATCTAGAAAAAAAGCAAGTCAAGAATTTATACACTTTCCAGCATCTTGCAGATAACTCAAGTAGTTACCTCTAATATTTTAAAATCAAACCCATATTATATCAAACAAGGAATCTTGAATGCAAACCAACATAAAGTAATACAGGGTCATAACCTTAATATAGACATGACAAATTCCACTTAAGAAGTGGAGCACCTTTGATGTTAAACAACAGCTCTTTAATCATCCAGAATTTTGTAAAAATCCAAAAAAAATTAATTTTCAAAGTCCAATAACCAACAAGTTAAAACTCTATCCTAATAACCTAGAATGACAAATGTAATGTTCAAAACAGTTGTTGCTTAATAGCTTATTGCTTAAGCACCAATCTGAAGAACATTATTGTGAAAGATGGCAGCGGTGTCATTTCCTTGTGTCTGTTCGGGGTTGTTTGTCGGGTAATGTCAGTCAGTCAAACCAGGTCACTGTTTAATAGATAGCAAATTTACTTTTAAGATTGCCAAACAAATTTAATTATAGGCAAATATTTGTGAAATATATCAGTACTCATTCATTCTGAGCAATTAAATAGTATCCTTCATGATTGAGGTCAACTCAAAAGTTCTCCCATTCTCAGCCACTGCAAACAAGGAGTTACTGGAATAGGGATCATGAGCAATATGTCCATTGCACACAATTGCTTAGAAATATAACTGCAATTGCACTGTTGAGATGTGTGTGTACTTCTGAACTAATTGTAAGATGGGCAATAACAATTATTCATTATATAGCACTCCACACCAGAATCCTGAGGAAGATTCTGGTACATAATATTACAACAAATCTAAGAAAATTGGCAATATTCAAGATGAAAAGATTCATCTGACAAGCGTTTCTCTCACATACCATTGGCAAGGTCGATGTCTTCGCAGTGCATCTGGAGATCTTCAAGAGCAGCTTGTCGCTTCTCAATAGCATTTTCAGCATCATTGATCAAGATCTTTACATCCTCAAGCATCAGCTTCACAGGATCGACACCCCGCATGCCAGCTATGGCTTCCTCAAGCCATTTTCTGCTCTAGTTTTCAAAAATACAAAGTGTAGTAACTAGACACAATCAAACTGATCCAACAAAAGAATATATACTACATTCAATTTTGATACAGTACGAAATTCGTTTAAGTGTACGATATTAATTCAAGTAGACATTTATAGCTTGCAATCACAAAGCAACCTGCACTGACTATGTATGACAGAAGCAATGCAACTTTATGGCTGTCCCCGGTATATGCTCTGCTATTGCCCAATCCAGATGTTCAGCCTATGTAGGTTAGAACTGTCTAGGTTAAGTCCCTTTGCCTTTAGTTAATAACCCTTTCAACTTTCCAGTTCCAAAGACACCTTATGACAGACCTGTTCGCTGGTACTCTCACTGATGCGGGTCGAGAGCACTGCTGAGTTTCAGCAGCACTATACAAATGTTCGACTACAGTTACAATCACAGGATGATATGCCTCCAGACTCTAATATTCAAGCCATCAAATAAAATGCTTGGCCATCATCGGTACCCCACTACCAGATAAAAGAATAACGTGGAAAGAATAAACACCTGAAACAAGCGAAGAAGTAAAGAATATAACATACTAGTTGTATTGTCAATATGATATGACCACCTAAGCTTCAACTTTCTAGCATAAATTCATCAATAAAACTAACAAACCTCAACTGACATAGGCCCAAATGTTGATGGCCCTGTCCGATCTTCAGCCTTGGTATTCTCCGTACAGAAACGGAGGATGCCTTGCAGGCTCAAAGGATATCGTCTGTTGTTTTCTGCCATCTAAATAATGTCAGAAATATCCAGTAATATTTGTAATCAAATAAAACAGTTGGTAAAAGTGAAGACTAGAAGCATGTATATGCAAACAGTATGGCCGCCCCCGAATGGGCTCAAATAGAGGGCGCCTACGACAATGCTCTATTTGAGCCCATTCGGGGGCGGTCATAACATATTGCCTACGTAAACACTTTTACCAAACAATTGAATGCCGTTGTATTTAATCCAATTGTCAGTGTGTGCTTAACACACAAAAATTGGATGCCATTTTACATATAATTAAACTAATCAGGTCTTTGTGCAACCACAATTTAATTACAACAATGTATAATTGCGCACATGCCATAAATAGAAATTAATTCAACATAATTGAGTGCTATGCTCTAGGCTAAATAAAAACTCCGATTTTAATTCATATGTTCAGTCTTTTAAAAGACTTCCAAAGCGTAAATGTATCTTGGGTAGATATTACGAAATCGCTAAACACAAAGATAAAACGAGGTCAGAAATCAATGTACAAAAGTTAACATAGAACAACGGCGTGCAAGCACCATAACGTAGGCCTATAATTGCTAAGTTGTAACAGTCAAATGACAAAATTAATTTCAGCGTAAAAACTGATACCACTTGAAAATTACTCGAGGATGTCCTCACCCTTAATTTTCCGAAGCTTTTATTCTAACACATGGCTAACGTCAACATTCGAGATCATTCCACGCTGTTCTAGAGACTTGGAGGACATTTAGGCGATTTTATAAGGTGTAACGGTGCGCGCTCGGAGGTAACAAGCTCTGAGGTCATAATCTTTTTGCAATATAATACAACTAAAAATTTAATTTATAGCGCGCTTTCTACAAAATTAAATTGCGGTTCTCTATAAGCATATTAATCATAATTCAATGTTACTAGATAAGTTTACATTTTGACTTAAATTGAGTGACAGATGTGAATTGACTAACTGAATCTGGGAGATTGTGCCATTCTATTGGGCCCGCGCGCGGCATAATTATACTTAAACGAAATCCTTGGGCTTTCGACCAAAGAGGCAAAATTTCCAAACTTTCTGTAAACTTGTGTCCGGTGTGCGACTGTGCTTAAAATTTAAAATCCTACAAACTTTCGTGAAAAATCTCGGTTGGTTTTTGCCAGCCCTGGTTACAACGGATACCATGTTGTGTGACATTGTCATTGTCGAGGGATAGGGCCAGAGTGGATATATTAGCCCACATGATTGGCTACAAGATGCACGTGATGAAAATCTGTGCTGTGATTGATACCGTCCGATGACGTCATTTGTAAAATAGTCGCTTATGACGTAATATTCAGGGCCATCTTCAAAGAAACGGACGAGAAGACGACGTCATGTAGTCCTATGCCTCTTTTAAAATAGGATTATTGCGTTTTATAATGTTTGTGAAGGAACACTTTTCAACACCGAACTCAGAGAACACTTTAAAACACCGGACTGAACGTTTGTTTGCATATTTAAGCTTAACTTTTTAATTGTTTTACGGTAAGTTTAAGTTTAAGTAAACGAGGGGGCTTCAGCAAGAACAAAATCCGAATAGAACGTCAACCTTCGTACTTGTGGCCACTGGCCAACATGAAAGCATAGCCAACCAAATTCATAGTCAACCAACTTCAAAGCCAACCAACTTAAAAGGAATCAAAGCCAACCAACTTCAAAGCCAACCAACTTCAAAGCCAACCAATTTCTAAGCAAGCCAACTTCAAAGCTAGTCAACTTCAGAGCCAGCCAACTTCAAAGCCAACCATCTTCAAAGCCAACCAACTTTAGATCTAACCAACTTCAAAGCCACTAGCGAAGATTCGAGGTAGGCCTAGGACATAAATTCATATTTTTCTGCTTTTACTAAATTTATACGAAGAGACTTCAAAAGATAGAACTGCATCATGAACATTGTAAGAGATAGGACTGTTCGAATATTAGCTTGCTTGCTTAATCTGAACTTTATGGTTTCGACATTAGGGTTATGAATTCTTAAGTTTACAAACGTTTTCTTTATAGTAGGCCCACGTGTAATATTATATGACTTTAAATACAGAATTGAACATTATCTTGTAAGCTCTTGTAAAGAGGGGAAAGCATGCTGCGGAAAGTACACCTGAGTCAATCTTTGGCGGTTGTGGCCGAGTCTCAAGTCAGATAAATTCAGTTTCTACAGAGTTGAGCCGGAGCCGATTGCTCGACAATCAGGAATTAAGTAAGTCAATAGCTATAGGGCTCCAAAGGAAAAGTGAATAAGTGGATAACTCATATCTCAGGTTTCGGTTACAATGGATAAAATATACAGCGAAGGGCCCAAAACAGGACCCCGGGCCAACCCAAACGAGGCGGGGACCCAGTTGGACCTAGACGATCCAAAGATGACGTACGTTCCTACTGCTGGGCGAGCAGAGGAACAAAGGAGTTACGTCGCTCCAGCCTACTGCTAACCCCCTCCAGCCTACTGCTGGGCGAGCAGAGGAACGAAGGAGTTAAACCCCTCCTGCCTACTGCTGGGAGCACAGAGGAAGGAAGGAGCTAAGCCCCTTCACGGCTTCCAGCCTACTGCTGGGAGCAAAGAGGGAGGAAGAAGTCAAGGTACTGGTGGCGCAAAGCGCGACACTCTGTCAAACTCACGGTGTAAGATATATCTTACACCATGGTCAAACCACAGATAGAAGATAAAATGTTTGAAAGGGCCTGCTGGGAAAGTCGGCCATGGCCGATGGCTCAGCGACAAAGAAAAGCTCCTGAAAAGCCTCCTCAAAGGACGCCTAGTCTTTTATGTGTTCTGGAACTCTGGTGTTCTGTGTCATAATTACATTGAAAATAGAAAATACTATATTTCATGAAATTTGGAATTTTGGGGTACGAGCAGGCTATTATTTGCAAATTATATGCTCTCAGGGCATAGATGAATGAACTACGGAGACCTTTGCCAACACCTCCTCGTGGTGGTCTCTGGGTGTGCAGTTGTCTCTTGAATAGCTGCATGGCGAAGAGTGGCAACATTATTTCAGTGACTGAGCGATCGATGAAGGAGGAAATCCAGAACAGAGAAAAGTGGCGACATGGGACATGCGAACTTCCCGAAAAGGCAGAAAACTAAAGAAGATTGCTGCCATGACTATTTGCCTTTCAAAATTTCAAGACTTCAGGTTAGATGCCTACCATCATGTAGTTAGTTTAGATTTATCTGAATTTCATGATGACTTAACTTTGCTTTTCATAAATCCTTGTTCTCTTTCCTTTTAAACTATTTGCATAAGAAATTGGGAAGACCAAACTAAACATTCTGAGCAGTTACTACATTGCATACCAGTAGCATGTAGCATTTCGATACATTAATTATAATGGCCGAGATCAAGCAACTGATTGCTTCTGTAGATTACAGATTGCCAAGTATATTACTGTTGTTCATGTTTTAGATGTTGTTGCGTGGAATATTATATACTGTTGCTTTAGATAAGCCTTTTCTTTTTCAGCTTTTACTGCTATTTATATTGCGCTGGTTATTGTTCAGCTCTTTTGCTGTTGCTGTCTTGTCTGCCTATACTGGTGCCACAGTTTATTGCCTTTAATATTGTCGCTGTTTATTGTCTTTTGCTATTAGCAATTGTTGGTTGTCCCCGGGTACAATTTTATTCCCTCTCAAGTAATTGGAGCAACTTCCTCTTCCAATTTTGGGTGACTAATATTATTCAAGGATGAATAATAGATTGAGCCAATCTATTGGTGCACACATTGACACTGTAGTGTAGAACAGAATGGCTCAACGGCAAATAGTAAAAAATTTTAATGGTATAGACAAAATTTAAATTAATTTCCTCCCTATTTTCGTAAAGAGATTTTCCCCCAAATTTCTTGGATGGAGCATTTGCTCCAGGGTTTCTATGATGTAGACGCCCTTGGGAAGTGGGGAGAATACTGTCTGAAGAGTTTCTTGAAAAGAAATTATATTGTATAGATATAGGTAGCACATTCATTTACAGTGTAAACATGGGAACACAAAGTATCTAGCAATAAATTTTCCTGGATATCATGGTAGCTTCCTACACAGGGTTTTCATTTTATGCCAGAGTTGAATTTAATGTGGTAATATCTTCAATATTAGACCAATTCTTTTTTATTACAAAATATGCATTCCAATTACCAGCTATGTGATGTATGCAATATAACCAGTCATAGAGATTAATAAGTGGACAGCATCGTCAAATACTTAACACTTTAACAACAAGAGAGTTCTGTGAAAGCAACTGGGAATCAATGCAGTGTGTCAGAAAAGTTTTAATCAAATCTTCCTCCTCCTTAACCATTTAACGACCAGCGTTATTAAATTATGCCTTACACTTTAGTACATACTGGTTGTTAAAGGGTTAAAACTGCATACTAAAAGGGCAAGGAGTAATTCATTTATCAACAGATCTTTCAAGAATTTCTAACTGTGGTTTGGCAAAAGAGAAATCAACTACTGGTACTTAGACCTATGATCATAGGTGACTATGATATGCATAATTCAGTAAGAAGAAATAAGATATTTATTTCACCATTTAATTCTTGGTACAGCAATCAGCAGCCATGCTTCTAACAATTTCAAACAGAACAGAATGCAGAAGCAGTTCCCTAATTTATTTCATTTCTACTAATATGCATGTAGCGATCACACTCGTGTTGAAGACAAATAAAAAATCTAAAGTAAACTTAATTTTGAATTTTCTAAATTCTATAGCTTAACAGATCATATCACAACAAAACAAACAGAAACTAAATTCATAAAATATTACAGCTGATTGAGCCTAGCTAAAGTAATGACTTAAATTCAAATATTCACCAACAATATTTCGAGACAGCAAACATAAACTGACAACCTGTAGCAAACAAAACTGGTTGCAATGCACTTGACATGAATATTACAGCATAACCGCTAGAATAAATCTTCACAATTTATGTCTTATAAAAACACAATTCAGCCTAACTGTCAACAACTGGAAATAACCAATATCACAAACACATTACATATGCTATCACACCACAACAATCTGCTTTTATAATTCCTATAATGGTCAGAGCAAGACAAAAATGTCCAAACACTTGTGAATTCATTACTTGCAATGACTGAGCCATAATTTAATGTGCGTTAGACTGCTTGCAGTCTGCTCATCAGTAATACCGCCATCATCACGGGTTGCCACAGTAGCGCCACGCTGTCTCCACTTGACCATGTCGGTTTCTGACCTGGCACCGGGATGAACAGAGAAGCCTTGCAATTGTAGACTTGATTTGATATGTGGCTTTTGTGTTGTGCTCAGAAACTTCAAAGATTTTAACATCACGCTATTTAATGCATTAAAGTCAATATCTACAGTATATCGAAAAGGAGAAACTTTATATATACATACATGTGCATTGCACGATAGAAGTTGGCATGATACACAGTGGTTCATCACTGTGGGCAGGATATAGTATCATTCTTCAAGTAACCTAAATGACTACAATGTTAGCCCAATATCCTACAAGTCTACCGAGGCGAATGGCTTACCAAGGCTTAAATCAGAAACCACCGTACAAAAATACACCAGTTGCTTTACTAATCAATTCATCAAGTACAAGAATTTACAAATGTAAAAATGTTCTGGCAATAAAAGTCAAGTTGTGACAACAGCAAGTGCAGATGGATGCAAAGCAAAATTTATGTTAACGCTTTAACGATGAACTAAAAGTGACTGAGAAAGCAAAAGCCATCAGCTGCCAACAAGAGTGGCTAACCACTTGGTTCAATGTAAATGGCGTTGTTGATAATTTTTTGTAAACTTAAACAGCTCATTGGTTAGTTAGCTGGCATTCTCAATAATAATGTTTAAAAAATATCAGGTAGTTAGATAGTTAATAATCGAAAGAACACCATTAAAGTTCCTCCTATCTATGCTAACCAAACTGGTTTAAAGTTCATTGCAAATAACATAATCACCAGTAGGCAAACATTACAAATAATTATAATTAAAAAAATTATCACTGGTAAGATCACATTTAGGTAATAGAACCATCAACCAGCAATAGACTGCAAAGTTTCAGGCACCATTGGATGAGGTTTGCTTGATTCTGTAAAATATTTAGGCAGCTGACTACTTGTAGTTTGTTTACTAAGGATTGTATTTTGTATTGTATTCAATTTTTTAGAATTTGGGATTGGGTGTTTAAAATCTGGGATTGGGCAACATTATGATAATGTCTGGTGAACAACTGAGCTAGTTGATGTTTTGCTGTGATTACACAATGAAAACTGTTCCTGTGGTTTGATTTTTGTTGTGCTGTTTTCACTTGGAAACACTCCAAAGCAGAATTTTTAAACAAACCCAAACTTTTCACTTCTGAAATTGGAAATTTTAACAAATTCCGTTATGTACCCTTTAAAACTTCCTTCAAGCAGTACTGGTCATCAACATCTCAGACTGCATTAAAAGAATATTGGGAATGTTTCAAATGAAATGATCTCTAACATTTTGCATCACCATGAGCAGAACATTATTTCCAATTTGGAGGATAGGCAGTTAAAAATAGTTTTGTGGTTGCTCATTGCTCAACCATGTCCACTCAGTCAGCAGCTTTCAATAATCAAGGCAAAAATTGATGGATGAACTTATGGATGAACTTATCAGCCGAATGCATATTTTTCTATGCCTTCAATGCTGAGCTTAATTGTTCATGAATTGATAGTGCAATAAACATTAGAACGTTTTGCACATTTAAGCACATTAATTATTGATTTATATTTGGTCCTATATACTCATACCTTGATGTAATCTGTGGATGCGGATAGGTTAATAAATTAACAATAAATCACATTGTAGTTTATGATTAGCATTATGCATACCAGAATGTCATGGATATAGTTAATAGGTCATAGCAGAATTTTCAAGCATATAAAAGAATAAAAATATATCCTAAATAGATTTTGGCCAACATTAGTAAATTTTGCACAAGCAATAAGCACCAATTCAAAATTCATTCATACAACAGAGGAATGTATTGTACATTTATTAAAAGTGTAATATCTGACATTCACAACTGGCTTCCAAAACTTCCAGGCACTTAAAGTTTATAATTAGAAAAGCCTACTTCATATCAATCTCATGAGAGTTATTTTATCATTTTCATGAAACTAGCTAACTAGTTTCTAGCATATTCAGGAAAACAGAAGACAAGTCGTGCATTCCCTGAGGACCCAGTTATGCACAAATTGATTAATTGTCAATGATATCATTTAGGCCTGTTGTTCCTGTGGCCAGTTCAGGAGGATTCCATTTCCACCATTCTTGCGAAAAAGTGGACCTCTATCTGCCAACTGTACAGAGACAACCCTCGGTTTCTGCCCAAGGGTGCAGCTAACCTCTCTTCCAACATTCAACTTTAACGTGTTTTTCAGATGCCTGAAACAAATAGACACAATAAAATTACCTTCAGACTCTAGAACCACATAATATCACCTTACATATCATAATTATCCTGTTATATCCATTATAACATAATTACTTGGCAGCATTTCATATCACAAGGATACAACATCTTTACCGTCTTACCTTTCACGTGGCTGGCACTATTTGAACACATTTAATTTATACTTAGTATACTCACACCAATCTGCCAAGAAAACCAAAATAAGAGATGCAACTTCGGAAAGAAAAAAATGGAGAGGATTGGTCATGGCGGTCCAAGAAATAACAGCACAAGGTGACAAGGTGATCCTCACAACACAATAAAACATCAATGAGTGATGGTTTCAAGCATGCAGGCCAAGTGAAAACAGCACAACAGAAATCCAACCACAGGAACAGTTTTCATTGTGTAATCACAGCAAAACATCAATTACAGGTTTTTTTATGTAGGAATTAAAATTCATGAAGAAAAAAGATATGTCACGGGCACATCAATGAGCCATCCATTGATGTTAGGATGCTAGGTCACAATTTTTTTCTATAGCCGCGACTCTGCTCAAAACGCTCCTGAGTAGGTTTTTTGCAAGGGTGCTATATAAATTTTGGGGATGAATGAACTGGTAACTTACAGAGTCCAGTATCGACTTAATGTTCCGATGACTTCTCCGATGAAATCAGAATTGTGTTGACCCGGAAGAAGACACAGAACAAGGTCGTTACCGTCACGAAGATGAATGCAGAGCAGCTGGTCAGGACCAGGACTTACACTCAACCCAGTAACCTACAATCATCAGATACTCATTTGCAATTTGTCTTGCATACATTTTAGTTTGCTTACACCAAAAAATCTCAATTTCATGTCACAATTTCTATTTCTCTCTGGTCAATTTTACCAGTTTCAAAACTCTCTGCTAATCTCTACTCCAACTTTAGCAAATTAAGTTTTGCAGTCTAATTTAGATTCACCAAAGCATAACTTTGTGGTATTGATCAGAGAATTGTGATACAACTGCCATGAGTCGCCTCAAGAATATCACTGATAATATGGTACCAGGTTAAACAATTCTTACCTCTGCCACAGGAATACCAGGTCTCATGTCTTTGAACTTCTTCTTCGGATCCATTTTGTAAATAAAAGAGTCGGTTATGCAGATTGCACGATCTGCAGACTTGCTGTAGCGATTTGTCTTAGATCAACATAAACAATGTACAATTAAAACAGGAAATCAAAAATGCAATTGTTAAAATTTAAAAAACTGAGACATGGACCATCTTGTTTGCTGACATTAAGTCAAATCAAATTCATACCCAAGTCTTGACCATGTAGTCATAAGAAATATACACAATTTAGCCACTGAATGGTTCTTGTCTGATATTTCCCTGCAAAATGTAAAGAAATGACATAACATTTCTCAAACTTCAGATACATTACCTAATTAATGTACCTACCTAGAAATACAGACAGACTGAGCAAGCATATAATAATTATTACAGAAGCATCAATTGTTAATTAAACCATTGCAGAACCATTTCATAGACTAAATGAACCATTGTTAACTGGACCATCATTCAAAATAAGGAAATTTCAAAGGTGGCAAAGATATGTTTAACTTCCATTCTTACCATCCATTTGCCTACTTGTTCCAGTGATTGCATTTGTTTCCAAAAGGAAGATGAAATCTATCCTATTACTCAAGTTTTAAAACAAAAGTTGAATTGATTTATACCTTTTTCACAAAGCCAGCAAACAGAACCTGCTTGAAATGGTCTCTGTCTTTTAGAAGATTCAGCGAATGTTGAGCATCCATGGCACGAGGATTTTCATCAACCTATGCAAATTGAAACACAAAGCAACCAAGTCATGACACAAAACAATAGATCTGAAAGATTTCTTCTCTACGGAAAGTAAAGGTGAGTAAATCATGTCTCAAGGTAAAATACAACCCTACTACCTTAACCCTAAAATTAGCAACATATATTCTAACAACAACCCAAGAGGACATAAAGAGAATGTCTTCTAACAATATAAAAGTGCTCTTGTCCATAAAAGTACTCTCCTATAGCCTACATTTGGGTGAATGTAGGCTATATGTTCTCCTATCTACAGAAATCCCATAACACCATCTAGATGTGAAATTAAGAAAACCTGGTTTGCTTAATTAAGTTTTCATGAAACTCTAACCATCTAATGCTAGAATCATTTTGAGTATGACAATAGTACTAAATATACAATCATCAGTACCCTGGAAAGGTTTTAGTTGGATGTCATTCTTATCTCTCACATATAAATTCAGCAGAGACTAAATTCATGTGGCAGGGTACAACACAGCAACTTGCCAAACGAAATTTAGATAATTTGGCTATTAAATACCCTACCTACAATTTTTCAGTTACAGGCCAAGTGCATGGCCTTGGCATCCTATTGGATCTAGAGTTTACCTTTGCACCACATCAAGTCGTGATTGTTATTACTAGCTGTGTCAGCTCTGTACTGTTACACATTTGCTAACCACTCTTGTCCATACCTTCATTACGAAACAGCTTCATTACTGTTGAACCCTCTATTTTGGCCTGTCAGTTATCTTGTCTTGATCATGTAATGCAAGCTGCAGCACGCCTTGTAAGCCAAATACCAAAATAGACTTATGTTATCCTAGATATATAAATATATTTGGGGTTCTGCATTGGTTTTATGTCTGACTGCAAATCGAATATAGTTGTCCATCTGATCAGGTGATGCCAACTGGGCCTTGCACCAGCCTACCTTTCCTCGGCTTGCAAGAATTTTGAAATCTACGAGGCATCTTAATCTGGTGGCTGACAAACAGTGTTGTCTCAGATAAATTCAAATTTCAGTGTGATCCTCCTGCATAACAAAACTTATAAATAATAATAATACCTAATAGACCCATGTCAGCAGGTATCATAGTATGGGGGTAGTGACTCCCTTCACTCTGCTGAAGGGGGGTTTCTGGTAGTCCCATTTGCTCATCCAGCAATAATGCAAAACTGTGCATTCTCTGTGTTAGGCCCTAGGGTTGGAATGGCCTCCCTCGGAAGCTATGCCTGTTTCATAGATCATGCACTGATAAATTTTACGGAAATTTTAAAACTTACCTCTTTGTTCTTTTTGGATTATTGAGTACATCTGAGTGGTCACCCTGATGAGGAGCAATATAAAGCTTTGAATAAATGATTGTATGAACGAATGAGAAAGATTCTGCATTGAGAGTGTTAATCATCAACTTACGTTAAGCAAGTAGTTCCCCTCCCACTTTCTCTGATAGCCCCACTGTTGTCGTCTGCCCTTCAGAATATCTGCTGCTGTGACCTTCAGACGCAATGAAGGTCGTTCTGCAAGTGGATAGGGCTTCAAGATCATGAAGGCTCTCCATCTGTAAAAAAAAAGAGAAAATTGTTTTTAAAATCCATCAGCGTACGTTGCAGACAAAATCACGAAATAAAGACTTTGTTAAAACAAGGTGCTAAATAAAAACTCAGCCAATCAGGAGGACAAACAATTCATGATTGTTAACTGACTTATATAACCGATTATTAATGACAAAATGATTTTCCACTGACCTTCTGTGGACATTCTTCAATAATGCAACAGTGTTGCCTAAAACTGGTGGAGGAACAGGCCACTGCACATTCTTTCCAAAATTCGGAGAACTCTTCACATTCCTTCAAAAAAAAAAAAATTTCTACATGTATATGATGCAAGCTAAGGGTTTGCATACATGCATCAGCTGTATATTAATATAAAAGTTATATTAATGATATGCATTATAGTAAAATGTACATGTAAAAATTCAAAAGTTGTCATCAATATATTTATTTTTATTTTATTTATTTAAAAGTTGTCATCAATATATTTATATTTATTTTATTTTTTTAAATTTTACTCTCCCTATCAGTCTTCTGTTTGTCTATGCCTTCTTCCAAAATTTTTTCTCATATGTGCACATGCCTTGATGGCGCAATTGCAGTTGTATTACAGAGCAATTGTGCATGAAGGACTTGCTCAAGTTCCCTACACAGTGACTGACGCCTAAGATGAGGGTCGAACCCGCTCACTCAGCACACTGAGTGTTACGTGCCGATTGCTCTAACCAATTGGCCACCATGCCACACGATATATATATACATAGTGCAAATAAAATAACTAAACAGTTGATAAGTAAGTTCTCAGCACATCTAATTCCTTCTAAATGCAAAATTCACAAAACTTGGAAACAGACGACATCTAGTGGTGATACACAAATAAACCATTTACCATTATTGATAGCATAAAGACATCAGAAGAACCTAAAAAATTACAAGTAAAAAACGTTTATGAACTGCACTTTTAACTTACTTGAAGGCATCCTGCAGTTTGCCCATGTAATCACGCAATTTGTATGCACGGAAACAGCGAACAATTCTGGCCACAGCGACCATCTTCTTGAACAGTTTGCGAGCCTTTGTTCCTCTCCACATCTAAGAAAAACATAAGGAATGTATTAAAAACAATTCAGCAAACCACAGTGATTATCCGATGAACCTTTATTGTATTAATAATAAAACCTGATAGACCTCTCTGTCAGCCGATATTGAAGCCCAGGCTAGTGATCAACTGATAGTCACTCTAAAGTAAACTGCGTTTCCATTTCACAATTCATCAGGCAAAATTAGTTCAGATTAATAAAGAAAACATAATTATGAGTTATGATAAGTGTAACATTAAAAAAGCAACAAGTACTTCATAACATCAGAGTATTACAAAATATCATAAATGCAACTCAAACCTTTTGCAAATAGATGGCAATATCATTCAAGGCAATCGTGCGTTTGTTTTCCAGAGCAAACACTGTTCTGGGTGAGCGGATGAAAACCTTTGTGTTTCCATACTGAACATCA
Source organism: Bimastos eiseni (assembly GCA_959347315.1). Taxonomy (NCBI): domain Eukaryota; kingdom Metazoa; phylum Annelida; class Clitellata; order Crassiclitellata; family Lumbricidae; genus Bimastos; species Bimastos eiseni. The sequence goes on along the minus strand of OY365806.1, from coordinate 22,715,580 downwards.
TCGCTCAAATTCAGTTCGTTGATGATGACTTTTGTGCCATCCGTCTCGGAGCCTCTCTTCAGATTTGGCCACGTCTGTTTGCTTAGCATCTTATATCTTAACAGAAATGAAACACAACTCTATCAACATAATTTCAAAGGTAAGCTCAACTTGCCTTAATTCAGTGTTTGAAAATGTTAGGACACATCATGGCAAATATATGATAGTTCTATAAAATTAAAGAAAAATAAACAGAATGATGAAATTAAGCCACAGCTCTCCTACACAGGTCATCCAGTAAATAGTCTAAGTTCAACTTGACCATAGGTCTAAAAGGTGTACAGGTAACACATCTGCAACAACATTAAAATAAAATACATATTCAATATGCTGCCAATCCGTTACACTTTCTTTAGGCCATAGTAACACAAGCACAAATGCACACTCTAAAACATATACATAATGCAATAGCAGATACAATCTTCTCAAACACCACTGACATACCAGTCCAGTGCTGTGATATTAAACAATATTAAGTGAAATCTTGAATTACGGGTAAGCTGCTGAAATTAAATAATTTTGATGTTGAAAACTACCTGAGTATAAAACGGTCATATGGCATTCGGAAGGCGAAACCGGCTCTTCTCACTCGTACATTCTCCAAAAGACCCAGATACATCACCTGATGTTTGCAACGCTCGTAGTTAAATGAAGAGGCAGATTTTTCTTCATTTGGTTTGATACAACGCACATAGTAGGGTTCCTATAAAAATAATTGACACCATCTGCCTTAATATCATTTGATACAGTTATATTTTATTGCATATCCATGCCTAACACACCAATTTACATCACTACATTTTCCTCAAACACCACTCGACACATACCGTGTCTCATGTATGCATTCAATGTACTAATAGCAACACCCTTCTTACCTTTAATGCAAGATTCTTTTCAACCAGTTGAATGATTGAGGTTTTGAACAGAACTCCAGCTGAAACTGGTCGCTTCGTGACACTGTTGACACTCTGAGCACCCTCTGGCCACATCTGAGATATCAATTCATTCCGACTGCAAATAAATACAACCATAAATATCTCCAGTTATTTGTGGTTTGTATAAATACAATTAACACACTGATAATGCAAACCATAAAGCAAGACATTTCAAAGTTTCTTAAATCTTTCATGTCAACAGCAAAAAATTGAATCGTTTAGCTAACCGGACTCATTGGACCCTGAATGGAAGTAAACATAACCAAATAGTCTATAGGGATATTGAATAACTTTTCTCGTAACAAAATATTATTTACAGATCACAAAGACTTATAATTACTAGCAACCTACAAATCATTTAACTACCAGTAGTTACACTAAATAGCAGAATGAGTCATTGACTAAATGTAGTAGCTGGGATATGTGCACAAGGCCCACCAGTATCTGTGAGATTCTTAGGATCATAAATACGTCTCGCAAAGAACTAGTTACTTAAATAATCTGGATCAACATACCTGCCATACAGCAACCGCTTGAAGTCTTGGAACAATGTATCCTTATTCTTCTCAATGAATCCCAACACGTTGTACGTCACTTCTCCAGCATAATGCAATATCCTGAAGTTCTTTCCCAACACCAGAGTTTTGTCTGATTGGTTCAACTTGAACAGAAACAATTACAACAGTAAATTTCTGAAAAATTTACAAACCATTATAATTTAACCAAACAATAAGAAATGCTTCTCTTTAAAAATAAAAAAAGTAAAAAACTTTAATTCTAAACTGGAACATGCAAACAGCTTCAGCAAGAACAACAGATGCTTTTCATATAAGTAAACACAGCTGTCGATGACATTTTAAACCACCCCTTCATATTTGTAATTGGATTTGGAATCAATTAGTGCGGGCTCTAATTGTTAGATATTTTATACGGAAATGACATAAGAAAATCCTTTGTCAGGTCCAACAGGTTTGCATATGTAGCATGGTCCATTAAAGAACACTGAATCCCAAATTCCATCACATTCTGTGATATTAGGAAACAAGCTGCAAAGTCTGATAGTCATATCGGTAGAGCTCTAAAGAGAACCAACCTTTTTGCAAGTGAAGTGCTTATGTGATTGCAGCTTATTACACATTGCATCCAAGAACATTGGATCTGTGATCTTTCCGGCTGTATGGCAGGCGTCATCAAGGATCGCAAGAATGCCAACATGCTGTGCTTCAACCAGGTCACAGATTACTTTGTTGTTGAAGTAATCAACCTACAGATTTACACAAACTCAACATTTAAATAACATTCAGGTAGAAATATTCTTCAAAGTCAGTCACAAAATCATCTTAAATGGATTACTGATAAGAAATTTGCAATAAATATAAAAAATGCGTTTGATCTGACAAAGAATAATTCAAACATAGTTGAAAACGAGGTTTGATTTTGAAATCCAGTCTACAAATAATAAACCTCAATAATTCATATATAAACAAATTGACCGCCATCTACGAGTTAGCCGCCACGCCAAGCCAAAATGGCAAAATTTTCGCAATATGATATTTAGTGAAAAATGCAAACAGAACATGAGACACTAGTCAAAAACATACTCCATCAGTTTCTGTGCTATTTTACACATATTGTTTCTACACATCCACATAGGACCTAGGTGTGAAACTGCTCGAAACACAGTACCAAACATGAAGCAGGTTTGGCAGGAGTATCATGACTCCCCTTTAGACCTATTTTTTACATACAATACATGGCTCTGTCAGCTTAACCCTTCCTGTCAGTTGCTGGTATCAAGTCCAAGACGTGCTGCTCTGAGGCATGACATGTCCAGGATGTTTTGTGCAAATGATGTCATGTCATCCGTTAGAAACGATTTTACAATATCAATTGGCTGTGACTGTTCAGAAAGTAACATTTATACTTGAAATGTCAGTAAACTGAATGTCTGATTGAGGATCATATGTACACAACAGATGTATCCAATCATTCTGAGGCATTTGTCATGATGAGCCATAGTCCTATGATTCAATAGACATGCTCTGGCACTTCAGCTTCCTCGATGCTAGATCTAAACTACACATAATATGTTGACTTTCATCTACGTCTGACTCCGGACGGCTAGGACTAAAATCTAAATCTCGCACAGTGTCGTCGTCACCACAATCATCATCTTGCGACAAAATCCACACCTTTTACCACCTTCAACATCTCCACACCATGCCATTTTTCTAAATGTAGTTATATTTACTTCCTATACCTAAAAGTTAGTCTGACCACATACCTTTCTCAATCAAACACTACTTTTCCCATCTGACTAAGCATATATCTGGCCTCAATAAGACACATGTCAGCTGAGTTAAAAGACATGTGCCAATGCACGTGTATTGCGTCATTTAGTGTAACCTGAGTTAACTTGTAGCTGACGCAAGGCGGCAATATTTTAACAACGAGTTGACTCATAGGTGGTAGTCAATGTGTTAACATAATTCTCAAATATACTGTACATTCAATTCATTAACTGATTCAAAATATAGCTGTCAAACACTAGACAACATTTTCAGAGAACAGAATAAAAAATAATTTCAAAATAAACCAATGCTCAGTCTGTATTAAGCACATTAATAATTTTAAGATTGTGTACAACACAACTAAACTCACATGTTGCCACGTGATGCCTTCCCTCATGTACTCTTCCTGTTCTTGCTTTAGCACCAAGTCAATGAAAAGCTGCTGCAATTTTTCATTGCAGTAGTTGATGCAGAATTGTTCAAAACTACAGTCATCAGAAAGAAAACTCTGATAATAGCAAAGTTCACCACAAAAGTAATCAGGTAAATTTTAATTGGCAAACTTGTAGAAATCTCCAAATTCACACTATTCAAAAACTGTAACAAAAACCCCAAAAATCTAGTATTAGAAAAGTTTACCAAAAGAGGTATCATAAAAAGTTTTATCAGCAACTTTATAATGAATAATAATATCTGCATTAAATTTAAAACAGACAAACTGCAGTATGATTACAAGTACAATATGAGCTGATGAGTTATTACATAAGTCAGTTTGAACTGTGTGATAGCCATGCAAGGCGGCCATCACTGTATACGTGATTTAACTAACTAATGACACAGAGTGAAAGAAAAGTCAACTCTAGGGGTAGCGGGAATTGAACTCTGCTCTGCACGCCAATATGCCATTCAGTACTCTAAAGCATGGATCAGTTTAACATGAATCAGTTTTGCTCCATTCGATAACTGTGACCAACCAAAAAACAATAGGAAATAACACATAATAAATACAACCTAGAATCACTAAATGAAGTTTATGCATGATATCCTGTTATGGATCCAATTTAATGTGCAATGAACACATATGAGCTTTCAGCCCAAAGATAGTGACAATGAGTATGAAAGACTAAATTAAGCTATAGTGGTCAAGATTCAAGTTAATTAGCTGAAATAATGAGCTAAAGTTTCAATGTCATCACCTGTTATTATCAAAGACTTCAAATCCATAAATGTCAAGTACTCCAATAACTGTATTTCGATTGCGTGACTTGGATTCCTTGGAGACTTCAATTGCTTCATTGATATATTTCACAATCCAAGAGAACATTCGGTCATAAATAGCCTGAATAAAGAGCATCACCATCAGAATGTAAGCATAGACAATTTAAACATATATCAAATATTTGCTTAATAAACCCAATACAATTCAAATCAACAAAGTCTCCTTAGAAAGAAAACCACAGACCTTAAGATAAAGTGGCAGGGGCTGAAGGTTCTATTGTAAAGAGAAACATCTTATGTCTGATCGCGCAACATACAGAAACATACCTTAGCAAAGGCATCACGACCAAACTGAGCCTGTTCAATCGTATGACCCTTCTCCATGACTTCTCCCTTCGTAGCAACCACTCGTGAACAAAGCGTCTTTTCCGCCTCCACGACATCCACTTCCAGCAAGTGAGCAATGTTGTTCAATGGATCGGCGTTCTTGACCTTGGCCACTTCAACGCCAGCTTCCTCAAACTCCAGAGTTCCCTTCAACCAAATGGATAAAACATACAAAACATTAAACAACAGGTCTGATAAGTGCATCGATCTGCTCTCTGGTAAACTGTACTGTGTCATTGTTTATAGTTTGGTCTAATAATTACACCTAACATTATCCACTTATTATAATTCATTTTTTTAAACAGATTCTTGTTTCAATAGGGTAAGTAATTAATGATGTAAGAAATATTTTATATACGAACTGACCAGATGAACAATGGCTGCCACAACTTTCCAGAAAGTTTCTGCATGCTGACCAAACCCAATGATTTTCATGGCATCATTGACATTCTTGAAGTCGGCTCCATCGTCAATAGATTTCACCTTAATAATAATGACATCAACGTTATGCATATGCTATTCATCATCATTATCATCATCGTAGTCATCATCATCGCCACTGTCACCAACAGAACCACAATCTTTTTTATTCATTATAAGAAAGATACAAATGCTGAACCTGAAAGGTGCGTTGTATATGGCACATCTGAGATAGGAATGTTAAACGATAACCGGAAAACCGGTTATCGGTTTTAAAATTGGTAATCGGTTTGTCTTTTGCAAAACGATAATCGAATTTTTTTTCACCTTATTATTTATCTCACATGTCTCGGACTTGTTCCCATAGGTGGGGCTCAAGTCGGTCAACTTCAAAGGTATAGACGCAGCTAAGCGAAATATTTCCCGGCCGCGTCTTCCAACAGAGTAATTAATAGCAGCCGATCGTTAATAAACAGCCCTCTTGTCCAGACAAGACTAGCATGAGAAGGTGAGCTAGGGGAAGGGTAACCCAAGCCAACAAAGAGAGCAGACACTTAGACAGAAGAGTTGACTGCAAAGCACCCAAATTTGATCCATACAGGAGAGAGCAAGCAGGCGACTGCCAGTGGGGGGTTTTCAATGGAGAATGATGCATAGTGGTGGGTAGAGTATGAGAGCTAAGTGTTGTAGGCTTCTGTTCCAGATTACATCACAATGTGACAAACCCTTTGGTATCGAGTGTTGATGCTGCATTGTGATACTTAATACATAAAATAACGTGCATATTACAATTTATAATATTTTTCAAAGAACACCAATAAAAACTGATAATCGGTTTTTTAAATTCGATAATCGGTTTGCCCCATTAACCGATATTAACACCCCTGATCTGAGTTCATGCTGATGCTGATTAATGGCACATTTGAGGTAGGAGAAAAGTCACCATAAATAATTATAGCCAGTTTTACCACAACAGACGAGAGATCGCATTCATCATATTAATATTGCAATATAACAAATATACATATATTATAAAAACACATGCTAAACTGGGATCAAAATTGATTATTCAAATTCAAATGAAATGAGTTCCCAAGAATTCATGAGAACAAATATCCACAAAAAGGAGGAACAATAATGAAATCAGACTGCTAAATGTTCTCAGTTTATAAGAAACAGAATACAGCCAATGAAACTGTAAAGTCAACAGTAGAAAGTTGGTGTCATATCACAAGCAACTAAATACAATACAACAGTAATATGTCAATGCCCTTGTCAGAAAGCGTTCAGAAGTACACATTGAAGCCAGACAACCGATAAGTCATAGGCAGACTGGAAGAGGTTGGTAAATCACAGTTAGATTAGATAATGAACATACCCGAGGTGCTCCGCCTTGGTTGAGAAAGAAGTACATTGATGGATTCTGTTCCAATCCATATTCAGACAGTTTCCCGGCTGACATCAGCTGCATTCACCAACAGAACCATCTTTAGTTCAGCACTATATACATCATTATTATTATTACTCTATGCACTATGCATCCTTGTTGCTCATGGTCTGTCGGAGGACGCACTTATGTGATGTAGTTTGAGCCACCTCGCTTTCCCGCCTCCTCTATGCTTCCCCTGCATGGTCAGGCTTTGCTAATGCTGGCCAGAGAAGGCGTCTCTACGCAATTGTAAGGAAACTGATACGGCTCAAGTTTCTGCCTTTTGACCAGGTGGCTTTTGACGACCTCTGTGGTCGTACAGATTCCTCTCTTTTCTCTTCTGTGCTACACAATCCTTACCATGTTCTAAGTTGTCTTTTGCCACCTTTAAAGATTGTTGCCTATTCACTCCATCCCGATCGCATAATCGAGAGAACCCGCCCGCTGACGCACTAACTCGATGTGGTTTTATCACCCAAATGCTACACAATTGAATCTATTCCTATTGTGAGTGTAACTAGGCCTATTATAGTTTGATTTCTATTTACTCTAGCTACTCATGGGATGTCTGTTGTGCAATTGCTAGTTATGATTATTTTATGAGTGTACATTATTTTACTCTAACTACTTTGAGGATGTCTAATTGCTGTGTAATTGCTTGATATGTTTATTTTGAGAGTACTTTGTTTTGAACATTCATATTATGATGTGCCCGCAGTGCGTTTGCAAGCGATTCAATAAAGTACATACTTACTTACTTACTTACTTAACTATAATCATCATCATTGTTATAATCACAGAAGTAAATAAACAAATCAAATATAAACAATATTTGTTTTTGATGTATAATTTTTGTACATGAAAATTTTCATGACTGAATAAAATAAGTAATAATATTTCATCATTTGTGACACATTATTCTGACAAACTTCCTGCTTAATCCTTTGGTAGGCTTTCACAAAGAGATAACAGCTGCATAAAAAGCAGACACATAGTGATATAAGTATCACAATAACATCACAGTGATGTCAGCAATAACAATGTAAGGTACCTGATAAAATGAATGAAAGTTGCGTTCCCCAGGTTGCTGAAAGACAACTCGAGACTGCAAAGTAAAAACAGTACATAAATAATATATAAACTGCATAAAATTAGCCTCGACTTAAAAAACGGTCAAAGGCAATACAAAATCACCAAGCATTCATATTTTTAGTTACGTTCAATTCACAATAATGAAGATTTGTCTATTTTCAAGCCTGGAAGTTGAGAACCAATGTTTAAAAGGATGATATATATTGAGTTATTATTCAATATAATAGATAAGTGGGTGAGATGAATGGGCAAGCAGAAATTAGTAAGCCACTATGCCACTCATAAAGTCAGCCTGTAACTGAAGCAGTAAGTAAGTAAGCAAACTATATAAAAGAGAACATCCATAGATTGTAAAATTCAATACAACTGAAATACAAAATTGGAAAATATTTCTGATAATATTTGAACTCATTACCTTTTCAAGCAAGTAGTTGTTGATATGACCACCCACAGGGTCACCTTTGAAATCAAAGTTAATGTCCATGTATTTTCCAAATCTACTCGAGTTGTCATTGCGATTGGTTTTTGCATTTCCAAAAGCCTCCAGTATACAGTTTGATTGCAGCAAGATGTTCTTTACTCTAAAAATATTGTTGCACACAATAAGGTTTCTATAACAATTATTATAGCCCATTATTTGCAGTGCTGCACCAATTTATGAATAATTATCAATTTTCAACAATTATCTCTTAAAGTGAAATACAGAAGTGCCGCTATAAGACAGTGACTAGACATAGATCAATACCATGCATGATTGTGTGATGCAGCATGATTTTTAGACCAGCTCAGATCAATGTGAAATTCAGACTTGTTTGACATGCCACGCTGTCGATATCCTGTAGTAATGCTAAATTAAAATTACCAAAACTTCAGTACAAGAACTAATGTGAAGAAACAAATTCAAAGTCAATCCCTACACAAACCTTTTCAATTAAATTACAATTTTCACATACAATCATTAATTCTTTCATACAAGTCATTCTCCTAATCCTACAGCTATCATCAAACCATTGATACCATTTATGAAATACTGATAGGCATGCTTTAAAAGCATTTGAGAAATCTAGTGGTGTTAGATAAGTAAGTATCTGTAAGTATAACAATAACCACTAATAATTAAAATCACAGATATCCCAATAAATATAACTATAACAATTACAATAATCACATCAAATCATACAAAAGAAGTAATTAATGACAGTGAGTATGATAATAGAAAAATAAAAACAATAAACTGAAAATCCAAAAGTACAAAATCGGAAAGAAATCAATGCAATGGAGTTAATTCTCACCTCTCCACTTCTTTCTGTCCTCCAACATTTGTCACTGAAGCAATATACTTCATAATGATCTTGGAAGCCTCTGTTTTTCCTGCCCCACTCTCTCCTAAGAACACACAAGAGTTAGAGTAATCAGTAACAGAATTTGTATTCAAAGCCAGAATCCAATTAATTTTAGGATTTCCACTAGGGTCACCTTGACGTCGTCAGAGGTCAGGCTTTCTGTCATAGGTTAGCACTTTGGAACTCAAGAGTTAAACAAAAGAAAGGCACTTCAGAAACTCCAGTTACGGAGGACGAAACTCCAGGCCACTGCATAGTGTCAGGAAGCTATTTGGAAAAGTGTTGAAAGGCAAAGTAGAACTCATGGAAGCATTCCATCACTTTAGAAGACAAGTGATGCACAACAGCAGATTAAACAATGTATTGAAAATGCAAGGCTTTCCCCTTCCTGAAGCCATTTGCTTTTCAAGGAAAGTAATTTGTAATCTTCATGGTAATTGAACATTTATAAAGCACCACTTAGAGACTCAGACGCACTCCCAACCCAAGTCAACAACAAATAAGATTGTCTTAAGACATTTTCAAAACAGAGAAAGAAAGGTACTGATGGACACAAGCCACAGATCCTGTGGAAGAAGCTCACATATTGCTTCTTTATCTAATAAGAAAAGACGTGAGAGTCTCATTGAAACTACATTTTAATACAGCGATGCTGGAACTCAGCCTCAAGATTTAAAATTGATTGATTACAATAATTCCAGATTACCACAAGGAAGCTTCTAATAAACAGGACATGACAAATTAAAATAAATAATTGCAGATGAGTAAGTTTGTAAATTAGTTTAAGATGTGTCCGACAAGAAGTGGATGAGCTGGATGCGCATCTATGCATGTATATTCAGTGACGTATATATCAGAACGGATGCCAGTATAATACGTATGGAGAAATGTGTGTTTGCATATAGGTTAGTACTCCATGTTATAGTCCATGTACACCCAGAGCAGATTCCACACATTCATAAAAGTTGACTGCCTTGCAAGGTATGTTAATGAGTTACATTCAGCAGATGTTATAACATGTGTCACAATATGTTTGTTCAAACTGCACGAAATCACCATAAGTACACAGTCAGAATATCATGACGGAATAAAACAGATATAAATATTCAGGCTCAGGAATTTTAAATATTAGCATTGATTAAACTCAAATAACTTTTGCTGTTTTAGAACAAATCATGCCTTTATCTTGCCACGTCTGCATGACTAGACTTCATCTAATGTGTATACATGTTTATCCAATTTATCAACTCTATTCAATTCTCAATTGGACTTTTCTAACAGAAAAAAACGTGAATTTTTAATTCTTCAAAGCAATCATTTATCTCTATGGCATATTATGATAATGGAGTTATAGATTAGACATCCCTAGCACATTTTCCAAATAAAAGACAACTGCTACACTCTGTGGCATAAAACAGATGCACATTATCTCTACAGGTAAATGCTACTGCAGCAGTAGTGTAGCTTATTTCAAACAGGTAACACAGATAGGCAATAAGTGGATGCCACATGGTCTCTTCCACAGGTTTTGGCAAATATTCTCTCTCTGTTGCTTCCAGACCCACTCAGTGTAACAGTCATTCAAACCATACAAAGACTGTACTAGTCTAGCTATGGAAATATTCAATCATGGCTCAAGAAACATTTCTAAACAATCATATATATGACTTTCCTTGTTCACTAAAGATGTGTACAGCATGCTGTTCCATGCAATAGGGTCATATAAAATTGTTTTATTATAATTATATAGGAAAATCAATGACCTAGCACGCGAGAAAACAACTGACATGGAGAAGATGTTGTGTGGGCTGTGGCCAGTGACAACTGTTATCATGAAATTTACAATTCAGTATGCATCAAGAAAGAGACCAATTGGAGCATATCGCAGTTAATTATAATCCGCACCATACCTATCTGGAAGTTAAGATATCTAGATAATCAGTTCAGAACAAGGCTACTGTTGTAATATTTTGCCAACTTATAACTTCAGCACCAAAAGAAGGTCACTCAGATGATGCAAAGATTAGACTAAATTAGTGGGAAATGGAACCTGGATAGCTCAACACTAAGAAAACCTTCAATCCAATGAATATAAGCTAGTCTCGTGATAAAACAGATAAAGCAAGAAGACGCTTCACGTCACATTATACCAAAAATGTTATTTTTCAAGAAAAAACACCAAGACATAATTAATATCTACAAGATGATCTGGTTACAGAATCTTATAAACAACAGCGGTTAACTTCAACTTCGTATCAGGAAGTACGCAGAAGTTGAATCACATGTGGCATTTATTTATCGTTTCAGACTTATTTATAATAACATAGATCATTAGAGTGAAGCAAACTGTATAAATCAGAAAACTGTGCACATTTGTGCAAAGTCGACATACATCATGGATGTTATAATTATAAGAAGGCCTAGTGTTGCGTGCTCTATATAAGTAGGTTTAGTGTTGCGTGCTCTAGTTCACAGCACTACAGCACATAGACAGACTATTCTGCACTTTGAACCACAAAAAAGGTCAGGTAAAAAACCACATACAGGCCTTCATTAGCCTATTCGGGGTGTGAGCGGGCAGAGTTGTAAAGTAATCCTAAACTATAATTACCTCTGCCTGTAATATTCTACATATTCGAAATCACTTCCTAAACTCTAAGATTCATGGCCCAGTTAGACCCCACCCTAAATCCAAGGCCAGAAAGAACTTACACAACTAAAATGACTTGAAAAGGATTTACTACCCTGCCCTCAACGGTTAGGCCCTCCTACATTAGTCAACATGATTCACACCATCATCAATGAGTTATAATCAATTAGTAATAACCAGTTGCATTGCATAATTTAATAAGCACGATTTTAATGATCAGGACAATGAGTACTGAGGATCCATTGACATACACACAACTGGGTGGCAATGGGCGGAATTTTCTACCCCAAAAAGGAAAACAGTGCAGCACATTGCAGCAAAACTATAGGCAATGTGGGCGTAACTACTCTGCACAACTGGTGAGTTGGGCAGGTGCACAAAAACAACTTACGTCTACGTGACAACAATCAACAATACACTGTCAGACAGTGGCCAATGAAATGGTTTTTGTATGGGCCGTGGCATACCCCTATCAGTGAATCATCACCCTGTCTAACAACTCAGATGGGTTGCACCAGTCATACAGATAGGCTACGAAAAAAATTAAACCAGCCCAACTCATGGTTCAGTCACACCATAGTCACCATGCTGTAACAGTCAAAGCTTAGTCATAGCCAATGAACAACGTCACTACCCCATAGGACGACTAGCCTCGATAGGCTGGTCCACATAATTATTAGCTAACAGAAACTTTACAGAATAAGAGTCCAGTAGTGGGCTCAAAGAGAATTACTTATGAATTTCTTACATGAGCTAAACCATTAAAAATAGGCTATAAACAAGGATAAGAAATTTGGGACAATTAGCAAATATGAAAATAAATAAAATAATTTGCATTGCAGATAAAAGATATAGAGTACTCGTTATACAAAAATCCTGCCTCACTGCTTTAAGAATCCTTAGATAAAATGACTGCTTGAGTTCTTTCATACATCTGAATAATGGTGAATACCCTACCAAACTTTGCAACCTCCTTATTTAAACATGCTTTACTCAAGCCATAATTTTGTCAGGCGGAACACTGGCCACTTCTGATCACATAATCCAGATCCTCAATGCATATATTGTAAAAAATATAATCTTTAAAATACAATGCTCTTGAGACTCCTCACCCTTCTATAGCTACACATGCCAGCTACTCAACACTGAGCTGTTAAATCTTCCCCAAAATATTTACATTTGTTTCTCTTTCTTCCCCTCCAATCACTTATCTTAAATTCTGTGGAATAAACTTCCTAAAAATCTCGGACAGTTTGCTAATCCATTACCTGTTAATGTTTATATAAACACACTCTTTCTTCAGCCTGTCATTTAAACATTTCACTTCATGTTCAAATGAACACCTTATACTAACACAATTCCTATCTTTTGCCATTCTTTAAACTACTCATGACACAATAAACAATGATCACTTCATCGTTACACTCATTAATTGATTTCTCTGAATATCATATTGACAAGGAAGCGAAACTAATGACGATAGATTTGCTTTCACTAAGTACTGGTAATTGAAGTAATGGAGATTGATTTTAAAGACTACAAAGACACCAACGAACATGACAATCGAAGGAGATCAAAATTAAAGCATAGCTATTAAACAAGTAGAGCAATTCGCCTATGAAATTACAGCAACGAAAAAGATATAAAAATTGTAACCGGACGCATCAAGGAATAATGAACAGGATATGAAGAAGCAGAGAATTAACCAACAAAACCAGGACAAAAATATATGAGACAAAGATACAACCAATTTTCTTACACAGATTGGTATGAAGGACAATGCAAAATCAAGATGACAAAAAATATTACAACAGAAGTGAAGTGAGTTGTTTCCAAAATATTACAGAGATTTCAAGACTAAAGAAAATAAGAAACTATGACATAATACAATTATTAAACTGCATCTAAGTCTGCATCTGACCTAGCAGTCAATGAAGACTCCAATGGTTTGAACATGTAGAGATAATGTCTATTGATCGAATCTAACACAATGCACTGCATGCAAGATTCCAAAGAAAAGGAGGAAAAAAACCGATCAAGACTAAATTGGTTAGATAATATAAATAATGACATAACATCACTTGAGCCAACCACCAATTCTTCCTGGTTTAGAGCAAACAAATCTCAATAAATATTGATAAAAATAATGTACTCTGTTTCAGTCCCAATTTAAACTGCAGCCAGTTTGTAATTACAGACTTACTTACAATGGAAGGCAAACTACTTATGCAAACCGAATCATACGATTCTTAGATGTGTATCTGGAAAGGCACCTTATGCAAAAAAATTACACATTAGGCAAATATGAAAGAAATTAGCAAAAAATAGCAGCACATTATCAAGGATGCATTCCTGTCCCCCCAAAGAACTATTTTACAATGCTTAAATTATTAATTAGTTTTTCCTAATATGTCATACTGCAACATTGTTAACCTCAAATTATACTTCTTATTTGAAAGAATTTAATATTTTTTTAAATGTGCTATTTGAGTTAGGGCATAACCGGAAATCGCCTCGGACATTCGTCTCGGCCGAATATAGAACTATTCGGAAATATTTTTGCCTCGGTAAATATTACACCCGCAAATAGCTAAAAATAACTTTTTTGATAAAATAATTTTTGTTATAAAATAATATTTTTCCATCAAATAAATTTGTGACTAATGGAATTCCTTATAAGTCATTCATTAATTAAACAAGAACTTAACATTCCAATGAATTTTCTTTAAAATAATTATGTTAATTTATATATTTTAATTTCTTTGGTTGCTTTCCCCAGGTGGCAACCAAATCAGTAATTTTCTCGCTTGAATTGGCTCCACCCACTTTCCGGTAAACATTAGAGAGTACAGACGTCGTTGATAACTTCATATTTAAAATTCTATAACAAGGTTTAAAGGTTTTGCCTATGAATGGTACTCACTGCCACTTGCCAGATTTGCTGCTACTATTCGGTTCGTACCCGGATCAGGCAAATAGTTCATCCAAATACTCGGATTCGGTACTCAGTGGAAATTGTCTACTAGGTTATACCCTATTTTGAAATCCCAGTATGAAACCTGTTTTTCAAACGCATGTTATATGCCTTGATTAACAGATAAAAAAAGTTCAACTTTTGTTTTTCAGATTTTGCTACATAACAGATTGGTACCTAGTACATTTGATGGCTATTTTCGCTATGGAACTGCTGTACATGATAATTATACTAGAACTTAGTTGCTTTACCACACCGATGTTGCGCATGCTAGGATGACAGGTTCTTGATAAAATGCAGATCATTTAATCATACCCATCACAACCATATGGCTGGTATCAGTTACAGATGAAGAAGATGACATGCTGGTTAATATCCTGGTCTCTAAAGTAGTTTACTATGGCAACAAGTACTAGCCACATTAATAGCCAGCTTGCACTACATTGCCATATGTAGCGTCACAACCACCAGATGACTAATAAATGAAGTCATTCCAACAACAATTAATTATTATCATCTCTGCGTAGGTGGATTGTTGTCCATCTTTCTTACCTGAGATAACAATGCAGGTATCTTTTGATCTTCGCTTCATCGCCTTGTACGCAGCATCGGCAACTGCAAAGATGTGCGGTGGCCGTTCGTAAATTTCTCGTCCTCTGTAGAGTTCAACATGTTCCTTGTCGTAGATATTCAGTGGTTTGTAGGGATTGACTGATACGACCACCTCTCCGATATAAGTGTAGATTTTGCCCTTTGAAAATCTGAAAAAAAATCAATAGTCATTTATTATCACTAAAGAAAGTTACAGCTTTGAAGAAATCTTATTGCAAAAGTGACACAACAAGTCCGAGTTATAGTACTGTGGCGATGAAGAGAATTGTAAATACTGGACACCAAAATTCAACTGTTAAAATTAAGTCTGCTTTGAATATTATTAAAGAATGCTGTACCATTTCAAATCTCACATAACCATTACAAATCGTTTTGCTACCATATCAGGGCAATATGAAACACATGGTATGGTTTACCAAAGACATGTCACAGACCAAAGTTTCTTGTCTCGATTATGCCAACCAACTCTGTGCTGTTTATCAGACTTTCAAGTCAACAGGCTTAAAAGCCTCTAAAATGCAGTGGCCGTGTGGTGCTGGGTACATATTTTCACTTAAACACCTTAACTGCTTGGTCAGCTGCATTGGCTTACTGTTGAATTCAAAACAAGATCTAAGCCCACCTTTCTGACCCATACATCATATGAGCATTCCTACCTACCTTCAACCACTAGTTTCTCCATACATCTTGCCCCAAAGTCGGCAATTTTGGCTAAGGGTCCTTTGGTTGAGAATAGATGTAGACGGGCTCTTGTGCATTACATGTTGGTGCTCCCAAAGTATAAAATCAACTACCAATGATCACACATTTCTTGAACTCTTTTTCTTCTTTCAAGAAATGTCTCAAGCTCGCTATTTCTCATCAAATCGGATTTAAATATTTGGATTGCTAACTGCTCCATCCATACTTGGTGACAACTAACCACATGTGCCATTTGCATCTCTGGGTAACTCGACATGAATTAAAAATGTTCTTAATAATAAAAAGAAAAAATGCATGTATCCAATATTGTTAAACACAAGTGCACAATCTGTTTTTTAAGTGTGGCACATGACGATTTGACAATAGGATATGACAACATAGAAACGCAACAAGTCTAACAAACTGTGCAGGTTCATTATCATTCATCCTTCACTATAACCAGGAAAGGAAAAACTGTCAGCATTAAATACCAGCAGACTCTCAAGTAACTAGAATATTCAGCATTAATTATTCGTTTGAAAAAGGATACCCGGCAGTCACTGTGTGCCACACTCAGAAACTATTTTGGTTTTTAATAGCAAGACAGATCAGAAAGTCTCCTTGACCACATGCCACAATGATAGCGCACCGCCACACAATAGAAAAAAATTAAAAAAATAGATTCAACAATATATCAAACTAGAATGATATTCTTTGAAAAGGCATTTCTTCACGGCATTTAATTGACTTGATTCAAAGAGTAATGATTTCCTTGTCTTCAAAGAGTTAAAAATCTCAACTATCTGCTACGACATATCCGTACTTATCTACATTAACAACTGTAGAATATGGCTTCTACAATTGAGATAAAAAGCAATACTCCCTAACGTAATAAGTGCTATAGGAAGTTTAGGGAATATGTAATAGGTGCAGATTAGTAATATATAATATCAAAATCAATCCTATGGCTATTGATCAAAGTTGTCTACACTTAAAGTAATATATATTTCCTCTGACAACCAAGGACAGATGAGAGGTAGCCCAACAAATGCAACTCGAAATTAATGATAAATCAGCAAAATTATTCATGGCTGATAAATAATACTAGTTAAGATAACTAAGATAATTATTACTACGACTTATTTAGCTGGTTGTAGGAGGTAGATATATCTTAAGGGGATCAGCTGCCTCCATGCAACCACATAAAATGCCCTCAAGCATGTTTTTGTGTCTCATGTTTCCGAAATACCATTCATCCAATTGCCAACTCGAAATGCACTCTCACGACATAGGCATTTCCTTAACCGCTGGCTCCTACCTCACGATGCTATTAAGTTTTTGACAAAAGACTCAGTCATCCAGCCAATCTGTTTTCAGATGACAGCATTAGGTGTATGGTGCATTGTGTGAAAATGCTTGATAAAGAGAAATCAAGAGCTGAATAACTTGTATAGCCAGCAAGCAAGAAGTAAAATTCATAAACATAAATATGGCAAAGGGGCAACAGGATCCTTCAAATCAGAAATAAGAATATTGAATTTTACAAGAGAATGATATATAACACAAAAGTAGTTCATTGGCAGAGATCAGAAAACAAAACACAATCTCCAATATATCAAACAGGATTACAGAACTGGTTACCCTAAAGCAATTGCAATCCCTGCCAACCAAGCAAAGTTGGCTGTGTTTTAGCCATCCTGGATTTTGTGCACCAAACTTGTCTGGGTCACATGATGCTTCGTGTATTTTCTCACATGAACTCCTGCATTGGCTTCCATATACCTCAGAATAAGATATAAACTGGTCTATCTGACCATATGTAGAACCAAAAAAAATTACCACTACTACCTACATTCAACCAATATCGCCATCTTAATGGCCTTTAATTCCAAACCAAATGGACTGACTAAAGGTTCGTCATTTCGCAATTCACAGTTGAAAGCTGAACACCATTCTACTTTCTCAAGCATCCTGCATTTCAATCCACTGAACAGCAAAATTCCTAAACATTAATCTCATAAACCATAGGTGTTACAAAACTAAATCTGTGGGCGACATGAACCTTCATATTCTGAAAAGTGGGACAGCAATCCTCGGTTTTTTCCATCTCACTTTTCACTGTTTTCTGCTAAGCCAAACTTTACCCTCTTGGTACAAGACAATTAATACCTAAATTAGTGTGTTTTATATTACACTTTCAATTTCCAATAAGCGCCATCCATTCATCACCTTCAGAAACTCTCCATCGATGAATAGAAGTCATCCTACTTTAATGATGACCTGCATTGGTTTCCCAATCACTGTTATTACACACTCATCATTAATGTGCTAAAACTGTTTCGATACCCAATTCATTAGGATATTAATGTGATGAAACCATCCATGTCTTGTACTCTACCATCTTTATAGATAAAGCAATAACCTTTACATCCATGTTTCAATTCCCACTGCATTCTGAGTTTTTTATCCAGATGTGCATCGAACATGGAACGCTGTAGTCCTGTTGTTGAATTGCTCTTATAGTGTGTGCATGTCCACTGAAAGATCCTTCAAGTTAAGGTTCCACCCTTCAATAAACCACTGTTCACAAATACATGATAAGTAATCTATTATCTCACTCAAACTTAAATTATCTCACCTCACTTCACTTTACCTGCAGCCAGACAACAATTAAGCAATTATCATCATATTGGACAAGAGTTGTGATAGGCCACAGCAAGTTACTCTACTATTTTAAATCATTGTTGAGGCGTATATACTCTTGATATAATAATTATATTGTCCACGACATGTTAACTACATAGCAGAAAATAATTTCTCCAACTTTTGACATTTCATCAATAATGGTAGCCATTTGCAACACATCATATGAGACTAGGTTAATTTAATATGCAAATCAGGCACATTAGTTACAACACAATGGCATAACTCGAAGAACTCACCAACATAATAAAGATTAGAATATCATAAGCACACATTATAGCAATGAATTGCATTTTCAGCATGTCAATATTACAGCTGAGCAACCTTCAATCCTTCATTAAACAACAATGAAACCGATGAATAGATAACAATAGTAATTGTTATGCTATTCACGGTTTACTAGTCTGTTAATGGCTGTTAAGTGATGCACATATTTCCACAACCAGCGAAATGTTCAATAGATGGTGCAACAAGCTTTTTGTTTAATGACAAACTGAAAATGGTCAATGTTGTTGTTCAATAGAAAAAAAGAAGGCTTAGAGAGGAATGGAAATGAACCACATCACGATGAAAACAAAGATTTTCAAGGTATTCAAAAGCATTGACATAAACAAGCAGCCAAACTTAAAACAAAATCTGTAGGAGATTGATAAAACACTGATAATCGTGACGATCGTCAGTAACATTAGCTAGATTCACATGATTTTGATGCAGAGGTCTGCTGTCCACAAGCTACCATGTAAAGTAATACCTTGTTTTGCTACATTAATCCATCACTTACTTTACTTTGCCTTGATACATCAAAAATGATGCCAAAAAGGATCCATGTCATTTGGGTCACATTCACAAAAGATGTAGTTCGCATACAAATCAAGATGCTATTTGAGTCTGATTCACATGTTCATACATACCAGTAAGGCTGTCAAAAAATGTTGAAATGACGACTCTGGTACTTGTCAACCCACACGGTCGGGTACCCGTTGACAGCCTTACATACCAGTGTTAATTTCACTGTGGTAAATGTGATGCCATTTGTGCAGACCTGACTATTCCATGCATTAATCAATTACAATCTATTTAAATGCAACAACTCAGCTCATTTGTGGCATAACTTGGTTTCAAGTGCATTGGTTACTTATGTGAAAATTTACTGAATGTAAGATCATAATTTAAATGTGTAATTGCCTTTCAGACTGCACTCTGTCTAACCCAGACAGGAGATTATCTTGATCCCTTCCATCCCTAGTCACAGACTTCCTTGCTGAGCCATGTAAGGCGATCTGGTTGTTCAGCCAATCAAAACTTCTGAAGCTTAGAATAGAAATCTAGCTGTTGTCAGCCCATCTTTCTAGAATTATCTGCCCTGCCACCAATGACTTGAACTTCTCGATCTTTCTCAGCCTCATTTTCATGTAAGTGCTTAGAAAACACTGTTGTCTGTTTTGTGTTGTCAGGTCTAGTACCTCGAATATTGTTATCCTAAGTGGTGCTATAAATATGTGCGATTACATCTACAGCGTAACAGGAAGTGTGGTGTTATTAGCAGATGTAACTAATCACAGTGTAGTATCATATGTTCTCATTGAGTAAGTGCTGTCTAACCATTGCATCAAAGAAGTTATTCTTGAAGATGAGGGTTGCAGCAGTAAATTCAAAAGCAATGACTAAAAATTAATTGAAAATTATTAAACTGCATTTAAAATAGGGCATCACCAAGTACACAATTTCCACCTAGTACAGAATCCGAGTATTTAGATGCATTATTTGCTGGATCTGGGTACGAACCGAATAGTAGTGCCTACTCTGGCCCAGTGAGTGCCATCCACAGGCAAAGCTTAAAATTTTCGACTATCATCACTTTCGCCGTTTCGTGAAATGAAAACTTAGTAAAACAAATGTTTGTACATGTAATAACTCCTATTAAGATTTTATATTCAAATTTTAGTTTTTAGATTGTAAAATGTTTATGAACAATTTATTTAAAAAAAATTTATTTTAAAACATTTGTGTGTGTAATATTTGCCAAAGCGAACACTTCCGAAGTCCCGAAAACGGGATATTCGGCCGAGGCGAATGTGCGAAGCGATTGCCGGTTATGCCCTAATTTAAAATTTATTACGGAATAATCATCCTGAATAATTGTATGCATGAAATCAAGTATGGCAGTTTGTCTTAAGATGAGTCAAGTAACGAACAAATAGAGCTCGATTAAAGTAGGTCAGTGACTTAGTCTCTCACTTCAATTTTACACAAATTTAGTGAGTCTGAGTGGACCACTTAAAAACAAGCCCTAGGCTGCATGTCAACAGCACATGACCTTATGAAAGTGATGATACAAATTAAACTAAAAATATAAGAATCAAGACCTAGATGCCCAAAGCAAAGCACATAGTGGAAAACAATATGAAATCAAAGAATTCTGACAATTCCTTCACCTAAATTTCGGTAAATCGTTTAACTGAGCCCCTAGATGCCCAGGTAACATGTTCAACCATGAAGTGTTCAGGGTTTGTGTACACAGTTAAAAACTATAGACACCTTGAGCATATCAAAGTCTGTGGAGTCCTAATCAAGGATCAAATACTTCAGCCAGACAACTCAGGTGCAAAATTGATAGTCAATGAAAAAATATAACTTATGAAAAGATTACCATATGCCTATTATTAAAGTGAAATAATGAAATAGAATATCAAGAAAACATAACATAAAACAGAAAAATAAAAGAGCTATTTTGATATATCAGTAATTGGTACAATAAAGTCATTTAG
Source organism: Bimastos eiseni (assembly GCA_959347315.1). Taxonomy (NCBI): domain Eukaryota; kingdom Metazoa; phylum Annelida; class Clitellata; order Crassiclitellata; family Lumbricidae; genus Bimastos; species Bimastos eiseni. The sequence goes on along the minus strand of OY365806.1, from coordinate 22,694,038 downwards.
TCTGATCAGCCTCTAGAATGAGTAACAATGTATGTGTAACTTTATGTAAAGTAGATCTAATGTCATGAAACATTTCTACAGCACAATTATGAACTCCACAAAACATGAAAGATACAAATAAATTTATTAAAAGAATGTGTTAATTCATAGTGCTTAAATTAACAACTTCAAATAGACAGAATGTGCATAGTATTAAAATCTTACATGATCAGCATTTTTATAAAAAACTTAAAGGACAAACTGTTTATCAACAGTTAATATGACACATACAACTGCTCAGTTTCATCATAATATGCCATCTAATAAACTTAAGAGTATTGGCTTTCATAAAAAAAAAAACAATTCTCCCTAAATTCTTTGAGACCTCACTCTTAAAATCACAAAAAACAGGCTCTCTCATTTTCCTATTCACTTTTAACATGACATGCATGTGCATGAGTTGCAAATGATGAGTCGGCCTAGACAGTACATACCAACTCAAAGCCCTGTATCAGTGACGAGCGTTAAACATTGCTAAGGAACACTTTAGAATAATTTCAAAATTCAACTCTTGAATTAGTCCCAATCTGACCACAGGTAATTCCCTCCAAAGAAAGTCCATATTGATGGGTGACTGCATAAGAACAAAGTTTTTGTGATCTTAGCGATCGCTTAAGTTAACTGAGAGATAGACAGACAGAAATATTTATTGAGCATCACTTAACAACAGTACACATTTCCAGTACAGTAACATGTGTTGAGATCAAGTGGTAAACCCATAAGGAACACATGGTTCTGCTATCTAGGTCACTCAACTTGCAATGCACATTTCAACAGTAGTATTATATGCCAATCTGATCAGTCAATCGTTACATTACAAAAGAAATTGAAAGATAAACAGAAACTGTAATAGAGCAAAAAGCAATCCATCAAGTTAACACACATATAGTCAATATTATACATTCATGAGTGTGTACTGCACAGTAAATATCCATAACACATGTCTTTTACTTCCGTTTAAACTGGTACACCGGTACATGAAACCTGCTATAGACTGAACTTCCAAATTCAAGGGATTTTAACATTTACTTAGCACCTATGATACAGTGTCATAAAATCATGGTGCCGAAACCCGAATCCCCGAAACTGATTTCCACCGTATCCCCGAAAATGAAGCTGGATTGATGAAAAGGATTGTGCTTAAATGGAAGCTGGATTGATGAAAAGCATTCACGCAGGAACTGGATTGATGAATGAATTGCGCTGCTTTGATATAGTTCAGCGGTTTTCAATAGTACATTGCTGCTTTCGAGGAATCGGGCTTTTAGACCTTTTCAGCATTTTCGGGGATTCGGGTTTCGATGATTCGGGTTGATCCCTAAAATCATAGCTCCCCATTATTCAAACAGTTAAGACAGCCTGTAATTTCTTTGATGCGTGCAAATATTAGGACACAAAACTAAAAAGTACCATATACAAGTGCCATTTATTCCAGCTCAAATGGTGTCAAAGTTAATCTTCTATCAAGCACTGCTCAGATTACATAGAACAATCACAACTGTCGTGCTCTCGCGTACACACTAAGCCCAACCAACGTTTTCACACAGGATGATTGCCGAAACCAGCATTGTGTTGATAAATACTGGATGACTGCCAGTTTCTTTCTAAGTGAACTAAGTTTACATGCTAAGTAAACCATAGACGCATCAATGTCCACAAGATGCACATAATTTTATGCCAATATTAAAACTTAGCGCAACCATTATAACTCAGAAAACAATACTTTAGAACACAAACCTGAGCTCCAAATTTCCCATGAAACTGTCCATATCAAGAGATTCCAACAGTACAAAATCTCCGACCCCATACTCGGGGCCTTCGTGTATCGCTCCAGCCATCGTCTTTAGGTAGGTAGTCTTGACGGATCCTAGAAGCTGGAAGATTGTCTTTCGTAGCCGACTGTATAACTAATACCAGCGGACAATTACAAACACGTGTTGGCAAGAACAAGGCTTTGCTATTATAGAAAACAGCTTCTGCAAAGGAATAATAGCAACGTCCACTTTTCTAGTAAGGGAGTCGCTTTCCGATCTTAAACTAAGTAAATGGTTTGACGGGCTTCCTATTTTCTTTGATAAGGGCGATGTCACCCACATATGCGGCCTCCGCCGTATGAGTAAAATAAACCGGCGACACACCTTAGCAGGGCTTTCAGGTTGATCAAAACAATGACGTCACGATGCAGGTAGAAACAAAATTGTATAGCGCCTAAACTTGGACCTTCAGACATCGTATATCGTATTATGTAATCCTGCCTGCAATCACGCGGTGCTGTGGCAGGCAGGAGTTCAGAATACAGTCTGCAGGTTATAGTACAGTGTAAAGGCCTGTTATGGGCCTACATGTTCACACGAGTTCAAATTGCTGAATATGCTGCATAATAATTAATAGTGACTCAAGGCGTTGGTTAAATAACATGTATAGCGCAATGGGCGCCCGGCGTGGCTGCCGACAGTGAAATTCGCTTCCTGTAATTACTTGTCCATTCATACTATGTTTGTAATCATGCTGCGGTTTGTCAATTTTAAAATAAAAGACAAGTATTGTAGCTATAAAAGAACGAATGATTACAAGTTATCGCGTGAGCAGAATTTAACGTATGGCAGCCATGCAAAGCTTTCATAACGTCCTATTAATTTTACCATCGTCATGACCTCGCGAATTACAGGCTGATTAACCACCAAAGAAGACATAGCGGGTTCTGATTCCGCTTCTTGTTGTATGTTCTGTTCTTCACACCAAATTGTCCTGTAGGCCTATGTATGTAAATAATTATACACTTTATTACACCGTCTGCAACGTACTGCGGGAAAACAAGATCTGGACAATCAAAAAAGGATCGCAATGTAATATGCAATTACAAAGCAGAACCCGTCGAAGCTGTGAAAGAGTAAAGAGACAGTGAATACTAAGAATTACGATAGTTGTGATGATAATGACATTATTGAGTCCACAGATTGTTCTACATTGTGTCAGATATGGACATCTATGGGTTGTCCATTTCTGAGCCAACGAAGGGCCATCGAAGTATGTTATCAGCTTATAGACTTATGCTTTCCACTTCAGAAAACTTGAGAAAATGATGCCATAAGAGTCACAAAATTAAAGCGCTACATGAACAATCAACCTATCTTACGGAAGCGTAAATTTTGAAAGTTTAAAAACCAATGGCTTTTGTTTTTCCGAGTGCGATTTAAAATTCTAACGTAGTATTTGGCCATTAAAACGGTAAAAATTATATTTATCAACAAGTGCAAAAATGGTAGCCTTTTTGTTGTAGTAGCCCACAGTAATTACGAGACTTGCCTGCCTTAATACTTGTTTAAGTGGTGCTTGTCTCCGATTAAACGTCTGTCTCCTTCCATCCATTTGCTTCTTTCTGGCTATGCATTTCTCTCTTTCTCTGCTGTCCATCCCTGTCTCAAAATGTGCGTTTATTTAGGTGGGTTGAAGAGTAATATGCACAGAATTTAAAGGTGCTAGATATGAATTTACTTGATGCTTACTTGCATATGTATGATGATGATTTTTTCTGCTTGAAGGTGGTCCATTAGCTTTTGGGTAATTTATCGTTTTAGCGGCCCAAATTCCGACCACTGTCCAATTACTTAGCAGAAGCCGAACTGATGAAAAGAATCATGCCAAAGTAGAAGTTTGATGTGATGAAAAGAATCGTACATAAATAGAAGCTGGATGTGATAAAAAAAACTCCTGGTTAAGTAGAAGCTCGATATATAATGAAAAGAATTCTGTTTAAATGCATGGTAGCTGGATTGATGAGAAGAATTCTGTTTAAATGGAAGCTAGATGCGATGAAAAGAATCGTGTTTAATTGAAGGCTGGATTGAGGAAAAGTATTGTATTGATGTAACATCAGACAACCATGCACAATGCCGCCATAATCAGGCGTAGTGAATTTGGAACGCTAAAACGATAAAGTGGATGAATTTGGGATGATAAAACGATATATTACCAGCTTTTGCTCCATCCGGCGACGAGATGAGTGAGGTGATTTCCCATTGCCTTGCTCACAGACAATATCATTGTGGGTGAGCAACTTGTCCAGTGAAAATAAATTTGCAGTCATTTCCATGACACATTGCAGTGGCTTGAGGTTGATTAAAACTTGCAGCCATTTGCTTACAAGGCACAGACATGCTGCCTTGTACATATCTCACATGGTGGACATATGTATACATTATGTAGAAAGAATTGAATCATGATGGGAGCTTTAGGTAACCGAAGGTCGCTGAATAAAAGTCTTGTAGTACAAAGATATTTTTTGTTTGTCTTATGCTCCCAAGATTTTGGACAAGTATGGAAAACCAATGTTTGAAAACTTGATTTATGGAAATTGTGCTACAGAGTTTATGAATTAGAAGTTTTCAGATAAAAGATTTAAAGTGAGTGGTTGTTGTAACTCCTGATGTCTTTGTTGTGTGTTCTTTTATATCATGCTATTTCAAGTGCTAGACGTTACTTTTCAATTCACTTCTCTTTTATGAGTTTGTTTATGTTGAGCTGTCAGTAAACAGACTGAGTAAATCTTGTCAATAAAATGCCAAAATGCTAAGAAATTGCAGTGGTGGCATAGTTCAGTGGCAATTATTCTTTTATTCATTCCTTCATTTTTCAAATATGGTATATGTTTAGCTATCTATGTAGTGGTGCTCTATGCCAAACCATAGTGAATCAACTTTCAAGTGTTGATGAAAGTTGCCCATAGCCTGCAGTTGTGAGTTCTGTATATTAGACTGACATCTTTGTAAGCATGATCTTGCCGTGAGTTGATTAAATTCATGCATTAAGTGTACTTACCAGAATAGTATTTTAAGAGCCCTAATTGAATTCTGTTTAATTAATCTTGAGTATAGTAATTTTTCTACTAAAGTAAAGTTTAACGGCTAATTCAAATTCTGATAGATTAACTACAAGATTTTGGCACTTCAAATTCTAATCAACTAACAAGTTTGAGAGGCTTGCTCTAATCAATAAGCAATTTAGCTAATCATACAAGATTTTGGCACCATATCTACTGCTGCACAATTGCTGTAAGATCTTTGATAACTGTAAGTACTGTCATTTGAATTTGTGAAATTGTTATGTAATGTTTTCATTTCAGATTTGTTTGATGGAAGTGACTGCCAATCACCATCGACCACTGCGTGGAAAAGTTATTTACATTGATATAGTGAGGCATAATGAACGGTGCAAAGCCTTGGAGAGAAAATTACAATTTCTTGGAGCAGTAAGTTGCATTGTCTGCATATAATTAATGGTTTTAGTCCAATTTAGTTCACTCTACTTGCTAAATTTTCTCTTATTTTGTCTAATAAACCTAATTTCCTTCATTTCTATGAATTTTTTATTAAATTGCTAGATGTTTGCACATTCAGATATGGTTAAAAACAATTGTGTCATATCAACCCAAGCAGCCACATGTTGTACCCCAACATTTTTGTAAGAACCGATTACGCAGCCCGAGTTAATATGTACACTCAGGCCACATGCTTGGGGGTTTAACCTTTTAACAACCAGCTGCATATGTTTTCCCATACATTTTAGTATATGCTGGTCATTAAAGGGTTAAGGCGGCATCACTGGTGTTGGCTCTCGTGTTTTATGGTACCTAATGACAGCAATGTTCTGTGCAATCTCATGCAATGGTCATTATCATTTCCTTATAGTTTCTTTCATCAGTCAACACGTGAGGCTTGTGTGTTTGCTCATCGTGGGATGTCCAGTTTCCCAATAGGTTGCCATGAGTAAATTGAGCATTTCACTTAGACACAATGCCAAAATGACAGGTATTGTTAAAGGGGAAATTTGTTTAAAGTACATAAAAGGCCCAGATTTATATGTGAATTTAAAACTGACCGGCACTTTTGTCCATTCAGCAGAATTGGAAATTTTGTGAGTTGTATTAACCCCTTTAGCCGCAAACCCGATTATATTCGTCCTTAATAACCAACCATTAGATGGCAAGCCCGAATATAATTGTTCAATTGATTATACATACATACAGACACAAATACATATGTATGTACATACATACATACATATATACATGCATACATACATGCGTATACATAAGTGTATATATACATATACATACATATACATACATACCCATACATAAATATACATACATACGTACGTTTGCCCGCCTTCTTACTCACTTACTTCAAACAGATTCATCATTTTTTTTAAATAAGTGAGTAAGAAGGCGGGCAAACGTACGTACATACGTACATTCAGGCACATATACATACATATGCATAAATATATATACAAATACATACATATACATACATATGCATACATTTATATACATACATGTATATATATATATATATAGACATATATGTATATATATATATAGACCTACATAAATTATATATTTATATATACATAAACTAAATACATATATACATATATATACATATATGTATCCTTATATATATACACATGTATACATATATATATACATATATCCATATATACATACATATGTACATACATATATACTTGTCTACATACATATATACATATCTACATACATTTACGTATATATATATATACATACATAATATGCATGAATGTATATGCATATATATACATAAATTACATGTGTATGCATATATACATGTCTATGCACAGATACATACATATATATATACATAAATACATATATATATACATGTATATATAAACATATATATACATGGATTTATATATTTATGTATATATATATACATACATACATATGTACAATTATATATACATACATATACACATATATATACATACATATATACATACATATATACATACATATATGCATATAAACATACATATATACATACATACATAGATATGCAGATATAAAATTTGCTTACTGTATAAGGGTAGGTTTTAAAATTTTTATTGGACGCCTAAGGGGTTAAGAGTAATATATTACATTTCAGTGATTTTGTTATCAATATAGATTGTGGAAGAATGTTTCAGCAAAGATGTCAGTCATGTTGTTACTGCTCTGGGTGAACCAAGTGCTCATATCGAGTCCACGAGAAAACCCTTTGGGATGTTGAACGAGGCCAGCCCCAGTGGACCATTCTCCACGAAGTGTGGCCTAGGGTCATCAGTCTTGAATGGCAGTTCAAATTCCATATCAAAACAGGTAGCATAATGTTCCTGTCTAATTAGCTCTTTATCCCTATTGACCTTGATTGTTGATATGTGATTTGTTACAACAAGAGGGCTTATTGCTTGCAACTAGGAGATACTTGTTATTGTCATTGATTTTTAACTCCAGAGTATTGAAGCTGAATGACACCATCTTTGGGCAAAGTTTCATTAAAATCCATGGATAAGACTTGAGACATGTGCATTTTTAAGATTTTTTATTTCAAGTTCAAATTTCTGTTTATCAGACTAAAGATATTTCTGTCTGAAGAATGTTGTGTTTGATTTCTTTGAGCTTGATCACCATCAATCAGGTGTTATTTGTGAAAGTCTGTTTTGCAATTTAGAATATAAAAATTATGAGCTATATGCAAATCATTCAGTTATGTGAATGACCAGACAAAAGTTAATCTGGGAAATAAAATTTGCTCATATCTGGTTTTGGAGTTTTGGACTAAAGTTTGGTTTTGGCTGAATTTCAGCTGAACTGTTCTGTTCCTGACTTCTAAGCAGTTTTTGAAAGATCATGCTATTATTTCAGTTTATTTCAAAATTAAACCCCTTAACAACGAGATTGGTTGTTCATGCTCTTCATTAAAGTGTTAAAGAAAGTGTTAATGAAAGTATTAGGCATAGAAATAAATCTAATGCTGAAAATGTAAAGCTTCAATCAAGGTTTATTGTCTATTAAAGTTATGATTTTTACAGCATTGCACATTCACATCATTACAGATATGCAGAATTAAGGACATTAATGACCTGCATGTCTGTTACAAGTTGCTCAAAGACATTGCACAGTGTTCACTCTTTGTATACATGGTTCATATATCAAGCTAATTGTCTTTCAGACCACCAATTGCACCTCATTTGCATGTAATAATGATGCTTAGAGTTGTTTAAACACAAAATTCTGCATACTTTCCAGATGAGTCGTGGTCATATTATCGCTGACAAAGTTGACTGTACAAAGGTCAGTCTGTTATATTTTAATTATTGCCAATTCTTGTACTTAGATGTTTTTGTGATGAGAATGCAGCAGTTGATTTCCTTGCCTATGAGGCTCAAGTTTTGCAAAGTTAATGGCCCAGAGACTCTGAGCATCCATGCCATCTACCAGCTTTTTACGGGAATTTGTTGGTTGGTTCCATGCTTGTGCATGGGCCAGCCATTGGTGATTTATTTAGCTTACTGTGCTTTCTTTTGCTAATTGTCTTAACAATCGTTGAAATGACAATTAATATCATGTTGGCTAGCAAAGAGAGTGCCTCTGAGTAGATTTCTTGAAGAGGTGCAATATCAAGTTTTCATATTCATTCATTCGTAGTTTTTGCGATTTATTAACTTATATCTGCATTCAAGCTTGCCTTGTTATAGTTATTTAACTGAAACATTGATGACATTCACAGTAAATACGATGACTAGGTACATATTTGGTTATGGTTATATGAAACATATTAAGGTAGACAAGGAAATTGGTGCATGCACATGTCCCTCTATAGCTTCTACAACTTTTGGGTTATTTTCTCTGCTGTGATAAAGGCTGATATTCTTTTTTGTCTGTAGGCAGTTAGAATAGGAATATTGTATCATGTTGAACTGCTTTTAGACATATGGAACAACAGATGTCATTGAATGTGCAAAGAAATGGGGCATGAAAATTATTTCATTAACTAGTAAGTAGTCTGTTTTCATTTGTTTAAATTAACATAAGACATAACTGTTATCAAGTATGTATAATGAATGATTGTGTATTTGTGTGTTGTGCCTTAATCTAACAGACAGATGCCTACAATTTGTGTGACTTCAGTTGCCTAAAAACTACATTACTTTTAGATGGAGTGAAAGAGAAATTCTGATTCCTGTTGCAAGTGTTCCCCAAAGTAGTCATTTTCGCAATGTATTCATTAATTACAAATTAAATGTGCGGAAAGGCAAAACAAAATGTTCACCTGCTAATATCGATGTTTTAGAGACCTGTTATATCCTCAACTTATTTTCACATGCAATGGTAAATTTGGTAATAAAGAATGTGGAGAATTCTGTTTGATTGTGTTTTGACTGTAGAGGTGGAGAAATGGGTGCAGGCAGAACTGAATAAGCTGCCTGTCGAGGAACTGGCAAGACTCAATCCTACTGAACAGGTGCAAATGCAATTTTTAAAATCAACTCATAATACAAAAGCAATAGGCATTGTTAATTGGATGTAAATGAATTTTTCTCACATCTGTCATGCCTTAGCTTTCACAAAAAGCCAACATTTTTATTATGTTTCTGCCAATTTATTGTATGGGATGGGGCCAATTTTCAGCCACCACTGTTTCAGCTGTTGCAAGGGAACCTCTTCTCTATGTACTTTATTTAAGTAATTAAGATAATAAGATCTTCAGCAGCTTTTATTAGCTGTAAAATTCTCAGTCCAGAATGTTTCTTGTAACCAATTTGTAATTAAGTGACACTTTTGTGTATTGTTGTTTGCTGATTAGAGTACCTGTGTGTTTGTGTCTTTATCTAACAGAAAGATGCCTATAACCTATGTGACTACGCATGACCTATAGATGAACATGTGTATGCACTAATTTCCCTGTCTACTTTAATGTGTTTCATACGTACCTAGTAACTGTCTGTGGTCGTTAGGGATTTGATAATCCTCTTTTGTAGCCACCACTGTTTCTCTTGCATTAAAAGAGGAGAAAGTATAGGTCTGTTTACTGTTTGTATTTGCATAAATCAGAACAAATTGGTCCCATCTCCTTCCTGCACACATTTGTACTTTCTTATACACCACTTGAAGACATCTGCTGCACCCCTCCCCCCAACAAATCCTATAGAAAGGTCTATATTTAATCCACACAGAAACAATCAAAGGTTAAATCCATTAAAGACGGCAAGTAGGCATCTTTTAATTCTATATTTTGATTTCATGAATGGATAATAGAAGATTATACTTTTTTACTTTATTAGAATAGGTGATGTTTACTTCTTTATTATAACAGATCATGCTTTCTATTTTAGCAGATCATGCAAGGCTTCAGGGAAGGTAAGGGATATTATCTACTCATTTATGCCATTGTCAGTAATTTTGTTGCATTTGTTATTATTATATCTTCGTTTATTTAAAAAGCTGACAATCCGCAGCAAATAACAGTCAAAAAGAACAGAAGAAAAATGAATGTTATCCAATAAAAGTAAATGATATGGTCTACTTTGGCTTATTACAAAAACAAAACTCTGGTTATAAAATATCTATTGTCTTTAAGAGGGAGCTGAAAGGGGTGAGCCCTGGGTCGTAGGTTGTAGGAGCACTGTGCAATTGGAGGACATAGAGGCCTCAAGACGTGGGTATCAGACGCCATCACGGCACGTGGGTGCCGATCGTCAGCATCCCTATCAAATGTCCACAGAGCTGACACAGGGGGAGAGGAACTTGGGGCGCTTCAATCTCCGTATAAAGGCCTCAAGGCTGTTTCATTCCTCGTACGATGTCAGGCCCCACCATGTCGGCGAAGCGAAAGGAGGCGAGAGATGGCTTGTGTTTGTTACATGAGAAGCTGCTGTAATATAACAAGCAAATTTCTGTCGATGGCAACAGCCTCTGTTGTCAAGAGCTGTCGTTAAACCCTGGATCCATCCCATTACATAAGAGGTTTTGACTTTGGGATCTATCATATGAATGCAGTAGATGATTGCACAACCTAAAACTATTAAAAGACTATTTTGAAATGTTTTTTCCACTTGAAGTCAGCCAGCAAGCCATTTTTAAGTGGTCCACATGTTGGACAGCTGTTCTATTAATTTCACTCAAGTAGTTTTTAAATCGTCTTTGGACAATCTTAGAGCAACCTACTGAAATGAAATGAGTCTTTCTTTATTATGACCCTCATAATGTATAGGTTAGCAGCACCACCTACTGAGGTCAAATGAGCCTAGTTTATGGTTTAACAAAAAGTAGCACCTCCTACTGAACCGAAATTTGTTTAGTGGCATAACAACAAGTTCACTTCACGACTTCATGACATTTCTGTTTGTATATACTATAATTGATGGTGAGGGTCGATCATTATCATTGTTTTATCAGTTCACATTAGTATAAACTCTTGAATGGATTGTCAGATTACATGTCATATTACATTTTTGACTTGTCTTTGACCAGATATTTGATTGTACTTTTTTGTCTTTGACCAGATATTTCATTGCACTTTTTATAGGTAAGAAGACTTTTAGACTTACAAGTCCGTTTATAAAAGTTGAGGCTGCTGACGATCGCTACCAACCGATGTGCAAGACACTTGATGAATTTGCTCGAATTGACTGGACACTACCACCTGGCACTTGCCCTTTCAGCAAGGCTGAGAAGGAGTCTGGAGAGCAGAGAATGACTGATAGACATTGGAAGCACCAGAAGAAAAAGAAGCATAGGTCAGTGTTTATAGAAATGACCATCAATCTATCAATGTGAATTTGATATGGCGCCCCTTCAAGGTATTTACTCAGAGGGGCTCGTTTTGCTGGAGAAGAAGCACCATATGAGATTGCCACCTAAATTCCTACATTCTTCTCTCAGGGTCTTCTGCTGTTTGTATTCAGTGTTACAGCAGGAATGCGCTTTGAATATTCTGTGATTTATAGACAGAGCTTTGCGTTCTTGTTGTTCCATAATTAACAGTAAGAAATTTATTATTGTAATTTTAAATGCACTGAGAGGTAAGATATGCTTACTAACACTACATACTTTGTCTTACCTAATAAGCAGTTAGGGTTTTATGACCATATGACCAGATTCAGTCAGCTTCAGCTGTTTAAAAGGCATGCAGAAATATGCAATGAAGAAGACCATGTTTGCTGTAATGTTCTACTTTTGCATGATTTGGTGCTGTTGTTGGACTCACACCAAGCCTACTTACTCACATCATATAGGAACAATCACAAGACAATCAGAGTATTCAAATAAAAACAGATGTCTTCAGAGCTGTGAGAAGGCAACGAGAAAGAAAGCAATAGGAATAGAGTCTCTTGCATTGCTCATTTTTTAAGACCTCAACGACATTGAAATTGATCAAATGGAACACAAATATTATCCAAGAGTTGTTTTCAACAGGACAGTTAATGTGAAGAAAAGCTGTCTAAGACTGACACCTGATACTGTTTTGCTGGAGTTCGATGACGCTAAGAAAAGCTTTGAAGGTCAATGCGAACGCCAGCTTCACTGTGAAATATGTCGAGAAAACTTTGAGAAACTTTCAAAGGTAGTAACTTGTTATAGTGTTTTGTTTATTTTTGGTTTACTAGCTTTTAGATACTTTATTCTCAGAATCATTTGACTGATGTTATGTAATATTGTAGGAAGAGAGAGAAATTACAATTCTTGCAATTCCACAGTGTTTGCAACTGTGATTTGCGTTTGGACAGTTGAAATGTTCTGTCTTTCACATCTTGAAAGATCATGATACAAATTCAGTTAATTTAACAATTAATTAATAATTAAACCTTTTAATGAGGAGAGGGATTAGTTTTCCTTGAGTATTTGTACATGCATCATGTGTAATTTGTGGTTTGCACTTTTATCAGTTTTTGCTTGCTGATGTTATCCACATAATTATGTCGAATTTTCGGACCTACCCTCTCCCTGTTGTACCACCTACATTTCGTGGACCCCTGCTCCCGTGCGTACGTACATCTTAGCTTTACCCCCCGCCCCATTACAAAGGCTAAATGGCTAAATACATCTATAAGACATTGATTTTACCATAGACTATTTCTTTTGTTAAGCATCATATTCAACAGCTTAAATTTGTCAACTGTTATGAAGAAATAAAATGCTAACAACACTTGCATTTTGAAAAGTTTTAATGTTACATAAAATTAAGCAGGAATATAGTCTGTGATTAGTTTACAGTTCTGATTTTAATGTTCCATATTGTGGACGTTAGACAGTTATATTTGCGTACATACATATTTTCGGGACCCCTCCCCCCGCCGTGTGCGCACCCGTACGCAAAATCGCAGAAATTCGAATCCCCCTCGCTGCATACGTAATATGTGGACGGCCCCTAAACAATTGTCCATGAAGGATATTGGATTTCTTTATAAGACTTAAGAGTTACTGCAGACTGGAATGTATCAAAATGTTGGGCACTGTCTACTTTAATAGAAAATTATTGAATGAAAGGTGACCAGTGCGGAAATATTTCAAACCCTCGATACTATATTGACTTTCATATCTTGAAAGACGTTCTTGAGTTGTTTATACTGCTGAATGGTATATTATTTAGGGTTAATAAGGATAATTAATTTGAAAATCAAATCATGAGTTATTCACATCCATTTTCTTTTATGTTTTACGGAATTGTAACTATGGTTTAGCCTTATAGTAAAAACCATTTATTGCCAATTTATTTCGTTTTTTGAGATTTATTTTTAGTTGTTTATTTCTGTTTATTTCTACTAGCATGTCACAACTGCACGACACAAAAAATTTCTCCTAAATGTCAGCAACTACATTTCACTGGACGCTGTAATCGCTGAAGTTTGTCGTCGAAATCAACAATTATGGCCTGGATGAAATGAGTTATGATAATTATTGTCATATATTTTTAGCTAATTATTGGCAGTATTGCCGTCTTTTATGTCTGTAATATAATAATTAAACATAATTGTATCTGCTGTTTCTAGCTCTATTTATTTGTTAGAATAAACTTAATTGTTCTGGTTGTGTTTCGAATTTACCTATTCATGACACAACCCTTAGGTACAGAGTCTTGTCTGCCTCAGTAGCCTGAGGATGAGATGTATTTTGACCCTACACTCTTGACCAAAAATATTCAATTTTGGTGTGTAAAGTTTATGTTGTAGTGGTTAGTATACAGGTGCTCTTTCAAAGCTGTGGTATTTTGAACTGCCATAAAGGCATAATAGAGAAAATACATAAATGTATGCTAAAGACCACAAGAAGCATGGCATGGTCTCTCACATATTTTTTATCCCACTCATTCATAACTTTGAGTAACTGCCTAGGAAGATGTAGGCCATGACCAATGTAGCTTACAGAGCTGGGAAGTTAAATGTTAAGCCCACTGCTGTTTAGCTTCTTGATCTCAGTATAACAGCTTATAAATAATGATACAATTTTTCACAGCCCTTTAGACCTTAACTTGCTACTGTATAGATTGGTATTGAGTGTACTTAAAAGTGGAAAGAAGACTTTATTAAATAATCTAATAAATGTGTAGTATACATTTGCATGGATACTGGTAAATGAGTTGTTCTGGGTTTCCATCTGTTTATTTTGTGAGGCAAGAATTCTTTGCTACATATTTGAACTAAATGCTAATAGATGTGCATAGATAATACACCTGTTACGTGCTTAAAACACACAGATTCTGATAATGATGCGAACATGACTTTGATCTCAAAGATATCAAAATTAATTTATCCATAGCAAATAATCTCATTGTAAGAAAGTTCTTCTGTGGCTTCAATAGGTATAGTTAAACAATCAGCTGTGTTGAGAATTATGAAAAACAAGGAGACTGTCAAGTCACCAATCATGGACCTGGGACCAGGCTGTTGGGTCCCTAGGTGTTTCAGTTGGTATCAAACAAGGTACGTATATTGAAAGCCTGAAGGTGCCATATTCCATGATGTAGCTTTACCTGAATCGTCTACTCTGCTGCTCTCATTTCAAAAGCCATCTTGCTTAGCTGTATGGCTGAACTATCTGTTGGATAGTATTCCTACCGAGTGCCTGTATGTAATCTAAATCCCCCAACTTGGCTGTTTTTGACGCTGAAAAATCTGAAGATTGTAAATTCATATTAATTCACTAGCAAAACTTAGAAGCTATTTGATCAGCCCAGATTTCAACTAATTGTTGAAATCATGTCGTGCGTTGCCTCACATTTTTACCATTTCTTCTCTAGTGTAAATGCACATATTTTGTTGTATATTTGTGTGCGTGCGTGCTTGTGTGTGTGTGTGAATTTAGGCAAGGACTGTTTAGATATGATTGTGTATGCTTATTTATTATTATTACCTGTAATTCTAAACTAATTTTGTGTTGGAGTACATATTGTACATAAATTTTGTTGTTAATAAAGTTTGATTCTATATATTATGTGTTGTATGAGATATGGGTAACGCCTGCTTGCTTACATCGTCCAGAGATTTTATCAGAGTCTTGCTTGAAGGTTTGAGGAATCAGTTGGCTGAGGTGCAGACATTACCCCAGTAAGCTAGCAACAGCAAGCATGTTTAACTAGGTCACCAGAATTTGATTCTATACCAGTCCAGGAAGATGGTGAACTGTGTGTATGTATGTAAGCATCTGTAAAGCGCCTTTAGTACTAAGGGTAAACCGTTCAGAAGCGCTGCCAAGTGTGCAAGGACCCGTAAGAAGAGGCAGATTGTAAGAAAAGCGAATGAGGATGAGAGACTACCAGATAGAATTTTACAGCGAACAGAAGGAGAAAGCACACTCCAGAGAGAGGGACCATTTGAAGCAAAAGATTGAGACTAAGCAGTAGCAGTTCTACGACGACTCGATTAGCAACCGTACTTTAATCCGGTCTGGAAGGCCACGGGAATGAAATGTTACTGACTTCCTTTCTACTGGACCTTGGTATTTGCGATCTGTCAGCTGTCTACGAGAATCCGTTGGATGGTTCTATGCTAGTGCGAGGGCCCACCACTGATGACTGTTTTCAGCTTTATACGTACTCTGCATAGTTTTTCTAACAGATATATTTCACTATGACGTTAACATCATTTAGGCCTCTGCGTTGATATTGTGAAGGTGAGCTATGTAAATGTTCGATCACATTTGCCCTGCCAGCCCATATGGAGTCCCAAAAAAGACCCACATAGGGCCCCAATCGAGCCCATGTGGGGTCCATTGTATAATGTTCGACTGCCCGTGGAAATGCTGGCAGTGGCAGGATGAGAGCGGGTATCAGTAAACTCCCTAGCCATATCATCCTCACACTGAGCGTATGATAAGCTACTCATAATAATAGATGGATTAGGGATCAACATTCCTGCTGTTTACAAGCGTTTTGTATAAGCTGTTATCTTTGTCAATATCACGTAATAACTTATTTTGTTTTCACTTAAACTCATGAAAGGAAAGAATATTAATTAATAGAATAAAAAATTAGGTATGCCGCATAAATAAAAAGTTGCCAACCCTCGGAGATAGTCGGGTGTTTTGCCCTTGACCACGGTTTGAACCGGGACCTTTAGATCTTCAGTCTAACGCTCTCCCAACTGAGCTATCTAGGCGAAATTTGTCTCCTTGGATTTTCCAATAAGGATGGCGTCACAAAGTAACAAATGTTTCTCTTTTTTATAATAAGTTGTGGTTCGTCTTTGTTACGCAAATCAAACAGATTTAAGACTGTATAATCACATTATTTACTAAAAGATTAAGTTTCTTTTCAGTCAGGTTGGTGAGGCCAATGCGCCGCCTAGCGAATAAGCTGCAATGTTTCTCGACGACATACAAGGATAATTGTAATCGCCAAACTAAAGCTCCACTTGAAATATAAGCACAGGGCACCAGCTTATTCACGAGCGCTACATCTAATCAGAGGGATTGACCCAAGGATGGTCCGTAGGAGGTCAGAGTCCGGTTTCCAGAGGTTCTGCATGGAGGCAGCGTAGCTGTCACGGAGGGTGTCGTTTTGGTCGGGAATTGACAGATGAACTATCAAGTACGCCCTAACGAGTCTACGGAAAATTCCAAACGGCAATCCAAAAGATACTGCTAAACAAAGCTGTTCATCCAAGACTCGGATTATTAGTCACTGTACCATATCGCTAATGTACACTTATCGAAATGCGCTATATGAATGCACATGTGGCGATTGACACGTGAACCTTTGACGAAGGCTGTTAATTGGCTGCCTTTGGCGAGCGCGGGAACCGAAAAAGGGAGCGGGAATGAACAGCTGACAACAAGAGCAGATTATCACACGTTGGTCTTTATTTGGACCAGTCGGATCAACGGAAGAGGCTTGCCAAAGGAACGAACAGCAACGAACAAGCAACTACTTCGCCAACATTTCTCTAAGCACATGAGGACACTCAAGGTAGGCCCTATGAAAAGAAATTTTTACTCCTCAAGTCAAATGCAAAGGACTGTGTGACGCTTGACGCGTGTATTGCTTGACAAATAAGAATTTCCATAAAACGTTAGCACCAGTTTATTATAAAAATTTTATAAAGCACGGACTAGGTTTTGTTAACTGGACAGTGGGCATTCCGTGTTGCTATTCTATTACAGCTGTTTGTTAAAGCCGACATTATTATTATGTCCGTATAGGCCTACATGTACGCTTAGCTCGCTATCGTAACCTGCATAATAGGCTGCATTAGGCTATAATTAATGATAAACATGTATTAAAGTGGATGCAATTTTAATATGTAACAGTGTCGTACACTTTAGTGCACGGAACAAGATAGAGCCCTTGCTTACACAGTACACTTTTATTAAAATGGTTTTCATAAAAATTCTCTCTAAAGATTATTAATGCCTATTTTTATTCACCTTGTTTTGGTTCAGAAGCTTGTATTTTCACTTCAGCATCGTAGTTGTGTTGAACTGTTAATTGTTTGCACCAATGCCAAACTTTATTGTATGCTCCTAGACAGACATTGTCATCTATAGGCTACTTATATTAATATCAACTTCGCCAAATCCTTGTGGATATAAGCGTAGTAGTTTCACCAACAATTCTTTTATTTCGTCCACTCTAAATTATAACTCAGACCACACTACTAACTCCCTGGGCAGTCTCTATGTAGTCGCACTATGACTTTGTCTGCACTACTCTATTCAGTGCTTAGTCCCTCCTCACATTACTGGTCATCGTTCAATCCGTGAATATTGCACTTCGATACGATCAGGAGTTCAATTTCTGAATATTTAGATTGGAGCCGACGTACCGAGAGAGCTGAGAGACAGGAGAGACTGGAGACAGAAGAGACAGGAGACGAGAGAGACAGGAGACGAGAGAGACAGGAGACGAGAGAGACAGGAGACGAGAGAGACAGGAGACGAGAGAGACAGGAGACGAGAGTGACAGGAGACGAGAGTGACAGGAGACGAGAGTGACAGGAGACGAGAGTGACAGGAGACGAGAGTGACAGGAGACGAGAGTGACAGGAGACGAGAGTGACAGGAGACGAGAGTGACAGGAGACGAGAGTGACAGGAGACGAGAGTGACAGGAGACGAGAGTGACAGGAGACGAGAGTGACAGGAGACGAGAGTGACAGGAGACGAGAGTGACAGGAGACGAGAGTGACAGGAGACGAGAGTGACAGGAGACGAGAGTGACAGGAGACGAGAGTGACAGGAGACGAGAGAGACAGGAGACGAGAGAGACAGGAGACGAGAGAGACAGGAGACGAGAGAGACAGGAGACGAGAGAGACAGGAGACGAGAGAGACAGGAGACGAGAGAGACAGGAGACGAGAGAGACAGGAGACGAGAGAGACAGGAGACGAGAGAGACAGGAGACGAGAGAGACAGGAGACGAGAGAGACAGGAGACGAGAGAGACAGGAGACGAGAGAGACAGGAGACGAGAGAGACAGGAGACGAGAGAGACAGGAGACGAGAGAGACAGGAGACGAGAGAGACAGGAGACGAGAGAGACAGGAGACGAGAGAGACAGGAGACGAGAGAGACAGGAGACGAGAGAGACAGGAGACGAGAGAGACAGGAGACGAGAGAGACAGGAGACGAGAGAGACAGGAGACGAGAGAGACAGGAGACGAGAGAGACAGGAGACGAGAGAGACAGGAGACGAGAGAGACAGGAGACGAGAGAGACAGGAGACGAGAGAGACAGGAGACGAGAGAGAGGATAGGGGATGGGGAGAGGGGAGAAATTGTGGTTCGTCTTTGTTACGCAAATCAAACAGATTTAAGACTGTATAATCACATTATTTACTAAAAGACTAAGTTTCTTTTCAGTCAGATATCAGAGGTGATCACGACTCAACACATAGCTAAACGGAGAACATGAAAGCCTTCACACGCCTCCAGAAGGCATCAGAGGGAAGAGAGAGCAGCTCCTACCGAAGAGGAAGGGGAGTCCTGTTAAAGCTGGTGGGACCCACGTAGGCAATGCTCCTGGATTGGGCCGTGACAGAGCGCATGCGGCGAACCAGCAGAAGCCGGCGGGCAGTGGAACGAAGGGAAACCGGTGAGATCAGAGGGCCAGAAAGTGGGTGGGTGCAAACCCATTGCAGGGAGACAGTTAGGCCAACGCATCAACGCAAGAGTCTTGAAACAAATGCGTTGAGACGCTGGCAGTCAGAAGAAATTCATAATATTCGCCAACGAGATGATAATCATCATTATCATAGCTATACTCAAATAATAAAAAAATAATCACCATGATCATCGTCATCGTAGCTAGTTTATTTTGTTACGGGCGGTATATCGCCAGTTTGCATTGTTACTTTTAGTAATGGTAAGCTGATCTGATTTCCGACCAAATGTCAGGTTTCCCATTTAAACGCGCTTTGTATGTTGTATCAGCAGCAGTAATTGTTGTTGATACTTAACAACACCACTGTCATATAAAAGATGATCGGCATCGCTATCCTCTCCAGAGAAACGAGACCGCTGACACCCTCTGCAAGCGAGCGATAAACAACGACGTCATCGCCGTCCCGACGACGCTCGAGCTCCAGGAAGCTCGAGCGAAGTACAAAGACCACTTCCTTCGGAGGTGGCAAGCGGACTGGACCACCTCCGAAACTGGTTCGCATTACCGAGCCCTGGAGCCGAACGTCGGGATGGCAAAACAATACAACGATCCCAACCGGAGGAAGGAAGTCGCCATAACCAGACTCCGGCTGGGCCACTGTCTCTTAAACCCACAGCTGAAGCTGTGGGGCCGCCACCCGACCGCGAACTGCGACGAGTGCGGTGACGTCCAGGAAACCGTGCGCCACTTCCTGCTGGAGTGCCCGGCCCAGCTGGGCCTCCAGGACGAACTCATCCGGATGTGCGCACGGAAAAACTGGCCATACGAACTGAGCACCACACTCAGTCAAACCAGCTGCTTGGACACGATCTACAAGTGGCTGGCAGTTTCTGGTCGGAAGATGTAGGACTGCTGTATATAGACAATGAACAACCTAGTGTGAACATTACTATACAATATTATAATATATTACATATCATTGCCTAAAAAAACATTATAACTAGAAGAGAGACACTTAGACACTTATCATCAACGTAAATATGTACCTTGTATACGTGTACTTGTTTGACGCATATCATCGTTGTTATGGATGGGTCGTTAAATAAACTTATATCAGTCCGCTCTCCTCTCCCCAGAAGTGTAGGTCCATTGACCTGATGGGTCAGCGAACCCGGTCTGTAGATGGCGTGAAGCTCTGGAATTTCGCTACCTAGCTGTTGATCAGTGGTTGATAAACTTGATATCTATTCTGTAAAACTTATTCCCAGCCAATTATTATTATTAGGCATTGGCTTTGCGTTCATAATTCTCAAACTGATTCTATTCAACTAGCTGAAAGCTGTCATTCAGAAAATGGCGACTATCCTGTAAAACGATTGGACACGAGATGCACGTGATCAACATTTGTCATTAAATTTTAACAAACGCTACTGGTGACGTCATATTCATTACGAAGGCAACGTTTCCAGAATTTACAGACGCACGTTTCTTTTGCTAAAATGTTCATTTAAAACTTCGATTTTCGAATTATTTTTCACTTAAAGTCTGCTTAAATGACAAGCTTAGTCTTCTGATAAAAGGAGGCCAACGTAGTGACCAATATTACATGCCTTAACATCTTCTGTTATCGAAATATTTGAAGCAAAGTCGTCTACAACACGGTGAGGAAAAACGAATAGCATTATTGGAGCTGATTGATTTTCTGTGGTTTATTGCAGTTATACATTTTTTAGTTATAACGTATCTGCTACTACCACAATAATAAAGGAATAGAATTTTTAAGGAATGAATGCCTTAACAGAAATTTGAATTAGTTATTCGTCTCGACATATTGAACAATGCAAAGAAAAAATCCGTTAGACCTGTTTCTTTAATCGTTTCATAAAAGCATTGCACGTTAATACGATTATACGTAGTTTTGCGTGGCATAGGGCCTGTAATTATATTACATACAATAGGCCTATTATAAACCATGCAAAGTCGCTATTAGAGAATGGCATCCGTTGCAGAGCATTAAATTATGTTAAAATGAAGTCACTAAAAGTGACTTCACCTCTGAACGAAATGACACCGCGCCTAGAACGCCTGGTGATTTTAACTAAAGCGCTACAGATTCATTCGCTATTCTTTGCACGTATACACTCTTAGTGTTTCTATTTTGTCTTTTGTTTTCTCAACAAACGAATACAATATGATTATACATAGAACCCCGTGTATATACTATACATTATGCAAATATACAACATTTGTCCACACGTATATACATTTATGAGCTTAGTCATTTTTTTGGTGAGGATGGGTCTACACCTTCACAGATTGGGGACTGCCAAACCTACACGAATGCTGTTCAGAATTTTTTGTGGTTGATACATGTATGTTAAGACCAACTTCTGAGTTGTTTTTGTTTCCTCTTTCAATTTATTTTAAAGACACACTTTAGAGAGAATTTTGAACTACAGAAGTGAACATGAGCTTGTATAAATTATAAAATATTGACTGTTTTACTGGTGTCAGCAAATCGAAATCCAATAAGGCCTAATCGAAGATCAACGTTTGGTATGGCCAACAACATAAACGCAAAGGAAGCCTCGAAGTTACGGTGTGAAGAAAAGACAAAAGGTCAGTTTAAATTCCGATTATTCTGCTTTATGCCTCTATGAGGGAACACTTTAAAACCCGGAACTGACTATTAGACTTTTTCCAAACTTAACTGTTTCATTGGTTTCTATCTAATTGCAGTGTAAAGTTGAAGGGGGTTTCATCAAATCAAAATATTAACATTTCAAATCGAATACCATCTTTAGTATGGCGAAAATTAAGTAGCGCCAACTTTAAAGTAAAATTCAAAACAGATGACAACACACAAGACGGACACACGAAGCATGCTCGAGGCATAAACTCAATAGAGTAGGTGATTTAAACAATAAATCTACATTGGCGATTTTGGAAGCATATGTTTCCTTCCTTCCTAACTTCCTTTCTTCCTTTCTTCTTTTCTTCCTTCCTTTCTAACTTCCTTCCTTTCTCTCTTCCTTCCTTACTATTTGTCTTCCTTCCTTTCCTTTGTTATCCAACCGATGTAAATGTATCATCCACGTCATTGATGTCCATCAACCGTGAACTTCGCCGTTTCCTCATCGGCCACGCACCACCAAAGACATGTCAGCACCAACTATAAAAGCAATTACACTGGGAAGAGAAAGAAAATGAGATCTCTCCTTCAAGAGAAATAACTGTTGCAAAGGAGAATTGGAGGTTTGCAACTTATCTGCACAACAAGCTAGCAATAAATGAATGCGGGATTAACCGTCAATGTTTTAACACTGAGTTACTAAAGTAATTGTTTCTGTGTGACTTCTGACATGAACTGATTATTTGTTTACTTAAGTGTGTTCATCTGGCCAACACACATAAATTTTCAATTAAATATTTTAGACCTATCACTTGGAATATTGGGCCAATAATCAATCAATCAAAGAAATTTATTTGGCTGATCAGAATTATATACAACCGCTTACAACAAAAAATCCACAACAAAATAGTAAATAAATCTAATTCTAGTTGAGAAACGAGAGAAGGAGTGATGGAGTGAATAAGGAGGACGAGATAAGCCCAGGAGACCCAATTAGGGACCAAAGGTCCCGCAAGTTAAGGCCACCTAGCAGGATAGGTTAAAAAGAAAAGTGAGAGCCGGTAACAGAAGATTATAGCAATCCTCGCCTGTATCATCGCAGTTTCTATTCGATGTCTTTGGATTTTGCACATATGTTTATGTACAAATGTTTCGTGTATAAATAGACGGAGTTAGTTCGCTTACCGTTGATTGAACAGTTGCTATTTGATTGTACATTATTGTTTATAATTCTAAAGTACAGTTTTTGATTATGTTCATCGAAAACTTATGTTATCGATTCTTGTGGTCTGTTAGATAACTGTCCTTGACTTACTATGTAATTGGCTGATCTATGTAGCTAATACATTCTGCTACTGACCTAAAGTGCTTCCTTGGACTATCTTACTGGTAGATCTGGTTTTACCTTTGATGGTTCTGCTTGGGTGACTCTTACGAGGAGTGCCTTCTACTATATAAGCGTTGTTACTTAAGGTGTGACTAGAGTGTGTTGGCTGCTAGAAAGTGTTTCGGCTGGCCTTAGACAACTATGAACGGTGTCTCTGAGACTTGGGTCTCCTTTTGCGTGTTTGTCAGCCAACACATTTCTCATTGTATAGCTTACTTAAGGAACAGTTTCGTGGTACGCCTGTTGCTGCCAAGACGTGGCAGTAGCTACGAGAAGATATCTTTTCTTCTTGGATATTTTTCCAATTGTGACATAAACATTATGTCTAGATAGTAGTAATGTTTCGTTCATTCAACTTTGCTTGCCATAAATTTGACCTTTTTAATGCTCCAGATCCTCGAGCTTCATTTTGGATTCGACTTGAATTAGCACGGAAGGAAAGAAATTGATACTTGTAATTTCTGTAGTTTTCGTTCAAGACTTAAATTTCGTTTTCGTTTTTATTTTGTTCTGCGTAGAATGTTTTCCGTTATTGTTCAGTTCTAGTTGTCAATTTCTTTCTAGTTCTCATTTTAGTTTCGTGAGCGATCGCTAATTCAATTTCGTTCTAAATCTAGTTTCGTGAACGAAATTAACACCGACCCTTTTTCTAGATTTGTGATTAGAAGGTGGACGACATCAGGGAGCGTCTTTATCTAGATTTATGATTAGAAAAGTGGACGACATCAGGGAGCGTCTTTATCTAGATTTATGATTAGAAAAGTGGACATCAGGGGGCGTCTTTATCTAGGTTTATGATTAGAAAAGTGGACGACAACAGGGAGCGTCTTTATCTAGATTTATGATTAGAGAAGTGGACGACTTTAACTAGATTTTTTATGATAAAAAAAGTGGACGACATCAGGGAGCGTCTTTATCTAGATTTATGATTAGAAAGTGGACGACATAAGGGAGCGTCTTTATGTAGATTTATTATTATAAAAGTGGACGACATCAGGGAGCGCCTTTATAAATGTTAATTTCGATTAAAAAATCATTTTTGTTTTAGTTTTTATTTAGTTTGGTATGATTCGTTTCAATTTCGTTTAAATTCTAGTTTCGTGAACGAAATTATCACCGACTCTTTATCTAGATTTTTTATGATTAAAAAAGTGGACGACAGCAGGGAGTGTCTTTATCTAGATTTATGATTAGAAAAGTGGACGACATCAGGGAGCGTCTTTATAAATGTTATTTTCGTTTAAATAATCATTTTTGTTTTAGTTTTTATTTAGTTTCATATTATTCGTTTCAGTGTAATTCTAGTTCCAAGTTCCATTTCTGAAGATCGTTTTAGTATCAGTTTAGTTTTTATTCGTGAAATTATTTTCATTTTAGTTTTTATTCGTCCAATCATTTTAGTTATGGTTTAGTTTAGGGTTGTCTAATCTTTCGATGCTATTTTAGAAAACCACAATAAATCAAACCTTCGTTATTCATTGTCCATGAGTTATTAGGGATGATGTTTATCGAGTATTCTTCAAACCCATTCAAATTTAGCTCAGGAAAAGCTCACATTCCCAAAGATTATAACATCCTGTTGCGTCTGCTTGCCGTTAGAAGTCCACTTTAAGAAAAGATCCTTTCAACATTAGCTTGAAAGGCATGAGCTACGAAAAGATCCTCAACTATTGGAGCTATGAAGCTAGACAAATCATCCTTTGTTCGGACCAGAATCTTAGAGGCATTATCTTCACTATACTTTGTCACCTCATAGATAAATACCTATTTCTTCTTGGATATTTTTCCCATTGTGACATCATAAACATTATGTCTAGTAAGTAGTAATGTTTCGTTCATTCAACTTTGCTGTCAGAAATTTGATCTTTTTAATGCTCCAGATCCGTTTTTAATGCTCCGTGATTCATTTTGGATTCGACTTGAATTAGCACGGAAGGAAGGAAATTGATACTTGTAATTTCTATTGTTTTCGTTGAAGACTTAAATTTTGTTTTCGTTTTTATTTTGTTCTGCGTAGAATGTTTTCTGTTATTATTCAGTTCTAGTAGTCAATTTATTTTTAGTTCTCGTTTTAGTTTTTGTGAACGATCGCTAATTAAATTTCATTCTAGTTTTAGTTTCGTGACATTGACTCTTTATCTAGATTTATGATTAGAAATGTGGACGACATCAGGGAGCGTCATTAACTAGATTTTTTATGATTAGAAAAGTGGACGACAACAGGGAGCGTCTTTATCTAGATTTATGATTGGAAAGTGGACGACATCAGGGAGCGTCTTTATATGTGTTATTTTCGTTTTTATTTAGTTCTGCGTAGAATGTTTTCCGTTATCATTCAGTTCTAGTTGTCAATTTCTTTCTAGTTCTCATTTTAGTTTTTTTGAACGATCGCTAATTCAATATCGTTCTAGTTATAGTTTCGTGAACGAAATTAACACTGACTCTTTATCTAGATTTATGATTGGAAAAGTGGACGACATCAGGAAGCGTCATTTTCTAGATTTACGATTAGAAAATTTAACGAGATCAGGGAGCTTCTGGCACTGTAGAGTCACGAACACGTTTGACCGTTGCGTTCCGTCGTACCCACGAACTTCGCAAAGATCGTTAAGGTGCGGAACGACGATTGCGGTCGCCGAATGGCGTAAACAGCTGTCTGATCTGACGCCTTAATTCTGAGTTTGTGTTAATAATAAAGAATTTGTGTTGATGATGTCGTCTCTTGCACACCGTAAGAGCAGACCCCATCGATATTATCTCTACTCGGATGCATGGGTCATCCTGTTAAATAGCTCAACACGCCAGTAGGTTAAGCAACAATGATTTTATGAAAATGATATCATATCCTAACGTCGTGGTTCATTACTTTAACAAAATGTGCCCAAAATCACATTTTAGCAATCACAATATCACGAAAATTCATGTCAGTTTGGGTTTATTTATGAAAAATGACTTAATTCAGTGCAGCCGTGACATCGCGACTTTCTACTATCCCTATTAGTAGATAAAAGTAGAGTTGTTAAATCACAGGCACAGTTGCCGTGGAGTGATACTGCAGCCTCTGAACTGGTTCATACAGTGTTGGTGCAACAAAGTTCAGTGGCAATTCTTTCTTCATTCCAGGTTGTACCATTGTAGAAGACAGAAACCCCTGAATTGGAACTTATTAGGTTTTGGACTTGGCCAAGGCAGTGCTCTCAAGAAATCTGCAATGTGCGACCCTAAGTTAGCTATTGATTTTCTGCACACAAAATACATCGCTTTACATGAAGAAAAGTTTTATTGGAAATATAAATATAGACCTACTATTCATTTTAAGGTGCTGCAGCAACCTCTAAATATTGATTTCCACAACAGTTTCCTTTTCGTATTCATTAATGCACCCTCGTGTAAGAGTCACGCTTGAGCCTACATAAAGACGTGGTAAAATTTGAAATTTATTTATGTTGAATTATTTTTCTGTTTTGTGGTATGCAAATAAATCATTGGATTGACAATTGATATTATGTCAATTGATAGGCCAAAGCTCGATTTCAAACCTGTTCTGTTTTGGTTATGCAATGTCCAGCTAATATCAACTTTGTTTCCATTTTTGTTAGTGAGGCGTCGAGTTGGAACAAGGCCATGGGACATGACACAGGATTTGTCTGACTGAATCTCTCTCTCTCTCTCTCTCTCTCTCTCCCTCTCTCTCTCTCGCTCTCTCTCGCTCTCTCTCTCTCCGATAACTGTAAAAAAATCGTGTTCCACACAAAACCTCTACATGGAATAAGCATGTATTTTATATTTTATCATTGAAGCTACCGAAACTCATGAGATACTTCTAAAATCGACAGCCGATTATTCACTCAGAACAATTAGGTCTACGCGTAATCGTCTCAGCCTCTTTTCAATATAGAATCAGTGTCAATCGCTTCGTATATAAAACTGCTTTATTTTCCATCTTTTTGAATGCCTTATAATTTATTTACGGATACTATTGAATTTTGCTATTACAGTTATGGCATCACCTTTAAATTTACTGGAATTTCAACACAAACTATAGATGAAGCACCCTTTATTATGCTAACAGGAAGATACGTTCAACGAGCCAGTTGTTTTCTTACTGAGTATCGCCCGATGTATGGGAAGTCTGGTGGAAATCCAGGAGGTATCTTCAGCGACTCTGGAACATTCCGAAATTGAAGAAGGTATTCCCGGTCGTATATTATTATACCTCGTGGATTTAGTGATGTACAATGTCATGCTGTTAGAACAAACAATTTCTCTGTGACTAATTGATCTACTATAAGTAAATCTAGCATCATTATCAAATGTCAAAGGTATCAGATTGCTTTTTATCATAAGAAGTAGATGTCCGTATAAATGTGCAAATATGTGTGCGTGTGTGCGTGTGTGTGCGTGTG
Source organism: Bimastos eiseni (assembly GCA_959347315.1). NCBI lineage: Eukaryota > Metazoa > Annelida > Clitellata > Crassiclitellata > Lumbricidae > Bimastos > Bimastos eiseni. Next base: position 22,666,177 of record OY365806.1, on the reverse strand, counting down.
TCTGTATGAATATATTTATGTATGTATGCATTTATAAATGTACTTGTAAATTTTGAATGTGTATGTCAGACTGTGAGTATGTGTATACATTTATTTATCTAAAAAGAACAGATCGAAACAAGTCATTCACGATTCCCTGATGAAAGTAATTTAACTGGTGAAAAGAATCGCCGGGCCCCTGGGCAGTTGTTTGCCACCACTCTCGGCGTTCCTTCTTGAAAAATGTACACGCTCCTTGAATGACCTCCCCTTCTGCTCTATCCGTACTATGATACTGACAGAGGTGTCTTCCCCAACTCTCGGCTGCCTTAAGACGTTTTCTATTTCGCTGGGGCTCCTAAGCTGAGAGCGCCTCTGAATACTTTATGCTGTAGGGGGCCTTACAGGTGTCAAAATACAATGCAACACGATTGCGACAAATTCAACCAACTAAAGTGGAGCTTCATTCTAAAATTGTAGAAGTTTCGACGTAGTTACAGCCGGACTTTTCACGACTCTATATACCCAGAAATCTTGTTTGGACCGGATGGACGACTGAATATCTGTCGGCTACCAAGGCGAGTCGCTAAATAAGCGACAAATTCAACCTCCCTCCCTCGGCCTCCAACGCCACTCACAAACGAAGAGGGCGTACGCGGAAAGATTCTATAGGTCAACCAGCTTTTTGCGTCAAACCCTCTTCAGGACCATAATACTTTGATCTTGAAGCAGTGCTGTTTAAGTTAACTTAAACTGAAAGTAATGGCAGCGTTGATTGGAAAGTTCTAATTCAGCTAATTGAAACTGAAACTGGGAAGATCTGTAAACTGGAACTAAAAGTGAACTGTTAAGTACGAAAGTACGAACTAAAACTGAACTCAATAGTTGGAAACTGATTTAACACTTTCTGTTGTTGCCAAACCAAATGAATGTCACTAATGTAAAATGTCATATAATTGCTTATAGTGGAATGAGTAAAACACTAAATCAAAACTGAAAAGTTTTGAAAATAATAACCAAGACAAGTGAAAGATGATAAAACTAAAACTAACTTGGAAAGTTAAAAGAGCGCTGTAACTATGACTGAAACTTAAAAGTAAACTGAAACTTAAATAACGCTGTGCTGATGAAGTAATCTTTGACGCAGCCTAAATAAGTTTAGGTATTCAGCGTGGGCAGGTTTTCTGTCCGTATGAGTGGCGTTTGAGCCCTCGATAGAATTTAGGTCCTCTCAGATGGAGTCTGTGCTTTCTGGTCAACCAACGTGTCTTACGGACGGGTCTTGGGATGGGAGTTTTTTTTCCAATTGATTCTACCAAATGAGCGCCCCATCTTTCGCACCTGTGTTTGGTGCGCTGAATGGACTAAGTGATCCTACACACGCGGAAAAAGTCTATTATAAGGAAAGTATAGTTTAAGGTTCTGTGACGCGTCGACGCGTTAGAACCTCGCTTACTTCCAAGTGAATGCACCTGATATTGTTTGAATTTAGGGCTATAGACATTTCCCCGGGCATTTCTTCCTGACATTTTCCCGCCCGACATTTCCACCAGCATTTTCCTCTTATGATAATTCCTCATACATTAATATTTCTCCCTCTTTGATAGCGTATAATTATGTACATTCGAATCGGACATTCTCAGACACAATGTGGACATTCTCAGACAGGATGTTTAACAAACTAACTAACTCGTAAACAATGATCTATGTATTTCAACAGCAACGCTTGTGCGCTGTCCAGTCACGCGCCTTGAATATGACAGACGCACGTAGGTCATGTAATTTAGGTAATTATATAGATAGATTATTTTTTTGTCCCGAGGTATACAAGATCCCTCAGGGACTTAGAGTATGGTATTTTTGGAATTTGTCTGGAAATGGCCTTACTCGTCGTTGTTATCCTGGTTGGCGAAAGTGCCCCGAAACGCGACAATGTTAAGGCGTCGCATGGTTAACGAGATCCGTTGGTAGAGGAAAGAAGTTTCTCGTGGGTCCCCCGAGACCATGCTGAGTTATATTCGGAGAAATTTTATTATTATTATTATTATTATTATTATTATTTTGATCCCTCGGAATTAAAAATTAGGGGGGCATTGTTCTAGAATGGCTAGTCTTCGCAGATGGTTTTATTGGTGGAGAAAGTGCCACAAAAAACGACTGCGTTATTATTATTATTATTATTAGTAGTAGTAGTAGTAGTAGTAGTAGTAGTAGTAGTAGTAGTAGTAGTAGTAGGTGGAGTAGTAGTAGTATTAGTAGTTACATAAACATATATACAGACAGACAGCTTAAAATGAATATTCCACTGGAGGCTAATGCAGCATTTGCGGAGGGAAGCAGCCTTGCATTGGCTCGTTATGATAATGTGCCAAACTGCCACTGTTATAGCTGGCATCATTCATTCACACTGTGATAGTGATTATTAATATTATTATTGTTATTATTATTATTATTATTACTAATATTATAATTATAATTATTATTAATCAGCACTTCTATTGGGCCAGTGTTTAACGCTAAGTGCATCAATCAATGACGTATTAAATCCCACCGCGATCTAGTCAATTCCAGGAGGTCAGTCAGACGACAGCCTACGGGGGGTATGTCAACTGAAAAAGGAAGATTTCGAGCCGAGGTCTAAGCAAAGAAAGAGACTAAGCAGAACGAACAGACACGAGGAGGTAGTTCCAGAACCTGGGTCAAGCAACCGAGAAGCTCGACAACCAAGAACAGTCTTAGTCCGCAGAAAGTCTTGAACATATTTTGCACACTGCTGCTCATACCACACCGTTTGCTAAAAGTACAACTGAGTTAAGGCCAAATCTGTATCACAGTTTTCAACCGATCTTCATGCATTTTGAGCTGAATAATGTGAAAGATATTGCAATTTCAAAACGAGGCTTGTATTATGGCGCAAATCTCTTCATGAAATTGTCTTTAAGACCCAATGTTTGTTACTCTGAGTTTACCAAGAAACTTTTATGGGACGTGTCTGTCTGTTACCCATCATAATAGGTCTGCATAATGCTTCAAGTCTTGCGGCTGCAGGGTCAACGCTTGTCAATTGAAGTTTCCACTGGCCAGGGATCGAACAATTATTAGCTCAATACGTCCTTTGAATAGGTTTAGGTGAAGACGAAGTACATTAGCACTTACTATAACAATGGATATGCATTATGCACATATCAGTTTAAGATAACATTGTGTATAACTGTATATATATATATATATATATATATATATATAATTGTATGGACTTTAACTCTATGTCAGTCTGAAGTAACAATGTATAACAATATATAATATGTAAAAAAATTATATTTGTGTATATGTCTATATCGAGAGAGAGTAAATGGTTGTGCTAGTTAAATTTTTATTCACAGTGATTAATTCTCTATGACGTTCCTGCAGCATGCATTGGCAACATTTTTCGTGAGAAGATTTTTAGTAGTTTAGAATTTGACAATAGAGAGAGAGTAAATCGATAGAAACATATTGCGTAATTTCTACTTCACTGACCGCTTAATTTTAGTGCTTACTGTACTAAAGCAAACGATACGCCAAATGCCTAATTGTTGACTGGACTATAATCATATTGTAGCTGAAAAGAACTCATTCATTTATTTAATTGCCAACTTAAAGCAGCGCTGTTTATCTGATTCTGAAGCGCGAGTGAATATTTGGCGAATGAATGTAAATCCGACTTACTGACTCGCTTATTCCGTGTGCAATGATCGATTCAGTCAGCCAATCAGACAGTCATTCGGTCGGTCGGTCGGTCAGTCAGTCAGTCAGAGGTGAACGATGGAAATGCGAAGCAGCGAAGGCTCAAGCGGATAATGGACGTTAACGCGAATAGTAGTTCAATGTGCCGACGTCTGACTGTTACGAATGAGTTTTGTCGATAACAGCAGCACAAGACAGACTGAACAAATTGCGATTGATTCTTTCTTAACTATGGTATAGGCCAGAGGTGTAACAAGTGGGCCAGGAGGATTCGTGCCCCAGTTTTAGTTCTCAGTGCCCCATGTGCCTCCAAATAAATTCTTTTTTCTGTTTCTCCAATGGCTTTTTAAGATGACTTTTGTTAAGATAATTTGTGCCACCAATTTTTCAAATTTCTGAATGGCAAATTTCAAACAATGGGTGGGGCAACAAAATTTTTGTGTTTTGCACTCCATTTTTTAAATTATGCCTCCCCACTTTCCAAAACCTTGTTAAACCTCTGGTTAAACCCCTTCCTGCGTCGCATGGGAGTTGCTATCTTATCCAAGTTATAACGTAACGCAACGTCTTTTATATATAGCCTAGCAAGCCTACTGTTTGAATCCATGGCTGAAGATAATGGTGTAATAGCATTGATCACTAAAATAGGCCTATACATTTCACAACACTTTTCCTAACATTTCTGTCCTTTTGTATTCTAAATAATGCGATATTCACTCCTACAATCAATGCAAATATCCTCTAAACTTGGACGCTAGCCTGACTAGACGGCAGATCTCCACGACATGAATCAGTATGCAATATTTTTTACTTCATAGTCAGTATCTGACAACTCTATACGTAGGCCCTAAGTGAGATTCTGTAAGGTAAAAAGTATACCCCATGATGACTCCGTACCTCCTTCCTTCTAATCAGTCTTCCATCATCCTCCTTTTCATCCCTCAGCTCATTCCAGTACAAAGAATAAACAGGGCTTACGGGAGTTTAAGCCGCTCCAGGGGCCCTCCTGCCTTCTAAGAGCTTACGGGTTTTTATGCCAAATCTACTGGTAACAAACATAATTATACATAAACGAATGAGCAAGCCCCATGAGCTACGGTTTTTAGGCCGTAGACCCACGGGGTCACTGATTTACAAGTAGGCATAACTACTAACACTACCATTATTGCTTCTAGTTAAGAATTAATGTTACAAATTATTTAGGTGTCCCTACCTAGCGGGACTATTGATTGTCCTTTCCGGATCCCATGTTGTTGCTAATTGATGAAAAAATATTTTGTATTTCCTGTTGGTTTCAATGGCTCCAATAAAATGAATTGAATAAAATGAATTGAATTGAATTAAGAAGTTGTCGAATAAGGAGATTACACATTGCAGAATCGTTATATTTAAATTATGACTGGCTGCCTGTTTTGTGTTTTCTGCTTAAACGTGTTTATTGGTGCTCTGAGCCTCTGACATGGCTGGATAGTATGCAAACAAGAGATCACTCTGTTCTGTTAATTTGAAGAGAACTGAGGAGGCTTCAAGGTCGCTTTGAATGCATCGAGGGATTCCAGGCCAATGGAGCTAAGGCGGAATGACTATGCTAGAGTTTGAATGGGGCAAGGAAATGAGGTAGCATAGGCCCCTATCTTTTTGTTATGTTTTGACTAAAAATTAAATAAGATTATAAGAACTGTCCTTTAGGCTAGCGTCAGAGGCAAAAATGGGTAGGCCTATGAAGTGTTAACAACTGTATTTTTCTTGTATTCGTATAAAATGGCGTATATATATATATGGCCAGTTCTCTACTTCACCGTCAGATCTTACCACCGGCAGTGTACGGTCGGTGTGCGTGTTCATTGCAGATGGTTAATGAGGCGCAAGTGCAACATTAGAAGCCTCGAAACAAGTCTACCGTGGCCGGGATTTGATATCCCGATTCCTTGGTTGACGGTAACCAACTAACCAACCAATATAAACCTACTCTAACTCACCTCTGCAAACATAAAACATTGACAGGGCTTAAACTTCTGAGCTAGTAAATCAATTTTAGGCCTATATATTCGTGCCATAAGATTGAAGGCATATTACGTGTAGGGTCTACATCTCCGGTAACCCACATCAAAGCGTCCGGAAACAATTAACATAAGCGCTTAGGCCTATGTATATACTTTGTCGATATTCCATCGTCGAAGTACATTTCTACTAATGCATTTATGCTTTCACTGTTAATGTATATAATCGTGCTCAAATATTCAAATCATTATTGTGGCCATGGAAACCATCCGTAACTTGCATCCAAAAACTGTTGCACATATCGAGCGATGTCGACTAAATACACAAATCACATTGCACTATATGTGACGACTGTGAATAATAACCATCTCACTTAGCACTGCAAAACTATAACGATTTTCACAAATATCGCAGCGCTGGCCTACATAGGCCTATACATTTTAATACATCTAGCGATATTGCAGAAACGTGTTGCTAGATTATGGCGCAGACCACATGTATGTAGCCAGTCACATTCTACTTGGCCTAAACTATATAAGAAAAAACTTGCGCTTTGCATTTCTAACAATTCGAAATCGCAGTGGTTATTAACAGTAAGCTCAATCAGCCCTGGCAAATATGAATAGGTTGAAAATACACCCACAACGAAATGAAATTGTTGAAGAGCAGGAAGAACAAAAGAGTCCCACCATTAAAGAAAATTCAGTTGGAAATCTCGAACAAGGAGTGATTCACAAAGTGCTTCAGTTTATTACTGTGAGTATGCGAATACTAGGCGTATACTTTGAAGGTACAGACAAACTGCGAACGACGAAGCAGTACTCGCGCTTTTATTGCATAATAGTCGGAGTAATGATGTGGCTGAACGCCTTCAGAATATTCACTATTTTTACTGGAGATGACAAACTGCAGAGCGTTTTGGGAAAAGTCGGTACCGTGGTTTGGATGGCAATTGCTGCAGTCGTACAGACATCGTGCTACCGAGCCAGCCAGAAAGGAAGAATACTAGAAGTGCTACAGGCCTTCAACACAGACACGAGCTCTTGCTGGGTTAAACATCTCAGAGTTAAAGTCATATCATGTGTTATAATTGCTTGGATTTACGCAGCATTTTCTGTCTTTTCAACCGCTTATGTATCCTTCGGCGGTCGTGTGTTTCTAAATATCAGGCTCGCCCCTTTTAACACGATGATTTTCGATTCAAGCCCTCTGACTATAACAATTATAACTAGCCTGTTTCTCGTTTGGGACTTTTATGTAACAGGCTCAATCACCATTTCTCTTATATGGATCTACTCGCTATCGATAATTATCAGCCATGAGTTTAAGACGTCCACAGAGATGGTGCATGACATTGTGAAAAATCCTGAATCTGCTAAGAAGAGTATTGAAATTGTACGATGCCGTCATCAAGCAATCTGTCGAATGGTGGACCAGATCGACGGTTTCATTTGCATAAACAACGCAACATATGTTGTCGGATTCATTAGTATAATTATTCTGAACTTGTATGGTATGATAGCCTATCCAGACGTGCGAGGAGATCCCTTCTTTCTCGTTGTAGCTGTTTTCTGGACAATATCATGCGTGTTTGGACTGATCATAGTTGCACACGGCGGAATAATGCTCAACCAGTCGGTAAGAATGATCATTAAAATAAGCTAGTTCTCCTACTTTTGCCAATTCTAGCTGATATTCATAGTGTCATTATTTGCACTACATAATATTATCAAAGGCTTAATTGAGGGAAGAATGAATGGGAAAAGCCAATTAGGAAGACCGAGAATTATTGGACTGGGTGAGCCGGAAAACGTGACGAATGACGACATAGGACGCATGCACGAACCTGCCGATTAGACAGAAGACAGTGAACCAAAAAGGTCTGAGATGATGCTAATCGTCTTCAAAACCATGAAATTCCTTCGAACTTGCATGAACAGTGAAGATTTAGGTCCTACAGCTAATTAAATTTACTGTTACTATCTATATAGAATGATCATCAATGATGTTTTACCTTGGGAACCGCAGTGACCAGTGGAAGCACTATAGGCCCTATACGTTATATAAACCCTACCGCTATACGTTATAGACCCAACGTCAAACTGTACTACCTCGTCGTCGCCAGTGCTTAAAGTGTATAAAAGAAGTGCCTGGACGCTAGGAGAGCCGTCCATAAATGACGTCACGCAATTTTGGATGATTTCTGACCCCTCCCCCTTCGTTACACGTCGTCACAAATGCCACGACCCCCTCAAATATGACGTCACGTCACAAGGCTCTGACTCCAAAAAAATCAAACCAGATGTCCAGAATGTAATGCAAATTTTCTTATAATTATCGAAAAATTTCATTGTGACTGAAATTATAATACTAGAACGAAGAAAAATGGAGAAATTAAGTAACCCTCGATGATTGCAATCTTATGCATTCCTAAGGATGAATGACTATCATAAACATAATTAGGTTATTTGATTGTGGTAAGAACTACTGCTAATTAAGTGGAACTTGTTTAGATGAGTGCAAGTTTTTAATAAAATTACGTATTTTGATGTGATGATGTGATGTCACACTTCCCTTGTCACACATCGTCACAAATTTGTGAACCCTCCCCATAGGTGCGTGACGTCATTTATGAACGGCCCCTGGTGTCAGAAAATTAAAAACTAAAGATTGCAAAGGATGAGCACCAACATATTAGTCGACGACAAATGGTTCATGCACTGTGGTCCACTGTGTTCGTTAACATAGAAGTTGGATTGACTATATTAATGATGTTGAAATAGAAGTTGGATGGGTGAACGAAATTCTTCCAAAACAGATGCTATTTAGATGAACATAATGCCTACTTAAATAAAAGTTGGATCATTGAAAAGAATATTTGCCTAAGTAGAAGTTGAAGTGACAAAAATGGTTCTTGCTGAACCAGAAGCTGGATTTGCATATATTATTATCAATCCAACTTCTATTTAGCCAAATACAATGGGCGAAAAATAGAATTTGTAATAATTCGTCAGGCTTTTTGTCCATCAACTCTTATTCAGTCGTCAATTATTTGTTGGTGAAATATTTGTTGTAATTTAAAGCGTAGGCTTACAGAGAATTGCTTTCCTTTGTGAAATTGTTGACAAGGGGCCAGTGGCGCTGGCATTGTTTTGAAAGTTGTAAAAATAAAGTTTGTAAACGCGCGAAGCGCGAAATTTTCCCCCTCCTCTTTTTCCTGTTGATAATAATGTACGCATATAGAGGAATTGCACTGTTGCATGGACGCTCATGGACAGCGTCCAGGCTCTGCTGGCCAAATAAGTGGCAGGACGGCGTCCAGCCTCGAAATTAAGTGCCTGGACGCCGTCCATGACCGTCCAGGCACACTTTAAGCCCTGGTCGTCGCTTAATTAACTAAGTAACGCGAATAGTAGTTCTGTGTGCCGACACCTGATGGTTACGAAATGAGTAGGCCCTATTGTCAATAACAGTAGCACAAGGCAGACAGAACTAATTGCGATGCAGCGCCATTGTGATTCACCCGACTGAATTGGCAATATCAAATCTTATGCGTGTTATAGCCCAGCAGCGTTGGCTGGAATCTTGTATACAGGTAAAACCCACTTGGGTGGTTTTGGGCACTTATATTGACCTTTATTTTTCAAAAGTATAAGCACGTAAAAAATATATAAAATGAGGACACACACAGAATTTGAAGAAATTAGAAAATGACTGGCAAGATAAAATAGTACAACATTATTTAGAGTATAATATTTCTGCACAGATTTCAGTACACTGGAATCAGCTTGATAATTGTAGGCTGATTATAAACTTATATCACACCAGCGTCTAATGGACGATGCATCGGCCGATAGTAGGCCTATACAAATCAATCGGTTCATCATTGACTGTACCCGGGTGTGCTCTTGTTGCCGCATGTACATGTACTCCACCGGACCGGGGCTGCATAGAGCATTATATGTATTGAATGTATAATTGTACATGCTTTATTTATGTAATGCCAAAAGGCTTGCCACAAAATAATAGCCAATAGCCTAAGTGCCCCAATGCAACAAATATGTAGGAATGTGGAGCCCTAAATGAATTCTTTGTCTGATTCTGAATATGGTGTTGCCTTTTGGGTTAGTACATGTATATTATACTTATTTTGTCTACGATGCAGCTAGGTCTGGGTATGATTTGATTTAAGGTTTTGGCACTTCATGACAAATGACAACTGGCGCAGTAGTAGGCTCTGTAGATACATTTGGAAACGCTGCAAATTTCATGAAAATATTTGAATATTTGAAGTTGTGTTTCTTTTTTTGAGGCTCATGAGATCTATGAGATACTTCATGATATCGATTTAACCAACCTGAACGCAGAAACAATTGGACAGGTAATTATACACGCCTATGCGCCTATAATATTATGTCGTTTGCAGCGTCTTAAACATTTCAATTCATGATTAACTAATTTAAAGTATGTTCAGTGTTCATGTAGGCCTGCCTGAATATAATAATCGCTACCGCTACTGACTAAGACTATACTCGTCCTGTCAAGAACGCCTTAGCTATCATGGGCGTCAAAAACAGCCATTGCATAATATTCTCATAGTTTTCAATCATACATTCTCAGCTCCAACACCCTACCCTTTTCATTTCATAGCTTTTAAATCACTGAATGTTTAGTTAAATATCGGTTCACGTTGAACATATCCCATCCACAATCTATGTGTAGGAATGTCTCTATTCTGTCTTGCAGAATCGTGCTAAGTAAAGGCTAATTTTTTTGTACATATAGGCCTACTTTAGGCAGCATGAGATAAGTATGCCTAATCATCAGACAGTAGGGGACCTACTTATAATTTAATGACGGTTGTCAATTAGCAACTATTATAATAATTGTGCAATTTACAGATCAACACGTTTCTCAACCGCTTATGCGGAAAACCAATTGGTTTTACGGTCCTAAGAATCTTTGTCATCGATCGAAACACAATTCTAACGGTAGGCCTGTATAAGAACAGTCAGTTATCTCGATTATTGGCCTTCTTACCGTTTACCCTTTGCAGTTTGCTAATTAAAGAACCACGAGTGTTATTTTACTGTTGCATACAAATAAACAAAGCCAGTTTAGTAATTGCAAGGGAAATTGATATTTTACACTAGGACCTATTAAGTTATCTTCCACTGTCTATGATGAGCTGTCTTTAGGCTAAGCTTGCATTTCAGCTTTAGTACTATTATGTGTTGCATATAATTTAATGTGTTAAACGTGTTAGTACTTCTACTTCTATGCTGTTCCTTGTTAGATTCTTGGTCTGCTGATCACATACTTCCTCATAATTATCCAGATGTCTCCTCCATCGTCTGAAAATCAGTGGAGCTATGTACGCTCGCAGAAAGACTCAACGAGTGAACCACCTCGTACTGGCACCGTCAACAATTCCACCACTAGTTTCTCATAGAATTCCGGATCTAATCTGTGAAAGAATTCATTTCCCGCATGAAATCAGCTTTAATAAACCTGCTTATTGTTCTAATAATATATCTTCTTCGAGTTGGTCTGTTTAAATGCGATTGTTTGGCGGGTGTGTTTGTATTTATGCCGTGAATGGAAGGAAATGTATTTAAACAGATCTAATATTTCAAAATGTCTTACTGTAGATGCTTCTGACAATCACATAGGCTACGGTTCTACTAGTCGTGCAACCAATTGACAACAGCAACATATATGATTCATGTAAAGCAGGTTTCTAGTCCTCAACTGACAATTTCTGACTAAGTTAACCACATTTTGACGAATTGTATTATCATAGTGAAACTGTTGACCTTTTAATGCTATAAGCACGCAGGTCACCGATTTTAGGAAGTCGCCAACTTCTCAGCCACAATAATTTGACTGACAACCAGTGGTGGAACAACGAGCACCTGCAGTTTCCGTATAGGCTACAGCTCCGCTTTCATTGATACAAGTGCCATATTAATTAATTAAACTTCAGCTGCTTTCTGTATAATTTGGCACACTAAATACGATGGTGTTGTAGGCCTATTACGGGTTTTGCGAGAAAAAGTGCAATCAATATTTTAAAATTAACACTCAAAATTAATATTTAATAGTGCATACATTCACAATAGGAACTTGTAATTTTATTTTATTTTTGGACACTGAGGCTGATTTCGTTTCCAGGCCTATTCAATGCCAAAAAGCTTTTCTCATCAATGTCCAACAGTAATTAGCCAGCTTCCTAGTGCTCCACGCACCCTTGCATCGTTTCTCCATGGTGGCAAACTGGCAATGTCCTGAAGAATACGTTCGCCATGGTCATCACTATTTAAGTGAGACCCAGAAAGGACCACCGACCTTGGCAAAGTACGAAACACAACAGTATTCAATATATATATATATATGCGTATTAAGAGAACACAGTATACTGAAATATCCATGTGCAGACCACATAAATGTATATACATAGGCTAATACATAAAATGAAACTGTAAATAAACTATGCGCAGGCGAGCTATGAGTGTCGCAACCTTATACAAATAAAGACCATAATGCAAATTCTTAAGAAATAAGTTAGAGCTTATGTAGGTCTACAATCCGAGGAACGTAAGAGAATATGAAACTACATGTATACGTCATTGAAGTCCAATTCTGTGAGGAGCGAGACTTACAATCTCACTTGCAGTCTCTGCACGTGTTAGCGGACTTCTTCAGTAGTTTCACATGAAATAATTGACTAAAACTAATTTTCACAGCTATAGCACGTTCATAAATGATGGACCATCGCTTTTAATGGCCGAGTGACGACACTCGCGACACTCGCCTACTTATATATATATATATATATATATATATGCTGAAGTTAAGAAAATCAAGTCGCTAGCACTTCACAGTTCACTGGCTAGCTTGAAGGACTGCTCTTATCCTCTTAGTTAATATTAAATAATAAATGGTCATCTCTGACATCGCCAGAATTGACAAGATAAATTCAGATGGGAATGCAAGAAATGTATGCTTAGTGACTTTTGACCCCATCATATCACCAAATTTTGAAGCATCTTTTCAACCAGCTGAACATAATTTGTTATAACCAAGAAAGTGACTTGCATCGTTCTTCGAAGACAGCCACACTGTCAAGTCAACTTCATTCAGAAGTTTATAAATGTGAATTTCATGCATCAGTTCCATGATATGTGGACCAAAAACTTTGAATATTTGTATCTGGGCTTCACTTAGGCCTATGTGAGAGAACTTGTCTCTTAAATATTTCAACTCCTTCTCTCTCTGTATTCTGTACATTCTATACGGTTTTCTTAGCCGCAGTATAAAATGAGACGATAATTATTGGGTCCAGCAATATATATAGTATATATAGGGGTCTATAACATTGACTTAGCGCTAAATCTCAAACGCTCTGCAAGGACTCCGCAATTACGCAGTTTCCAAGAAAGCATCCACAAAACTACGACAGTTAACTCCTCGCCGCGTTCTCTGCGACGATTTACCATCCTCGACAGTGTTTTCAACTCACATTCAGACCTAAAGTTTCATATCGATTCGAACAAAGACTTCGAACAAGCCTCGTAATCCTCCTTTATAGTCGTTGACACAGGCGAAGCAACTATAGGCAAAACACTGAAAACAGGAATGGGGCCAAACAGCAGGAGAGGAGGCGAGGTAATGATATACGACGCAGAGGCGTTTAAGTGAAAAAGGCTCAATACTGTGTCAATAGGCTTGAAGAGGACGATGACAATGATGAGTTGAGGGAGGATGAGGAGAATGAAGAAGGCAGACGAGGAGGAAGATTAAGAAGAGAGGAGAAAAACAAAACAACCGTCACGATATCAACGAACACAGATATCGCCATTGTGTATTTTCACTGTGTTTATGCTTATACACGATCAATCGATGGACAGTCGCAACTTTTGCGAATCCATAGACTCTTAGTGACAACCAGATGCGTCAAACAATCCCTCAATATCTTTGGAGTAACAATACGTGTAGATTTTGTCACAATAACCTTTTCTGAAATCGCTGTGATGTGCGCCTACACTCTAATGAACAATACCATTTTATGATTTATTGACTAGGTAACCAGCATGCCTCTCTATTGGCTGGTATAGTCACTCACCGGCTGTAAAGATAAAATCCTGCTAAAAGGTGTATTAATTTAGTTTCCCATGAGCGGAACCGTTCCCCAGTGAGCAGGTAGAAACGACACTCGTCTGTTTATTGATGGCCAATAATCATCAGACCGGTGGCAACATCTCAGCGCTGTTAGCATGCGTCTGGTGTGTTCATTCTGCGGGTTGCTAACATTAGTAATTTCTGTAAGCCTATTGTAATTGGATGCTCGCTAACAGAGTAACCTTATGCCATGAATCTGAGGGAGACGAATCAGACAATGATATGAATTCAGAGACAAACATAATCATAATTGTAATCTCCAAAGTTCTAAAACAAAACTTGAAAGCCAAGTGCAGAACACCCGCTTATTTACGAGCGCTGCATCGAATCAGAGGGGTTGTTCAAAAAGTAGCCTATGGGGTCAGAGTCCTGTTTCCAGAAGGTCAGGGGAGGCAGAGCTGCTGTCATCAAGAATATGAAGAACTGAGATTAAAAACGCGAGAATTATAATATTTTTATGAAAATAGCACACATGTATGGCTTAGACACCTAAGAAAGATGCATATGACTGATAAGATGTTGGTATAAATACTAGTCGTTAAATAAATGTATTACACACATTATTACGTAACTGACGACTGACAACAGTCAGAGGCCACAAAACCCAATATGACTAATGCCTGCACGCACGCAGGGCCAAAGAGCACGTGCACTTAACCTGTTGGCCAGAGGAAGGATGGCAATTTACTCATGAAAGACCAGAGCAAAGGCTGAGTGTCGATGGAGAGGGTAGACCAAGGCAAATATAGACAGGAAAGAGAAGCAGCCGCACTAAGGCATGTAAGGATATAAAACTATGAAAGATATTGAGTGCTGCTTTGGTCTGGATATAACACGAACGAATGACGAAAGGATTGCGGCAAGAGGAAGTACAGATAAACGAAGGAACAAATAGGTCACAAGGGCACAAAGAGTGTAAATAGGTCAATCAGGAAGCGTATACTCTTAGCAGCTGGAGTTTCTCAGAGTAGGCGAATGGCTGCTGCTGATGTATATAAGAGATGATCTACAACGAGTATAAAGTTCTAATGGTTCATCTGTTAGGTAAACTAAGCAGCTGATTTTTAGGGGCCGTGAATTCTGCAAAATTAATATAAATTTTTGCAAATCCATAAATGAAACAGCGTAGAGTCATTTTTAATTCTTAATTATTAGTTTTAATAACTTTATAAATAAATTATCACACCACTGATCATTTCTTTGTTGACAGACAGTGGTAGTTAATTAATATATTAAATCAATACTTATATGTGATATTAATACCCTAGTGAAATCGTAAAAAACAACCCAAAAAGCTAGCTAATGACTTTATTTTAATCGTTGGTATTATATTATGGATCAGCGGGCCGCCATTATTAGCTCTGCCTAAGGCTCTGCCTAAGGCTCTGCCTAAGGCTCTGCCTAAGGCTCTGCCTAAGGCTCTGCCTAAGGCTCTGCCTAAGGCTCTGCCTAAGGCTCTGCCTAAGGCTCTGCCTAAGGCTCTGCCTAAGGCTCTGCCTAAGGCTCTGCCTAAGGCTCTGCCTAAGGCTCTGCCTAAGGCTCTGCCTAAGGCTCTGCCTAAGGTCGCCAAATGTCTAATGGAAGACTGATTCTAACCCTGGAGCTGTTCAGCTGATGGAATTTCATCGCATTAAAACTCCAGCCAACGTCTTCTTGGCCATGAGTAGGAAAGCAATATATATATCGATTCGTATCGGCATCCGGACGCACCAGAAGACGTCAGTAGTAGTAAAGTGAGCTACCTGGGACAATTGACCAATATTATGGTCAATTTACCCACCTAATAGGTTACAAAACGTATTATTAACCTATAATTAGGTTACAAAATCACCAAAAATCACAACAACCCACATCATGGTTCTCATACCAACCAAATAGGCCACCAGAAAAATGAGCCACAATTCATGCACAAACCATGGCCAAAACGTCCTCCAATAGGTCAAAAGTCGCGGGAATTTCCAATAGTTTCGATGATGAGTCATCACGTGGCCACCAAGTCTTCATTATCAATCTATGAATTAGATGACTTAGGATAACCAAGCCATTCCAATAGTTTCGATGATGAGTCATTGCTCAACAAACAAAAAAAGCATTCTTTCAAATATAAAATGAATGAAACTATTTTTCCTTTTTCACTTAAAGGAATGCCAACGCAATATAAAATGGTACACAAAAAAAGACTGTTTTTGAACTAAGAATTATTGCGAAACAGAAACGCTTGGTTGGTTATACGAGACTGCGTAAAGCGGATTTGATTAGTAAAATTGAAGCTCACGGGGCTCAAGCACTCATCCTCTCATATTTTGTTCCAATCTCATCCAATGCTAGTTTGATGGACACACCCGTTCCCGACATTAGAGTTTCAACACTTGTTCCCATGCCAGCTACGACAGCACGAAAAATATTAGTTAAGACTAAGTCTGCTATTAATACATTTGCAAAGTGGATTGAAGGGTACGTACCCGAAGAACCAAGGAGAAAGGTGAACGAGAATATAGAAGCACTGCAAGCTAAAGTGAATTCTATATTCGGTAAAATTATTATGAAAACACGCGAAATAAAAGAGACGGCCACAGCTATCAAGGGCTTCACGAAACAATCCACGCTCGAAGTAGCAAACGGAATTGACGCCACATCTTTTCTTGACACCGTTCGAGCACAGGCGGTAGACTTGTTGACTAAAAATCGATAGACTAAGGTTAATATCATCCTTACCTGCACAATGGAGCGTATTGATATGAAATCCGGGCAAGTAGATACCGAGGATTTTCCGTTTCGTTCAAAGACTGAGGTTGTTCTAGACTCCACCGATACGAGCGAAATTTACAACAATGCGAAAGATAAAATCCTAGAGTCTCTGGCAACCTTCCAGATGCGAGGTAGTAACTGGAGCCTTAGAGCGGTTCAAAAATTAGAAATCAACACGGTTGCTTATAAACCGCTGAAGGGTAGTTCTTACATTCCACTACCGATATGTCTAGCGAGTGAAAAGGCTATTGTTAATAGGAAGAATGAAGACGAAGAATGCTTCAAGTGGTGCGTAAAGAGAGCCCTAAACCCTGTTGACGGACATTCGGAAAGAATAACGAAAGAATTAATAAAGCAATCTGAGGAACTTTATTGGTCCAGCATTGAATTCCCAGTCGCAGCGGATGCTAACGTGATAAGTAAGTTTGAGAGAAAAAATAATAGTATATATTATAGTATAATATTAGTATTAATGTTTTCGGTCGCTAGAAAGATTTTTACCTATTCCCACTATATTTATCGAGGCACGAGAGCGATATCAGTGTAGATCTTTTACTCATTTCTGATGGAGAAAAGAAGCATTATTGTTGGATAAAGAACTTTAACAGATTGATGGCGGTTCACACAGAAAACTCATACAATTCGATGCATTATTGTAAAAGATGTGATAGGATATAGAAATATAGAGTCATTAAATAAACATACCGAGTACTGTTCCCAACACGCTGATCAAAAGATAGAACTTCCAGAACCAGGAACTATGTTGAGTTTTAAAAATAATAACAGAAAGCTGAGAGTTCCCTTTGTCGTGTACGCCGATTTTGAATCTTTCATAAACCTATAGACACCTGTCAACCAGATCCCAACATGTCTTACACCAACATATATTTAAAACACGTTCCAAGTTCTTTCTGCTATTATATAAAATGTTTTGATGATGATCTATATTCGCAAGCTCCTGTGACGTTCACAGCAAAGAGCGACGACGGTGATGTAGCACAGATATTCGTAGATACTCTAATAGAAAATATAAAAGATATCTATGATCGATTTAAATTTCCTAAGAAAATGATATTTGGAATGAAAGATTCCGCTGTCGTTTGTCGCATATGCGAAGGCGAACTGGGTAAAGATCGAGTTACAGACCATTGCCATTTAACTGGAAAATACAGAGGCGCCGCTCATAAGAATTGTAATCTAAATTATATAGTTCCCAAGTTTTTTCCAGTATTGTTCCATAATCTATCCGGTTACGACAGTCATCTATTCGTAAAGAAATTAAGAGGTGATGATATCGAAAGATTAATTGCATTCCTATCAACGAAGAAAAGTACATCTCTTTCAGTAGAGAAGTCGTAGTTGATAATTTTTTAGATGAAGAAAATAAGTTAAAAACTGTCAAACGAGAATTACGTGTCATCGATAGTTTTAGATTCATGGCATCGAGTCTCGACGCTTTATTGAAGAACCTGAGCAAAGATCAGTGTACGAATATAAGCAAACACTATTCTGGTAATCAGCTCGATCTATTGCTTAGAAAGGATTATATCCGTACGATTATGTTGATTCCGTCGAGCGACTGAACGAAACAGAACTACCACCAAAGTCAGCATTCTACTCAATACTTAACGACTCAGGTATTAGTGACGAAGACTACAACCATGCACAGATGGTATGGAAAGAATTCGGATTCAAGACGTTGAGAGAATACTACGATTTATATACCGTGACTGATGTTCTCCTGCTTGCTGATGTATTTGAGAATTTTAGAGATTTATGCAGTGAGAACTATGGCCTAGATCCCGCCTGGTATTATACTTCGCCAGGTCTTGCTTGGGACGCTGCATTGCAGTGGACAGGAGTAAAGTTGAAGTTGTTGAGCGACTATGATATGATACTAATGGTTAAGCATGGGATAAGGGGAGGTGTTAGCACCATTTCGCACCGTTATTGACAGGCAAACAATAAGTATATGGGAGAAGCGTTTGACGATAGCAAGCCTTCAACATTTATAACCTATTTAGACGCGAACAACCTGTACGGTTGGGCAATGTGTAAGAATCTACCAACCCATGGGTTCCAGTGGATGGGTAACGATGAGCTAAACGATTGGAGATCTTCACCATGTATATTAGAAGTCGATTTGGAATATCCTAGAGAATTGCACGATCTTCACAATAACTATCCTCTTGCGCAGAGGCGGATCCAGACCATCTAGTAAGGGGGGGGGGCGATTTTTAGGTTTTAGTGGCAACAGCAGGCAAGCCCACAAATCGTAAAACTTGTTTACTTTTTTTTCTTTGAGTATCATTCTTCTACTGTCTTAATCTATGTAATGTAACTATAAAATGACGTCATATATTGGTATCCCAATAGTCCGATTTAAAATACGCACCGCACAACTTTATTAAAATTCATATTACTTTTAAACAGTCTGCTCAATAGACCTAATTTACTTCCGTTTTCAAACACCATGCTGTGTTAGTTAAAAATATAATAAATAGTAAATACAAATTACTTTTAAAATTAAAATTTTTAAATAATTGTGTATTATTAATTTAATATCAGTTTATAATAAAAAATATTATAGATTGTTGCTATAATCAATAATATTATTAATTAAACAATATCAATATTTCTTTTCGGGACGCTATGAAGAGAATAAATTGTTAAAATAATCAAAAAATCAAGGTTTTATGTACGTTACTAGTCTAACAACTAAACTCTCTAGTCTTCATCAAATGATTGTATTTCAAATTTCATTAATTATAAATTACTTCAAAATATAATTTACAACAGTGTATATCTACATTAAAATTTGAACATTTTGTAGACATTGCATACTTTCTTTATAAAGGGCTGCAAAAGCCAAGTAAAAATCGCTAAAGAAATTTCTTTCCAAGTAATATAAGGGGGGCGATCGCCCCCATCGCCCCCCCTATGGATCCGCCACTGCTCTTGCGCCAGTGAGTGTTACACCCAAAGAATCGGATGTGTCAAAACTCATTTCAAACCTGTGTAACAAAGTAAAGTATATAGTCCATTACGAAAATTTAAAGCAGTATGAAAGTTTGGGTTTGAAGATAATGAAAATTCATCGCGGAATTAAATTTGAAGAAAGTGCTTGGCTAAAAAGTATATAGATCTAAATACTAATCTGAGGACCAGAGCCACCAACGATTTCGAAAAAGACTTTTTCAAACTAATGAACAATAGTGAGTTTGCCAAGACGTGTGAGAATATTGAGAATCGTGTAGACATAAAATTGGTGTGTAGCGAGAAGGAAGCTATTAAGCTAGCAGCGAGAACGAGTTACGACACTCGAACTATTTTTGATGAAAACCTAATCACCATTCACATGAAACGGACGAAGCTATGTTACAAAAAGCCTATATATCTTTGTATGTGTAATTCAGACTTGAGTGAAACTATAATGTACGACTTTCATTTTAATTACATCAAGAAAAAGTTTGAAGATAGAGCAAAGTTACTTTTTGCAGATACGGATTCTTTAGCCTATGAAATTAAGACCGAAGACTTCTACGCCGATATAGCACCCGACATTAGAAGTAGGTTCGACACTAGCAACTATCCTAAAGACTGTCCCGCTGGTATAGAAACTGGCATCAACAGAGAGGTCATTGGCATGTTCAAATATGAAGCAGATGGTAAACAGATCGAAGAGTTTGTAGGTTTAAGATCGAATCTGTATTCGTACAAGATGGCTGGAGTAGACCACAAGAAATGTAAAGGTGTCAGGAAGAATGTCGTTAAGAAATCAATCACTCACGAAGATTACAAAGACTGCTTGTTCACCAAGAGAGAACAATCGAGAAAGATGAATGTCATTCGATCGCATCTTCACGATGTCTACAGCGAGGAAATAAACAAGATAGCCCTCTCAGCGGAAGATGATAAACGAGTGATTCAGCAAGATTGAATCCACACTTTAGCATATGGACATTATTCTCTAACATAAAATGAGTGTTAAACAAATCGATGTCGAAGGCGTAACGCTACCTAATATTGCTTTGTCGAACGTTGCTCTAATCGAAGCGGCATACAATTAAGAGGTTATTATTTACACGCCGTATAATAACACTTATTTAGGAAATACTTAACAAGAATTCTTAATCGATTCAGTTGGAAAATATCAGACCTATAAGTCAGATTGCCTCCAGGCTGAACCGGGGAAGCCTGGATTAAGCGTGATGCAGCTATTCGTGTAAGATGATTAAATTCGCTATGATTTTCAATGAGAAACATCATTGAAAATTTAAACCACAAGATCAACAACTTCGTTATCTCCAGATACCACGATATACGACGTGCTGTAACCCGGTTCCGTTTCTATCCTCGTTTTTGCTTCGTTTTAACTGTGTAAACTACGTCTTCTTCCAAAGTTTCGAAATCTATATAAATTTACGAGTTCCCATTTTTTATTAGCCAGGATAAAACTTTATGTCAACATCTTAATCTCGTATCTGTTTCTCCATACTTTTCCGTTGGAACGACGTATCGTATTCGCCGACTTTAACGCCATTCTCGCCTTATACAACGACGGGTAGACGACTGTTTCGTTCGTGTCGGTATCTAAAATCTCTACGCGTATGGGAGTTTTTCGAATCGTTTTTAGATACTCGTACTCGGACAACACATCCTTAGGATCTTGCGGGAGAACTACGACTACTTCGCCCGTTGAGAACCTACCTTCCCATATCGGCTTAATGATTTCCCTATATTTTTCGCTTCTAAACGACTTGGGTTTGTTCGGATTCTCAGGTTGACGGATTGCGTTTGTCACAGTCAAAATCTCACTCAAGTCTTTGAGATCGTTTATGTCGTATATCATCTTGTCTGGTTTTGCCCTTGTCAATAACTCCCAAAGTCCCGGAGTTTCCTTATAGGTAACATCTCCAACAGTTATATCATTACCAAAGATCGTGATTGGGCTGTCCCCGATGTGTTGTCGACCATCTTTAGAGTATATTCAGAAGGTCGTATCCGTCGACTTCTTGTTTGTAGCGTATTCTTTTACATATTTTATTGCTATATCATCTAATTCCAAAATTCTAATATCTGAAACGGGATCAACCTCAAACACTTCTATTGAGGGATATTGTGGGAATTGAATCGCTTTCAACGATGTCGATATCGATGCTGGCAATGCTCGAAGCGCGGCAGTTGTTGCCATTGGGTTCTCTTTTATAGTACCTAATTATTTGGATATTCCAGACTGCGAGTCGATTATCGGTTTGTACGCCTTTATCAATTCTCGCTGAAGTCCAATGTCCCCTATTTTCTCGGATAACGAGTCTTGTCTAATATTTTGCTTCGTCTTGAGAAAGTTCTATACGATAAAATCACGTTTGGCTGGGTCTTTGATTTTTAGAAACGACATTTTTAACTTGGGAACATAATATTTAAGCGTAAAAACATAATATTTAAGCTTAAAAACATAATATTTAAACGTAAAACATAAAACGTAAAACGTAAATTTACGTTCACTTTGTATTCAATTTGTTTTGCCTAAGGAACGATTGTTTTATCGCTTCATCGACGTAGGCATTGCTTTTACTTCTAACCTCTTCCTTCATCTGATTAAATTTCTCGAACTCACTTAAAATAACAGAATATTCCGAGTCTGAGATTTTATTATCATCTAGGGCTTTTGAAACAAGGTCGCTGATCAAATTTAGTTTCCCTACAGCTATAGTTCTGATCTTTGCATGTTTATCTTGCCGCAGCGATAAAAGTCTCGCGGACTTGGGCAGATATCAAACACAATGCTCCGGCTCCTGCAGATAACGATACCACGATTGTTGCGGCTGGTGCGGCTACGATGGTACTTAGAAAAGTTACGCCTAATGCGGCGAGTCCTGAAGATGTAAAGGTTAACAAACCCCCAACGCTTCGACTACTTTAACACTGTTTTGATATTTTTTAAAAATTATTTCTCTTTTCACGTTCTCGTAAGATTTCCTGTTGAGTTTCAGATATTTTCTGAAGGCGGTAGGTGTCTGCTTTAATCAATTCCATTTTATAATCTCGAAGAATATTCTTAAAATGGAATTCAAGTTTTATTCGTTGACGCGGTAATCGACATAACATAACGAATCTTGTTCGTTTATGGTGACAATCCCATGATCTCTAAAATTCTTAATATCGGCTAAAATGTCTTCCATGACTCCTGTAACGGTATAGCTAAGCAGGCGGCAACTCGCTTCTATCAATTCCGGATGGAGCGAAACTTTACACGATCCTTTCGTCATTCGAACACCTAAGCCTAACGGTAAAACAACCGTCTCGTGAGAATGAATAGTTATCGCTTCGTAAGCAAAAAAACTCCCATCTTAAACTACCCATTTGTCTGTGCGGTCTATACTTGACATCCCACATACCTTCACACGCCTTCAACGTGACGGATCTCGGTTGTGTTCTTGTAGATTTTTCAGTTTTGAGTTTAGTCCACCCCATTTTGTGAATCGGATAATGATACATTTTATATTGGAATGACTTTTTATTTAAGCTGAGATAAGAAAAAAATTATAGTAACAATCCGAGAAGTGGAATGTTTTTAAACGGTGAATCTGGTCCAAGGCTAAGTCCTTCGCCGTTTACGAATCCAGAGCCTGTTTTCAGATACAGACCATCTCCCACACCATCAAGTCCAGAACCTTTCCATGGCTTGAGGCATAGACCATGCTATTGTTGCACTATCTTGTAGTTTTTACCTCGACTATTGAGATATATTGCACCACCCAATCCGGTGACTTTGTCTATGACTTATGATCCAGCCGCTGCACCTATTCTTGTTAATGCACCCGTTGCTAAGCTCGGTAATACGATCGATAGCAGAAATTTGCCCGCAGTTGATAGAAATGGTAAAATGGCGCCGATAAAGCCGCCTTCGACTTTGGCATTATGTATCAATTGCGTTTTACACATTTTTATAGTCGCACTCGTTCCACCCTGATACGCCTTAGTCGACTTATTAACCTGCCCCTGGGTCGGAGCTAACACGTGGTTTCCATATAAATCATTGCGCTTTAATCCAATGCTAACGCCGGTTCCCGCCTGTAGAGATCTTTTAATTTTGTCCTTTTGCCTTTCCGAAATATTAACTTTGACATTCGTGTATCAACTCATTTTATATAAGACTATAAAAATGTGTAAGCCTCTCTTATATGAAACCGTATCGATAATTCCTCACCTCGTAGATTAATTAGTTGGCCATTTTGATCGGTGAGAGACGTTTCCATCGTCGAAATCGTGAATAGGCTGATTGGAAGATATATCAAATTCCTACGCGTTTCGATAATCTTGTACCCAGGCCCTACATTTGGGGAAAAAATAAATAATAATATCATTCGTTCCGTTGTCATAGGATGCTCCCATAATATCGCTCGTTACCCTCAGATAACTGACACTCATTATGTCCACTATATTCTCTGATTCTTGGTAACCCGCTGAATAACGCCGCCTGTCGAAACTGAGGGGCTTTTCCGATAGAGTTCAACGCCCAAAATCGACCATGTAATTATCCGCTAGATGTACAACAGTCTTTTACGTACTGCTGTTTGCTTCTATGTTAAAATTGTATTCTTCGTTAACCATATCATAATGCTCGTTTTCTTTCATGATTCTCTGGACGTATTCGTTAATATCCGTAATTTCATGGCAGCCTTCGGGAATGGTTTTAGTAACCCACATACCTCCACCATTCGGCGAATACGAAAGTTGTTAGTCTCATCGATGTTTGGGAATGAAAAATATGTTTTCAGATTGAAAAGAGCCATCTCGTACTTTTTATCTTTATCGAACTGAATCAACGGATTGAATCGAGTCCTTATTCGCGAACTCTTATCACTCAATAAAACGATGACATTGGCTCTGTGTAACGAGCGATCCTTCGGTGTAGTCTGCAGCCTTTTGTAAAAGCAATTCCATTTTTATAATATAAAAGATTTTTTATATTGAAATGTAGAATTAATCGAAACCGCGTCTGTGCTTGCCGCTATTCTTATTACTAGTCTGATCTATCATCACAAATCCATGAGGTTGCTCCCAGGCTGTTTTACATAGTTTCTTAATCTCATCCTTAGACATGTCTGTACTTACGTGATCGTGGTAAATGTGATTAATATTTTTCTGGTCTGGGGAAACAAGCAGATAAAGTTTGCATTCTCTCTGATCGTCTGTCTAGGTAGTTTGAAATAATTTTGAGCGAGGTAGAAGCAATCAACATTACTATGCCTTCCCCGGATGTATTAGGTCTCACATTTAATTTGCTTTTCTAACTGTAAATCATCGAAAATCATCAACTTTTTATTTTCACGATTCAAGTCTCTCGGGTCTGGCACATCTTCCTATGATTCAAAGAACTTTCAGCAGATATCAGATTTTTTATACAAG
Source organism: Bimastos eiseni (assembly GCA_959347315.1). NCBI lineage: Eukaryota > Metazoa > Annelida > Clitellata > Crassiclitellata > Lumbricidae > Bimastos > Bimastos eiseni. The sequence goes on along the minus strand of OY365806.1, from coordinate 22,641,127 downwards.
TGTTTAGCCATTGACTCAACTACTAAGGCCGGAGGAACATTCAGTCTCATGGTCTTGTCTTGGCAATTGAATAGCCCGATGGATTCTTTCGGTATTTTTTCTTCAAATGCTTGCTTGAGTTTTTTATACTCTGGTTGAAAGAGAAATCTTCCGAATACTTGCAGATTGTCGTAGTCTAGCCATCCAGGTCTTAGAAGTAGGTTCAACAATAAAGTCGTCTTACCGCATCCAGACTTTAATACTATTAACCCTCTTATATTTCTAGGTATAAGAGGGTTATTGAATCTCTTAGATAATACGTCGTTCTACGATAAATCTTTGACTTCCATTTTAAATATATCTAATTGTATTTTAAAAGGATGTATTGCGTAAAGTGTAAAACTCGTACTGAAACTAAAAATATTCAGAATGCTACAACGAAGAACGGAAGGTCAATGCTTAGAGGCCCATGTGATATGTGGAAAGACAAAGACACAATTCATGAAGTGTTCTGAAGGTGGTGATTTAGTTGGATCTTTAAATTCGGTTACCAGCGGTATTAAGCTGCCGTGGGCTAAATATCTAGGTGAGATGCACTTGCCGGGACATTTGTTTACTGATCCTGGTACTAGACTTGATTTGAGGCTGAATTCCGATGGAGCTCCCAAGGATTGGTCGAAGCCCGTCAATACAGTCGACAACGCTGCATATCATCATGATTTAGCTTACGGCCAGCACTCCGATACAGCTTCTAGGAATGTCGCCGATAGAGCGATGATTAATGAATTGAATAATATTCCTAATCCTAGCTTACGAGAGCGAATAGAAAGAAGTCTTGTCAAACCCATATTTTCTACCAAAGCTAGTCTCGGGTTAGGTTTAAAAAGAACCCAAAATTACATTGGACTGATGATCTAGCTGAGGAGTTGCATAAACCTCTAATAAGACGTTTTAGGAAGAGGAAGGTGTACGCTGGTGGAATAGATGAAAAATGGGCTGCCGATTTAGTCGATATGCAGAGTTTCACTGAAGATAACGATGACGTGAAATATTAACTAACCGTAATAGATGTGTTTTTCAAGAACGGTTGGATTGTACCATTAAATGATAAGAGTGGAAAATCTACGGCTGGTGGCTTCGTGAAAATATTCGAGAGCGGTAGAAGACCTGGCAAGGTTTGGGTGGATAAAGATAAGGAATTTATAATAAAGATGTTAAGAAATTAGTCGAGTTGTATTCTACGGAGAACGAAGAAAAGTCGTGCGTTGTTGAGCGTTGGAATAGAACAATGCGTGAAAAAATATTTAAGTATTTTACAGCTAATTCAACTAGACTATATGTCGATGTGTTGGATGAAATGGTTAGTTATTATAAGGAAACTAGGCATTCTTCCATTAAAATGACACCCTCTAAAGCTAGTTTGAAAATGAATGAAAAGGCGGTTTGGATTAACTTATACGGTGATGATATTTCGGAACCTATTATACCCAGGTTTTCGATCGGTGATAAAGTTAGAATAACGAAGAAGAAGAACATCTTTGAAAAAGGTTTTACACCGAAATGGACGGAAGAGATCTTCACAATTTCGAAGATTCAATACACGGATTCACCAACTTATAAGATTACTGATTATAATGGTGAGGAAATACAGGGCTCATTTTACGAACAGGAGCTACAGAAGACTACTCAAGAAATATTTAGAATAGAAAAGATAATCAGGAAACGAGGAAGCAAGTCGCTGGTGAAATGGTTGGGTTATCCTGAGTCATTTAATTCCTGGATTGATAATGAAGACTTGATGGTCACGTGATGACTCATCATTGAAACTATTGGAAATTCCCGTGACTTTTGACCAGGGACTTGTGCATGAATTGTGGCTCATTTTTCTGGTGGCCTATTTGGTTGGTATTAGAACCATGATGTGGGTTGTTGTGATTTTTGGTGATTTTTTAACCTAATCATAGGTTAATAATACGTTTGTAACCTATTAGGTGGGTGAATTGGCCAATATTATGATAAATTGTCCCAGGTAGCTCACTTTCCTACTACTGACGTCCTATTCACCTTGTCATTATAGTGTTTTTCCTTGAGCAGTTCAAGATTTCTGGAGAGTTCCATTTTTAGCAGGTCTCAGACTCTAAGGCATTCAGTGGAGACAAACACATGGACAGTTGCTATAGCTATAACAAATCTTTATTATGAGCTAAAGTGACACACGTTATTGTTATTATAGCGCTTTGTTCTTCGATTGTGCGTATATTAGGCCCCGATTGGCGAGCTTATATATGGTCAAACTGGGGATAGGGAAATCGTCCTAGTCTGGGGGCAGTTGTCCCGGGAGTAATTGTCCGTTCCCTTCCCAAATATGACTGTCTGGATGGATGGAAACGGATCTCTGATCTTGATTATAGCCCAGGGATTACCATGTGGCATGCACGAGTAGAAATGTTTGGGTAGGACTCTACGCGGAATTCAGACCGTCTCCAAAAAGTACAAACTTTGGAATATGCAATCACTCCAGGAATCCACATCTTCTTGTGTGAAGAGTTTCATTATAGGCTAGCATATCTTTCTAAAAATATCCTTAACGTAATGCCCTTTGTTTCTTTTGTTCCTTTACTTTGTCAATTATAACTGATACTGGTAGGAGAACGAATAGGCCTATGTATGGTAAATCACAAAAATATTACAACTCAGATTCAGATTTGCTAAACATTACACTCGGAATTAATTAAATAGAAAACAAATAATGTTCTGTCACAATGCGATAGTTAGGCCATATTTCTACGGTGAAACTACCTCAAGTTAAAAACTTAGCGTTTTGTTTATTCAACGTAACCCTAAGTTTTAACCCGCGTCTAAGTATTCAATGCTGTTGATTGAATGAGCTGTATGTACATATTAGGTCTGCATATTAACGAATGAGTTCATTAGCTTCATAGCCATCTGATTGCGAAGAAAAGATTGAGAAATTTTTTGTTGGGCTTTTCGCACTGCCTTGTAGGCCTATCTGATATCCGTAGCCACCGCTTACTTAATGGCATAATAATTATTATTATTATTAGACATCCATGTAGTCCACGTGTAACATTATTTCGTCGAATTCAAGAGGGTCTTGCTAACCAAGTTTGTTTATTTATCTGCGTGGATGTTCTCTCCCTCTCTCTTTTCATGAATTTCATATCGCAGATACACGTATAGCCCCACATCGGCGTCCCTTGGGTCATTTCGGAAGTGCCGGCTTTCAAATGGATCGTTGCTGGCGATTGGCGTATTCGCAAATGCAATCTATTTGTATAGATGGGTTAGCACGCGCGTTGCTGCTGGATCCGATTGCAGCTACAGGGACAATTGGCAACAATAGCAATGACTTTTATGATTTATTGATCTCCGAGAATAAGAATCAGTCCTATATAGACTGTTTAGACACCACTTGTGTTTTATGCGAATTTCGCTTGCTGCTATATAGACGACACGTTTTATGGAACAGATAGATTAACCTATGTAAACCAAGCGATTGGCCAAAGGTTCCTTTTACTTTCAAAAACGTGTAGGCCTATATACTGTCTAGCGGCTCTAGCCGCATTAACTTACTACCTCTGTGGTTGTGCATCGATTGCAGTCTAATTTTGCCAACTACGAAGTTGCTGAAGTGGTTGAAGACCCAGAGTCATCGGATTTCAAATGTATAATGAATTTATGATTCCTAATGAATGGTTACACAATTCGCAGTAAAGCTGTTGTGATGAATTATATGGTTCGTGTAGATCGACAGAGCGCAACACCAACAATGGCTCAAAATCTACATTTTTTTAAAGACGAACAGCGCTATATAAAGAAAAATATGTTTGGTCACACCTCAGTTCGGCCACTTCTCTATTCGTGTCATCTTCTCGTACGTTGAGTTTCTCAGGTTTCGTCTCCACAGTTTCCATAGGCTTAGTGACTTCAGTCTGTGCCCTTACGTTCTTCCGTCGGAGGTTTTCCAACTTTGTTCTCCTCCCAGTTTCCGTCCCGAGGCTGCCATCTGTTGCTTCCTTTATGCGTGTCCCTCCTCGCTTATTCTAATGCCGGTGTACTCATAATACAATCTGCTTTGAACGTGAATTAGCCTATAAGGCCATATCGCTATTTAACTCATCAGATCATTGCGTGATTAGACATACGAGCGTTCTGTCAAACTTGGAGTCCTGAGACTCAAAACATATTGGCGCCCCAGACTTAGAGCCTATAGTGATCCGTCACCGTTGATCGCCTGATATTGAGCGAGATGAAAGTCGTGATGGTCCCTCTGCGACTAGCGCCACAGCCTGTGGGGAACAGCGCAAACCACGCACGCACACACACACACACACACACACACACACGTGCATGCAAGCATATGCAGTGCAGCAATAGAACACGTGCAGGTGAGTATGTGCAGTGCATATAAAACAAAGCATCATGCTGAATATCATTCATTTTGAACATAGCTACACACCAGTCAGTCAGTGATAAGCAGAGTAAAAGACGATTAGAACAGCGCAACTTGTCTGGTTAATTTTTCGCAACGTTAAACCAATCACGAAAATGGTTTCGGACGAAGGTGAAAAAACGGATGATAAAACGGACGACAAAGTCATCGTTCCTAGATGGCGCCAGTCTCTTTCTAGAATCGTTTCGAAGCTTCGAACGAGGAGGTCCTGGGTTGTGATCATGTTCCTTCTTGGAACAACCGACATGATGATGAACTTGGTGAACTTTGTTCAGTTGTCCGATGAAGGACTTAATTATGGCCTGGTCATTGGGCCTCCGAGTCATGACCTCTGGATCTCGATGTGCGTATTTACCATAGTTGGAACTTTGCTGTACTTCCCGGAAACAGTAAACACATTTTCGGCTCTCAACAATACGAACGGAGATACTCTTGTGCCGATTCATTTGGAACTGGGAGTCACCTTGCTGTTCGAACATATTCCTCTTGCAATCGTCGACTATTTTGTGGCGCGATGTCGTCGTGATTTCACAACTAAAGTATCGTCATGGTGTCACAGTGTTCGTCTAGTGTTCGTCTTCCTTCGACTAGTCTGGTATGCACATATTGAGGGTGGAAAGCTTAGAAAAAACGACAAATATCAGATAAAGCAAGTGCTTGTCTTACTAGGCTGCGTTTTATATTGTGTCAATGTCGCCTTCAACATCATGAATTGGTGTCGTGAGCCAAATACAGACGTAAAAGATTACCATCTTCAGAATGTTTCGGTATATCTTCTCAAGTATCCTTCACCACCAGAGCAGTTGAAGTTTGTTATTCCGCTGACAGATGTGTTGCGCAGACAAAGCGGTCCAAATCTCGACAACGCACAGTTGACAGACTCTCTGAGTAAATTCTTTATATCCAAAGGAAAACTCAATTTTACTACATCCATTATTTCACGTTACATGTGTAATGTATCAGAGGAGTCACCATCGGAGTGCGAAGGAACTAAGTGGTTGAATTTTAGGTTCATTTACAGGGAGTCTCAATGGTCACCCTACGGTGAGATCCAATACAACTTCGCGCGCGTCTGCGTGGAGAGTTCTAACGAGACTTGTGTTGATTCTAATGTTATGCTGAAGAACGGATGGAGGTTGTTCTTCTATGAAGCTCACAAAGCCATCGACGCAAACACTAAGATGACTGTGGATGTCAACGTATCAGCGCCTTTCCGGAAAGCCTACACTCACCCGATGCCTAGGTACAGTTCACTAGTACCCGTTTGTTCACACCTGCAGCCAAGCAGTATTACATGCAGCGGTTCACCATATTATTAGTGATTGTGGTCGAGGTCATCCAGACCGTAATCACGAAGAGCCTTTTGGAAAAAACTATCCCGCACAAGAAGGGGTCACAGGAAGGTTGTTCAATATAGACTTCTTTGAACTGGGGGTGTATAATGCCCTAAATTTTCAACCTAAGCACACTGTATAAATCAAATCTTATAGGCGAAGGAGAAACATTTGTTCCATTTTGAAGAGAATTATCTAATTTCCAGGTTTGACAGGCATCTCCAGTTGCTCCACTCAATCCATGAGTCTCGGGTGCATGGCTTGTGTCGTCTCACTTCTGTGTCTTTGCCCTGCTTACAAAAATTTCACACTTGTATCACCCTTTTAGCCACTGTTTTTTTATACAGTCTACGCCTATATGTGCATGGTAAACTGTAAACTTTTATAGTCTTTGATTTATTTGTCTTGTCGACACATATTTGTAAGAGTTTGTGAATAATCGATGTTGCAGATATTAATAGGTTACGCATTTGATTTTCCAGGCACACTCCTCTGCTTTTATAAGCAACAGTTTAATATTTTACCAGGTTTCTAGAAATAATCTATGGCGAAGATTTTATCATATATTTCATATTCTAATTTTTTTAATAATACCCACACATGAATATGGCGGTACATTATTCATGCATTTCGTAGCTCAAGACCTAATTGGAATTTGGAACTGCCAGAACACGACTTCGCACAATCCCTTGGAGGAATATAGTTGTGCTGCAAATGAAGTCACTTCGCTATATAGACCTATGTGAGAATCTTCATTCAATGCAGGTGTACCTTTGTCACAGAATGCAAAAGTTCGCGTCATTGACGCTTTATCATCCGTATAGGTATTGAATGTGTGACCTGGTCATTGGTCGATGTGAGCCACCAATTCACTTTACCCTCTTTTATTTAACTTGGCTTGCGTAAAGTTTGTCACGGTTGGTACGATCGACGGACTTCTTTCTACTCTTTTTCAGGTATGTTGCCGTCGACCTACAGAGCTGAAATTTTGCACACATTTCAATCTTGCTAGACGATGTATTGTAGCAAATTTTTACTGAAAAAACTCAAATTTAAAAAACAAAATTAAAAAAATGTAAAGAATTAAATATTGTTTAACCCCTCGAACGAGTCCTCTCTGACTAGCTCCACTCCCGCTTGTTTGCATCATCAATGATGTGTAATCAAAAATCTCTTAAGGAAATGGAACGATTGCGCCATCTACCAGATAAAAAAGGGTCCCGAAAAGCCCATGTTTTTCTTTAAGTTGTACTCTTCTTCCTTAGTATTCACCACTACGCCCATGGTACCGATAATGTGTGCTGGTCATACTTTAACCTGTATGCTTGACATCTTCTACGAGACCTTTGCGTGACCGACATGCCTACGGGCCGGGCCGGGTCGTTTGTGCAACTTGATATTAGTGCCTTCTGTGAGACTGTGACACGTATAGGCCACCAGCCCTTCCTTCTCGATTTGATGCGTGACCACTGTCTGTCCCAATCTATGCAGCGCAGGCGGGCGATGATGGTCTTGCATATTCACTCGGCAGTAGGCCAAATGTTACACAATATCTGAGCGTTTTATGGACCATCAACGATAGTAACCTCTGACCAGATGGATGATATACATGTATATATAAATGAAACTGCAAGTGACTTATGTGTATTCTTGCGCCAGGGTTATTGATATTTTTTTGTTTGTGGTCACTTGTTCCTGGCTAAGTAGTTGTTGAGGTTAATATAATTATGGATATTTTTTTCTTAATCTCGTTATAGACCGGTATGGATATTTTGTTACCTGTTGTTCATATGAATTCAGAACACGTGTTCTAGCTTAATATGCAATTTTGGTTAAGAATTGCTTGCTGTCATGGGCTCAGAATTTTCTTCAAAACTAAAATATCTCAACCCCCAATAAATCCTATTTTCTAAAGACAACAAAAATCACTAAGGCTTCAAGTCAATGAGACTTCAATCAATTCATGAATTAGATTAGTTCACTGCCTCGAGCTAATTCCAATTACTAGGTTTACTAAGAGAATCATTCAGAAGTTATGTTGTTCCAAGACTGGTCGCTTAGAGTTCTGTTCTCAATCTCTTACCCATCATACTAAGAAGACAAACAATCTGTGCTATAGATTACTTTATCGATGTGATTTCATGCACCACAAATCAAATTTCATCAAAGCCAATGTTTAATACAGATATATATGCTATTTCTCGTGCCCGTTGTTCTTCGCGTACATTGAGTTCTGTCATTTAAAATGAAATTAAAAAAACCCTAAGCTTAGAACTTGGGTGCCCAACTGCAGCGGCCAATCGCCGAATCGTTGTATGCTCGCGTCATAACAGACATGAAACAATTGCTAGGATTGGTAATCTGGAGTAAACCATATTGAATGCTTGAGATTTATTACCAACCCTGGTTAGGAAACTAAGAAGCATTTTTCCAGCACCAGAATATCGTTACAAGCATTTGCTCATGATACATTATGGCCAGATAAACTGCTTCCATCGGTTGCTGTGGCTTAACAGTCGTGTGCAAATATGTGTTCAGTTTTTATGCACCGCTTCCACAAGTATTGAGGCTGGATATAATGACAACGATGACAGATGCCAGGCTTCTGCAATAACTCTATGCGCTGTGTTTACTGTCCTACAATGACTTTGCATTCGGCTCTTCTGTTGATCTAGCACACTGGATATTAAATGATAATAGTGCGATTGCAGTGTAAACTTCCCGCAATCGCCAAACGTTTGTATATCTATTCATCGCGAGCGATGTTGTGCGAGACGATAGTCGCGAAGGTCCCTCTGCGACCAGCGCCGCAGTCTGCGGGGGCAGCGAGGTTATGCCACATATGCACACGTGTATGCAAGCGTACTATTGCATCAACATAACGGATGCAAGTGCGCATATGCAGAGCGTTATGCTGAATTTCACTTGGAATTAGCCTACCAGTGAGTTTGTGATAACAAGAGCAAACGACGATTAGAACCGTACTGCGAGTCACATCAACGCAGTGAGCCAATTCATTGCAACGTTAAATTAATCATGAAAATGGTTTCGGACGAAGGCGAGAAAATGGACGAAAAAGTCATCGTTCCTAGATGGCGCGAGTGTCTCTCTGGAATCGTTTCAAAATTCCTTACGAGGAGGTCGTGGGCGGCAATCATGTTCCTAATTGGAACAGCAGACATGATGATGAACTTGATGAACTTCGTACAGTTGTCCGACGAAGGACTTAGCTATGGCTTGGTTATTGGACCTCCGAGCCGCGATCTCTGGATTTGCATGTGTTACTTCACCATAGTAGGAACGTTGTTCTTTTTCCCCGAATCTGTGAACACTTTTTCGGCTCTTTACACTGCGAACGGAGATACTCTTGTGCCGATTCATTTGGAACTGGGAGTCACCTTGCTGTTCGAACATATTCCTCTTGCAATCGTCGACTATTTTGTGGCGCGATGTCGTCGTCAGTTTACAACTAAAATGGCGTCGTGGTGTCACAGTGTTCGTCTCGTTTTTATCTTCCTCCGTCTAGTCTGGTACGCCCATATTGAGGGTGGAAAGCTTCGAAAGAACGACAAATACCAGATAAGGCAAGTAGTTGTATTGACATGCTGCCTTCTCTATTGCGTCACCATCGCCTTCAACATCATGAATTGGAGCTGGGAGCCAGATACAAAAGTGAAGGACTACCACCTTCAGAATGTATCGGTATATCTTCTCAAGTATCCTTCACCACCAGAGCAGCTGAAGTTTGTTATTCCGCTGACAGATGTGTTGCGCAGACAAAGCGGTCCAAATCTCGACAACGCACAGTTGACAGACTCTCTGAGTAAATTCTTTATATCCAAAGGAAAACTCAATTTTACTACATCCATTATTTCACGTTACATGTGTAATGTATCAGAGGAGTCACCATTGGAGTGCGAAGGAACTAAGTGGTTGAATTTTAGGTTCGTTTACAGGGAGTCTCAATGGTCACCCTACGGTGAGATCCAATACAACTTCGCGCGCGTCTGCGTGGAGAGTTCTAACGAGACTTGTGTTGATTCTAATGTTATGCTGAAGAACGGATGGAGACTGTTCTTCTATGAAGCTCGCAAAGCCATCGACGCAAACACTAAGATGACTGTGGATGTCAACGTATCAGCGCCTTTCCGGAAAGCCTACACTCACCCGATGCCTAGGTACAGTTCACTAGTACCCGTTTGTTCATACCTGCATCCAAGCAGTATTACATGCAGCGGTTCACCTTAACGATGATTGTGATCAGGCCATTCAGGCCACAATCAAGAAGAACCTTTTAGAAAAACTATCCATTTCACAAAACCCGTTCCTCGCACATGAAGCGGGTCACAGAAAGAGGCTTGAAAATAGGAAAATAGACTACTTTGAATAGGTGGGTGATGTATGGCATAATATAAGAATCGATGTTCGCTGACCAGATGTAGTGGTTTTTAATTTATGTGGTAGTGATCTAGTATTAATTGTGCTGTAAGCAAAACTGAGCAATTAAGTACAATTTATTTGAGCAAACACTGTGTATAGTTTTTAATTATAACCAATGGAAAATGAAGATTCTTGTATGTAAATATCTTTAGCCTAGTGCTTAACACACTCTCAAGTACACCGTTCGTCTTTGATTGCCGATTAGGTTGCATGCGATTGGGTTTTCAACCGTTTTTTAACGATGTGGAAATGCATCATTTTCACATGAAGTGATTTCAGTAGTTCAGAATATCATTCTAATCTGAACGTAATTTAACACGCAGTTGGTTCAGGGTATGCTTATTCCGGACGGATCTCGATCCCTCGCTGCTTCCATTCACCAATTACACCTTTCCGAATGGATGATACAAGAAACAAATGCGCTGCTTTTGCTGTGCGTGCCTGTGTGTTTGTGTTAGTGCCCTAGTTATTGCTATGGTTTTTATAATTGCTATAACAACAGCTAACGTATTTTATTAATCCCGTCAGGCTACCAATAGATTAGTGTATGACAAGCTCAATTTAAAAAAAGTACAATGATAAAGAAGAAATAATAATAGGGCTAATTATATCCTACTAATAATAATACTAACAGTCAATAATAATAGTAGTAATAATAATATGTATATAGGCATAATAATATGAAGGAATAATTTTAATTATATATAAGGCTCTTTGAAAATTCGGAGCGGACAATTAAGAGAATTTAAAAAATGTTTATTCAACTTAAAATTGCAGTTAAACTCAATCAGTCTATGACATAACAGGCAATCGAGACCAGAACACAATGCATGATACAAAATATAGTCAGGATCGAGCGAATAGTTTATAAAAGCTGTCCAAAAGGTTTCTATAGAACGTCACTCTAAGTGATTTAATCATTCAAATCAGTTAGTGTTGTGACTGCATTCACGCAAGTGAGCAATGCGTGAATGCTCGGTTTGCGTGATATAAGACCGCACTGCGCATTGCCCGCATTCGACGATCCAGATCCCTGTCATTCTTGAAATTTTATATTTCATTAGAACAGGATCTTCCCCTCAAACGCTATCGACGCTGACAAGTTACTTGAAGGAAATAGGTTTGAATATTCAAGGAATTTACGATTCATTCTATACACTTTGATGCCTCGTCTTGATTAACCGGATAGCCTAATTAAGTAACTCGAATTCGAGTGAACTACATGTATAGGCCTACTTAGTGCCTTAGTGTTCTAGACATCTCGCTAACAGCTTGATCATTGTAGCATTATTATTTGCATCAATCCAACTTCGATTTAAGCAAGAAATATTTTTCCTCAATCCAACCTATTTTTAAGCAAGGATTCTTTTTATCAGTCCAACTTCCATTAATTTTAAGCAATAATAGTTTTCATCCACATAATAGATCTATAGTTCACATTATTTTTTTCGTCCATTCAGCTTGTATTCTGCAGAACGCTCAAAACCGTTTTACCTATACGATGGCGAGTAATTTTGAACGCTTAAACGCTGCATAACCTACTTGGCCAAATCACGTACGTTTTGACTTTCTAGTCAAGTTCAAGACGAGTCCTTGCATCTGTGTGTATCTCACTATATCGCACTCTACATCTCACTAGTCTATTCGATACAAATTCATGCAAAAGAATTCTGGATATTAACGAAGCATTGTGAGAACATAATATTATGGTTGAAATTAAGGCTCTGCCAACAAAATGGTGGGTGGAAACGGGTCCGGCTGTGAACCCGACCCGAACCGACCCACCAGGATCTCGACCCGACCGACCCGACGATTGTACAGATATTTGTGTTTCGACCTGAGCCGACTCGTTCCACCGGTTTACCCGACCTATATGGACAACTCTGTCCCTACGACACGTGCCCGCTTCCAAATGTGATGAGGTGAGCAGATGCAAAACTTAACCAATGACTCTATGCGCCGTGCTTATAGTCCTAGTCCTTCAATAACTTTGTTTTCGAATGGAATGTGGGTCTAACACAATGGACATTAAACGATAATAGTGGGATTGCAATGTAAACTTCCATCAATCGCCAACCGTTTGTATGTCTAGTCATCCAGAGCGATGTTGTGCGAGACAATAGACAATAAGGTCCTTCTGCGACAACCGCCGCAGTTTGCGACACACAGCAAGTATCGTGCATGCATGAACGCGTACTGTTGCATCAACACAACACGAATTCTGTATATTATATGCAGAGCATATAAAACGATGCGTTATGTTGAATTTCATTCACTTGGAATTAGTCTACCGTATGAGTTAGCGACAAGCAGAGATGTTAGAACAGTAGGCCTACTACTCGGTCAGATCAAGGCAGTGAGCTACTTCTTGGCAGCGTTAAATTAATCACGAAGATGGTTTTGGACGAAGGTGAAAAAACGGATGACAAAACGGACGACAAAGTCATCGTTCCTAGATGGTGTCAGTGTCTCTCTGCAATCGTTTTGAAGCTTAAAACGAGGAGGTCCTGGGTTGTAGCCATGTTTCTTCTTGGAACTGCCGATATGATGATGAACTTGGTGAACTTCGTACAGTTGTCCGACGAAGGACTTAGTTATGGCCTGGTCATTGGGCCTCCGAGTCGCGATCTCTGGATCTCAATGTGCGTCTTTACCATAGTTGGAACGCTGCTGTACTTCCCGGAGACCTTGAACACATTTTCGGCTCTCTGCACTGCGGAAGGAGACACCCTTCTATCGATTCATCTGGAATTGGCATTTACCTTGTTGCTCGAACAAATTCCTCTGGCAATCGTCGACTATTTCGTGGCGCGATGTCGTCGTCAGTTTACGACTAAAATTGCGTCGTGGTGTCACAGTGTTCGCCTCGTTTTCATTTTCTTTAGACTAGTCTGGTACGCCCACATCGAGGGTAAAAAGCTTCGAAAAAACGACAAACACGAGGTAAAGCAAGTATTTGTTTTGACATGCTGCCTTCTCTATTGCGTCACCATCGCCTTCAACATCATGAATTGGCGTTGGGAGCCAGATACAAAGATGAAAGACTACCATCTTCAGAATGTTTCGGTATATCTTCTCAAGTATCCTTCACCACCAGAGCAGTTGAAGTTTGTTATTCCGCTGACAGATGTGTTGCGCAGGCAAAGCGGTCCAAATCTCGACAACGCACAGTTGACAGATTCTCTGAGTAAATTCTTTATATCAAAAGGACAACTCAATTTTACTACATCCATTATTTCACGTTACATGTGTAATGTATCAGAGGAGTCACCATCGGAGTGCGAAGGAACTAAGTGGTTGAATTTTAGGTTCATTTACAGGGAGTCTCAATGGTCACCCTACGGTGAGATCCAATACAACTTCGCGCGCGTCTGCGTGGAGAGTTCTAACGAGACTTGTGTTGATTCTAATGTTATGCTGAAGAACGGATGGAGGTTGTTCTTCTATGAAGCTCACAAAGCCATCGACGCAAACACTAAGATGACTGTGGATGTCAACGTATCAGCGCCTTTCCGGAAAGCCTACACTCACCCGATGCCTAGGTACAGTTCACTAGTACCCGTTTGTTCACACCTGCAGCCAAGCAGTATTACATGCAGCGGTTCACCATATTATTAGTGATTGTGGTCGAGGTCATCCAGACCGTAATCACGGAGAGCCTTTTGGAAAAATCTATCCCGCACAAGAAGGTTCACAGAAAGGTTGTTCAATATAGACTTCTTTGAACTGGGGGTGTATAATGCCCTAAATTTTCAACCTAAGCATACTGTATAATCAAATCTTATAGGCGAAGGAGAAACATTTGTTCCATTTTGAAGAGAATTATCTAATTTCCAGGTTTGACAGGCATCTCCAGTTGCTCCACTCAATCCATGAGTCTCGGGTGCATGGCTTGTGTCGTCTCACTTCTGTGTCTTTGCCCTGCTTACAAAAATTTCACACTTGTATCACCCTTTTAGCCACTGGTTTTTTAATACAGTCTACGCCTATATGTGCATGGTAAACTGTAAACTTTTATAGTCTTTGATTTATTTGTCTTGTCGACACATATTTGTAAGAATTTGTGAATAATCGATGTTGCATATATTAATAGGTTACGCATTTGATTTTCCAGGCACACTCCTCTGCTTTTATAAGCAACAGTTTAATATTTTACCAGGTTTCTAGAAATAATCTATGGCGAAGATTTTATCATATAGTTCATATTCTAATTTTTTTAATAATGCCCACACATGAATATGGCGGTACATTATTCATGCATTTCGTAGCTCAAGACCTAATTGGAATTTGGAACTGCCAGAACACGACTTCGCACAATCCCTTGGAGGAATATAGTTGTGCTGCAAATGAAGTCACTTCGCTATATAGGCCTACGTGAGAATCTTCATTCAATGCAGGTGTACCTTTGTCACAGAATGCAAAAGTTCGCGTCATTGACGCTTTATCATCCGTATAGGTACTGAATGTGTGACCTGGTCATTGGTCGATGTGAGCCACCAATTCACTTTACCCTCTTTTATTTAACTTGGCTTGCGTAAAGTTTGTCACGGTTGGTACGATCGACGGACTTCTTGCAACTCTTTTGTTCACACCTCCAGCCAAGTAGGCCTAGTATTATGTGCAGTTTTTCGCCTTAATGATGATTGTGGTTGAGACCATTCAGGCCGCAATTATGAGGAGCCTTTCGAAAAACTATCCCTTTCACAAAACCCGTTTCACCGAGATGAATTAAGTACGTCATACGTGTGGATAACTGGACTTTGAATTATAGGGTTAATCCATTTATCTGCCTGATGTAGAAATTTGAATCAATGTTCGCTACCCAGCTGCAGTGATTTTTGAATTTATTTAGTACTAAAGCCAGTTACAAATAAGAATTACTTCTTTCATGCAAACGGTGAGTAGGAAACGCAACGGATAGACAATGAAGATTTGTGTCTGTAAATTGCTTTACTCTTATGCTTAAAAAATTCTGTGCGTGTTTGTGTGTTTGTTTGTCTTGATCGGTATTCATTTCCTAAACTTTTCGAACTTTAATATGTTTGTGCCGTAAAAGATGTTCCAAAAAATTAACTGTTATGTTATGCTTTTGTAGTTAACCAAAGTTCGATTGATATCAAATTTACTCATTGAAATATACAGGATTCGGATAGGGGCCCTAATGTACATGTTTTTTGAGAATTTGTCATCACCACGGAGATATTCTGGTAGCAGCTCTATTAGTGATAAGATTTACGCCACATAGCTGACACATGGAGGGACCTGAAGAATAGGGTGATATGTGTGCCATTAACGGCTGGCTCTTCATCGAAGACTACGCCAAGGTGCTGACTTACGACCTGTGGCGCCCCAACTCAGAATGCTGCGTCATTGTTTTCTTGTCGACCTGCAAAGTATACCTGTCTTGAATTTTTTCTGGGATCGATTCTGATCTAATTTAATCCATAGTATACATTATTTAATATGATAAATCTAAAGTTGTCTGAGACTTTTTTTGCACCATTTATGTGCATTACTTATTCACAAAACCCTGCATTTTGTATCGTATCTGGTTATTTATATAGCGCTTCTTCCAGTACTGGCTATTCAGAAGCGCTCTCAGCGTGACAGCCTCGAGGAAATAAGGAAGTCTTCCGGCAGCGATCGTCTTTTGCTTAATATCTTCAATGAAACTATCGATTGACAGTTGATGAGAGCTTAATCTCGGGTTTGGTAGGCATGTATATTCAATCCACAATTACTTATGTTTTGACTAGTCAGGGCTAAGAATTAAAGGCTCTATCTGCCTAAGATTGAGCATTGGACGTAGCCTAATAATTCTCAGCCATCGATGTACATTACATGTACGTATATGTAGATAACTGCGATGCCTTGGTCCCACTATGCAAGTGCAAATTTTATTTAGCGTTTCAATCATTTTTTGCCTATGTCGTGGCCTGTGTGGGGTAGAATAACTGTCGAGTTTCTACATGTATGTTCATTGTTATATTTTACTCAATTGTTTTCACTTAACATAAGCTCTGAGATGTAAGAATGACTCATGATTTATTGATATCGTTGATGGTCGACCTTGTAGGCCTACAACGTTTGATTGTGTTGGTAACAACATAGAAGTGCTAAATAATTGGCAAATTTGTCGTAATAATCCATTACGGTTTGCCACACTTTAGTCATCTATGATAGCATTCAGCAAATCTGTGTGTTTTATAATACGCGTTCCCCACAGAACATCTTGGTATACAAAATGTAAGGTTATTGCATTAAATAAGAGTCGCCATTTGTCTCGAAAACTGGAAGAATTGCTTGGACATTTATTCTGACCTGAATGAACCAACCTCTAGCTTCTTGTCCAACGAACACTTTAACTGATGTCACACATCTTACCACAGCCAAGGGCGTCTATCCCCCTAAGTCATTGGAACAACTTCCATACCTTAAGTTTGACCGACAGACGTACTAATATTATTCAAGGATGAGTAATAGATTGAACCAAGTTAATAGCGCACACATTGACATTGTAGAATAGAACAGAATGGCTCAGCTGCAAATAATAGTAGATTTTTAATGGTATAATAATTATTTATATACATTAGCTTCCCCTAATTTCTCAATCAGATCTCCCCCTGCATTTCTTTGATGGAGCATTTGCACCAAGGACTCTGTGATGTAAACGTATACATGTATGACATGTATACATGTATGACAAGCGAATCGAGAGAAATTAATGACAGAAGACGACATTCCACTGCGAACACGACTTCCAATTAAAGTCATTGTCAGATATAGATTCTGTAACTCAAGTTTCTGTCAATTTGTCAGTCAATAAAATCTACATGTATGTGTGGTTTTAAGAATCAAAATTGAGTTATGGAACTTGAAGGTACCACGGATGTCTGATTCGAAGCTGACGTCATATTGAAGTACGAATTCGCAGTTCATGTCTCATCTGTAGGCCTAATCATTGTCAGAAGAATATTCACAAGGTTTCCAAAATGACTGGATCAAACATACTTTTCAATTCTTTCGACAGGAAACGAGATATTCTTATCTGGAACCATCTTTACACGAAGGTTTGGTCCTAATAGGCCTACTGAGCCACATGGAGTCCCTAAAAGTATGGGTCCCTAAAAGTATAAAAACCATTGTCGCTTCTCCTCCGCGATGATGAAAATGACTGCTGCAGACGGTGTAGGCGCTTGTGACGTTCCAGAACCTATCGCACATCATAAAGCCCATCCTTCTTAGTACAGTTTCGCAGGCTCAGACGACTCTTTCTTCCTGCCTCCGTCGCCGCATCAACTATTAATGCAATGAATCATCCATCTTAGCCCCCTAACTATCTGTCTGTCTGCCTGCCTGCCTGCCGGACTATTTGAATCTTGACCTCTACCTCTCGATTTTGCCTTCATTAAGCACCTGTGCATTAGCTGGTTCTCCCGATGTATAAACTTCGAGTTGACGATTAGGCCTACGGTGATCAGAACAAAATGTAGGACCTGCAAACTGAAAAATCCGCAGCAGAAGCGAAGAACAGGCTCAACACATAAACTTAGCAATTGCCAATGGTAAAGCCTATCATGTTTGAGATTCCTTAGCAAATTTCTAATTCTTTAGAACAATTGCTGTAATTGATGCTATTATTTGTACAAATAATAGGGTAGGCCCTATTGTTCGTTTGCTGGCTGTCTAATCAAGAATATCCTTACTTTCTTATGTACATGTACTTAAAATAAATTTATTTGGCCAAACAATATTCAATTAAAAAAGTTCAGTCAAAAAATAATACATGACAACTAATTAGCCTAACAAATTAACGTTGGGCGGCGGACATAACCAGTTGAAGGTACCACGCGCATATAGGATTACAGATGGTAGGATGACACAAAAAGCTTATCTCGTGATTGGAACGTCATCTCACAACATTAGGAATCGATGGGCGGACCTTAAGCATGTCTTTTATTTAGGCAATTATACCACCGTATTCTCGTTCTAGCAAACTATATAACTAAAGCGAGTTCACGTTAATATTGAATAAGATATTTGAGCTTAACTTTGGCGGTGGTTTGTTCCAGAGAGGCGGAACAGCAATTCCTATGGGGTCATTTGACAATAATTGTAATGCTGAGATTGCTGAAGACGTGTAAGTGTTAAGAGGAGAAAGGAGCGGATTGAACGAAGCGACTGGACCGAGAACACCTGACGGAGGAGATCGGACAGTGTGGGCTCGAAGGCACAATTGAGTTGATAGCAGAGAGAAAGATATAGGGCCTATAAGAGTTGTGTGCACGACAAAGGCTAACAAGTCAGGGTCAAGAATGTGGTATCATTAGGCTTATTCAGATACGATTTTATCGAGACTATCGGCCATTGAGAGCCATTGTGTCGAGTCGAAGATGAGACGATGTTATCATCCGGTTATTCCGAAGTCATCATCGGCTCGCAGTCTACTCACTACAGAATATACAGTTTCGCTTTCAGCTCTAGAGCTGTTGGTTAGCAGAGATTCGGGTTCCATAAGACCAGATGGGAAAGGAAACAGTGGAGCTGTGTTGTGCTTATAAGCTGTGAAAACCAGTAAGAATCATTCCCAAGCACTGATTATGTTCTGACCTCTTTGGCCTTCGTCAGGACAGGACTAATGGCTATGCAAAGATAGTAATCTAACTTACACTAGAGCTGCGCCGTGTAATTAATATGCATCAAGCACAGTGTATAATATGTGCATCGTGTTCCATTTTTTATGCCATTAGGCTGGAGAAGTGGAGGTAGATGAGCTGAGTGCAAGTACAATGCTTGAGCATTGTCCATGGCTCATTTGCAAAATGTGTTTCTATTTAATCACTCATAACGCTAATGTCTAGATAAATTGCTGATCCACTATCATGCACATTGCAGATAATTGTGCTTAGAGACGTATGTATACATGTTCAGCAACAGTCGCCCAAATAGCTTTTCCGTTAAGTGATATCATTGCAACATCCACCTAATTGTATAACTGCAGTTAAGTGATATTGCATCTAATGCCTCCGCAGCCTCGGTCCTTCATTAAATCGCACCGCAGGCTACATGCATGTATAGTATACCAGAGAGTAATTGTTTTTTGCAGTCTGTAATGTATGTCGCTGCTGTGGACAGTTGTTCCAAGTGTTCTATAAAAGGAGTCAACTTTGTTGCCTGGAGTCTTTCGAATAAGTCAGACGATAATCATGGTTATAGGGTGAACGAAGAATAGATCATCAGTTGGGTTTAGGTTCCTCGCTGCTGCATCACTTGCAAAATGTCCGTTGCCAATAGCGAGAAGAGCGATAGCAGAATATCTTTCATGCAGTGGCGAGTTTGTCTCACCGGAATAGCTTTGAAGTTACACACAAGGAGGTTGTGGGTGGTGACCATGTTCCTTCTTGGAACAACGGATGTGGTACTAAACCTATGGTACTTTGTTAAGATGTGTGACGACAGACTTAGATATACAATGGTGATTGGGCCTCCGAGCTACGATCTCCAGATCTCAATGTGCGTCTTCACTATCGTTGGAACGTTGCTGTTCTTTCCGGAGACAGCGAACACTTTTTCTGCCCTCTACACTACGGACGGACACACCCTTCTACCTATTCACCTGGAAATGGGAGTAACATTGCTGTTCGAACACATTCCTCTCGCTATCGTCGACTATTATGTGGCGCGATGTCGTCGTCACTTCAATCCTGCGGTCGCTTCTTGGTGTCACGTGGTTCGTCTCGTGTTCATCTTCTTACGACTGATCTGGTACGCCGACATGGAGGGTAGAAAGCTGCGAAAGAACGACCAATATCAGATAAAGCAAGTGTTTGTCTTGATAGGTCTGCTTCTCTATTCTGTTACCATCGCATTCAATGTTCTGAATTGGCGATGGGAGCAGGATACAAAGGTGAAAGACTATCATCTTCAGAATGTATCGGTATATCTTCTCAAGTATCCTTCACCTCCAGAACAATTAAAGTTTGTTATCCCGCTGACAGATGTGTTGCGCAGGCAAAGCGGTCCAAATCTCGACAACGCCCAGTTGACCGACTCTCTTCTTGCATTCTTAACTGAAGCAAAGGAAATAAATTATAGTGCTTCGACCATGTCACGATACACATGTTACAAATCTTACATGTGGCCGCCAGAATGCGACAAAGCCCAGTTGCTGAGTTTTCGGTTCACTTACGCTGAGTCGGAATGGTCACCCTACGGAGAACTGCGCTATAACTTCGCTAGTATCTGTCCAAAGGATTCGACCGAGATATGCGTTGACTCTACGGATACGTTGAAAGGCGGATGGAAGCTCTTCTTCTACGAAGCTCATAAAGCCCTTGATGCAAATAATATGACTGTGGAAGTCAACGTCTCCGCGCCTTTTCGGGCAGCTTATACTCACCCGATGCCGAAGTACAGCTCTCGAGAACCCGTTTGCTCACGAATGAATCTTAACGACATTCGTTGCAGCAAATAATTATATGCATATGGCAATTAAAGTTGGAACTAATTTCTTCAGTAATTGTGCATCCATATATGTGTGCGTGCATACGTGCTTTTATTACAATGTATAGGGCCAATACCGCACGTGTCACCACAATAATAAGTTTTCCCATGAAAATCATCGCATGAAGTTTGAGCTGGGCGTGAGCGTGAACCAAATTCTTTGATCAATCAAACAATTTTCGTTTATTCAGATATCATGCTGGTAAAAATGCAACTGGTTGTGATAAGTAAAGATTTATATTGATATCTCGGCGTCAATCCATCCAGAACATTCACAGAGAGAGGTCGTCGAGAGCTACTTCCAACAAATCCACATGAACCATTATCTGACAAACTACGCCTTACTATAAAAGTGCAGAAGTATGCAACACAACTGCATACACTTGCAAATAATCATGACAGATATATGTAGGTCTGCAGCTAGAATAAAGCTATATCAATTAAATTAGAATTGCACAACGCATACACACAAGCCCACATACACTTATATGTACTTAGCTACATACACATACCTAAACACACGCAGTCACACTAACCCAATAATGTTTCCACTCAGTCTTTGCTCACTCACGTAGTTGGAGTTTCATCTTGTATGCAGTACAGCGCAGTTAACGTTTGAAACATTAGTCGCGAAAAGTTAAGTAATTTTACTCAACAGATTTTTGTATCTAATCGAAGTTTGAGCACATGACAAATTAGTCTCTCCATTTTCTAATTATATGCTTTTACAAATCATTCTAATTTGTCTGAGGCAAGTATCACAGGCTCATCTCTGATAACATTAAATCACTTATTCTGAATTTTCTTCCAGTGCAGGTCTACATGTACATCCGAAATATACAAGCCCCTACTTTGTAATAGTCTACTTTGTAATAGTCTACTTTGTAATAGTCTACTTTGTAATAGTCTAGGCCAAACAGGCTCAAACTGAGTATTTTAGACTGACGTGTGCACGCATCCACTACCCGTAGCCTTAATTGGTTCAAACGAGGGGTTCCGTGGGATTTCGCGGTGGTCAGCGATTTTTAGGAATATCGATCGATGCAAATTAGAACGACTTAGCAAATGAACAATATGCCACTTTGGTAGATTATTGTGCAAGATTCGCTCCCTTGTAGGCCTGCATATAAGTCAGACGCTGGTACAGATCAATATACGCACTTCATCCTTGTTATGAATGCATCGTTAAATAAATGTATATCACCATCTGCAGATCATTGTTGAGGATGGGGAGATGAGTCGAAATTTATGTGCCGTTAACCACTTAAACCCATAACTTACATAAGCCTACTACTGGACGATTCTGTAGCGCATGAAGCGCCTATAGGCCTAAATCGTTCATCAAAACAAGTGCCCATTTACGTGGGGGACCAGAATTGATGACATTAATTTTGGTATCAAATAACAGTGATAGGCAAAATTGTTCAGCAAAACTTCTTAATTTGTCCATGTGCAGAGAATGCCAATTGACTGAATTCCGCACAATGTAGGCCTAAAGGCGGATCAACATGTTTGACCGAACAGCGGTTCTACGCTTTAGGGAACCCACACATGCAAAAAACGTTTTTCTATTTTTTTATCTTTTTAAATGTTTAGTCTAATAGAAAATTGAGCCGAAAAACTCAGAATAATTTATTCGAAATTACTCATCTTAATAATTATACACAACTATCGCAGGGATTGGCCCCTAGGCCTATTAGAGTTTCTATTTTCATCTCAAAATCAGCCAGAAATGCTAGTAGGCTAAGTCTTATTCTCACTTGCTTATTCAGAAACTTAGGCTACTACCTCGTAATTATTATGACAGGAACTCAATTATTAATCTGCGACGCATTATAAGCCTAAAATGACCTACATGTAATTAAATTCTGTTCTCTGGGACAGTAGGCCTAGTATACCTGTTGGTTAGCGAATTTAAATTACGACGGGTGTTATGACCTCCACAATTGTTCATCCGGCCCTGTGTAGATCTACTACACGCTATTGAGGTTCGAAGGATAAAGAAACAGAAACAGTTCCGGGCTGTGTTGGATCCGATATGCAATATTATAAATGAGAGCATAACAAGGTCTGGACTAACATTTAGTGGTGATCTGAACTTGACAAATGACCAAGAAAAGCAGATAATTAATTTACACCATCGTCACCAAAATGACTGACGTTAAGAACTGGGAAAGATCAACAACTTCAAGTGATGGAGAGGATGATCATCATGTTTCGTGACTTTCGGCATATATATAGGCCTATTGCTGCAAAAGATAACGAGGGAAATATCGCTATGTTGTGTTTGTAGCTACATGCGGTCTCGCACCTATTGTGAGATATTATTTAGTTAAAACATTGATACAAGTATATCCAATTGCTAGTAACGCTTTACAATGATGGACGTAAGCATAGGCCGTACGTATATTCTTATGAAAAAGCTTTTACTTAAAGAGTGCATACACGAATAAGCAACTGAACATCGAGCGATATCGCTGAATATTATAGTTCTCTGCCCACTAACTGCCTCGTCTATATTATATTAACGATCGAGGCTTGAATATGTAGGCCTACCCTCTGCTTTTCAGGCCGAGCGCTCTTTCTAATAGGGGACTCTGTTGGCAGTTCCTTAAGTAGAAACAGGTGGCGCCAGTATGCACATAGGTCTCAGAAAAAAATTTATATTGGCCATGCGTTGTTTATTTATGTCGATAGATGGCTGGCATAAGAATTATAATTATGGATAAATACATAAATTTTATAATCTGGCTAACTTTTAGATTACTTTTGCGTGAATAACATGCAGCACAACAACCAATCAAACATCAAGCACATAATTTTACCTCGGGTAGCTTACCCACATTTGATACTGGCACCATCTATTTCACAGAGTCCCTCATTGGTCACTATGCCCCATTGCGCAATCAGAAAGTTATAAACTTTTAGCGTTTTAAAAGTCGGTTAACTAAATATTGCAATATTATATCGTTGTTTCAAACTTGTTTATGTGTTCTTTAAAATGTTAGCTTACGTGGTCCCACTTTTATTGCTGTTATGCTGTGTAGGCATATACTTCAATTGCGTAGCGAATTTGCGCCATAACAAATATTATAATATTGACGTTACTATAACGATGCCAACGAATGAGAGCACTCGATCGAAGGAAAGAATTGAATTATTGAGATTCGGTGGTCTAAGGTTCTAAACGCTGACAATTTTACTCTTACATTTAGTAGCGTAGCGATCCGATGGTAGATTTTGAAGCGAAGAGACACGTGTTTCGGATGATAGAACTTTATATTTAAGCTACATATTATGTGCCATTGACTAACCTTATATCCCTAGTAACGGGTCATAGCATCGTTAATTGGACTTTATGTTAACATTTATTAGAGTAGAGTTGCCAGCGTTTGAAAGCCTTGGATTCGTGAATCTGCTTAGCAAAACTTTACTGTTGTAATTGATTATTCAGCAGTGTTGTAGGATGATGTGTTGGGCCTATATGACTAGTATTTTTTATATGACTAGTATTTTTGCAACCCCTTAGTTGCATCTTACCATGTAGGATGCAATCTGGAATGTTGTTCGGTTAAAGAATCATTCCTGATGTGTTTAGTCTAGTAACACAAGCGTTTAGACCTACATGTATATCCTACATTTGATTTCAATTCGGTTGCATTGTAGCGCGCATTAACTCGTTATCCTATCCAGAAAGATATTGTCTACATGTATGTCTCATTAGGTAGACCTAAACATGATAGTGGTGACGGCGCTTGGGGGGTTTCAAGCGAAGGAATCATATTAATCGAGGTAATGATGGCCTAGATGTCGTCTGCCTGTTGTCTCTCGAGAGCGAGACAGGCGAGAGCGATCAGCTGAGCCGAGAGACGTGACCTGTTTTCAGAGTCAACACTTCACAAATTGTGTTTGCGTCGGCAGCGCTCAGTGAGGCATCGATGGCTACCAACGAACATCTCTGGACTTGGCCGCTTGGATGCATAGCCTTCACGGATCCGACAACATGATCCAGCGCAACACAGAATAGATTGGCTTCGATATGGAGGAAGAGAGGGACGGACGGTTGAGGGGAAGGAGGAAGAAACGAAGGAAGGCATGGAGGAAGGGACGGAGGCAAGGAAGCAGATATATATATAAATATATATGTAAAACCTATATATATGTATATATATAGACCTATATTCGGTCTGCATGTCTGTGTGTTCGTATAATTGTATACTTCTTCCTTCAGTGAAAGAGACGAGCAGGCCCCAATGGCAAAACAGGCAGGAAGGTCAAGGTAAAACAGGCAGGGAGGTCAAATGCCCCGAATCAAGATATATCCGCTTGAGACCTTGTAGGAGCATTATATAATTATTGGTGGACCCACACTGCACCGTCATCATCATCATCATCAGCAGCAGCAGCAACAACAGTATTAGTCCCTGTCGTCAGCCATTTGGTGGCGATGAGTTCGAACTTAAGAAACGCTCTCATTTCGAATTCGAATGCGAAACCGCGACTATTGTCGTCATAGCCTATTTATGCTTTATAAAAAATGTCATTGCGACTAACAGTTCTCTCCTTTCTAATAGGTCTACACTTGATAGCGTGTATATCGATATAAAAAATCCCTTCCCATTGCGTAGGGCTATAGCCTGAGTTAAAGCTCTAACCACATAGTAGGCTTTGATCTCGTATAAACTGTGGGATAATGTCAGATGGCCATTACTGGTGTGCAGCGTGAGCCTGTAGGGTAAGAACTAGCGCACTCCGGGTCAATGTTAATAATAATAGGCTAATTAAAACAAAAATTTCGTTCAATTTTAACCTGACAAAAATCAGTACAATTGCAAGTAGGCTACAATACACATCAGTCGATCAAACGGTCGGCGGCCATGTATAGGCCTAGCGCTCATTATGAGCTCAATATTATGTCACCCTCGTCATAAATAGGATGCAATGCTACTTCCATGGTTAGTCAACGTAGGCTACTGTAACAGAGCATTCACTGATGCGCTGAGTCAATATCATGAGTAGTGATTAGGCTACTAATCGAACAATCGAGCTAATCGTGCTAATCGAACGATCGATTAGGCCTAATCAAGTTAATCGTTTAAACGAACTAATCGATTAGTTGGCGGTAACTAATCGCGATTAGTAAAAGTTACTAATTAAAACACATTTTCAACGAGGAACAAAATTTAAAGAGCAAGCCTGAGATCACATCTGATTAAACAATCAGATGTGTTCCTCAGGCTTACTCACAAAAATGGAGCATACGAAAGATTATAATTTGCTGGCTTAATTAGGGGCCGTTCACATATATAACGCTCAAGGGGTAGGTGGGCGGGTTCCGGCTTTGTTAGCGTTATACTGTGTAGGGTGGAGGCTAGGTTGAAGGTTTCGTTATATAACAAACTTTTTTCGGCTTATGCTATTTTGCCTCTTTGCCTACCAATTGGAAATTCCATGTACCACTGACCTTCATTGTTTAATCGAAATTCACAATACGTTGTGAACAAAAACTAGCACCATTAGCTGCCACCTGGCGAATTAATTTGTCGTTCTTACTTATTATTTGTAAATCCATTTTTAAGAATTTTCTGTTAGCAATTTCCTGTGCATAGCTTTAAACGCTCTAAAATTCAATTTTGTGTGCTTTGTCCTGATTCTGGTTAAAATTAAAATTAATTCACTTGAAATAATTATTTTGGTAGGTATTATCATAATGTTTGATTTCATTTTCTATAGTATGTGTTAATAGTTTATGTTTGCTTAAACACCTAATTGCAGTTGTAATAATACACTTTGTATAGGGCCTACATCATACGCTATTAAAAAGGTAGAGCTGTACCGCGAACCTATCGATATATAAATTACCTGATAGTGCAATATTAAACCAAACCATTCTGTGTAATACTGTAATGCTCATTTCTTGTGCAAAACAGGAGGGAAGCCAAAATAGTGCTTTAAAATAGGATGTACGTCACTACCATGCATTAGTTAGCATGCTGTATTAGTTGGCCTACATGTAGATAGACACATGGTGACAATCGTCGACTACCCAATATAGTTACCGTAATTAATACAAGTGAATCTTTGTGCCATTAAAAGTCCGATTATTAAGAAGCAGACTACCTCAATACATCCGGTCTAACCATCATTGGCACGAGAGAGAACACAATTTTAAGATAGCTTTTATTGTTACATAGCTAATAGGGCGAATGATGACTTTTTACTGCAGTTCTTGAAATGGATAAAGGCAATTATCAGCTGTTCGAACCACTACTATTAAAGTGCTAACTAACATTGTATTGTTATAAAAGTTTCATATTGTACAATACAATTATGTCGATTGTATGTCTTTTAACGTGTTTATATACTTGGGTGGGGGTAGGGGTAGGTAGCATATCTGTTATATAATATAGGGGTGGGGTCACAGCTGCTGTTTTATAACGTTATTAGGGGTAGGGATGGGCCAAAAATTAGGATTTTATGCGTTACATAATATGTGAGCGGTCCCTTAGACAATTAGCCTAGGCTCAATTTGGAATTGGGAAGATATTGATTCTTCTGCGGACACCGGTCATAGATTGATATTTTAACTGTCCAATAATAAGCAGCATATAATCTACGAAGAGTCTGCAATCTGCATTGTGCCGGTGAAAAAGCTGGTCTCCTTGACGTGACTTCTGTGAGCGCTGAGAAATCTTCGAGGATTTGCATCACATTACTTACTTGTTTGTTCTTGTTTGAATCATTAGCATACTTCGAATATCTCTGACCATGTTCAGAGTAGCAGTAGCCAACGGATAAGGCGGTTGGCATAGTAACGGTTGAGGATTTCCGCAATGTGTCTGCCTTGATTTTGTATTGACATGAGAGAAATTTAAAAAAGTGCCGTGTGAGGTTTGATAAAGCGCTGATACTGATTCACTTGCTGTAGCAGTTTCTTACCGAAGCCAATAACATCTTAAAGCTATATAGCTAGTGAATAGCTGTAAGGGAGTATGTGTTTAGCCAGTGTGTTATAAACGCATCTCGAATATCTAGCAATAGAAAAAGTGGCTAACTACACACTGGGCTTTTTTGGCTTAAATTAATTAGGAGTTAGAACTACTGTTAAAAGCTGAGTATTAGTCGTTGGCAAATATGCAGTAGATCACGGCCAGGTAAATACCGTAGATCACCCAAACTGATCATATAATGCGACGTATACTGTTTCAGAAAAACAAGCCAGTGAAGATGTCGGGACCTGCATGTGGATGTCAAGAGCACAATGAAGCTCGAAGAAGGGAGGTCATCTTCATGAAGAAGGCTTATCAACTTCAGGCAGTAGGATTTGTTTTTCTGACAAGAATTTCTGCTTTCGTCTGAATTTCAAAGTTGTACATTTCTATGAAAGTAGCAGCAAATTTGTGCATTATGTGAGCTTATCAGTTAAATCAATCATGCTTCCAGTTTACTTTTATATATGACTTTGTTGAATTGTAGTTACAGTAGTGACTCTTAAAAAGTCCATTATTGGCTACAGGGTGTTCATAGTCGTTATGCCAGTATTTAGTATGATAAAACAATACAAAATAGTTTATACTGAATGTATAACTGATTGCAAACTTGATGATAATTGAGAGCACTGTATTTTTAATTGTTGTTAAAGAATTTGCCATTTTGGAAAAGTTTAGTTTAATTCTTTAACCTGATTTTTCACTTTATTCTGTTACAGTCAAATAAGCTCAACTCATGTCAGCCTGAATTTGACAAGAACCACCGCAGTTGTCCATCACATTCCTGCTGTATTGAGAGAAAGTATGATGATGCAATATATGGCAAATATTCTTATGAGGGCCTTACAGCTGAAGAGTAAGTTCCACTATGTTTGCCATACAGTTACACAGTTCCTAATTGCAATTGATTTTTAAGATGGGAATATAAAGTTTAAAGTGCAGAAAAATATATGCTAAATATCCTGTGAACCTTGTAAAACATTAATGGCCATTGCTGGTCATGAATAAACATATTGTGTTTACCAATCTGATGTTTATACTGCTGTGTATTTGTTGGTCATCAGCATCACTTAATGCAGAAAGAGTATGTAATAAAAACTGGGAGAGTATCTTTCAAAAGCTAAACCCGACCTCACCAGGATAAGGTATATGTAAACAGGGCAGTACTGAGCTATAATTGCACCCTGTGCCTAGCATCAATCTGGCGCCACCGCATTTTGAAAATAGTATTTTCGCCCTGTGCCTGGCATCAATATGGCGCCCCCGCATTTTGAAAATAGTACATTTAATGGAATAGTAAGTTATTCCATCCTGAAATTTGCGCCCTTTCCACATTTGCACCCTGAGCCACGGCCCCGCTGGCCCCCCTCGGTACGGCCCTGTATGTAGACCCTAGGTGTCACAATGACAGAACAATTTAGCTTGACATTCATGTAAGCAACACCATCAAGGCTAGGCAGTCTATGTATGCCGTCTGGATTCTAAAATCACATGGGCTTACAGAAAAAACTCTGAGTGATCTTAAATATGCAATTACAGTGTTGCAATGCTCTCTGTAACCCCGGCATCGTAGGGTTTCAAGGGGAAAGGGATGTGCATATTTAGGCTAATGTGCAACGGCTGGTTCTATCTAGACAATTATCGTAATTCTGTCAAAACTTTGAACAATTTTGCCAGAAGGCAGGCTCTAACCTTTTTTCAACCATCATCAGCAACGTTGCACATGCATTTCATCAGCTATTGCCTCCCATTATAACTTGCATATTTTATATATTAAGGTAAGCTCTCTAGCTCATAAACCTTAGGTCACTTGGATGCTTTATTCTTCAATTTATTCATGTAATTTTATGACAAACTATGTACACAGTACACCAAGGTGTGGTTAGCAGTTGGCTTTTCAATAAAGGAAACACTAACTTTTAACAAAACTTGGAGTTTCACTGAAAGTTCAAAGTACTCATATTGTTGTTTAATCTTTTGGTGCTGCAGAGCCAGGCGCTTGGCTGAATATGAAAAACAAATACGAAAGCCTCGGGTGTCCTACACAGCAAAACTGCCATTCAGGTTCAATGTAAGTGATGTAATAATGATAGTCTTTCTTTGAATGGATCTTTCAGCTCTTATGACCCAGGGTTTTAATCACCATCCCCTTGGATTAGGAAATTATGGTTACTGTTCCTCTCATCAGTATGTGTGTGTATATGACCATTCACTGTTCAGTGTTGTATTGTGTTCTACAACACTTTAGCAACAAGAGCATGCTAAAAGTGAATGGGAACAATGCAGCTCAACAATAAAGTGTTAATGTCCTTGTTAATTTTTGTTTTACAGATAAAACACTTGAGGATTTGACATTAGAACATTTCTATTGTAGTTATTTCTAGATCCATCCTTTGATTTCTATATTCATATAAATTTTTAATCATATCTTTGAAGTCTGAAACTGAATTTCAATTAGTGTAACTCAGATCACAATTAAACCAGACGATTTCTTGGGCTTGAACTAGTCTCCTTGTTAGTGAGATGCTATGCAAAACATTTCTTCCTGTAGAGGAAATAATATGTTTTACTTTAATAGCTGTAACAATAATTAATTACTCTGTTATAATGACAAGAATGTTTCTTTAAGCACTTTAAAGCTTAAAGGGTTATTTTTGTAATTTTAGAATTTCGATTATTTCAGTCAACGTTAGACATAACCTTTGAAAGCAATCATGCAAAGGGTGATCCATTAGACCACCTGCATCAACCAAGATTATCCAAACAATATCTTTAAAAGTATTGGACAGAACTTGTTTAGTTGTTAGAGTGTCTTAGATTTACATCGACTCTGAACTTTATGTCTTCTGTAAATGCTGAATGGGAATCGTTGGCTGGGTATTTGCTAACTATCTGAACGTCATAAACTGAGGAGTATTACACAAAATTTCTTGTGCACTCTATCTAAAAAACATTAGAGGGAACATTGCCTGTAAATATCTCCAGGCCATGCAGGCAAAATTGGCGGCATCTGTCCTGAAACGTTCAATGATTATGTATGTATGTATCTGAAACTTACTCTCTTAAACCATACTATATAGCCTTTTAAATGCTGTGTAATGTAGTTTCAATTTGGCATTATTGGATCAACTTATACTACATAATTAAACTGACAAGCACACTTAATAACTTATTAATTTTCTAACGGACCTCTAATTAATTTTCTAACGGACCTCTCTGCATAGTAGTCAGTGGAATAGTTTACGATTTTTCCAAAATAGGTTTGCTTTGCAGGAATATATTTAAGTGTGGGGTTCAAATCCTATTCTATTTACGGATTTATAAAGCGCCTCTCACAGTACAATTTAATCAGAGGCGCTCCTAGTGCGAAAAACCCCTAGAGAAAAGAAAAGTCTTGAGATAACGAGCAGAAACAGTTGTGCTACTAGATTGCAGCACGAGTCACAGCAGGAAGGCTGTTCCATAGCAAAGGGCCAACAGAGGCATAGGCATGATGCTGAGCTGTGGCAGTTCTACACCAAGGTACTAGAAGGTCCTGAGGGTCTAAAGAGCGGAGAGGATGTCCAGAGGTAGCCGAGATAGGTTGTCCGATGTAATCACAAAGATAGCATGAAGCTTTACCCAGAAACGCTTTGCATGTAAGAAAGAGGATTTTGAACTGAATCCTATCAGTTAGGGGAAGCCAATGAAGATGTTGAGTCATGAAAGTAGAAATATATGAGAAACGAGGAAGTCCGATGATCAGACGAGCAGCTGCGCTGAGTACAGACTGGAGCAGAGTGAGGCGGAGTTTTGGTAGGCCGATGAGTAATGAGTTACAGTAGTCAATGTGGGAACAGATGAAGGCATAAACCCTGGACGAAGAAATTGTTGAGAACACAGATCGTTGGATGGCACATTGTCGCTGCAAATGATAAAAGCTGGACTGAAAGAGATTAGAGATATGTACAGAGAAATATAGAGTAAGTAATGTCAAGAGTAACACCCAGATTGCAAACATTTGTCAGGAAAGTAAACTGAGGAAACTTCTTTGCAAGTAAAGTGTGATCAAGATTAAGCAGCTGCTGGGGGGTCCCCAACCAGATCAATTGAGTCTTGGAAGAGTTTAGTGAAAGACGATTTGAGGACATCCAACAGTTTAGGTCAGCATAGAGAGATTCAATAGATTAGGAAAGAGCAAGCTGGTCATTAGAGAAACCATGCATGAAGGCCTGGACATCATCAGCATAGAGGTGAAAGATCATTGAACCCTAAAATCCTTTTGAGACTATTTCTAGAAGAATCATGATAGTGATTACATTACAGTATCATTTAAGGTCAGCAGTCTATAGCTGTGTGCAACTCAAATATATTTTGTCATGTTCAGGCTTGCATTGCTATTTAAACACATCGGATTAGTCTGATTTAGCAATATTAAGTTGTCATTGCAGCATCAAAACAAGATATGTGACGACAAATGCCAACAAGAAAGTTGCAAATTTTGTATTTAAAATTTTTTAATCTAAATTTGCAGCTGTATCCTACATTTATACAGTTTACACAAACATTGTTACTTATATACATAACTTTTACATAAAATCAAAGTTCAAATAAAACTCTGGAAGACTAAATTAAACCAGCGTCATCAAATCTTGTCAATGCTTACCCATTTTTGAAACTATGCCTTTTCTCAATACTACTAACTGCAAAAATCAATAAGTCGTTATGCCACTGTAAAAAAAAATGAGTGGAATTTGTGGCAAAGACGTAAGCCAAGCTATATGAAGTGCATATATGGTCTTTGATCTTGGTCATTCAGTCAAATAGGAAAATAAAACTAAAGCTACAAGGTAATAGTTGATTCAGCAAAGTGAAGCCCAATCAAAGCTGATGCTACTAAATGTTATTTAAATATTCAAACATAGGATCAGAATAAACAGCTGGAACAGTTGAAGATGAAAGAATGCAGAGAAAATATAAGAGAAGATGTAAAGTGCAGCATAGATAATGGAAGGTAGTTGCTAATTTATTACATGCGGCTTGGTCCCACATTCATTCGCTCAGAGCACTTATATGGCTCCCTTCAGACCTAATCATGAGTGCTCCCAGCCCAACCACAACTAAAGAAAAGACTTATGGGTGAACCACAAGTGAAAAGCAGAGGAATGTCATTCCAGATGGAAGGCCCACAAAGAGAAAAGTACTGCCTAATAGCAGTTAGCCCACGGAACCAGAAGCCAATCCTCCTTGCAGAGTGAAACGCCCGATGCGTTGCAACATCAGACGCAGAGCGGCAAAGATCGTGCAAGTAATATGGAGCACATCCCTGAACGTATCGTGACACCAGAGCAGCTATGCAGTATGAAATCAGCTGGGACACAGGCATCTAATGTACCACATCATGCATGTATGCTGAGACAGGAGCAAATGTAGCCAAGTTCAAAACCCAATGTTGGTGCCCCAGGACTCAAAGGGTTGAGCCATACCATGAGAAGAGCAGCTGGGCATCCTTTCTTGATGGCGTACATGACTATATCGCATGTTCAGTTTCACATGATGCAATGACATTTAAATCCCTGATGGGGTGAAAGATAGAGGACTAGACATCGGACAAAATGTGAGCATACATGCGAGACCATGCAGAATGACATCAAGAGATACATCCAGAAAAGTCAGCCAAAATAATCATTAATCCACCAACAAGGAAGACATGCAGTCAAGTAAGAACAAACATCAATATTTGTAAGTAAATTGTGAAGTTTTCAAATGTTAAATTTTGACAGAAATGATTCTTTTTGGCAACAATATAAACCTTTGCTTGAAAGAATGAAAATTCTATAAACTGCTTCTATGCAACTCAATTATAATACTCAACAAACTCTGATAGAACACAGTACATAATATCTTAAAATCTAAACTTCGCAAGAAATTTTCTTTACTTTTGATTTATACATTACATTATATCAAACAATGCCAAGTACAAAAGTACTACACAAAATGCACACAAATCTGGTTTTCATAAGTTCTGGGTAAAACTCATGGCTCAAACATGGAAGCAGATCTGTGCTGGCATTTTCTCATCACAGAAATCACCATTAGTTGGCTGTAGTAAACAGCAGAGTCATAAATCCTTCAGTTTTTTTAAAAATCACTAAAGGTAAAGGATGCAGTTTTAAGGTACGACAATTTACTCGTAATTTTTCATACTAGTAACTTGGGTGTCACTGATTTTCCCAATAAGAATACACTGACATCGCACACTTCATTAAAGATCGTTTGAAATGCAGATATTGTGGCAGAAGACGCACAAATCATTCTAACAACTGATTGTACAAATCACAAAAATATTGCAGAATATTCTGAAGCTATTTATGTTCATAATGAAACCATAATGATATCAACATCATTGATGATAAGGATAAAATGACACTGTCACAATACAGATAAAACAGTGCCTTAATTTTAATGTACCACAGTTTTATTCATATTGCTATACACAATGATGTGAATGTTGCTTACACCACAAGAACAGAAGCTTAGTCAAACACAGAGACAAAGAAATGAGAACCAATACCAAATATGGTATCACAACCAATAACACTGCAGTCGCATAAAACTAATCATCAACTTGTCAGAAGAACTATAATGATCGTTGACCAATCAACACAGGCACCACATCTTCACTGAAAATTGTAATGGTCGTAAAATGTGCCAAAAGACAAACTGTACAATGTACATGAAATGACAACACTAAAATGCATCATTAATGAAAGTGCCAACATGAAAACTGGAGACAAAACGACTATGAAGACAAAAGGTTCCTAATTAGTAGGCAATAGCATGCATAATTTGCAATGAAGTCATCTGGTAATCCGTATAAGTCATGATTGTTGTAAGAAAACTTCAATATATATCTAGTAAAACTTTGCATTTTAGTTTCATTCAAGTCAGAGGTGTCTGGAATCAGACTAAAAATGCAAAGTTGCTGCAGTTTGCAATTCCAATCCATATTTCTGAAAGGTGCAAATTTAGGCAAAACTATTTACAGCAGAATTTCCTATAATCTAAAAAAGTACATTTTTCTTATCAATGTTAGAACAGCCAGAATTTAGCAAACACTATTTGCTGAAAAACACAATCTCAGTTTTTAAGCAGCCAACTTTCTAGCATAGTGCCACATATCACAAACCAAAACCATCTATTCCTCAGTTTAAGACGACAATACACAACTATTAGCGCACTAGTCCTTTTTAATGGACGAGTTAAACCCATTACATGTGGCACAGTGGCCGATCAGTTACAGCGGTCAGCCGGTAACGTTCAGTGTGTGCTGAGCGCGCGGGTTCGAGCCTCGTCCGGGGCGTCAGTCACTGTTTAGGGACCTTGAGCAAGTCCTTCGCGCACCATTGCTCTGCAGTAGAACTGCAATTGTGCCGTTGAGGCGTGTGTGTGCACTTCTGAGCAAAAGATGTTGGAAGAAGGGCGGTATCAAATTTAGGAAAAAAAAAATTACTGTTAGCCATCTGGTCTTCATTCACTAGCATCAAGTGTTCTCCAAGTGTACATTTGCAATGTATTCTGCAGCGAAAATACCAACTAAATCCCTATATGCATGTGCATTTGGACATTTATATAGTGCCCTTCAAGAACTTCCCAAAGTCTTTTAAATGTGCTAAGCGGATGAAACTCTGTGATACATATAATGATACTGGAAAATCACTAACACTAAACCAAGCCAAAGAAACTACTCGCTAAAATGCCAATGCTTCCCAATTTATTCTCTTTGGAAAATCAACTTGGAATAACTATTAAGCTGCTGGCTGACCAATTGTCAGCCATTTCAGTCGTATAATGAATATGCACATGAACTCTTGAAGCCATCACAATCTGGTAAAACATGCACTCAACAATAACTGATAATACATGTGAATTGTTATAAGTGCTACTGAAGAAATATTCTCAGACCAAGATTACAAATAAAGATTATAAAGCAAGACAGAGTATTTAAATTCCTTAAGCAAGATTGTTCTGAAACTTAATGGTCGCAAGTGACCAACCACACTAATACAGACAATCACTATGCTCATATTTACCAATATTACCAGCAATTGTCTCTAATCCTACCTCAGTTCCTGTACTCTACCCAAGAAGCCATAAACATTAAAAACCCATTCTTACACTCTTCACATGCTAAAAATATCTCAAGAAAGAGAATATAAATACTTAACATAACAACAGCTCATTCCAGTATATTCAACCATCCTATTTTTAGAACTTAGTAAAAATGAACCACAGCTAATTCATTATTCCTAATCTATCCTTAAAACTGAGTATTCACTCATTAATTCAAGCCACTCAGACAATTTTGGAACAACATTTAGGTACCTTTCCATAGCATATCTGATAACAAGATACATGTTAAAATTTTACCTAAAATTAGAGACTTAAATACAAAATCAATGTGTAAAAAGCGTTCACCTTCTTAAAGAAAAACTTTACTTAGGCATATCCTCACAGTAATTAACCCAACAGTTTCAATTCCACAGTGACATTACAGAACAGCAAATCATACAATAACTATGATGCCGTAATAAACCTACAAAACCAATATTTCACAACTATATGCATAAACCCAGTTTGGAGCCATCAAATGAGAATCTGACATTATCTACAATTAGTTCATGGCAACAATTTGATTATGTCATTCACAGTTTCTTTCATTGCACCTATATTAAGTAGGCGACAATAGAGGTTACTGCTGATTTTGAATGACACTTTGATAATGTTCAGTTACAATTACAAATTACAATTACATCTGTTATAAGTCATCAGTTTTGATTTTATCACCTAAATGAAATAATAAACTCATATAAATCTTTGTTGGCTGTCTTTTATTCCCAAGTATTTTGAGACATCCTGACTTAACGGACTATCGTCAATTAAGACAAACCAATTTTTCACAAGTTGTGTTAGTGCATTGAGTTTTGCTAAAAGTGACACTTAAACCTCAAGAGCATTTATAAATACTCTAATACATAAACATGTATAAAAAATATATATTATGCATATGTATGTATATAGATATACATAACCTGGTTAATACACATATATCAAGAGTTATTTGCTGAGAAATGTATGCAACAGCTTGTATGAGCCAGAAACTTGTGGCTTGCTACTGTTGCACTGCTACTGTAAGTTCATGATTGTTCCTGGTGTGCATCTGCTATATTTGTACCTTCATTCATAATAAAAGCACATATTAGATGTGCTTATATATATATATCACACAAACCACTGAGAAGAATATTATTACACTTTTACACACACATAATTATAATGCAGGCAAAGTTATAGAAATTTAAATTAAAACTTGTCAGAACATCCCATAAATAATGCTGTTCAATGCAGACCAAATAAATCAATATCAGTCTGTAAAACTGTTGGATAGTAGCTCAAAAAATGTTTCCACAGAAAAAATAAATGAGTCACATAATATCATTTTCTGGAAAAGGCACTTTATGGCTAATGCTTGCCATTCATTTAGCCATATGTTCAGAGCTGATGGAAGACATGATGAAATCTATCCTAACATCTAAACAGTCACCGCAGCAGCAGCGTCTCTAGTTGGCCAACCATCATGACTACGTTCTCACCGCACTTCTGCCATTTGTCCTACTCCTCCTTACTCCTGTTGCTGGTACTGGCCTTCAGTATTTGTTGCAAAGTCATCGAAAAAGTCCTTGAGGAAGGCAAACGTCGGCCTTTTCTCACACAGCTTGTCCCAGCACTGCAGCATTATACCATAATAATTAGGCGGGCACTCGATCCCTGGACCGGATGGACGAGGCATACGATAACCACTCTGCAACTTCTGCAGAGTTGTGCTGTTATCCATACCTGAAATACATGATGACCATGTGTTATTCCACAGGTAGACAATCTAGCAAAAAAATTGTTGTTAATTAGAATGCTGTACTTTGAACTGTATTGTACACCAGAGTGCAGATATGCAGTTGGTTAAATAAAGAATATACTTACTTACTTAATACATTGCTTCTGACTGTCTAACGACATCAACAGATAAAATACATTTTTCTATTCTGAGTACAATAACTGTGTTAGGGTATTCTTCATTGAATAACATACAAAGATCGATCAGTGCATGACATACCAGGATAAGGTACTCTTCCAAATGTTATCATTTCATACATAAGTATTCCATATGACCAGACATCAGACTTCGTGCTGAAACGGCGTTGAAATGCAGCCTCGGGGGCCGTCCACTTGATTGGAAACTTTGTGTCTGCAACAATGAAAAAGTCAGCTTCAGAACTTCATGTAACACGATGCATTGATCCTACAAGTAGATGATGATAATAAAACAAGTCTTGCTTTGCTCCCTGAACAAAAGTTACTTTATCTTGCTTTTGTAATTTTAGTGACCAGCAACCATATGTTGACACACTTATGGCTAAAACAAGCTACAAGAACAATAATTCGAAGATCACTTAAACTTTGTTTGAAAGAACTTCTGGACAATTTTCCTAAGAACACACAAGAGAAAACGTATATTATAAGGCACTGAAAGATATATTTTAATTTATTTTTAACTTCTTGCATCTCCATTTCTTAGAGAACACTGGCTCCCTTCATTCAACAGGTAGACATATTAATGGCAACTCAGCAACCACAAACCTCTCCCTCTTTTTTTGCTTCTCTACCCTTCTACTCAGGTTCATACATCCAAAGTCCCCATTTGTAATGCTTTCTAGCACTCTCCTTCAACCTGCTATAACCCTCCTTCGTCATCCAGCCCAATAACATAAGTTTTAGTCACTTGTCTCTTTTCCCTCCATTCTAACCTCAATTGCAGCTCTTAAGAGGTGTCCCCTCATTATGTGGCCCACCCATTTCCTCTGTCTGCTTTTAGTTATTCCTATCAGGGATATTTTTCGTCCACCATTTGTAGTATCGCTTCATTTGTCCATCCAGCTGACTGACTCACTCCATCCTTCATCATATCCATATCTCAAAGGCCGTCAATCTTTTGATGTCTTCCTTCCTCATGGTTCATACCTCTTATTCATATAGTACCACAGTCCATATCACAGACTTGATTATTTGTTTCTTCAGATTTTTATTTAGCTTTCCTCTCATACATTCCTTTCTTTTGTAGAAAGCATCTTTACTTATAACTATTGCATCATTTGTGATCATGCTTCATTTCAAACAAAAACCATGCATCAAACTTCTGCCAAATTAAATGCAAACATCATGACACAAATAATTAGTAAAGAAATACTCCTGCAAACCCTCTTTGGCTGTGTAGACATCAGAGTCATCTGGACCCAGACCACCCTCCAGAATACGAGCCAATCCAAAGTCAGCAACTTTGACAGTGTTGTTTTCACCAACAAGTATATTTGCTGCTCTCAAGTCACGATGAATGTATTGCTGAGACTCCAAATAAGCCATGCCATCAGCAATCTTTATAAAATTAAAATACAATACATCAATTTTCGTCTATGTTACATAAACCCTCTGAAAGAAAATTTATTCCAGTATTATACATTAGTGAAGCACCTAAATATTCTCTACCACTATCCATTCACGGCTATGGCTGAACCGTGATCTGTGACAGCAACAAAGATGCCTTTGCAGTAGCAGTCTTCTAATGGCAGTACACGTACCACTAGTAATGCGCTTTTCAACGATAAGTGAGTGGCATGCAAAAAGACTCAAAGGTTTCAACATATTTACGACATTTTCTCAAAGCCTCCATTTGAAGTCAAATGCTTCAAAATGTGTTGTTTGCTGGGGCAAGCGAGCATACAATGCTCCACCTAATATTTAATTGCAATGGGACTTTGTGATCACCTTTTACCTTTTTTTAAATCTGACCTTTGTTAGTGGTATACCATTATTTGATTTTTTTACCTGGTGATACAACAAAAATAGAGTTAGAAAATTATTGGGCTCGTGGAGCCTTCTCACATGAATGTATCTGATTTGCTAATTGAAAATCTGCCTCATAGCACAAGTACTGCAGAAGCAGCTCCCAATTTGGCAGCCTAAGTATCAGTTCGTCCTTTTGACTTTGAAGACACAAGGTCAGAGGTTAGAGTTCATGACCAGCTTGGACTGCCATCTGAAACCAAGACTACTAAAGATCATGGGAGACTTCTTTTCTGTTTCATTGTGTTGCTACAAAAATCCAGTACTTCAATATGATTGCTGCCAGGGCATGTTTGATGAGCTAGACATCTGTGAAGACTAGCCCTTCCAGAGATGCAAATTCCTCTTGCTAAGAATAATTTTCTACATCCTCAGAATTTGACACCCTAGGCAATAATACTAAGATGAAAAAGATGAATGTACAATATTGTATATATGCACTAATATATTGCACCTGTTAAGAACCTCTAAAAGATAGCAAGAATGTCTTGAAGGCAGTAGACCAATGCCATTGCCCTCGTTAAGTAAGCACACAATGAAAGCCAGAAGACTGCATAGGGTAGATAACACTCACAGAAACACCAGCTCACCTGAGCCGCCATGTCTATGATGTGATGAACCAATACTGTTCGGCCTCCTTCTTTGTGCAGGTACTCGAGCAGAGATCCATTCACCATCAGCTCGGTAATTATATACATCGGCTCACCCTGTGTACAGACACCCATTAGCTGCACAAGCTTACGATGTCGCAACTTGTGCATGATCTTTGCCTCTTCGAGAAAAGCCTCAGCAGTCATTGAACCAGGCTTTAATGTCTTCACAGCCACATCAACCATTCTTCTCCATTTACCTACCAACACATGTAATCTATGCATTTAGTTTCATCATCATAGAGAGTTCAGAAATTGTTAGCTTCCTAGAAAATCTGTAAGCAGACTTAAGCATTTAGTAAAATTGCAAGAAACTCTAGTACTAAAGAAATGTGTAGCACGCAATGAAAATCTTTATTTAAATTTATCACAAGTTTTACGCTAAGAACACATTCACCTCTTAAAGCAATTTTTTGCTTGCCTCTGCACAATGGGTAACATGCTGTAGGTCATTAAAACATTTCCACTTCCACTCTTTTAAATGTCATTGTACACAATAAGTAGCACGCTGACTCATATATTTATACAGAGCATTAACCGTTTTGACCTTTGAGTACCTATTAGTATAAATCCACGATAGTTTTGATAACAGAGCAATACACATACATCAAGTCAATAATAATTGTTAATAATCATCAAAAATGGAGTTATCTTAGAAATTATTACTATCACAGCTCGAATATGATATGCATTTCCAGCAATGGTCTATCACCTTCCGTGGAACTCAGAGATCATATGAATTACTTCACACTCTGTTACTAATACAATCTACTAACTTCTATAACACCTGCATCTATCTTTCTATCTATGTAATTTAATTTAAGATAACTGTTCAGAGCCACTCCCAACCCATACATGGCCAAAGAAGAAAGTCTTGAGAAGTTTATAGAGGTATCATAATGAAGAAGTCCCGCAAAAATCATCAGTTGACGGTTGCCTCATGCAAAACCAGTCAAGACTTTTAATCTAATGGAGAAATCCAGTGAAACTCCAAAAGTTCAGGTTAACCTCAGCAGTAAATTAGGATTAACAAAACTACATTTAGTGCTTTTCTACAGAAAGCAGCTAAGCACTGCTAAGCCAAACGATTTCACAAATACTATATTTACCACTAAAGACTTCACCAAATTGACCAGCTCCAAGGCGTCTTGTTGTCACAATCTCTGACCTCTGAACTTCCAGATCCTTGAAAGG
This sequence comes from Bimastos eiseni, assembly GCA_959347315.1. Taxonomy (NCBI): domain Eukaryota; kingdom Metazoa; phylum Annelida; class Clitellata; order Crassiclitellata; family Lumbricidae; genus Bimastos; species Bimastos eiseni. The sequence goes on along the minus strand of OY365806.1, from coordinate 22,599,630 downwards.
AATGGCTTCCGGTTCCTTAGGGCATGCTTTTGTCAGAACATTGCAGAGGCCATCAGCAGATTCTTAAAGAGTATTTAAGTAAACGTTAGTCGAATGTTCCACGAGCGAAAACATATAACACAGTGGAGGTGCTAATCATTACAACAATTCTAGCAACTTCTGTCAATCTTTTACAAACAAAAAGAATACTTGAGGAGGAAATGAAGGAATCACATTCTGCAGTTCTAAGCATTCAGATACAAGCAACTACTGACCGAATCTAATACAATACAATCAAAATAAATTGTTAAAACAGATCTACTGGGGAACATAACATAGAACACATCCTTTTTTGCCAAAATTATCTGATCCAGAATTCAGTAAGTTCCAAAAATTCTGTGAAAATATCTGACAACATCCTGCTAGTTTGTGACAACATTGTGAAATAAATGACCAATAACCTCATTTTGGGGATGTCATAATACTTTCTGCATCACTAAGGGATACTGCAGTCTGTTGAAAATAAATCACTTTAACATGACCATGATTAAGAGCAATACAAGCAGTCTAAATTGTGGACTGCTTGAGTGATTGATTGAGGTTATTTATAAGACACATCAGCACAAGTGCTCTACATATTTGATAATATTTGAAAAAAAAACACCATGACGGTCAATGGCAATGAACCTCATGGTTTACTGCAAAAGCCCAAAGTTCTGACAAGTGGTGCATGTTGCCTCTTCTACATGACATAAAGACTGACTTACTTCTGTAGTGCTCCACAAGTTCCAGAAGATCAGTGAATATCTTCCTAGGGCTAATGTAAACTCTTCCATCTTCCATCTTGCGTATACGATAGTGCTTTATAGTGACTTCCCTCATTTCATTGTTAAAATCTCGAATTGATAAAGCGTAAGATCGGTTGTCTAAACATCATCAACATCAAAAGGATATAAAACATTAATGGAAACAAAAGAACAGCAGAAATGCAGATAAAAGGCTAATGAAAACATGGAGTAAATTAAACACACACCCATGTCTGAAGACTTACTGTAACACAAATTCTGTTAATTGGTGGTCAAAAGCGCAGTTCCGAAAATAATTCACCAGTAGATACCATCATCAACGGTACATTTTCTACACAACTAATCTGACACAGCCTATCATGTCTATGTGAACCCATGTGCTCCACATACCAACCCAACTATAGAAACATTGATGTAATTTGCCCCACCACAATGGTGCAATGATCAGTTTTCACTTAAGCATCAACACTGCTCAATCAATATCAGAGTACACAACAGAAGACTATTCCTCAGAACTAAGAGTTACAACTGAACTGATTTTTACCTATATATTCAGTCTTAGCGTAACAAAGGCGTAACAAACCTTGGCTATTTCGGATGAGAAACGTTCCCCGAGGATTGCCAGGCAGCATAAGCTGTTTATCAGCCTCTCGTCGATCAATCGATATCCACCAACTGTTAATGCAGCATCGGCAAAAAGGCTACTATGACTGAGAGATATGGTCATTTAGATAGTTAACGAAGACCTATGAGCTAACAATTACCTAAAGTGCCTTCAATTTACCTATCTCATAACTTTCACTTTCATATATTCTTCACTATATCATGTTCACTGTATGACTTAACTACCAAAATAAAATTACATTTGCTGCCAAACTTCCTATTCAAAATCAAGTCACACATTTATTGAAGTCATACACCCACGCATGCACACATAAACAACAGTATGCATTAAGCGATAGAAACACTAATGCACCTGTCCTTTTAAAGGTACCCTAACGCCACTAATGGTGTTATAAAAATATAAATATATAAGTGACAGCTACACATTGAAGAGCCTTCTAGTTTACTGAACACAGCTTGCCAACTGATATAATTCTAGTTCTCAATTATGTCACTTTGTTTAAATTTATGCTAAATTATATACCTCTTGTAAGCTATTGTGCATTTGCTGGCAGTCCAAAAAGAATATTCTTACTTGTTAACTTACATAAACAGCACACTTTACCATTTCCTACTCTGTCAGTGTGTGTCTATTAGCAAGTCATTAGCATTAAACTGTACACTACATGTTTTCCAGCTGACATGCTTCAGTGAATACAATAGATTCTAATAGAACAATGTGACTACTAAACAGCCTACTTACTATGTACCACAAACACCTATGAATAATTTTTCTGTAAAGGGCAACACAGAGATCTAAAACAATAAAATAAACGTTCGAAGCAATATTGTACATACTCTTGTGACTCTGGTCTGTTGTCATCGACAACTACATAGTTACTCGGAATATATCCAGTGTGGCCAGAAGTAGTGTGTCTGGCCATCAGCCAATCGTCATTGTCACTGAAATAATTAAAACTCAGATTCCCAGAATCAAGTCAATAACATCAGCTTTACATAATAAAATATAAAACTTATAATCAAATAAGTTTAATACAGCCATATAACGGTAATGTGTTAATTATTATAGTTTTATACATGGTCCAAACTATTTCTCTCCAAACAGCCCATAGAAGATATGCAACCATTAACAGATCAAACCAACATCCAAAATGGCAATTTACTAGATGGAAAGACAGATGGTGACACCTACTTGGATGAAACAATGACCATTCTGTCCCCTTTTCGGAACCCAAGGTCATCACCCTGTCGTGGATCATAGTCATACAAAGCACGCACCACTTTCTGCGATGCTGAAAATTTAAATCACACGATGATAAACATGAAATGAACACCAACATAAGAAGATCTTTGCTTAGCTGAATTTAACATAACTTTCAGAAGATTTTGCTTAGCTTCATTGTAACATGGCACACACAAGAAGACAAGACCAACAGAAGATATTCAACAGAATATATTCAGAAGCAGCCTGTAATGTTGTGGAGAGGAGTACAAGTTCGAGTCTTGCAAAAGGCAGTTACAATCAATCAATCAATCAATCAATCAATCATACAATCAAGTTACAGTGTAGGGACCTTGATTGAGCATGTCCTCCTTCGCTCACAATGGCCCTGGGCCATCTATGCTCTGTCATGTGCACTTATAAACTTTGGAAGGACAGCAATATGAAATGCATTTGTATTGCAAATGGTGGACCCAGTAGTATAGCAGAGAAATAAAAATAGCTTCAGTTTGACGCTGGCTGAGCTAAGCAACTGTATGATGTTGGCCTGATTGAGCATAGCCTATTAATAGGTTGGCTTTATGGCTGTTTGTTACATGTAACTGTAGATGCTGTTTGGACAATAAATATGTCATACTGTATTGACAACATATATATATATATATATATATTGCATCTATTTATGTAATTGGATAGAATTAATTCCTCACAAAGATGACTATAAGCAACCATCTATTGCTACAGTCTGTTAATGTGAATTACAGAGGAATTCTAGCTGAAGGTAAACTGCCTGACCAGTGTCATGCAAGTGTTTCATAAATAGTAGTCTCCAGTTTGGAAAAATGAAGTTCGTGGTGAAACCTGATTTCTAATAGAGCTTCTGGAGTTGATCAACAATTGATAAGTGCAAGCTTCAAAAACTTACGTGCTGGTGAAGATAACTGGCCATTTGGAAAAAGATGTAATGCAACTTGGTTTTGATCTGCCACTATTCCATTTCCATTGCCTCCATTTCGACCGCCACTTGGTTTAGATTGACAACAACCCATTGGGTTGAGAATTTATGATGCTACCTGTTGAAAAAATTCTAACAAACTGAAAGCATGTCTAAATATACATAGATTGTTAACATAAGAAAACATAGAGCAAGACAGTCATAAGACAAGTCGTTCTCTCAACAACAGATCAGAATAACCTACCAACCTAAGTATGCAAAATCAGAATCCTTAAAAGCAGTTTCTGATTTTAGGGTGATAAACAGCAGACAATCTCACACAGCCTAGGAATCATGAGAAGACCTCATTCAAAATTGCCGATCAGCCTAAGAACAGGCATGTGGAAAGCAACATGCAGTCCGACCACACCGATCTTATGAAAATAATTCAATTTGTGAACAGATATGTGTTTAGCTGACGTCTTGTCGCAACTACAGTGGCACTACAGAAGATCTTCTTCTAGAAGCCAATGGGTTGAAGACCCATAGGTGTTCAATGCAATCCTGGTCTCTCTCTTCCCAGAGACCAACATTGTTGCACACTCCCTGGGTTCCATAGGTGTCTACTGCAACCCTGATCTCTGTATCAAGAGTGTTCTGTCTGCCTTGCATTGAATTTCTGCTGTCTTGTTTCTTTATAGCCAACGTATCTGCAGTGTTCTGCACCCATTCGACCGACACTCCTAAGTTTTCAGGCGTGGGACCGACTATGATGCTGTGACGTATCAGAGGCGAGGTAGCGTTTTGACATCATAGTCATCCTTCTCCTAACCCTGCTCCTCTCCCAAACAACCCACTGGACAGTGGGGGTCAGGTTTATATTGACGGCCGACCTGATCTCATCATGCCACAACTCCATCCAGAGGGGCATTGAACAATGGTTAACACACTGGAGTGCAGGGCTGAGGAACCGAGTTCGAGACCTGCATACCCCATAAAATTGATAAGTCCTTCTTTCTTCTATCGATAGGCAGCGTTGGGTAAATTATATGTATAGTGTAAAGTGGGCGCCTTCCGTGGCTGCCGAGTTAAATTCAACACCTGTAATAACTTGTCATCATTCATTCACACTGTGTTTGTAATCATACTGCAGTTTATCAGTCTGCAATTAAACAGAAATATATATTTGTTGGTCTATCAGGCCAAATAAAGGTTGCAAGTTGCACTCAATTCTAGGGATGAACGAGTGTCAAATTCCTGCTTAGTTTAACAAGTTAAATTGTACTATGTCCAAGTCTCAGAAAAAATTTTTGCCTCAGTTTACACTAGGAAGTAGTAAGTACTAATAGCAGCAGTATTTGTGTTTTTAGTTAAGTCAATAGTCATTTTGTAAATAAAATAATCCGATTTTCGTTTTCAAAACAGAAAAGTGGAAAGCCGATTTTTATTAAAACTCGGACCCGTTGATTGTCAAAGTCCGAGTTAATGTCGAGCCAAGTTCTGAGCAGAGTTTTGATTCATCCCTACTCAATTCATAGCCAAACTTACTTGGAGGTGTAATCAGAGCAGAAAACTTGAAACATCTTTCACTTCCGACAGGGATTTGACCGCCACCTTCTGGGTCCAATCAATGGTAAGAACTAAAACCTACATTTCTCTACTATGATACAAGAATTCCCAATCAATCATTACTGTTCACTTCACAACAATGCATGTCTGCTTTCGTTATTAATATCCATTTAGTTCAGCAATTGTTCCTTTTTACCAATGCTGACTAATGCTATCCAAATCATAGGTTCAACAATTCACTTAAATCACCTTCCCACTTTAAGCTTTTCATAAATCAGGTTCCCTATCACATACTCTAAATTCACTGCATTATAATTAACATGTTAAATATGAAATAGCTAGTGCTTACTTGGAGGAGGGCTTGACAGACAAGAAAATATCTTGAATCATCGATAGTATAAAGAATAGAAGCGCCATTCACGTAATTCTTGTCATCATACCTAAAAGAAAACCAGAGATTTCATTTGCCAGTGATCAGTTTTAAACTTGATATGACAGATAATGCTCAATGCACAACCTAATTAATAAAAGTAAACGGTTCGTAAAAAGTCCTGACCAACTTAAATTTGTTCTGAAAATGCATGTTTCATATATGCTTTCTCTCATCACTGGTACTCAATAACTTTTATCTGAAACATGCAACATGTTCAAACTCGGTTTTAAAAAACACAAGTCTCTTATTCAAAGGAACAAATTAAAACTCTATTTAAAATAGTCAATTCCACATCATCATAAAAGTGTGCAAATTGCTCCATAGCCATAGCTGTTCTTTGGAATAAACTCCAACAATACTATATGTCATCTGAATAGAATGTTTCTGCAGATCACCCAGCATTATGGCCTGGAGAAGTAATTTGATGTTACAACAAGACAAGTAAGGAAAAGACATTGTCTAAGCACAGACTGAGGTAAATAATGCTTAATCCATGATAAACACCAATTTTTTTTATAGTTTCTTTGATGCGCGTGAATTGTGTTTGTTCCATGTCAGATGCTGGTCTACATGAACAATAAGAAATCTGGAAGATTCAGTTTGTACCAGTTCCATGTTGTCTATCACAATTTTCCACACATGTGTGGAGCACGCTTACAATGACCACGAAACAGAACACAACATGTCTTAGCTAGGTCTTATTAAAGCTTATTAGCTTTACACAAGATTTATATTACCCCTAGTATTTACTTTTCTGTAGTCGGCTATCTACAAAAAAGCATTGCCGTCATCAACAAATAATATAAAGTTCTTTTCTAGATAAGTACGACTCGTTTATTGTGAATTTATGACCATCCAGTCTCCAGCTATCATTGGTCCTGAATAGGAAAAGTTTGAACTATTTATCAAGGAAGTTAGTTAGAATTTTATACACTAGAGTTTACAGCAATCCTATTTTAATTATGCCACTGATCTGGACCCTTATCAGTGGGTGTGCTCCCTCCATTGTTGGTCTCTTTATGGATATGTTCGTAATGAGGGCAACCTATCTCTTGGGTAATTATTAAATAAAAATTTGAATTTAACCAAATTTTCGTATGAGTGAGTTGCCCTAGTCCTTTAAAATGAAATTTCACTTGACTGACAATGAACTTGTGAAGCCACTAAATATTATACAACATTTAAGTACTGAGCAACAAATTTACACCCTATAAAGTTAACAAAATATCAACAGATGAAAACATTTGACAAATTATAATTAGTACATTATAGTATAGATTTAATAAGTAATACTTATTTAAAAAAATTGAATACAACAAAACTCAGCATTACGAACAACCAATACTCATAGCTATTTATGAGGCAAGGATCGTCGCAAGGGTGGATCCATGAACCAGTCTGGCTATGACCCTCAATCTCATTAACCCTTTAACAACCACCATCATTGACTCTGCCTTATGTTTTACTACACCCTGGCTGTTAAGGGTTAAGAGAGAGCAGCTCAATTAGTAGCATTGAAACTGTTCCCACAAAACACTGAGCTCTAAAATTTTCATATACATTAAGATAGATTTTGGTCCTCATAAGATTTGACAACTATAACAATTTGAACTTACGTTTATTTACAGCAACGGCTCACAACCTTTTCAGTACTGCGACCCTCTAATAATATTTCCAATGTTGTGGCAACCCCCAACTATAAAATTGATTTGGTTACTGCCTTCATCGCATTTGTACCACCATGCATTTCACTTCTTTACATTATATATTTCATACACCACATGCACACCAGCCTAATGAATCACTATTTAAGAGAAAAAAGTATAATTTGTTGTTGGTAATAATTTTACTAAATGAACAATAGTGAAAGAAATAAATTAAGATTAATTTACGTCGCTATTGTGCAATGGTTAGTGTAATAATCATGATTACATAAATATTAAATATGAGAAATTATGCTGCAACCGTTTCGTTTAAAAATTCCTGAAGGTTCCAGTCAACCTCTGGCAAATCCCCCCATTGGGGTCGCGACCCACAGGTTGAGAACCGCTGATTTACAGTCTTATATCAAACTAAGGCAGACATTTGCTTGGCACTTTACAAAATAAAGACTTACTCTACAAAGCATTCTTTCAACATGTACACTTCGTTTATCAACAAGTTGTAGCACGTTTTGCACTGAAGACAGACCACATTATCAACAATTTTGATAATAAAGCCAGACTAAACTGCTGCAGGTACTTTGGGGTAAACAGTTTAGTCAATCTTGTTTTACAGATTGTCCAAAAGTCTATTATATAAACACTGCAGAGACTTTATATGCAGTAATTATGAACTGTAAAAAATAAAAATCAGTCCACAAGCCAAACAGGAAACAACTACCACTGAAAGTTACAAATTTTAGCAAGCTGCCAGTCCTTGTCTACTTTGTCAACTTTCCTACTTACAATTATTTTCATAACATTCTGAAACACTCTGTCATAGAACTCTGCTGAGTTGCAATCTTACTTTAGCGTGGAACCAAGATTAGACAGGATTAAATTTCCCAACTAAAGCAACTTTTATTGGTTCACATAATTGAAACAAACACTAAACAGCAAGTTGGACTACTTGATAATGACTCAAATTATGTTAATATTATAAATTTATATAAATATATAACTTATATATATATATAAAATACATTGAATTATTTTGTGGTTCTGACAAATCTCATCTGTGGCTCTGACAGGTCTCATGTGTGGCTCTCGGATGCACAAACTTCAGGTGAAAAATGTCAATTTGTTTCAGAAATATCGCATGTAGCATACATAAAATTCAGAAAATCACTGTTAAACATATAGTTATAGGCAGAATAGAACGCTATTAACAGTGACAGAGTTATGGTCCGCACAGACTTTGCAATGAACAAATGACATGTTCACACACTTTTTAACCTGTGAATATATTGGTCTATTATTTAACGCTCTTGAACAATTTATGCCGTTACTGCCTTTTGTTCTTTTATGGGCCGTTGAATCCGTTCATATTATTTTAACTTAAGTGTCTCGGATTGTTTCAGTGAAACAATAAGTAATTATGATCGATGTTTCAAGGATTTTGAAGGCTGAGTAAACACATTATTGCAAAGATTGGAGTAAGAGTTCAAAGGACAGAACAACATTCCTGAAAGTAATGTCTACAAACAGGAGACACTGCTATGTCCAGAACAACCATAGACAACAACTGCACTCACTTTGGCACAGGTCAGACATTAAATGCAAATAAAAAAACTGCCTAAAAACTGGTTGACCACAACTACACCTGCTTCAGTAGTGAACCATCTATACTTCTGAGTGTTCTAAGCATGTTTCCAGATACTTAATATAGTGCCCTTAAAGAAAGTACAGCCCAATTAGAGCTAAAGTTCATTCAAACTGTAAAGTTCATTTGTGAGCAAATTACACTAAGGTAACTAGAGGATAACAAGAACCTGTAACTGGTAGGTTTTTGCAATGTATTTGAAAAACTAAAACAACAGAGTTCATCATTGCTCTGTCCTGATTCCACACATCATTTGCAAAGTTATATTTGTGAGAATAGACAATGATTTGATGATAAGTCAAGTTGCAACAAATGCTAAACAATAAAGATGTCTGCATCTATTGGCTTATGTTTCACTAGGAAACTCCGTATACATCAACTAGCCTATGTGTTCAGTCGCTTATGACCCTGAGCAAATTATGCAGCACAATCTGCACATCAGATGTTTTTATCTGCAGTCGATATATGGCGTTAATGCACAGTTCAAGAGGTTTTTTAATTGTAATGATTGTATTGGTATCCAAGAAGGCAGAGGTGGATGTGATGCTCCGGTTACATCATATCAGATGAGATGGTAATCATGATAGACACATTGTTTTCATACCACTGTTTGATGATGATGGTCAGAGTGGTAGTAGTGACGGTGATGAGAACTGGTGGAGCTGAATTCATTGTGTGATAATGACAACCTAACTGACACAGGGCAGTTGCTATTTATTAATATTCAATGCTCAATTAGGAATGACAGTGATGATGATGATTTAAAAAATGACAATAATAAAAAGATTGACGGTGATATTGAGCATACTCAGTCTAGTAGTGTGCCAGACCCATAACGTCAAGCATGGCCTTTGCATGCCATTTGCCTAAACTTCAAGAAATAACTTCCATCTGCCATTTCTACCCTGCACACATTGTAACAAATTACAACTTGAGCATATATAGTTTTCTTAAATTTGGTAGAAACAGTGGATAGGATTGGTTAGTCATCTCATGATATAAGAACAATATACCACCTTAAACCTAATTAATGTGTGGCACGATGGCTGATCGATTACAGCGGTTGGCCCGCAACACTCAGTGTGCACTGAGCGAACGAGTTCGACCCTGGTCCTTGAGCAAGTCCTTCGCGCACAATTGCTCTGCAGTACAACTGCAGTTGCGCCGCCGAGGTGTGAGCACTTCTGAGCAAAATATGTTGGAAGAAGGGCGATATAAAATTTCAAGAAATATCAAATAATTACCGATACATGATCAAAAAGATCAGAACTGAGCTGTGAGTTGAATGTCTTTAGAAGTGGAGCATTCTTCACTTGGTTTGAAAAACAGTGCCAAACAGGTGTCACTGTGTGCAGTGTGGAACAGTATTCCTGATCATGTAAAGGATGCACCAATTCGGGAATTTGGAGACATTCAAGTTACAACTAAATACCTATCTTCTAAAACTATCATATGGCTTTCAATAATTGTTTAACTTGTGCAAAGGGCCTTTTCCTTTGGCCTCAGTCGTGCTGAAGTGCAATTTAAAGAGTCGTATGTGACCCAAGGAATCAAAGTGAGTCAGATGTCGGCCGATTACATTGCTAGAAAAATAGCAAATAACGTTAAAAAGTCAACTCTTGCTCATTTTAAGATTTTAATATAAATATGTCCAAAAAAATTTTTTAATCATCTGGTATGTCACATTTGATGAAATTCAGTGTTTTAATGCATATTTTCATTATTTTGTAAAGGGTGTTGTTTAGCATTTCATATTGTTGATGAACTTTAAACATGTTTTTCTCAGATTCAGAATTTCCCACTAGTGGACACATTTGCATTCATAACTTTGTCAAAATGAAAGGTAGCATCAAAATTGTTGTGTCATTTTAAAGCAAACAATGGGGTCTTTACAAATATGTATAATACTCATATTCTGAAATTTCCGACATGTGAACCATTTCGATCTCTTGGGTCACATATTATTATTATTATTTTACATGAGCCTTAAGGCTCTTAGATACCATCTGAAGAGAACGAATGATTATTATTATTATTAATATTTTTAGCACTAGAATTATTTTTATTATCATCATTTAGACAATGCATATATTGATTTACACCGTTATATACAGTGCATGAAGACTATTCCTACGCACATTGTTACAACTTAAAACATGATCTAGAAATTTACTTTACTATTATCCCTAACTTTTCTTTTTGGTAAACAACTTCAGATGACGAAAACTCCTTTGTTCCGTGTTCCTAAAGTGAAGAACATAACAGATAAGTACTTGGAACATATGACCAACCTGGGACACAATATTGAGCTTGTCACTGCCTGGAACGTGGACTCTGTCTGACACTGAATGTACTATGACAACATGGAACAGTAACAAGCACAACAAGGAGAGTATATATATGTGGAGTGCACAGATTTTTCTTTTACAGAGTATAAAAGGCAGATTACAGCTATTTCATGCATTTGAAGCAAATACTCCTCACTTATATTGATACATACAAGTTTGTCAAGATGCTGATTAAGAAAAAACAAAATGCATCACAAATGTCACTAGTAAATATTTGAGAATATTAATATTTATTATTTTTCTTTTTACCAAAAATTGATACTGCCCTTCTTACAACATTTTTTGCTCTGAAGTGTACAAACACGCCCGACGGCGCAATTGCAGTTGTACTGCAGAGCAATTGTGCATGAAGGACTTGCTCAAGGTCCCTACACAATGACTCTCGGACAAGGGTCGAACCCGCTCGCTCAGCGCACACTGAAAGCTAAGGGCTGACCGCTCTAGCCTATCGGCCACTGTGCATTAGACCTTACGAAGTTTATGGGGACAAAGGTTGCCTCTCCCAGCATCAACAATTACCATCACACACTCTAACTCTTATGCATTAAATAGCTGTCAGCTGAACGACTTAAACTGTTCAGCACAAACACCAGAGCATGGGCTATGGTGTGCAAGTATTAACAACGTATTAGCATAACCCACCCACCACACGTCCTTGTGCCAGGCAGTGCCAGTCCCAAAGCTGGATGAAGGAGGACAATGCATATGACCTTTGTTATCACACAGTGTCGCTAAACCGAAACTACTATGGGCTCCTACTTACAATCCGCAACAACGTTTTCTGCATTCGATATAGTTTCCTGTATGTTTGTGTACTTGTACTTCTGAAAGAATATGATCCAAGTTTAGGCGTTAACCACATGTTCGCACATCTAAAGACTGATCACGCAAAACTGCACTACCGTTAATTTAGACAGTCCTTGACTTCTGAATATCGAAACAATCTCCCTTCAAAGAAACGATAAGAACAACAAAACAAGGAGTCTCTCAAGCTGGGAACCACAAAATATTAATACGGAAGTCTGCTCAAACAGTAAATCGGCATTTCAAACTTGCATGTTAGCACCGAAACAAGCACTTACAGTCTCAATCGCTATCAAACAACAAACGTTGACTTTCGATAGCCATATTTCGCCAGTAAGATTCTTAAAACAAATGCAATCGAATACTTATAAAGGCCAACACCCCACTCTTGCAAGGATACAGACCAGGAAGTAGTGACCACTGACGACGCATTGCGGCGCTCACATCAGCTGCTGCAGGTACCCTTCGCGTAACGCCACCTGCTGAATTTAAGCGCCCTAGTGTCTAGATTTTAACCCGTGCATTGTACTAGTAGACCTAGGCTTATTTTAATAGTTTGCGACTATTGACGTTCTAATAATATCGTGCAGATTTGTCCTATTGAAAAGCAGGCCATCTTTGACGTTTTTCTTTCAAGACATTCCAGTAGTAATTGTATTTTAGTCTTGCTATTTTGTACTGACAATATTACATTTCAGTTCTGATTTTACGCATCAGATCGGATGCCATTGTCAACCCACTGGACCTTAAAGGAGCAGACCTTTTCTTCTCCGGGAGTCCAGGTATGATTTGGGGTGGGGGTGGTACGCATTTGGACACCCTCTCTGACCTCTCCAGATGACAAAGCGGCCAGTTGTATATTGTCGTCCATATCCCAGAGGTCATGTTATTGTACTCTGTCTGAGCTGTGGCGATGTGGGCATAATACAGCGTTTCCCAAACTATGTTCCGCGGAACCCTAGGGTTCCGTGAGGTGAAAACAAGGATTCTGCAGAAAACTTCAGCATGAACACATAGACGCTTTTTACTCAACATCTGTACTTAATATGTCATTATCATCGAAATTTTGTGTTGGTATTAATCTGATCTTGGCCTAAACCTATAATAGTCTGAATTTTCTAGCGTTTGTACCAACAAAGGAATATGATAGCCTAGACGAGATTCCACCACACAATTTAAGATCAACGGAGTTCCATGGCTGAAAAAGATTGGGAAACGCTGACATAATAGAAAGTGTCTTACCATTATTAAAAGTTTTGAAATTACTAAAATAGCTTATGAGATATCATGAGTTCTGTCTTCACATCCTATGACATGTTATAATATTGTCACCAATCCTTAGATTGTTGGGCACAGCTATGACTCAGAAATGGTGGAGCTGATGTTTTAGGTTTGCCAAGGAATAAACCACAAGCAAATCAGTCATGTGGTATTAGAAGAATCGAACTTTCCAATAATTAATGCCTCATATTTTCTAAGTAACATTAGCAATGATCTGGTATCTAGCCAACATGACTTCTGTAATCATGCCCCATTGAGAGAGATTTACACAAATTACAAATGCACTAGTAATATTCAGAATCCTATAGTCTGGGCCATAGCAGACACTTACATATCAATATTACTATTCCATATTGTTGCATTCACACACTGACAACTAACTAATCAAGCAAAGAATCTGTATAATTCATATGTACAAACCCACAACATAACCATCATGCTATCGAACCATGCCATACAACGGAACACTGTGCTCCAAAAGAGACCACCTCTGCATACAGTGGCCGACCACTTGTACTTCACAGAATGAAGGCTTTAACACAGAATAAAAGCTTTAATGCACATAGATGTGGGGTGAACATATATTATCCGAATAAACAAATGCTTAAACAACTTCACAATTAGAGTTATAAATGTCAAAATATCCAAAATTCTGTTAACCTAAAACCATTTGACTTTAGTAGCTGGAGACTAATCTTAGACACGTCACTACTTCTGCCTTTAGTCTCACTCCAACTTAAACCAATGATCTGAACATCTGCACATTCACGACTTGCCTATACTGAGCAACATAGAACTAAAAAGCATTCAGTAGAACCTGAACTCAATAGTTGCTTTCATCTCTGCTACAGAAAAATGGCAACAGTTTGAGTCCAGGCAAGTTTCCATTGGTGGAAAGCCACTCAAACGTGAAATTCAATTCGGAATGTCAATAATTATAAATGACTAAATTAATAAAAGTCTGTATTAAAGGAAATTGGTGAACAACAATCATGATGACTCAGTCTTAAGGCCCCAGCTTCAGAAATGACATAACTGAGTTTACTGCACTTTACATAACATAACTAAACTTGGAGATATCCAGCAGAAACATCAGTACATACATGTTTTTATAAAGCATCTACAAGAATACTTATACTCAAAGACTTTCACAAAGCACAATGAAACAATTTTATTTCGACTGATAATCTTAAATTATGCCATCCGAGTACACCATCACCAGTGAAGCAATAGAACAACATCAAAACAACCAGATTTTATAATGAACAATATCGATAGCAGAATGTTAGCTGTTCATTAATCATACATACATACCTACATTTAAATAGATATCTTAAGTCTTTACAGTCTTTTCAGATGCTTTCAAACTACAGACTTGTTCAAATAAAATTATATTATCTATTTCTGTTTTTTGTCAGTCCCTGTTGTAGCAGCCACCTCCTTCTCTTCCGATTTCAAATCAGTCTTTTCTGGACTGTCTTCATATCTGTGAGAGAAGAGAAAAACGACTGATGACCAAGACACACAAAACAATACAAACAGGGAGCATATTTAATACAATAAAAAGTAAAATGCAAAGCAAATAATACCTTAATAATTAGAGAAATCTAAAAAACACAAGAAAACTCGTACTATGCATGACACAATAGAGAATTCTGTGACCTGCATATTATTTCCTTGCTAACATTTCAATATATCGAATCCATCCAATTCATGTAGCTTCAATAGTAAACTGTTAAATGGCATGACAATCGTCCATAATAACTAGTGAATTGTTTTGAACTTAAATAGGATTCTACACAAAGTCAGTCTAACTATAATTTAAACTGACATCTGTCCAAACCAGGAATTGTATGGCAAAGAAAATTGTATGAAACCCAAAGTAACTAAAGCTACAAAATCAATGGCTGATTTCTGTCAAATGTTTCATCATTGTATCTTGGGCTTGACTTCTGGCACATCAAGAAATATTAAAAATCCACTAAACTATGTACTGACTTTATCCTTTCTGGGTACTTTACCTCCTTGCAAGTACATTATATGCATTCAGACTGAAACTTACTTGAACATGAGGCCTATCTCGCCTTTGATACATGCCAATAATAGAGGTAGTCCAATGCATGCTGGTACCAGGTACAGAAGAGCAGGCTGAAATCAAATAAAACAAACAAAATAAAAATGCACAAATAAAATATTTAAAGAAGTGTTGCAAACAATTGTCTATTTTATGCCATTACTAGCCAAGTTAAATTAATAAAAATTGTCTGCCAGCTTTAGTGTACCCAAGTAATATGCTGGAGAACTCACTGCCACCTCTATACTAACTTCTGTCGACCAAGCATGTGGCAATTAAGTGACAATCTTACAGCTTTGCTACTTAATATGAAAACAATCCAGACAGCAATATAGATTTTAAATGAGATGATCATTACTTTTTTGTAACGCGCACAAGGTCACACCTAAATGTGAATCTGAGGCGAATCTGAATCTGAGGCATTACTAATGACTCCCTGAGGCATTACTAATGACTCCATAACCCAATGGGTCCTTTGATATTTCACTTACTTTTATCGAGCACATCTCTAAGCCCACACGGTCCTCCTATTTTATTTAAGGCACATTTGGGTCATTGGTCGTCACTGCTGTTAGACGGTTAGTCTGCCTTCTCTGATACTCTCACATCTCTACCTTTATGAATGATGAACTTCACAGGCTCCCTTTCTATCATTATCAAAGACACAGTTTCACTCACAGAGTTTTTTGATAATTTAACTCATTAAGTAATGATAATTAATATGTCTTTACATAAGCAATACACAATTAACATTCACTGGCAGAATGAAAATAAAACTACATAAAAATGTGCAGACTACTCAGTTTATGTCACAATTTATCAAAGGCTTAGTAAATGCTCATTCGACCATATTTATAGCACATTCATAAAGATTGTTACAACACGCTACATAAATATTACAGAAACATATCCAGTAACAATCCCAGCTCACCTGGGCATGCTTGAAGCAGTGCATGACAAATATGGTGGCGACTAGACCAAGAAAGTATGCCACAAAGCCTGAGTAGAAGTATGTCCGGCGATTCTGGTTAAGACTGAAATACAAAACATCAACTGATACATGTATACATATTACACAAACATCTTAACCCTTTGAACACTGAAGGCCAACAATATCAAGCAATCAATAAAACAATGGTTTTAGAGCTGTACTCATACATAGGCAGCACATAATCCCACACCTCAAGGGTCCCACCCTTCATGCCTCAAGGACCACAGAAATCTGTGCAGTATCACACAATGAGATCAATACCGATGAGATCAATACCGATGAGATCAATACAGATGAGATCAATACCAACTATCATAAAATAACCACAATGCTTATTTGGTCCGTTGAAAAGTTATATAATTACATGTTCCTCTTTGGTTGGCCTCTGGGCAACCAATAATAGACTTGGCTGGATAGCACCTGAATCAGCACCTGACTCAATTGACTTAAGTTGGTGCTGACAAAGACTGCCTATTAGGAAAAATGCAAGCAAATATTTTTAAAAGTTTGGAAGTAACAACAAGCAGGAGCATTAAATGTCTTTAAACAAACTGATCTGTGAACAATAAGACTAATTGGTAAAATACACAAGTGTCAGTATAAATACTGTCCTTGATAAAAACGTTGACTGATCTGCATATGAAAATGTAAAACTAACCTGACATCAAATCTTAGAAGAAGAGCAATGAAGATGCCTGGTATTACAATGTCACCCAGACCAAGCATGGCAAAATTATTGGCATCCAAGCCCTTCTCAAGCAAATCCTGAGGAAATACCACTGGAAAAAATAAACATTCATCTTCACAGACAGTCCATGATCTACAAATCTAGCACATCACACTACTACAAATTCAAATTTCATTAAATGCAACTATTACTCAACAACAACAAAAACTTGCATTTTTTATTTTTTCCTCAAAACACCAGATTTCTCAGTGGCGTCTCCTCAAATATCGTGAAGAAATGGCTTCCATTTCTACCCTCAACCAACCATCCTACTGTTCAGTCTATACAATCATGCACAGGTAAACAGGCAACAAGTAACCACTCACTTCTGGATCCGTCAATAAAAATGCAAGCACTGATCACTTTATATAAAAAAATCAGCTCTACTACTTCCTTTAAAACATAGCTGTAATATGCCAAGCAAATTTCTGTCGACGGCAACGGCCTCTGTTGTCATAAGCTGTCGTAAATCCCTGGATCCACCCATCCACTACTTGCTTCAGGTTCATTAATGAAGATCAGATGGCAAATTATAATGAGAAGCCGACAGACTTACATTTAATTGGTGCCTCAAAAGACTTTGCTACAGTCACCATGACATTTGTGCCAAATACCTGAAGATCAAAAGAAATAAAACAACTGTAGTCACTTTCTGATCCACTTCATCACATACTATAATCATAATCTTACATAATGCATGGCTTGCATGTACATTTCAATAGACATTTGGGTTAATAGACAAACCAATTTCAACAGAGCTCTGATCTCTGCCAGATAAATAAAAGTACAATAATTTCAGTCATTTTCAAGAGAAATATACTAACTGTAGTTAATTTCAGATCCACTTTATCTTATATTAAATTCCCATCCTACTCAACAGAACATGCACATTATTTCAACTTAACTCCAGCTATATAATCAATAGTTTTAAAATTCAAATGGGTGTGAGCACATGTCACAATAAAAGATGCATTAAAGAACTATAGAAAATAGATTTAAAGAAACAAAACTCCAGGTAACTTAAATTTTGTTATACAAGCAAAGGGTGGCATTTTTATATCTAAGTTATCGATCGGATCAATGATAGCATTAACAAATTCCATTAGTTGTAAGGATGGTGGATGTCGACAAACCAGCATTTCTAAGTGTTTAATATTACATTACTAGAAAAAAACAGAATCTGTAAACAACTCACCCAAAATATGTCATAGACAAATAAACCGCCTAGAAGAATACAGCCAGTACTGATACGATTCAATTGCAGAAACTCAACTCCATTCAGAGAAAATGCCAAGCCAAACAAATTGTTTGCAATCCAGTGCTGCAAAAACAAAGTCAACGCTAAAAATAGACTATATATTCATTGAAGTCAACAACACAGCAATTAAAGACTTGCCAATAGACAAGGAAAATTAACATCAACATCCCTTTCAAGCCATTTCTGTATTTGCTCAGACTACAAATGAGGCTAAAATAATTACTGCTCTAAGTAAGGCACAACAAACATGAATTACTCATTATTAGTATTAGGGAAGAACCGAGTTTGAATTTCTTGTCAAGTCCGAGTTTTATGAGTCTAATTCTGCTGAGTTCGAGGTTAGAATATTTAAAAAAGTCTCATTCCCTTGATTTTAGTTTGGCAGTTTGCACAATTTTAATGACTATTTAGTTTAGCCTTAGTTTACACTAGGAATTAGTAACTAGTAAGTACCAATAGTAGCAGTATTTGTGTTTAGTTAGGTTGATCGTTTTGTAAATGAAAAATCTGACTCTCTGTTTCAAAACAGAAGCTCGAACCTATTGTTTGTCCGAGTGTCTGTTGAGTACTACGAAATTCAGCCCAAGTCAAGTTTTGGTTCATCCCTAATTAGTACATAATTAGGTAAGATACTGAATTTCTTCCTTATTTCACAACCTCATTACACATACTATCAGGTAGTCCTCAAAAGTGTTGATATAATGAGATCATTACAAGAGCTGGCAAAATTTCTTACACAATGTATGGCATCATGATGACTTAAAAATTACTCTTATAGGTCTTAATGAGCCTTATGAGTAGCAGCCAATGACACTAGCTTAAGTATTCTAGACTAAAGAATAACAAATGCACAACTTACTCTCTTCCACAAATACCAGACACCAATGATCACACAAAAACCAAGACATATGAGATCACGTCGGTCAAATTCATAATTTGTCAAATCTAAAATGAATCACATAATAAAATTTAAAAAAAAATTAAATTAATATTACAACAATTTCTAAGCTGCAGTGGATGAAACTATACCATGAAGTCTGACAATTTCTAATTAATTAAGCAAACAAGTGAAGATGAAATGCTTCTTTGAACTGGTGTTACATGAATGTTCAGTTACCCTTAAATTACATGGTAAAAGAAAGACTGCATAATAAATGGTTACTGCGCAGTGACCTTAATCAAGCTAGAGCTGTACCGATTAATCGGGCCGATTATAGAGATAACGGCAGTATCGGATATCGGCAAGATAATTGGCGTCGATATTAAAAATTATTTTTTCAATTTATAATATTGTTTTCAGTCTATATAAGCAAAATGACGACAGCAACATCACTGGGTCTGTGAAGGACGGCATTTCGTTCCGTTCCCATATCGTGTTGTCGAGCCAATGGCTTCTTCAGACCAGTGGTTAGACCACCCAGCGTGCTAGTATAGACGGTGGGAACTGTCAACATAGGTCTTGTGCAGAGTCAGTCATAGTGCCGACTTATGGGTCAAGGAATGGCTGGCCAATTAAAGCAAAGGAGCGGCTGGCCAATTCAACAGAGAAACCGATGAGTGTACATCGTGGAGGCATGCCTAATGAATATATGCCTTTAATTACCCTGGGCACAGTTCGACAGCAGGGGTGTGAATTATCTGTATTGCCTGCCTAGGATTAGCCCCCAACTACATGCATACGTCTCCTACGAAGCAAGTGTTTTGCTTGTATCATAACAATAGGCAGTAACAGTAGGTTTATTTGCGGAACCAGACATCTTGGGAAACACAATGAAATAATCGGCAAAATAATCGGGTATCAGCAAATGAATAATCGGCAATAATCGGTATCGGCATAATCAGCAAAAAGTGATACCGGTACAGCTCTAAATCAAGCTCTCACTCACAGTTGCCATTGGCTGATGTTTTGTCATCACATGACGGCATTTAATAAATGTGTAATGAACATAAAAAATACCTGTCTTTTTGTCTCCAGTTCCTTTGGTTAGAATTAGATGGTACTGCTCGTTTGGTACCCAAGATGGCACCATCTTATAGACTAAAGGACTGAAAAAATTATCACAGAAACAGTGCAATGTACTTTATGAAATTATTTATTTCGATGTGTTGTTCAGATCCATTCAATCAGACATCACAGAACACACAAAGTAAATAAAATCACACCACAACATGAGGTACAATATGCACAGCTCCGATTACAAAGACAGTCGTGTGGACGCTATAGTTTTACCTATCACATCCTTAGATTTATATAGTGCCTCTAACAGAACTATTCGGAGGCACTCTTAGCACGGAAATCAACGGAGGAAAAGAAACGCCTTTAAGAAGTGAGAAGACGATGGAGAGAAGAAGGCAGTCATTAGTTTATCATTTAATGATGGAGGATGGACCCACAACAGCAAACAAAATATGACCTAATAATAACTGATAACAACACCAAAGGTTTCGAGTGAATAGCTGTAAAAGTGTGGAAATGCATAAACAAAATTGTGTATAGACACTGGTGCATACAAAGTACATACCCACTGTGCAAACAATGGCCAACTATTGCTACCAGTACGATATCTCCCAAACTGTAAAAGAAGAAGAGGTGAGCAGATGTCGGCAAATGTACAAATGAAAAGGAAACTTTCCTTGGAGAGTCCTGAGACAGGTTGTTGGCCATGGAGACCAGGAAGAGGGCTGCTGCGGGGTTCACCAACCCCTCGACTGCGTGTCCCAGGAAAATGGTGAAGGTTTCGAGTCAATAGCTCTAAAACTGTGCAAATGCATAGCCATACAGACAGACAGAAGCACACACAGAATCCTCTCTCTCGATATATATATATATATATATATAGATTATTATTTCGCATGCAAACATTTGTTTCACTCTAAAACTCCTTCTAGTATTCTGATTGACATAATTCTCACCATCCCACATGTTTCCTTTCCACTCCTTTGCTGCTTTATTTACTTCAAATTAAAACATAGTAATGAAAACCGAGATGCAAGTTATACCAATTGCTGTATACCTTAATATATGAGCCAGTGCCAGAACTCCCAGAAAGAAGAAATACACGGTCAGTAACATGTTGATGTACTCTTTTGAAAAGATCTGTTAACAGAGCAGAACCACTAAACATAATTAATAATTTGGTCCGAACAACTTGATGTATTCTGTTGAAAAGAACTCTTCATTGTAATAACGGAACTTCACACTATTATAAATTTGATATCAGATGATGGAAATGAATGAATAAATGACCAATTGCACAGGAAACTAATGCAACGTGCTCCAGGACCATCCTTTGCAGGAACAAAAATGCAAAACACTTGATGCCTGTCTTCATATGGCACTGGCAGGAGCGATGCATGACTAGTTCCTCTGATTTAAAGTACATTTTTTATTACACTCCATGTCTAAGAGTAAAATATCTGTAATAATCTTTATATTATATTTCTAATCTTGTTCCTTCAACAAGTACAGTGCAAAACCCTTAATACGAAAATGAATACGACAAAATAGCACTCAAATAAATGGAAGCAGCTTGGTTGATAGTCAGTCATGTTAATGCATTTTACATCAAATTATTGCTGAAGACAAAACTGATATAATGGAAATATCAGTTGTTACAAAAAAACAAATATTGATCCCAGGAAAGAATCTCAATGTTAAGTCCTACAATTAAGCTGAAATGTTGACCAAAACATAGCAGTCAAACAACTGGGGTAAGCATTGACCTGCACACATCATAAACCTGCTATTGACTGATATTGTAGGCTTTCAGCGAGTCATCTGTTTCACCAATGTTGTGTCACATATGCACCCATACTCTATAATGGCAGGAGTGATACGTGATTACCTTGTTACCTTGTGCCGTCAGTTCATTAAACTCTAGCGACCGTCATGAATAAACTTCTCCGTTTCTGATACGTGATTAGTAATTTATAATTTCATGTAAAATTGTATTAAACTCCAGAGTTTCAATCTCAACTATTCTAACAAGCCAATGATCTCTGTGCACAATATGTCTGCTTAATCTGTCAATAGCCTCTGCAGTTCTAGTATACATGTATATATGCCTGCAGACCAACTTGAGAAACTCTACATTGCTCCAGAGTCTGTTGAATCCAATTGATACACCATACTACAGTAACTGTGCTTGCTCTGTTTATGTCTGTTGACTCCTAATAGAACCTGGTTGGGGTTTGAATAATCATGAACCTTCTTGGTTACATGATCTGTGGCGACCATAAGTGATCACGCTTAGAAACAGTATAAAACAAGGCTCAGTCTATAGTTCAAAGTTAGAGTATGCCAAAATAGCCTATGGTTCATGCTGAATATTAAATCTATATGAACCCTTTATGAAAATTTTAATTTATATGTAGGCTATGCAGAAATGATGGAAGCAATGCACATACATACAAAAGCATAATGACTTTTTAAGATGGAAGCAGCAAATATTTATTCCAGTTAGCAGCTTATGGTAGTCATTACGCTTTTATATGCATGTGCATAGTGTCTTTTGCTGTTAGGAAGACGCTCAGCCAAAACATGTTCTGGTTAGTGTTTTCGCTTACTGTTGCTTAACGGTTAATATGAACTTCGAATAAGACAAAATTTTACTCTGGTTCCCTGCTTTTCAACTTAATTGATCAATGCTGCATTTTTGTAGTAACATTTTCCAGAAAATAAAGTATCTCAATTCTACAAACATAAATAAACTGCAACATTTACAGTGTAATGCATATAACATAATATAATTTACTAAAGATGAAAATCTGGTAACCTGAAAGAACACATAAAGACCAAAGAGTGTAGCACTGGCCATCAGAGGAAACATCGCAGCATCTTTACTTGACATCGTCTCAGTCTGTTCACCAGATTCCTGCAAAGAATCAATTGTTAAACTGTAATAAAATATATTCAACAGAGGTATACTAATATTTACAACAACACTAATATTTACAACAACAACAAGTATAAACATAAAAACACGACATAAACATTGAAAATCAAGAAGCACGAGATGAGAATGACAATTGAAGAATAGAACATTTCATCATAATCTGGGATACAAGTTTCAGTTGGGAACCGAATTACCATCAAATTGTTACAAACAACACTGTTTTAACGATTGCCTTAGTCATGAAACCTTCCGTTACAAGACTTGCAAGACTTTACAACTAGGCTGGCCCACAGAGATGATATCAACAACAGTGCTTTTCAAACTCTATTTTTGTCAGTCTCGAGATCGCGGTCTTGGTCTCGAATGCATCGGTCTTGGTTTTGAGCCATCGGTCTTGGTCTCAAATGTGTCGGTCTTGGTCTTAAAGGAACGGTCTTGGGATTGGTCTTTGCCTTAAATTAGCGTTCTTGGTCCTTTGCCGTATTAGAGCAATTTTTCTATATTTGTCGGTTATTTTAGGTTATTACAACCCTGCATGGATGTATTGCTTAGGCCCCACACGATTTTTGTCGATTTATGGCATGCTGACCATCTTTATGCTACTTTGGGGCAGTATGGGCACAAAAATTTGCAACTGAACCAACCATTTAAAAATTTGCTTTTGCAAATTTAAAGTTTCTGGAATAATCTAATAACTATGTGGTCGGCAACTTGTAGACACTGTTAACCTACAATTTCCAAGGTCCGTGGTACGAATACACCATTCAAACGGAATGCTAATCTGCTTGTTCAGATGTCTTCAAGTATTTACATATCGTATACTGTAAGTAATTTATAATGTCATATTCTCAGGCCAAAGCCAAGCGCTGAACCCGCAACAGTTCAGAGCGGCCGGTAAAACTGCTTTTTGGACCATCTACCATCAGTATTCTTCAGCAATAAAATTAATGTTTTAAGCGTGTTATTCCGTTTTAGAGTCTTAATAAATTGAATTGAAAAGTATCAGTCTCGGATTATCGGCCTCAGACCACTCGGGCTCGGTCTTGAGTTTTTGGTCTTGTGCCCAACACTGATTTTTGTTGTAACACCAAGTGAACAAACTGAATAATGGCATGCCTCTCACACAGGCTTTGACCAAAAAGTCCCTTGCAATTAGCTATTATAAAGGGAAACATTGCAAATTCTCTTGCAGGGTCTGGGGCCTACAAAGGGTTACGCTACAGCAAAATACGTCATGTGATAGACTAATAGGTAAACATAGAAATGAACTTCAGCCCCCGATACCACAGTTTCACCCAATAATCTAAAGTGACTACAAAATAAAAGTCTGCCATATGTTGCCGGTATCCCATGACAGCTACATTGCAACCACCGACACTTGCCTTTCCAAACTGAATTTCCTGTTATCAACAGGTCTAGACCAGATAAGTTTTAACCGATACTTAATTGACATTACATGCATTAAACGATGGCGCTATATAAAGCTTTTGTGAAATAGATCGAATTAACTTAGTAATGCATACCTTCTGTTCCCGGTGATACCTCACGGATCTGAACGCCCCGAAGAAAATTGGCAGCATAGCCATTATGACAAGGCTGCCATAGGCCACGGCCATTCCTTCGGGAGTAGCCGGAATTCGTTCTGTAACATTTTTTCCTGCCTCAGCAGTCGATAAGACTGTGGTATCGTTGAGTTCAGCGACGATCGACTCATTCACCGCCGACGCCATCTTCGAATTATTAGCAGCTGCTGCGGATCTACTGCACTTCTTCGAATATGATGACGTGCTCTATAACCTCAATAGCATGTCGAGCAGAGTAATCTACTTCCGGAAAAGGGCGCATGGATATTGGCATACTGATTAGACTCTCTTATCCTAAGACCCTTACACAAAACGTCAACCAGAAACACGCACGACGGATGTATTTTGCAAATTCTAACTATTCTCACGAGTTTATCTGATCACTTTGGCTTAATTTAGGTCGCACTCCGTGATATATATATATATATATATATAGCTTTTATTATGTGTACCATGCATTTAATTTTTTGTTTACACATGACGTGCGATTGCGGGCGTCATTACTTACTTACTTACTTACTTATTTCACCCGCCTGAAACTTCACCGACCATAAATTGGTGTATAGCTTGAGCATACATGTATAGGGCCTACGTGAGTAACATGACAGTGACTTCGTAGAAATTCTTAAACTAGATTCCATTAGATTGCTTGAGATGTAAAAATAATGGAGTGATCTTTCGAAATTCAAATTGTGTTGCATGGGTACGATGGGATCACATTTCACAGTGCAATGACTGAGGCGCAAGTTCTTCACGTCGTGCTAAATTATATTCATTCATTCATTCATTACGAGAATTTGTGCATAGCGCCTCTTCAATGTGACTACAAAGGCGCTCCCAACCCCAGTGCGGTCAAATAAAACAGTCTTAGGATGAGAGAGGAATCCCTGAGAGGGAATTCTAAGCTTCAGGAGATCGACGCGACGATGTCACCGTACGTATCACCACACTTTAAACACCATGAAGATGCTATGAATTCTGGTTTCAGATATTCATGACCCAGCATCCTGTACATCGCGAACTGTGACAAACTGGTGATATAATATTTGGTCAGGGATGCAAGTCAGCAGACAATATACACGTGTATCATTTTCATCAGACGAATTCTGTCACTTCTTTTTCTGGGCTTCATCCAGAGCACTTCGAGTAGGGGAGACTGGGGCTGGTTGTAACAATTTACACATTTAGATGCTTTATGACCGAACTTGATATCCAATAACGGTCAGCAATATATCATTGCAATCATTCAAAAATGCACCATAACTATGGAACGTTTCAATTGTGTAACTCAATTAATTATGAAAACATTTGTAATTAAAATTTTTTTAGGGTTACAACTTACCCCGGCTTGAGGTTTTTGTAACAAGAGATGGGACAAATTGTAACACCACTTTCAACATTGGGGCAGGTTGTAACACAGTGAACACCAAATAAATAATTAATATTCAATGTTAACTTTTCGGGCCTTTATATCGGCTAAATTTTTAATTGTAACAAATGGGCTCAACAACTATGAAAAAAAATCACAAAGATATTTTGGCGTCCTAAATTAAAAGACAGCGAAAAATTATGGTGTTTTGGCTTTAATACTGTAAATGGTGTTGTCTGAAGCTGTTTAACAGTAAACAAAACTGACAGAGGTTGATGATGATGATCATCAGAAGAATCGATTTAAAATAGCAATTATGTAACATTTAAGGCAGGATATACAAGTCATACAAAAGTATTTAAACCATCGAGAATGGCGCTGAGGAAAATGTTACAACTAGCCCCTGCCACGTACCTAATATGATTAAATGAAATGCTAACACACTATATTAGCTAACGAGATTTTGCGTTCGGTCACGTACCTCTTAAAGAAACAAGCTTATAAAGGACCTACTCTAAGTAAGAATACCATGAGCCTTAGGCGTACAATGAGAAAAATAAAACCATTAAGAATTGTGCTGGGGCTGGTTGTAACATCATTACAATCAGCCCCGGAGAAAATGTTACAACTATACCCCCAACCATGTACCTAAGATGATTAAATAAAATGCTAACACACTATTATAGCTAATGAGATTTTGCGGTCTGTCAAGCAATCTTACAGCAATAAGCTTCGAAAAGACCCATTCTAAGTAAAAATATCGTGTGCCTTAAGCGTACCATAAGAAAAAATAATACGTGAGAAAAAGTTACTTTTTAGTGTCGAAAATCACAATTTCTGAATAAAATTTCTGAAGTTGAAGCCTAAGCGAGGATAAAAGGAGTATAGATCGGAAACGATAGGATGCGTATTTTGACCTGTATACGCTGGTTCCCCAATTTACCGTTTCCGAGATTTATGCGCCGTTACAACCTGCCTCCGTTACAACCAGCCTCAGTCTCCCCTAAGTGGTCAACAGTCGACCCGCTAAGCTACGTGGCGACCAACAGGGTCCGCCCAGAAGGAAAAATGTATTTCATCCTTTTCCTTTATTAAGCTTTTATATGTCGTAATGAGCAAATAACCTTCGTTGATATTTTTTTTTCTATATGTCAAAGATTTGTTGGCATCACAGTTACTGCATAAAGACGGATGGAATGGAACTTTGCATGGGTTGTAATATGACTGCAGTGTTGGGGGGGTGGGGGTGGTCATCATTGCATTTGTATAGTTTTTGTAAGTTAGCTACCTCAAAGGGTACCTGTATGATGTGGTCTAAAGCCCCATAAGCTCCTGCATGGTTTGGAAGGCAGGTATATGTAGAGCCTTGTATACCGAGCTATAATTGCGCCCTGTGCCTAGCATCAATTTGGCGTCCCAACATTAAAAAAAAGTGCATTTTATGGAATAACAAGTTATTCCATCCTGAAATTTGCGCCCTTTCCCCATTTGCGCCTCTGGCGTAGGCCCCGCTGGCACCCCATCGGTACGGCCCTGGGCATCTGGTCTGGTGTGAAACCTCGATGCTCTTAGTTTGACGGACGGGTGTCTGATGCGGTGTAAAGCCCCATAATCCTGGTTTGGAAGGCTGGTTCTGGTGTGGCTTTAAACCCCATAAGCTCCTAGTTTGGCGCGGTGGAAAACCCTGTAATCTCCTGTCTTGAAAAGTGGTCAACTAGCATGAAACTCCTCAGCTATTAGTTTGGCAAGTGGGTGTCTGCATGGTGCTGTGTAAAACCCCACAAGCTCCTTGATTGGCATGTGGGCGTCCTGCGTGGTTTATAACCTCACAAACTCCTGTTTTAGTATAGTGGGCGATTAGCATAACTTTAAACCCATTATATAACCGTTTATGAATTGAAATCCCACTTAAATCCTATGCAGGGGAGGAGATCCCAGTGGGAAGGGATCGAGGGGGGAAAAGCCCCCACCTTTTCCAAAGAGGGAACACGCTATGCGTTTGTCCCCACCCCCACATTTTTTACCCTTCTCATTGGGTGTCCCCCACCTGTCAAACGAGATAGTCGCCTCTGCTCCTATGGCTTGGTCCTGCAGGGTAAG